>CM035618.1:1200000-2400000 GCA_020496755.1 Channa maculata
ACATCACGGGAATATACAACCCAACTCATTGTACAGGTGCTGGTCACATCTCGTCTTGATTACTGCAACGATTTGTTGATGGGGTTACTGATATCCACAATCAAACCCCTGCAGATGATCCAAAATGCAGCAGCTTGCCTCATTTTTAATCTGCCAAAAAGGACCCATGTCACACCACTCTTTAGATCTCTACACTGGCTTCCTGTAGGTCCAGGTTCAAAGCTCTGGTTCTTGCTTACAGGGAGCTCCTGCTTACCTCAACTCACTCATTCAAGTCTACAATCCTTCCCCTCTGCTGCGGTCTCCCAACGAACAACGTCTGGTGGTCCCAGCACCGAACAGAAGCAAAACTTTTTAGCACAATGATCCCACGATGGTGGAACAAGCTACCAAACTCTGCACACTCAGCAAACTCACTCCCAATATTCAAAAAACTGCTGAAAACAGAACTCTTCCGCATCTTCCTATGCACTTAAATCTATAATCTATAATCTAAAATCTATAATCTTAAAGAAAAAAAAACTACTTTTCTGCTCTTTCTCGCACTTGCATCTCGTGAAAGTTGAACACTTTTCTGATAGGAGTTTGCTTTGACGTTTTCTCCTTGACTCAGATTTTTGCTGCCTTGTACCTCACTTGTAAGCCGCTTTGGATAACAAATGACTAAATGTAAATGTAAATGTTGCTCTAAAACCTCTATTTACTTTTCAGTATTGATGGTGTCTTTCCAGATGTGACACAGTTCCTGACGCAACCCTCCCCGATTTCTACCAGGCTTTGGACCCGGCAATGGGCGGCTGCGGATGGTGAAATACAATCACTAATAGTCGTCGTCGTCGTCGTCGTCGTCGTCATCATCATCATCATCATCATCATCATCATACTGTCTGAATGCACTTGTCGTGTCCCGTTTATTTGCAGTGTAATGTCGCTTTAATACACCTTCCCCGTCACGTGTCCCGGTGGTCATGTGATGATTCCGTTAAAAACAGCTTCATTCAGTCCTATTGCGTCTTCTCTCGATGCTTTTATGCCGTTTTTATCTATGTGACAGTTCACATTTCTTGCACCAGATCTGCAAAGTAAGAAAATACTTTCGTTTTCCACTCTGAAAAAAATACATTCGCTAAAAATCATTCCAACCGGTTAGCTTTAGTGTTAGCCACCTAGCCTGCTAAGCTAACTTGTTTTCCATTGGATTAGCCTGTTTAGCTAGGCTAACGTTAACCAGCTCGTTAATGAACGTTACTGGTAGTAAAAGTTTCGTTTTCGTGTATCGTCTTATGACTCTACACATTCTGTGCTACATTTGTTTGAAAATTGGCCAATGTTTTGTCGGAGGATTATTATGACTAATGGTGTTTTTGTTGGTTTGTAGGCTGTAAGAGGAGTTTGCAGCACAGTGCTGTGATAATTACATCTGATCTTATTCCTGCTGCCTCCACTTCAAAGTGAGCCGCTAACAATGGTAAAGAAAACCCAGTTATTACTGTTACATTTACTCAACTACTGAGCATTTCCTGCTACATTCTTAGAATCAAGAAGTTTTAAACTCTGCAAGGGAAATTTTTACCTCACACCTTTGATTAGTGTAACGTACGAAGGACGTACTGAAGGTGGACCCCGACAGTAAAAATGCCAAACCGTTCATAATTCATATTCAGTGATTAAAAAGTTAGGACAACACCATAACAGCACAAAAGTTTGTTCATTTAAACCTGTCCACTGTGACAAGTGGCAGAAAGTAACTAAGTGTATTTACTAAATTACTTATTTAGGTACATTCTGTTTTCCTTCATTGTCCTAACATACCTTTTTGAAAATAATACATATGTGACAGCTATAATTATTACAGACTAAACAGACCAAATACATTCTGAACTATTATAGGGTACTTTAAAGACTTCATTTTGACCACAGGGCACTTCTTCTAACAGAGTACTTCAACACAGTGGTATTGCTCAAGTAAAAGATCCGAGTATCTTTGTCCACCGCTGATAGTAATGTTTGGTGTTGTGTTACTGCCGTAAATTGGCTAACGTATGAATAGTCTTCATACATAAAAGGGACGTGAACTTTACAGAAAGTATCTTGGTTTGTTTAGTGTGGAAATCATTTGGAATGTTTTCTGAGCTGCTGCACATATTTACCTTTTGTTACCTTTCAGTGATTTAATGGTTTCTTACAACCAGACCGAAACAGAAACCAACAAGAAAGCTTGAATTTGTAGTCCAGGATTTTTATATATGTTCTGAGCACATTCATTAGAATTACTGCTCTTTCTCCTTACTTTCCTTTTTGTGTTCAGACACTGCAGATTGGGATATTGTTTCTGGTTCTGGTGAACCTGAGCACAGCACTGGTCTGTCCTGATGGGGGCATGTGTGAGGACAAAAACACCTGCTGCAAGAACACTGAGGGAGGTTATGGATGCTGTCCGCTGCCACATGTGAGTTCCAAGTTGCGTGACGTATTTATCACAGGCATTTTTGACTCAAAGTGTTGTGGAGGAGGGGTTCACATACTGAAAGTACAAGTAATAATACCACAATGTAAAATGTAATGTACAATGTAAAACATAGGCTCCTTTATATTTTGAAAGTAAAAGTACTAGGGCTGTAAGTAATGATTGCTCTTATCATTATAATCCGTCTACTGATAAATTTGTTATTTGATTGGGTCAATCAAATCTAAAAAAATTGGGCTTGCTTCCACTGTCTTGTTTGTCTGAACAATCCTATTGAGTTTACCATCACAGACAACCAGGGAAGCAGCCTTGTTTGTAGCCTGAAAGCCGGAAAATAATAATTTCGGCAGATGATAATTAGAGTTTTGTGTCATCTTCCTAAGAAATAAGTAAACAAAAAGTATCAGTCTAAAGAAATCAAATCAAGGAAAATTAACATGTTTCACTTTCAATTCAATAAATACCAATGCAGTACAATTTGCTTTAATTTATTTATTATCAGCATGGTTTATCATTGCCTATAATCACTTTATTTAATATTTGTTTGTGACAAATAAAATATAAGCATATAAGCATGTTAGAGATGAGATTTTTTGAATTATTTAACATGCCATAGACAGATACAGATATGCTTGGATTATTCAAAAGTTGTTTTTTAATTGTTCAACACCAACACCAAAATGAGGAAATGTCTTTCAAAACAATGATGTTCCCACCATCTAGTAGAGTTGCAGATACTTGTTATATCGGTATCAAGAACATTGAAGCTGGTCTAGTGGCACATAATGTATTTTTTATATATATATATATATATATATATATATATATATATATATTAGATTTTAGAAGTAAGGCCAAAACTGCTTTATTTCGAACCTAATAAAATATAATATTGAATGTCATGAATTGTCAAGAAAATAATTTGTGAAATAATGTTTAATAAAAATGGACATTAGTTGCATTCCTTTTGTAGTATACCATCTGAACAAACATGATCTACAGCGTATGTGTTACACTGTAGATCAAAGGTAGAGCCGTGGGTTGGGATGCAGAGGGCAGTGAGTTCAAATCCTACCACCAGTATTTTGTATTTATTTGGTATTTTTAGTATTTTGGTTAGCCTCTTTTATTTCTCACCATATCCCTTTTGAATCCACATGTAGGCCGAGTGCTGTTCAGACCACCTCCACTGCTGCTACGAAGGAACCCTCTGTGATCTGGTTCACAGGAAATGTGTTAATAAAACCGTTTCCCTGCCGTTGATGAGACGACTTCCAACCAAACAAGTCCTGCCTGTCTCTCAGGTAATATAGACAGTGCTCTGACAAACAGAGCACATCACATGTACAGTATGTTGTGTGCGAGGTTTTCCATTAAATCTCTTAAGTTCAAATCAGCCACCTTTTTACATCAGTGAAGCTGCACCAGAGATGATTTAAAGGGCAACTTCAAACATTTTTTTACTTGCTTTCTATGTAGCCTTTACGTTAGCCTATACTGAGAATGAATGTTAAGAAAATTCTATCACTAATTTAATTTGTTAACATTTGGCATAAAGACCTCTAGTCAAAATTTGAAAACTATATGAAAGTCATCAATACCAATAATAAGTTTATTAGTACCTTGTTAAGTATGTAATTCCCACTGCTAAATATATTTGTAACCAATTACTGGCATGTTTTGTGTCTTCATTTTTACGTATTAACTCTGATGTGTGACTCTTCTAGCTCATCGAGAAAATAAAGGCAGTCATGTGTCCAGACCAGATGTCCGAGTGCCCGGACGGCACCACATGCTGCCAGCTTCCTGACAGCTCCTGGGGCTGCTGTCCATTGGCAAATGTACAGTAATCCACGTGCTCACCCTCACACACTTCAGTCAATTCACAGCCACAGTCAGTTTTCATAAAATGGCCTAGTCACATAATTCCTGGGTTGTTGAAAGTACAAACACAAAAAGACCAGACAGTAACAGCTGGATCCTATCAGAGTCTGACAGGAACACAATGAGCCTACTACAAAGCTAAAATTGTAAATTCAATATAATGTACTTTTGTATAGCTTTTTTTTTTAAATTCAAACTTTTGTAAATGTTTTTTTTAATGGAAATAATGTTTTGTTACTCTAATTCCTGACATCTCCTTTTGCGATTAATATGAAGTTAATTTCAACAATGACTAGATAATAAAATGACTTGAGTTAATATTGTGGTAGTTTAACATCGATTTGAGGAAAGTCAAACACAGCTCTAGCTTCATTTGCTGTGTCTATTTTTTCATAATTATGTCTTTAGACTTTTTGTGACTGTGTGTTAGAATCAATAGAAACAAGCTATATGAATATGTTACATATGTACCAATTCTTGCATCATATAGACACTAAACAATCGAGAAAGTAACTAGAAAAATGATCAATAATTAAAACAATTATTGGCTGCAGCCTTAAATGCAAAACCAATTGCAGCTTATTGTGTTTGCTGCCCTGCTAATATAAAATCTTATATCTTATTAAAATGGTAATCAGTTGTAAATAACAAAGCATTTATATGGACTCCTTAATAATTATCTCCCACTGGTCACATACACATTGTGCATATGTATTTTTCCATTCTGTCCATGACTAAGGCCTGTTTCTGACTGTCAGAATTGATTTTCCCGTCTCTGCAGGCAGTATGTTGTGAGGATAAGCGCCACTGTTGCCCAGAGGGAACGAAGTGTGATCTTGCTCACTCAAGGTGTGTTTCTGCCTCACTGCAGATCTTCCCCATGATGGAGAAACTGCCTGCCAGAATGCGGGAGAATCAGCCAGGTGGGGAGTTCCTCATTAAGCCACTCAAAATGTTTAATGGTCATGTGTTCAAGTCGAGCCAAAGGGCTACTTGAAAAATCTCATGTGAAATCACTGTCTTTCAACAGCTACAGTTGCAAGAACAAGTAATGGCACAATTTCCTGCAGTTGAAATATCATTGTATTGTTTTTGTTGAGATTTGTGACTTTGGTGAAGATCAGATCACATTTTAAAATTAACTATTGCCGAAAACAGTGCAATTACTTTTTCTAGCGACTGTATATGCCGACGACACTGCACTAGTAATGTATGACCGTATATCTCTGTGGTTTTCAAATATATTTAGCTTCTGGTGTCAGCTCAGTGATGTGTCCTGGTGGCAAAAGCAGCTGTCCAGATGGTTACACGTGTTGCCTGCTTGCCAGTGGAGACTATGGCTGCTGCCCATACCCAGAGGTAAGACTCACTCTGTCACAAATACAAAAAAAATAGTTGGCACAAACACACCATGCCATGTTAAAGAGATGAGCCATTTTTAGTCAATAAATGGATCAATAAATATATTTCAGTTCTGCTTCTCTAAATAAAACCGTCACAACCTGTTTTCTAAATTGCTCCTTACTAAATAATTAACAAAAACGTTTTTCGCTTTTCTGTTTGGCAGGGATCTATTATTCAAATGTATTATGGTTCAGTTTTACAAAAAGGGGATAAAATGTATTTAATTTTTATATAATTTATATTGTATAACATCACATTAGATCCACATTACCTCCACTGTGAGGCTTTAACAAATCTACTTGTGTAAAGGTTCATTTTACTGCAAAATGGTAAATATATACCTGTTAATCTTCTGTTATGAGGAGCAATCATAAAAGAGTTGATGAACTGATTCTGGCTCAGGGTGGTAGATTCCACATATATTAACTCTGTTTGCTTTGTTTGTGCAGGCCACGTGCTGCAGCGATCATGTCCACTGCTGCCCCAGCAACACAGTTTGTGACCTCGACCATGGGGCCTGCAAGTCTGGAGAGACGAGCGTACCCCTGCTGAAGAAGGTCCCGGCCATACCCAACGATAGTGAGCGTTCATTACACGATCTTTTCTTGTTACTTTGGGAGGAATTCAGCTGAATGGGGCACTGCAAGAACTTATAGAGAAAAGAATTTCTTTTCAAAATGGAACAAGTATTGATCACTGAATCCTGTTCTTGTTTCTGTTCCTATTAGTTGTTTGTCCAGACAAGAAATCAGTATGTCCTGATGAGACTACATGCTGCAAGATGGTCAACGGATCATACGGCTGCTGTCCAATGCCCAAAGTAGGTAGACTGAACTATTGTTGTTTATAAAAAAAAAAAAAAAAAGAGTGTTACATTGTCAGGTTCTTGGTGTTGTGTAGGAATTGAATGCGTGTCTGAACTGAATTGTTCAGACACACAGCACAAACCAAACAGACAATGCTAATTCAGCCTTTCACTCAGCTGTTTGTTCCTGTCTGCAGCCTTTTGTTAGGCTCACGTGCTGTTGGAGAAAGCTGATTAGAAACCTGGATACAGGTATACATGGTGACATTGGTGTTCTCTGACCGAAATCTACCGGGGGAAATCGGGATTCTCTAATCCCCAACCCCATTTCAGAAACGAGCTTTTCTGTTTACACGACCGTTAAGTAGCCACGGTACAGTTGGCTTTCCTGGGAAAACTGAGTGTCTCATATGAAGTCAGACTCATAACAGCAGTGCAGAGAATTTCAATTATTCCTGCTTTATTGGTGTTTTTAGTGTAATTTATTAATGACTAATGCCTTAGAGGCTGTGCAAAGTGTAGCAGACAATAGAAGAGGAGAGCAGTGTGAGGAAGCATTGACTGGATTTATCTCAAGTCTCCTGATACGCTAGTTGTGGTTGTATATTGCAGGTTTATGTTGCAGCTTTCACAGTAAAACGAACGTTGCACATTAAAGCAGAAATGTACTTAATGATCAGAAGAACCACTCTGCAGCTGCGAAGCATGAATTTCGCTGCACTATATTCTAACACTGATTGCTGTACTTTTCTTTCAGGCCGTCTGTTGTTTAGATCACATTCACTGCTGCCCTGAAGGCACAGAGTGCGACCTGTCCCACAGCACCTGTGTGTCGACACAGGGAGAAACCACCATGGCCAATAAGATCCCTGCTGCTGGGACAGAGCTGGTGGCAGTACAGAGCCAAGGTGAGACGAAGACACTGTATAGGATCAGGGACCTGGCTCATTGACATTTAGTAGGGTTTCTGTCATGTCAGAAATTTTGATGCCAGGACCAAGTTTTCCACATGGCTGCTGTCAAAGATCTGGTATGAACTGTAACGACCTTGTGAATCTGTTTTCCATTTGTCTTTCAGTCCGTGCTGTTCCCTGCAATGACTCTGTGGCCTGTTCTGATGGAAGCACCTGCTGTAAGTCCCCAAAGGGAGAATGGGCCTGTTGTCCTTTGCCTAAGGTATGAACACTTCTGTGCACGAGTGTGTGCGTGTGTGCGTGTGTGTCCGGCAGCAGAGAGATTCTGCAGGATGTGATTCATCTCTTGCCTGTGTTGCTTTTCCATTTAGCTGTGAGTGAGCTCTCAAATGGCCTTTCTTCTGCAGCGTCACTGGTTTAAACATGACTTATCAAAATTTCAGTTGTTTTTATGTTTTTTAAGGTAAAATCTTTGGCAATACAACTTGTGCAGCTAACAGATTTCAAGTTCATGAAATAAAAAACTGAAAAAAAAATGGCAGACAACGGAACCTTTGGAATTCAAGATCTCGAAAACTATGACTACTTTCAGATAACAATCTTCTGCATAGAAATGCAAAGCTCACCTCATAACTGCAGAGGAGCTGCTGGATGGAAGCTGTCACATGAGTGGTAGTGTACAATGCACAGGGTCCACAGTAAAGAGGAATCAGAGGAGGTATTATCTGCAACCTCATCATAAAGTCCAGAATCTGCGAGGCAACAATCAGACAAGTCAAAGTCATTTTTTGGAAACAAGTGAACAGATTAAAACTGAGCTTTTTACAATCACCATAGAGGATTTTGGTGAAAAAAGGAGTCTCATTCAATGAGAAGTACAAGTGATCAGCTGCTAACGTGAGGGTGGAAATACATTATTCTGTTTAGGGCTTGTGAGGCACGTGTCATTGCACATAATGTGCAGAGGCCAGAATTAAATGTGGACATCCTGCAGCCAGATAAGAGAAGTGAAATGAAAAGACAGTCAGGTTCCTAAAATGGGGCAAGATCCTCCATCAACTCAAGAAACACAAGCTGTAACGTTTGATGTTTCCTCTGCATTGTGCATGAATAATGTTTTATTGCTCTTTTACATCTGTCCTCACTCTATGGGGCTGCAGAAAACCTGCTGGAATGTTCTTTTTGGGTTTTTTCAGCCCAGTCTGCCTGCAGTTAGTGATGTTTTTTCCATTGCACTGCTTTTTTTTTCCTGCTAAATAAAAATAATTCAGAGAAAAGCTTAAGGGTTTGGAGCTTGACCTGAACATCACTCAGAATCTGTGTGGAGATCTTTAACATACTGTGTGTGTAAGACGGACTAAAATATCTCGAAGCGATCTGCAGGATGAGTGGCTGTAAACTCTCTTTCTCTTCCTGTAGGCTGTGTGTTGTGAGGACCACCTGCACTGCTGTCCCCATGGTACTGTTTGTAACCTTGCAGCCTCCACATGTGATGGTTCCACAGGCGGTGCTTTGATGCCCTGGCTGGACAAAGTGCCTACGGTCCCCTTACTGACCAATAACAAGTGCGATGAGTCCACATCATGTCCTGGGAGCTCAACCTGCTGCCAGATGCCAGGTGGAGCCTGGGGCTGCTGTCCCCTCCCTCAGGTAAGATGGGTGGGCATTTAGGATAAAGGCTTATTTTTTTGTTCCTAGCTTACAATACATGCATGCTGGTAACCCACAATGACCCCGTCTTAATTCTGTGTACGCCTCAGGCTGTTTGCTGTGAAGACCACGTCCACTGCTGTCCTCACGACAAAGTCTGCAACCTGAAAGCTGAAACTTGCGACGACCCGTCAGGTTTCTCGCCTTCCTTCCCCTGGGTTGCTAAAGTCTCCGCGCTGACGTCACAGATTCAGGATGAGAAGTGCGACCAGCAGACCATGTGTCCAGGAGGCACCACCTGCTGTAAGAGTAACTCTGGACAGTGGGCCTGCTGCCCCTTACCTCAGGTCAGTGTCTTCTTACTTCTAGTTTAGGTCTTGTTGAGCAACAGATGCCGGTGTGTTTTGAAACCCAGATTGATGAGGGAGCTTTTGTTTCTGTTGTTCACTCTCAGCTGTAACAGAGTTAAGAAGTGGAAGCAGTTAGGATCTATGGTTCCTAAAGCAAAGTTCCAGTTCATTCCAGTGAGGCACAGTGTTAGATGACCAATCGCATGTGTGTCACACTTGGATACTCTTGATGCATTTACTCATCTAGGTCTGCACAAAATTAACCTGCAATTATTTTTTATAATAGGTCAGGTTTTGGTTTCTTTCTTTTAAGTGACGGCATAGTGGTGGAGTGGCTAGTGCACAGCTAGAAGGTCCCCAGTTCGACTCCTGGCTGGCTGTGGACTTTTTGTGTGGAGTTTGCACATTCTCTTTGTGCTTGTGTTTCTTCCCACAGTCCAAAGACCCACATGTCAGGTTAATTGGTGACTTCAAAAAGCCCGTAGGCATGAATCATGTTTTTCAAGGCAAAATGCTAAAATGTACTTTGTTTAGCCTCTCAAATTTCACGATTAATGAATTGTAGCCTTCTGTGTTAAGTAGAATCAGGGACGGTAGAATCTGGTGAATTCAGACCAAAGACCAAAAAAGACTATGGACTAGACTTTTTTAAAATTTAAAATAACCCTCTGTCAGCGACATCTGATCCTTCTCAAAATCTTTGCATCAAAGGGCTGTAGAAAGTAATGCTGGAGATTTTTGGGATAGTTTAGGCAGAGTTTGGTTTAATAAGATAATTGTGAAATTGCAACAAGTTTGACAAAGTGTGAAAAAAGTAAACCCCTTAATCTTTCGACTGGTTGGAACATTCAGAAACCTCTGATGGCTGTGATGTGTCCAACATGGAGAAAACATCTACACACACGTGGACAAATCTTTGGCAAAGTGGTTTCAACATCACTGTCTAAACAAAATGAAACTTTAACATTGTTACACAATAACATATTTAGTTTTAAAATCTAGTGAGACTCTGAAAATTGTAATGCGGTTTGAAATAATGATTGAAAGATTCCAAATCAGAATAATGAGAGGCTTTCCTGTTTTTTTTTTTTTTTTGTCAGATGTGAATCATCCTGCATTTATATCTCTGACTGGCTTCTGGTCCAAAAACACAGTGGCTAAAGCACTTGTGGTTATATTTGTATTTGGAGCAATTCATCACACTAAACCTCAGAAGAAAAACATCTTAAAAAACAGGATGTCTCCAAAACAAATGTGGAAATGATTAAATCAGATGGCTACAACATGAATCTGTAGGATAAGAATTTACAGCCAGTCCTTTAATTTTACACCATTATTCTATAGTGAGGTTAAATGATAAAATCCAAAAGTACAGGTAAGAATTAAACAGAATTTTGTAAAGCTGGGATTATTCAAACCATGTTCTCAAATCTGGCTATATTTTGTCGTACATATCGTCCCTTTTTTATAAGACTAGTTACTCCAGAGCAAAACTCTCCAAATAATTAAATGTGATCAATGTTGCATCCTTGAGGCAATGCTGTATGATTAAATGTATTCATAACCTTAATGATCAAAACACACTGTCTTTTTTGGACAAGTGCAGGAGCAAGAATCTCAAAACTGCACGTTGTTCATTTATTTTTGTCATTTGTTGGACGACAAGTTCCATAAAATCTCTTACACATGTGAAGTGAGAATCTGGTGTTTAAAAGCATTTGGTTCCTTGCAGGCTGTGTGCTGCAGTGATCACGAGCACTGCTGCCCCAAAGGCTACAAGTGTAACGTGGCTGAGCAGACCTGTGACCGGCCTGGGGACCTGAGCCTGCCCTGGCTGCAGAAGTTACCGGCCTCGCAGAAGGAGCTGAACCAGGCTGTTTCTAGTCCAAGTCAGCCAGCCGAGAACATGTGCGACGCCCAGACGAGCTGTCCCAGAGATACGACCTGCTGCTTCATGGAAAAGACTCACAAATGGGGCTGTTGTCCTCTGCCAAAGGTGAGTGTGTGATTATTTTGCAGCTTCACACTTTTGGGAAACTAATGAGATGTGAGAAGTTGAGAATCTGTGAATGGGGCTGCCACAGACTGATTGTTGCTTTCAGGCAGTCTGTTGTGAGGACGGAGACCACTGCTGCCCCAGCGGCCACACCTGCGAACCCCACCGGTCGTCCTGCTCAAAGGGCCCCCAATTCATACCCTGGTTCTCCAAAGTGAGCGCTCTGACGGAGCTGCGCGACAAGAACGACGTTAAGTGTGACGACAAGAGCAGCTGCGCTTCCGGAACGACCTGCTGTAAACTGCCAAAGGGAGACTGGGGCTGCTGCCCTCTGGTTAAGGTTTGGACATCACTGACCTCTGACATGTGTTTATTTAGTGACGCTGGTCTAAAGTCGCAAGAATGAAAACAGGTCAGAATATACTGGTAGATATTAAGAGTTGGTGGTCTTATGTGATGATAGTATTACAGAACACGCAGCTTCCCGACTTTATTTGCGTTGTGTGTCTCAGTCTCACACAGCAGATTAAAACCCTAGTGATGCCTGAGAAATTGTTGTCCAGGAGAAATCTACCTGGGCAAATCAGGTGTGGAGACCAGAACTGTGAGTCTCTCCAGGTCGGAGAAAATGAGTGTTGGGGGGGTGTCACAGACGGTGTGAGGGGAGAACTGAGAGTGCTCAGTCTCAGTTTCCCCCGTACAGTGGGTGAAAAAGGGGCTATGACCTCAGCCAGAGCTGAACAGTGGACATTATGGTTACTGGATCTGCACTCTGTGCCACATTGAGTGCAGCTGTCACAGACGCAGCCTGGTCTGCTGTATGGATTCATGGTCACCAGGTTCTTTAAGTGGATCTTAGCCCCCTGGTGGTCTGTGCAGGCGTTGCATGTCGTCCCTGACCACAAACTCAATAACATAGTTTCACTGTGGGAATTTTTTGATTGATTTATTAATTTAAATGTTAAAACATGGACCCCCTCCCTATCAAAACCACACCAGCCCTAATCTTAACTAAAATACATTTCCCTGGATTTAGTCTGAGAGAAGAAGCTGAGTGACTAATTACATGAACACAGTGAGAAATCATTAACCAACATCTAGTTATTGTTACTTCTTTGAAATGATCTCACCTTTTCAGAAATGTTTGTGCTGCTGCTTTGTCATAGTTTGTCTAAGCTGCTTTTTGTGTGTGTTGTCTCATTCTCAGTGGATTATAAATAGATTCAGTTCATAGTTTTAGTTCCTTTTTTCCAAGGAGCACTAAGGTCAGATGACAAAGAACATTAGTGTAAGAAGCTTCTTATTAGCCGCCATGCAACAGGTCAAGCAGCTAATTAACATTTCGAATCTGAGAGATTTTGGGCACTGGAGGAAACTGTTTCACTAAAATAAGAAGTGACACTTGCATCATACAGTGATTAGTTCATGTCCATTTCCCTTTTCTCATACTGTGAGTTAGCTTTAAATTATCTTCAAATTATATTATGTATTATATTCAATATTTTGTCACGGATTTTATTGGAACAGTCTGGCTCACAACATGTAACATGGGTGTAATGATCTGTCAAGGCCTTGAGTTTTAGTCTGTCTACTTTATAAAAACACTCTTGTATTTGCTGTTTGTGGCTTATAAATGTGTTTTTGTACATTTTCACAACATCAAAGAGAAAGTTGAGACGGGAGAAGTCTTGAAGATTTACACTTAGTATGAAGGATAAATATGCATCGGCCAAATATAATAAAGGAAAATAAGAAATAAAATGGCTGTTTAATAAAACAACAACCAAATCAAACATCAAATTATGAATGAAATGGCCTTTTTCTTTGTCCAAGGTGTGAACGTTAAACTGCTAACAAACTCCCTCCTCAGTACAGAATAACTGATGACAAGCTGTTGTTGCTTCGTCTCCTCAGGCGGTTTGCTGCGCCGACCACGAGCACTGCTGCCCTCACGACTACACGTGCAACATGCAGACAGGAACGTGCGAGAAGAACGTCGACGTGCTGGTCTACTCCCTACCACAGAGCAGAGTGGGACGGTCTGAGCCGAGGGATGCCGAGGACGACGCCGACGCACCGTGTGACGAGTCAGAGGAGTTTGGCTGCCCCAAGCAAAACACGTGCTGTAAGATCTCAGCCACAGAGTGGGCCTGCTGCCCCTCGCCCAGGGTACGTTCACACTGGTTGGTTTGATTCTTGAAGTGTACGTTTCCTCTGGCTCAATCATCTGCAACATACATAATGTGACCAGTGAACATTGTGTCACACCATCCAAAGAGAGTCTGTGTTCCTGTTTGTGCCTTGTTTGACATCCTGTTTCCCTTGTGGTCCTGGTTTAGTTTTTTCCCATTGTTCTTTTATACACGTCTAAAGATTCCTTTTAGAGAGCAGTGTGTTCCTGAAGTCCAACTCTGATGTGATTTTACTTGACTACACTATGAAGTATAATAAATGAGCTCCACATTGGAAAATCAAACTGGGAAATCCTGAAATCAGTAAGCAACAATCAGTAATTATTTTTAAGGTACTGATTTAATTTTAACCTTTTGTATACAAATAAACAAAGCTTGGGACCAAATCTTCAAACCAGAGGTAGTACTTCACTTTATAGAGTACCACTTTATGTACTCATAGCTGCTTCATCCCCAATAATACATCACGTATTGATTGTTTAAAAAAAATTCTTTTATAAATGTGATTAATCAAAAATTAATCAGCTGCTATTTTGAAAATCAAACTAACTATTATTTGCAGGTGTGTTACAGTGGGTATTGTTTATTAATCAGTTTAACATTCAGACAAACTTTAGTCTAAATATGCATCTAACATGGTAAAGAAAGTCACGCGTATACACTGACTTTACTCTGACTACAGTCACTGCAGTACTTGTACACATGTTGCCCTGCATGTCCAGATTCTTCCCAGTAACCTGGTTTCTGGTGGACACAGACTCATTTGGGTTTTCTATAACATCAGGATCATCAGCTGTGTCTTCAGGCTGTGTGGCTGATTGAGTGTCGGCTTGAATCACACTGATGTTTGTTTTTTTTTTTTGACAGGCCACCTGCTGCTCAGACTCCAAGCACTGCTGTCCTGTGGGATACTCCTGTGACCTGAAGGCTGGAGGTTGCTCCCTGCAAACCCATCTGATCTGGGACTCTTTCTTTGGAGACAGAAAGAAAGACTTTGTCCCTCATAGGCTTTAATGATACGAAGGTGCACTGATTTTCTTCAACCTACAGCTCATGTTGTCTGTGGACAATAAGGGCTTTTCCAGATTTCTTTCTTTTGCTTTGTCATCAGTGGAAGTGTATTCATCATGTGTTTGAACTGCTGACTATTTTTGGTAGTAGGTGTGTTGCATCCTTGCTGCAAGACAGGAAAACAATCCTGCAGGCTGCTGTCATCTGAAGACTGAAACATGCTTTGTTATTGCAGCGTGCAGTGGACTTTTCATGTTTTGCAGCTGGCAGAAAAATAATCGTAAAGGATAATTCAGTTTTTTTGTTTTTTTAAGTGTCACCAAATACCAATGAAGGACACAACCAGCTGAACTGCCTGTCAGCTTCAAACACAAAACTAAGACCTTTCCATCACAGCTGAAAATTAATAAGTGAGCATAAAAGATGAGTTCAAATCAAAAGTCAGGAGACCATCAGACCACTGAAACTAGTTTTATTTGCTGCCCCACATGTCATGGTTGATACGAGCTTTGATGCTTCCTCTCTTAGGTATCAAGGCTGTGGGTTAAAACTTTATCTGAAAACTATAAACTGGTCACATAAAAGTCACAACATTTTTATAAAATGTTAAACCAAAAAAAACAGTGGAAGATTCCACTTGACGGACTTGATTTTAACTTTTTAACTTTACCTACACATTTGAGTACATTTTGTACAGACACAGCCTCCACCACTTCCACTGAATGAGCTTCAGGAGGAGCTCTCTCTATGGCCACAATGAACAGGATTCCAGCAAGTAAAACCTGTTTTATTGTTGACGTGGGCGTCTGACTGCTGATTCAACACTTAAATGACCATTTATCAGTGCTCAAATGAAGTCAGTTTAGGAGAACTTCACTTAAAATATGAACACAACAAGACTTTCTCCATTTCCCTTAATTACCTCATTCAGTGATTCCTGGGAAACAACCTGGTAGTTAACAGCTAAACACCAAATTGTGAGGAGCTTTTCTAGGACATTAGTTGAGAATTACTAGGCCCGTAAAAGGAAGTATTACTAAATAAAGTTGTATGCAGCCAGGAAGCAAACATCAGCACCAGGAGTCAAAAAAAAATGTACTGTTGACAGTCAAATATCGCAGACCTGCTACCTGTTCACTCCATAGCTCTTACGTTTTCTAATCCTGGATTTCAACCTGAGTCATTGCCCAGTGCGGCTACATTTCTCTGAGAAAGTTGAGCGAATGCACTTTCTGCCTCATTCTGGTCTAAATGTGATGAGAGTCATCCATCATGTTGCACAGACAGCTCTTTGCCTCATTTCATTGTTCTACGGGCCCCAGTTCTTGACTGATCGTCTGTTGCTGTCCAGCGGAAATTCAATTAAGTTGTAAAGCTGTGATTGTGGTTAGGTGAAGGTGAATCTTATTTAATCTTAGTTTTTTCTGATTTAAAGAAAAGCTCAGGAGCTGTAAAATCTCTGGTTTTAGTTTTTTAGTTCTTATATGTTTGGTCAAAGCAAAATGGCCATCCAAACTAATAGGTTGTGCCTTCTGTAAATTTGCTGTAAGAGGAGGCGGTCGATCAGAAGCAGATGTCCAGTTTCTGCCTCGTGATGATTTGTTTTTTGGAGTGTAGTTTTCTGTAAGCGCAGCCAAGAAGTAGGAGCCAAGTACAACTTGGTGTCATGAGGAAATAAATGGCAGGCAACAAAAAACAGAGACAGTGAGATGATACTTTGTAGACTGGTACACACAGACATCATGTCCAGCAGGGGATGGAAACTCTTACTCAGACCCTCTGCTTGTCCCCCCCTGCCTCATATTTGTATGCTGATTTTCTTGCTAAATATTTCTGACTGTTATTACTCATTTAGCCCAACAAGCAGCAGTGATGTGGGATTGCTGCTGCCCCGTGTTTGGACTCTCAGGCTGCACATAGGCTGTTGTACCTCGTTGGAAAAGGGTGAGGAGAACCTCTGCCTGGCTGCAGACAACTATGGCGGATGCTGGACGTTGTTAACTCAGCAGAGAGAGATGGTTGGGGTCAGACAGCAAGGATCAGGGTTAGAGGAAGCTGTTGTTGGTCTTTGCTGTGTCCAAAAAACTATAAAAACAGACCTGCAGCTCCACCGGGTGACGCGGTTCTCATTCCAAGACACTTGATGGAGATATTGTAGAAAGGATTTTGTCCCAAATGCCCTGAATCGCCATAATTCAGCTGGACGTGTTGAGCATGTGCAGCTTCCTTCACTTTGCTGTAAACGGTGGAGCAGTTAGCAGCGTGTAGCTGCTTAATATGTTTTTACTAGTGTTTGGCCAACAACTGAGGCCTAAATATGAAAAAGCGTGGTTCTAATTCTACTCATTCAAGGAGATGAAACATAGAGGTTAATCTGCGCTGCAATTTCTTTTTCTCTTTATACATTTTGTTGAGCTTCTGTCCTTATAGAAAGTAGAACTGAATCCATCAGAGTGAATTATTAGAATTTCTATTAAAGTATGTGTAAATGCACAACATTAATGCACCCAGCTGGCAGTTTATTAGTGTGTTTGAAGTGTAAATAAGCCTGGCTTCATAGATGTGAAAGGGGTGGACAAAAAAATGGAAACACTTGGCTGTGTGTGTGTGTGTGTGTGTGTGTGTGTACATTTTTCTTTTCAGCTCAGCAGCCCCAGATATCATCTCCAAGTCTGTGTTTTTTAGAGCCCTTTCAAATTCTTCAAGGTTGTAAAAATATTAATTTGTTTATAAAGAGGAGAGTTTGATTTAGTGATAAACATCTTAAAGCTTTTGTGACTTAAGGTTGGACACATCCTGATGTGTCTGAACATGTTCGCTGTCCACATGTCACTGATACTTCTAGACACTTGTGTGTTTATTTTCACTTATTCGCCGCCTGTAATGGAAGTTTAAACCTTTCTGAAGGGGAGGGGCTGACTGAAATAAAGATCTTGGAAATATCAGTTTGGACGATGTGATAATTGCATCCACTGAGGTCATCACTGAAGTTTATCAGTTTACGGGAAGTGAAAACATTCACATAACAAGCCCCCAAACTTCCTTTGCACCCCCCCTTCCCCCCGTATCCTCTTACCTACACCTCCTCCTTCGTATTCATCGTCATTAGAAAGTTGTTATGACGACCTCGAGCAAACACAAGCCAGCTGGGGGCTGTTGCTGGTGTGGGTGGGGGGTGTTGTCCCACTTTACCGTCAGCTTAGCAATGCAGCTTTTCATCCTCTGCCCTCTGGTGGCTGCAGACAGACACAGCATCACATTGAGTTTCAGCTCTAAATGAGGTCAGATCCTCATGTCCTGTTGCTGTGGATCTGCACAACATTCAAATTAATCTTAAATCAAAGCCAGTAAACACACAGTCACTGTGGAGCAGAGCAGCTGTTTTCCACTTCAAACTCTTCTGGACGTGAGTTGAAATGATAAATGTTGAAGGGATAGAGCAGTGTACTAACTATCTGTACTTACTTGCAGCTTTGAAGTATTTGTACTTTGTACTGTTTGATTATGCTTCTCCATCTTGCACTGCAAATATATAAACAATTTGTCAGTAGTTGCGTGTCAGATTAAGGTCTAATAAAAAAGATCAGCGTAAATGCAGTTAGACGTCAAACTAAAACTAATAAGCTGTACGACCTCTGAGAATGCAGTGATTTAAAGACACATGAAAGGTTGAAGCAGAGAAATGTGATTATTTCTCAGAAAGCAGTCTACTTATTTAAGAGTTTGATGTTTTAAACTTAGAACCGTGTTCCATAAACTCTTCTTCCAACAAACTGCAAGTGTTTGTGAACTGAAGAGACCAGCTGCTTTAATTAGAAAAGGACGGTTCAAGGCTTTTGTTTTATGTTCCATCTTGTGCTGACAGCTCTGGACTGCAGGCAGATCACTTTAGCACCTGGACTCTTTTACTACTGAGCCACGCGGCTGTAAAACCTGGGCAGTGAGGTTTGGTATTGTGTTGCTGAAGTCTGTCGTCTCCATACGACAGACGTATGTCGCTGTTGACAGATATTCTGAAGGCATTGAACACACGGCCTTTCCAAGAGTGATGGACCTCACCTCATCCCTACTCCTGAAGAGCTCAGCTTCCCTGCTTCTCTTTATATGCTACCATAACATAACGCTTTTTTTCAGTCTTCTGTTGCCCCTGTCCCGACTTCTTTGACACGTCACTGCCATCAAATTCAAGATGAGAAGATATTTGCAGGTTTAACCTTCAAATACTTCCTTTGTACTAATGTCAATCAAACATAAGCTTCAAAACATCCTTCACTGCACTGATTTGACTCAGTGAGTGTGATGTGAAGAAGCTCAAACCACCAACAGGTTTTTCACTTCTATGATTAGCAGACTTGACCCACCAACAGCCGAGACAAGTGACAAAAACCCACTGACGTGAGAACAAACCTTTCTCCTCAGTCTCACTATTGGTCGCTCGCTGATCTCGTTCACATGTTGCCAGGGAGAGGACACACACACACACACACACACACACACACACACACACACACACACACAGTCCTGTACTTGCTGCACAGTGAGGTCTGAGTTAAAAGACCAACAAAGTGAGAACCAGCAGTTCCATTACCCCCATCAACACAAAAGAAGTCATTCTAGACATAAGGTGGCATTCTTATCCATTACACTGCCTCAGATTACATTAAAAACCAAGTTGTAGGAAAAAGATTTTAACCAACAATGCGAGGACCAGCCATTTAATTTGTGCTCCCCCACTCCACTGGTCAACTTGGTAGCCATTTTTGTATTGAACAGACAGTGGGCAAACAGTCTGTATCTAAATAAAAAATTCTGTTTGTTTCTTCTATATTGCACCAAATTGTATGAATTTAATGATCAGTACTGATAAAAATTTAAAAGATCAACTTTAATAAAACCTTTCTTACAAACATGAATAAATCTGTCACTTGACACAAACCAAGAATTACAAGAGTGCAAGCTCAATCATAAGTAAAAATACATACCAGGGTAAGAAAGGGAGAAAAAAAAAAGTACTGCTTCAATTTAACTTCAATTTTAACTTGAAGTACTAAACTGCAAAATAAATATACCTGATCATATGAACATTCAATTCTTTAAAGAGTCAGTCTAGTACCAGGCTGGTGCTATATAAAACAAAAACAGCTGTAAGTAGTAGACATTAATTATTTATGTATGCATTATCTCTCTCTCTCCTACATCTCTGTCTCTCTCTCTCTCTCCTACATCTCTGTCTCTCTCTCTCTCTCCCTACATCTCTGTCTCTCTCTCTCTCTCCCTACATCTCTGTCTCTCTCTCTCTCTCCCTACATCCCTGTCTCTCTCTCTCTCTCTCCCTACATCCCTGTATCCCTCTCTCCCTACATCCCTGTATCCTCTCTCTCTCCCTACATCCCTGTATCCTCTCTCTCTCCCTACATCCCTGTATCCTCTCTCTCTCCCTACATCCCTGTATCCTCTCTCTCTCCCTACATCTCTGTATCTCTCTCTCTCCCTACATCTCTGTATCTCTCTCTCTCTACATCTCTGTATCTCTCTCTCTCTCTCCCTACATCTCTGTATCTCTCTCTCTCTCTCTCTCTCCCTACATCTCTGTATCTCTATATATATTTATATCTATACATCATCTATAGTATTATGTATAATATGCATCATTTGTTCTCAAAGCAACTAGTAAATCTTCCAAATAAATGACGTGTAAAAAGTACAGAACTGCAGTGAAGAGAGCAGCATAAAATTAAAACACTCCAGGTAACTAAAAACAATTCAGTGCACTTAAGATACTTAGCAAAACGAGAAAATGGATTTTGAAATTAAAATGCAAGCTTCCTCTTGATCTTAACTATTTCGTTGTAGACAAAATACTTTACGTCCTTCCAGGTCCAGCGCTGAGGACTGGAGATGCTTTTCAATGCACAGGAGGCAATCATTCTTCGCGGCACCCTCCTCAGTGCAACGAACTTAGCCATGTTTTTCTGAACAGCAGTTTTCTCCTGTTCAGTCCAGGGTCTCCTTACTTTTATCGTTGAAGAATCTATTAAAAATTACAGGAGCTGGTTAGAACACTGGTTTAACTTTTGTAAATCTTATTAAAATAAATTAAAAAAAAAACACTAACATGATTATTGCAGTAATTTGTTTTTTCAGAAATGGAAAACTCCTTGATTTAAAATTGTTCTACAAAAAATGATAAAAGTGCAACTTCTGGCAAAAATACTATTAAAGATTCTACCACTGCTACCAAGTTTCCTCAACTGTGAGTACTAATGACAGCAACATCTTCATTTTAACCATCTTTAAGAAATCTTCTGATACAATACAATCTACTTAACTTTTATAGATCCATTTCAGATTTATCATGCCATCCAATATGTTATGTTGCCTGTGTGTTTGTCATCTATGGGTCCTGGTTCTAAATCCTGCTGCTGTGCTTACATCCCTCAATGTTTCCAGGTCATTGTATAATCTATTATCTAGACTCATTGACAGGATAACTATTAATTTTCTAAATTAATCATTGTTAACCACATGGAATCTTGTCACCCTATTGTCTAGTTTATTAGTTGACATTTTAACAAATGTTATCCCACATGCTTTAGCTTTGCATTTTATTGTACTGTGGCAAGTCAAATAC
Organism: Channa maculata; assembly: GCA_020496755.1. Classification (NCBI taxonomy): domain Eukaryota; kingdom Metazoa; phylum Chordata; class Actinopteri; order Anabantiformes; family Channidae; genus Channa; species Channa maculata. The sequence goes on from CM035618.1 coordinate 1,221,305, forward strand.
ATATACCCATTGGAGAGGTAGGTCTGGCTGACGTGTTTTAATAGTTTTTGGACAACAATTAAGGTCTATAGGACAGATACAAGATAGTGCAGGCTGTAATTAGGCAAATATAAGTACAGAAGATTCAGTGTTGAATTAGTGTCTACGATTGTGGACATTATAATTTTAGAAAATGACAGTTATTTTTTAATTCTGTAGCCACTAATTGCACATTTAGCTTGTGTATTATGGTAAATTGAACTTGGTTGGTGGAGTGCCTTGTTTCATGGCCTTCAGTTTCTGCACTAATCACTATACTCAGTAAAATACTGTATATAATCACAACTTCTTGCTTCAGAGTATCTGCACTTATTGCCCTGCACTACAATTCATCTTAATACAACTGTTACTAGTTTCACCACTACAACCAGTAGCATTGCTACTTTAGCTACCTATTGCACAATAGAAAATCCATGCAGCAGATGTTCACTCCATCTTTCATCAACTCTGACTACTCCTGGCATTGATGGCCACACTAGTACTGCTTCTGCAGTTATAAAACCGTATTAGGGTATAGCAAAAATCTAACAAAGGCCCTTAAATTACATAAGTCCAATCAAGCAACACCAAAGATCATCATACCAATCATGTGGTTAACACTTAATATTTACCCTGCACCACCACCACAATCGCCTAGTCCTAGACCACTTGTATGGTCTTCAAATGTACCAGTTTAGCAGAAAAATATTTAAGCTGGCAATGAATACTGAACTCAGGCTGAAAACATTTTGTTTCAAATGGCCAGACTTACCCCTTCATTGCTCCCATCAGATTCATCATGTCTTTTACTTGCAGTTTTTTCCACCTCTTATCAAGTTTCCTTCCAGTGGTCCGTTTTTTCACCTCTCCTGTGAAAGATAATGGTGTAGTATCAAATATCGCTTGTTTAATGCTATGCAAGCTACAATATCAATTTATACATTTTTAAATGACATTCAGCAGATTTTTTGATCACCTTGTACTGACAACTTTATTGTAAAGTTTAGTCTACTGGCTCAATTTTACAGTATTGTAGTGTAATGTTTACAATGTGCTTGCCAGTCTTAAATAACCCACTTCCAACTGTAACCTGTTGCTGTATCTACCTCTAAGGAGCTGCAATGTTTGCTACACCTGCATGAAATCCTCTCAGGGCAGCATTTGGACCCTGGTAGAGGGGGAAAAGAGGAAAAGCAAAAAAGGGAGACAGGCAGAGAAAGTATGTTTGGGCTTACCCCCTTCATCATCACTTTCAGATTCATCAAGTCTTCTTTTACTTGCAGTTTTCTTTTTCACCTCTCCTGGGAAAGATAGTGGGTTAGTATAATGTGCAAGAGCCAAAACAGCTTAACATATTTGAGTGAGTTATTTTTGTGTACAATTATTTCATTATAATAAGTCTAACTGTACCATAAGCTTCCAGTAAATTTATCATTTAAACCAGAGTGGCTCACATCAGAGAATTCCTACCATTAACTGAAGCTCTGTTAAATGACCTTAAGATGGAAAAGTTTACATTTTATGTCTGATGTTAATAAAACGTCAAAAAGCTGTTTGGATCGACTCATCTTGGAAGCTTCATGTTTATGGAAAGTTCTTTTGAGTAGCGGAATATGAGTCATTACGTTTTGTCTGGGATTTGGCATTGATAAGAACAAGCACCAAGAGAGTGAAAGCTAAAGTCAAACTTTGAGATGACATCAAGTACTAAACTCAGACCAAAACTGTGTTCAATGCCCAGACTTACCATCATCAGCATTAGCTTCATCTTCAGCATCATCAGCATTAGCTTCATCTTCAGCATCATCAGCATTAGCTTCATCTTCAGCATCATCAGCATTAGCTTCATCTTCAGCATCATCAGCATTAGCATTAGCTTCATCTTCAGAGTCATGTCCTCTGCTAGTTACAGTCCTCTGACTCTTAACAGGTGAGCTTAGCATGGTCAGCTGCGAATGTTCTCTATCTGATAAGACAGCATACATTAGTAAATCAAAAGTCAGAGCCCCAGTCACCATTACAGTTCAGATAGACTTGTTCCCACCTAACATAGTAGAATTGCTGTTGACACATAGCACACTTTCACACTAAAAAATCTAGACTATTCAATTGCTTAGGTTTCTTAATATTAAACAAAAAGAAAGACAGATTGTCCATGATTTTGTTGACAAATTGTACTGTCAACCACATTACTTGTTCCACTGTAGATATATTCGTCAAACACATCACTGTAACAAGCATTTTCAGACTTTAGCACTAGTACAATTGCATCTGTGAGCCCAAACAGCTCAAGCTGAAAATCATGTACATTGCATTAATATACAGTATATTATTACCATTGTTACCTTTTAGAATAATGTCTCCATCTGAAGTCTCTGTCTGTTCTGTTTGTTTAAAGCCCTTCTTCGTAGTGCCTTCATGTCCTTTACATATGTAAAAGTGCACAGTAGAGAACATTAGGACACGTAATTGAGCACTAGGTTAAAAGGTCAAAATTCTTATAGAGGGAGAAGGGGAGAAAAGCAGAGAGGCAAAGGGAGGGGAATGGGGAGCAGGGGGGAGAGATGGAAAGCTAAAGAGAAGAAGATTGTGGGGCACAGGTAGAAAGGGAGTTATTTTTCAAAGGAAATTTTGTTGCAGCGACTCACAAAAGTTAAATATATCTTAACGGAATAAAAATGTAGAAAATAACATACCAAAGACTACAGAGTCCAGTGTCTTCAGACTCTTTCCTTTGAGCGACTGTGCTCCATGCTCCATCGCAAACAGAAGTTTTCCTATTTTAGCAACCTGAAAGGTTTTGTCTGTTTGCCGATAGTATTCGCAGTGAACTCTGATATCATGTCCCATAAAACGAGCCACTTGTTCAAGTTCTTGATTATCAAGGTCCAAAAGCTGACATAAGGTAGCAACATGCTTTCTCAGTTTTGTTGACCTAAGGAGCTCTGGGTGGCTTACCTTGCTCTTCTCTGCATACTTCCTAAGGCAGTCACACCCACGAATATTAGTTGTTGTACCTATCCTAGCAAACAAAAATGGGTTTTCATCAAGTACACCAACCGCTGCGCTTTTGATTAGAAATTCAAGTGAGGATTTGGTGCGCTCGAGGAGAAGAACGGGCACTTTTCTTCCTCTCTTTCCACGGGTCACTAGGCGTGTCAGTCTGTGGCTAAGTTGTTGTTCCACTGGTGATAAGGTTTCATAAATGTCTTTATTTACTGGGCCAGAGTCTGCTTTTAGAAATGTGTCCAGGGTTAACCGGGAAGCTTCTCCTTCACGCTTCTTATTGAATATGATTATTTGTGCAAGAAGGCTCTCGCTTAACATTTTGTACGCAGTGGTGCTCACGCTTGCTCAACTCTGCTTTTGCCTCATCCTCTATTTTCATAAGTATTTCTGCAAGGTGATAACATCTTCTGTCAAAGGTACACAATCTTCATTATGCCATTTCCTTTGTTCCATGGTACTATGAGCATTTGCAGACACATAGCTGGACCAAGAATTATCCAGCAACTCCTTAAATTTCTTTGCCTTCTTCTCACCTAAAATGTTTGATGTCATCAAACAGCTTCCAATCCAGGCTTCTGTTGCCCCTTTGAGAGAAAATCCAATTTTCACTGCAGTAGATGGCTTTCCATATTCAACTTTGTTTGTGTTGTAGTTTGACACCCTCCTAGCTGCTTTTACAACCAGATGAAATTTTGTTGGATCACATAGATCTTGAAGGCCTTTGACACTTTTGTCAATTTCCCTGGCAGCCAACACCAACCGTCCGAGTTCTCTCATCTTCTGTGCAATGTATCTATGTTGAGATTGTTCACGACCCTTTTTTGCAAATAATGCATCTCCATATGTACATATCATCTCATCACTTCTGACTTGACAGGTTACATTATCCTGCAACATACTATGAATGACCTTCTGAATGCCTTCAGATGATGCCCTAATTGGAATCAGCTTTGAAGACGCCTTTGTACCCTTCTTCTTTTCCCTTTCCCTTTTCACCTATGTTGACTCTACATGATTTTCATGTCTCCAGAGTTCAGTTCTCCTAAACATTGCATAACAGTGTTGGCAAGGCAGATAGTCTTCAACAGAAGTCTTCTTAGAGGGCTGTTTCCATGTCACAATCTCCCCTTCTCCTTCTTGTAAAACCTTTAGATTGTGTTGCCAGTCACCCTTATTGCGAAGAGAATCCAACAGTGTCTTCCTTTTTTTGGAACCGGTTGGAAAACTGAAGGCATGGGCAACATCAATTTCATCCATGTGTTTTCTTTCCAAGTGTCTAGCCATCTTCAAATTAGATTTCTTGCAATACAAACAGTAATGGGACTTGTCCCAGATCCTTTTACCATCTTTTTTCTGGCTTGTTCTAACAGTAATTTTTGACCTCTCTTTCTTCCTTGTTTTGAGTTGGTTATCTGAATGAGTTAACCCAGCTTTGGCATGTTGGCCCTCAGCGTCCTCTGCATGGTGTTCCAGCCTCTGCGTAACAGAGAAGGATGCCACAGGCTCTTCTGTGCTCAACTCATCTTCACTAGATGAGGGTGTTGATGTGGGGTGGTAGTCTTTATCAGAGTCTCTGTGGCTGGATAACTCTGTCTCGGACCCTGATGAAGGGGAATGGTCTCTGTTTGAGCCACTTTTTATGCATGGATCCTCATGCAATGAGAGGGAATGCCTGGCTAAGTCCAACTTACAGAAGAAAAGGGAAAGAAAAAAAATATATATTACAACTTATACATAAATTATTTCACACTTAAATCAATGGTAAAACAATTAACATAGCTGGTTATTTGTGGCAGCTTGCAATAGTATCAACATGGACTACAACATTTTAATTTCCAATATTTGTGGTCGCACTGTTTCTGTCCTCTACTCCCCTCCCCAGGACAGGCATCACACAGTAAAACAGAGATAAGGTGGTCACAGTGAAGATTACTTGAGTTTTTTTGAACTATACTTGTTACTGCAAGTGCACAAAAGTTACTTTATTTTAAAGCACATTAATATTCACCTGTTCAGCAAGCATGCAGAAAAGTCAGTCAGTTTTTACTGAAATCTCAGTACATTTAACAGACCCATAGAGGGCTGGATAAGCTAAAGGCCAACTGTGATGAAGCAAAAGGTGTTTGTATATAATTTGATTGTCTTAGTCAAATCTTAAAAATCTAGAAAGCTCTAGTAAACCTAGCTACTGGCTGAGACAAACCAGTCCCCCTTTCTCTGTGCCAGTGGTACCTGCAGGCATCAGCAGCACATGAAAGACGAAAGACTGATACTGACTAATGCCGGTTTTCATTCTTTCTAAGCTTCCCCAAGTATTTAGATGATTTTTACTGACACTTTAAATTTCGTTCCAGTAAGATACTGAGTTAACCATGACCTTGCAGTTGTGTACATTAATGCTACTGCTGTAGAAATATATAAAGAATATGTAATTGTATTCAAATTATAAAGCCTTTCTAATAATTGTCTGAATTAATTTTGTGAGAATGAAATTGATTCATTTGCATTACAGTCTTTAATAGCATTAGTTAGAGCAATAGGGTCCTAAAGATACCCACAACTGGTTAGTGGGTTGGCCTAGACTATAGAAGGATGAGCCAATCACTGCTCAGATCCCTTAAGCATACTAGTATTTTTAATCAGGCAATACCTCACATGATGTAAGTAAGATAAATTCAGAGAAAACATTTAGTGGCAATGACCAATATGGAGCAGCTCAATTAGTGTGCGCAAGAAAACTTGTAGACATGACAAATAATAAAAGTTATTACAAATATAAAAAACAGACACACGGATCAATGATATTCACATTTCACTACAGTAAGTTTCCTTATCAAGTCTGAGTTTATCAAGGATTATTGGCACAGATGCTCGGTGTAAATTGTACAAAATATTTATTGTACGCCATTTGATTTCAATATTAACAGCCTACTGCTTTTTTGTCAGACATGTCCAACAGCTACTTGCTTCCAATAGGCTACTGATGGCCAAGGTCCTGAATTGGAACAATTTGATTTATTGACATAATGAACATTTTTACAGGGGAATTATTATACTGATGATCAGCTGATGATTTTACTAATGAAGGGAGTTTTTGGTTTCATTTGTCTTGATATCAATTTAAATCATGGAAGTAACCTTACTAACAGATGATCCAAAATACTGTTTTACATTTTAAGCTGTAAATGAGTAGTTTAGAAGTGGTAGAACAAGAATAAATAGTTATATAGTTAATGAATTGGGCATGTTGTAGTCTAGTCTTTGACAGATTAAAAAAACAAAAAAAATAAATAAAAAAAACACGACGTGTCCAAATACATTTGAGCAGCTGTTAATGTAATCGGGTGGGCCACGGTCTGTCTACCTGTTCTGCCACCACCGCACTCTGTTTTTTAATCACAGTTATCCCCCCCTTTCCCCTCCCCCTCCCCTTCTCCTCTCCCTCTCCTCACTGTGGACCTCAGGTTACTCCGGTAATCTAGATACGAGTTTATATGCATTTTGGAAGCATGTCAAACAAATTTTAACTGGTTCATGGCATTCTGCGCCGTCTCTAACGTTATGCATAGCGAACGGTCTATATTGAATAAATGCGGTGAAACGTGTCATATTAAGACTTCTACATGTGACTTCGTGTTCATTTAAGTTAGTTTTCAGTTTAACTTTAGTTTAAAAAAGGATGAAGCACCGCTAGGAGCTTCTTGTTCTGTCTGAGGCCTTTTATCAGGTTGTAATAAGCGAAAGACCGTCAGAAAGCAGCGTTGTACAAAGAAAAACTGCCAGGAGAAATCACGTGTCCTACGTGTCTTAGTGTTGTGGGATAAGCTGAGAGGGCTATGAAACGCGACACGTCTATCGATATAAATTATTATTTCATTCTAAATTCCGTTAAAATTGTATATAAGTTGCTAGCATCTTGAGTGCATTAGAGTGCATTACAAATAAAATACTACTATACACATTAAAAAGTCGATACGGCCTGTAGGCCTTTTTGCTCCAACGAAGTAAGTTTACAGCGTATTTAATTAACCACAACATGGTGCAAATAAATAGAAATGTCTTACCTGAAGTTTCGTATATTTTATTTCCCTGTTTAGGCGATGAATCCGTTGTTTCTTCGTTCTTCTTATAGTCCGCTCCATTTCCAGTCTTAAACGTACAAAGTAATCCACCTTTCTGACCAAATGAAGTCCACACCTTGCTGCTTAATTCGCGGAGAGCTGTGATTGGACGCTTGACTGTTGCTTGGTGGAAACAATGTAACTTTTGGCTGCTTTGCTCACGGAGAGCTGTGATTGGATAATTGGTTGGGAGCACTGACTTGCTTAGGAACATTGAAGGTGCTGTGAAAGTTGTGTCCATGCATGACTTGCACAAACCAAGCTGAAAGACTTTGTGTGTCAACACCTCTACATCCCACATTTCCAACCATATTGCCTTAATAATGTACAGTCACTTGAAAAATATCCACATTAATTAATTTGCATTGCAATGTTTTGTTAATTTCCCTAATGTTAATGTACACAATAAGTTAATGACAACTTTAAACCATATTTAAGAACAGAAAATGAGTTTTAAAAAAGATAAAAACTCATATTTACTTAATTATTCAGACCTAAATATAATATTTTCTAATATTTAAGTCCCTTGGCCAGTAATTGTAGGTCTGATTTTTATTTTGGGAAAGTCTACAAACTTCTCACACCTGACCACTCTCCTGCCCTGGCTTGGCATTACATGTTCAGGTCTGTATCTTTCTTACCTATGTCTAACACATGTGGACTCAAGTCAAGTTCTACACTAATCTAATGAAATTCAAGCAAACAAAATGGTACAGCAAAGTAAAAGACAGACATCGTTGGGTGTTTCTTTCTACTCTTGATGCCTTAACATGAGGCAGAACTCAATTTCATGCTCTAGGTCCAGGTTTTGATTTTTTGTGCTGCTTCCAGCCTGTCTTTGAGAAAACTGTCATGTTATGGTTCAGTTAAACTCCTGCAGACTTTGTCAATCACTTAACATTGATTATTGTTATTTCAATGTATTACAAATATGCAGAGTTTATGTGAAACAGAAAAAGCAAGTTAGACAAGTAGCAGGTAAGACACAAGCTATTAAGCTGCATATCATAGGCTAACAACAAAGGTCACCTGTATTCCAACATTTAATTTTGAAATGCTTTGCAATGGAAACATTGTCTTCCTTATCACATTAGCTGTAGTGGTCCAGTCATCTTGGAAGCACCCTCAGACCACCATGAGTCTGTCTCTGCTCCTCCCTGAAAACTACACAGCGTTCTTCCTTTTTTAACTTCCACCACTTCGTCCTCTGCTCTGCATTCGTCCTCTTCATCATCCTCACCACCAGAGTCATTTTACACACCACCATCCTGTGTTGTCTGGCTACACTCTCCCTACCAATACTTTACAGTCACTGATCTCTTTCAGATTACAACGTCTACACAAAATGTCGTCCACCTGAGTGCTTCTCCCTCCGCTCTTGTACGTCACCTATGTTCCTGCCTCTTCTGGAAGAAAGTGTTCACTACAGCCATTTCCATCCTCTTTGCAAAGTCTACCACCATCTGTCCTTCTGCATTCCTGTCCTGGAGACCAAACCTGCCCATCACATTCTCATCACCTCTGTTCCCTTCACCTGCATGTCCATTGAAATCTGCACCAATCACCACTCTCTCACCTCTGGGGATGCTCTGCATCACTTCATCTAACTCACTCCAGAATTTCTCCTTCTCTTCTAACTCACATCCTACCTGTGGGGCATAACCACTCACAACATTGAACATCACGCCTTCAATTTCCAACTTCAGACTCATGAATCTGTCTGATACTCTTTTCACCTCTAGAACATTCCTCACCAACTCCTCTTTCAGGATAACTCCTACTCCATTACTCTTCCTATCTGACCCATGGTAGAACAAGTTGAACCCTGCTCCTAAGCTTCTAGCCTTGCTACCTTTCCACCTGGCCTCCTGGACACACAGTATGTCCACCTTCCTTCTCTGCATCATGTCAACGAACTCTCTCGCCTTCCCTGTCATAGTCCCAACATTCAAAGTCCCTACTGTCAGTCCTACATTCTTTCTCTCTGTGCCTACAGATATGCCTTCCTCCTCTCCTTCTTTTACCAACAGTAGCTCAATTTACACTGGCACCCTGTAAGTCAACAGCATGAGTGGTGGTCATTGTTAACCTGGGCCCCAAACAATCCTGTATGGAAGTCAGATTTGGTTTGAAAGTCAATCAATTCAACTTTATTTATATATCGCCAATTCACAACAGTCATCTTAAGGCACTTTACGTAATAAATATACAAGTATGTAGAGGCAAGCCAACAAATCCCCCTTGAGCAAGCCCTACGCAGCAGTGGAGAGGAAAAACTCCCTTTAATGGGAGCAACCTCCATCAGAACCCGACTCAGGGTGGGCGGCCATCTACCTTGACCAGTTGGGGTGAGTGGAAAGTGGAGAGAGAAAAGAAAAGAGCAACAAAAAATAACAACAAAAGCATCGGGCAGGCTGGTAGGACCAGTAGCTGCACACTGGAAAACACAGAGCTCCAAAGCCGGTGGCGCCCGCAGAAAGGGACAGAGAGATGGAGACAGAGAAGGAGGCAGAGAGGAGCAGCACAACCACAGGAGAGAAAAGACACAAAGCTAATAGCATGCGGCAGGGACAAATAAATGTATATAGAGAAAGAGAGAGGAGCTTATTACACTTGGGAGTCCCCAACAGTCTAAACCCATAGTATCTCAACTCGTATATAGTTCAGGTTAACTAAGCAGCTTTAATTATAAGCTTTATCAAAAAGGAAGATTTTAAGCCTAGTCTTAAAAGTAAAGAGGGCCCCCAAATCTGGATTGAGAGCTGGTTCCACAGTAGAGGAGCTTGATAGCTAAAGGCTCTGCCCCCCATTCTACATTTGGACATTCTGGGAACCACTAGTAGGCCTGCATTCTGAGATCGAAGTGGTCTACTGGGATGATATGGTGCTATGAGGTCTTCTATATATGATGCAACCTGACCATTCAGAGCTTTATATGTAAGAAGCAGGGTTTTAAATTCTATTCTAAATTTAATGGGAAGCGAATGGAGAGAAGCTAGTGAAGGTGAAATATGATCTCTCTTGCTAGTTGCAGTCAGCACTCTTGCTGCAGCATTTCGGATTAATTGCAGGCTCTTTAGGAGTTACTGGGGCATCCTGAAAGTAGGGAATTACAGTAGTCCAACCTAGAAGTAACAAATGCATGGACTAGTTTTTGGCATCACTTTGAGACAGGATGATCCTAATTTTGGCAATGTTCCGTAGGTAGAAGAAGGCTGTTCTACATATTTATTTATATGTGAAGTAGAAGACAATTCCTGGTCAAAGGTAATTCCAAGGTTCCTCACAGCAGCACTGAAGGCCAAAGTTTTGCTATCTAAAGTAAATATATTGTTAGACAGCACGTGTCTTATATTTTTAGGCCCAAATAGAATTATTTCAGTTTTGTCTGAATTAAGAAGTTGGACGTTATAGGACATCCAGGACTCTTTTAGACATGCTTAAATTTTGACTAATTGTTTATTATCTTTTGATTTCACAAATAAGTATAGCTGGGTATCATCTGCTTAGCAATGGAAGTTTATTGAATGTTTCCAAATAATTTTGCCTAAAGGTGACATATACAGATTGAAAAGTATTGGTCCTAACACAGAGCCGTGTGGAACTCTATAACTAACTTTTGTGCATATAGAAGATTAAACATTAACATGAACAAATTGGAATCTGTCTGACACATAAGATTTAAACCAATGCAATGCGATTCCTTTAACCCATTAAATCCATGATCCAGTCTTTGTAATAAAATGTCAATGGTGTCAAATGCGGCACTAAGGTCTAGTAGGACAAGTACAGACACAAGTCTGTTATCTGAAGCCAAGAGAAGGTCATTGGTGGCTTTCACTAGTACAGTTTCTGTACTATGATATCAGCCTATAATTGGCTAAATCAACTGGATCAAGACAAGGTTTTTTTAAGTAGAGGTCTGATTACAGCAATTTTATAGGACTTTGGTACATAGCCTGTTTCTAAAGATAGATGAATCAAATCTAATATGAACTTGTCTATTAAAGGTAAAACATCTTTAAGCAATTTGGTTGGGACAGGGTCTAGCAGACAGGTTAGTTTAGATGAGGTAATAATTGAAGTTAGCTCAGCAAGGTCTATGGGTAAAAAGCAGTCTAAGAGGGATTGGGGCCTTATTGATTCTAGAAATGTTGTACATGAGGATCTATCTGTAATATTTGTAGGGAGGATCTGGTGATTTTTTTTCCCTAATGGCTACAATTTTATTTGTAAAGACAGTCATGAAGTAATGCTGCTCAGAGTTAAGGGAATAGTAGGCTCAACAGAACTATGGCTCTTAGTCAGCCTGGCTACAGTGCTGAACAGAAACCGGGGGTTGTACTTGTTGTCCTCTATTAGTGCTGAATAATATGTTGTTCTGGCATCACCGAGAGCTTTTGTACATTTTAACCTTTTTCTAGGCTACACGGTATTCTTCTACATTAAATCAATTCCTTTCTAACTTTCGTGACGTCTGCTTTAAGCTGTGCATTTGTGAATTGTACCATGGAGGTCGGCTCCTCTGATTCACGTATTTTTAGTGGGCAACAGTTTCTAGTATGTAAGGCTGCAGAATCATCAACTAGACAATCAACTTGTACAGGAGTAAAATAACTCACAGCATTTTCAGATAAACATCTGTTGTAGTGGATTTTTTCCCTAACTGCTTTATAGTCTATTATTGTAAATTCAAATGTTATTAGAAAATAGTCAAACAAAAGAGAATGATGAGGTAATACTGTTAAATTATTCGTTTCAATTACATACGTAAGAACAAGGTCTAACGTGTGACTAAAACAGTGAGTGGGTTTATTTACATTTTGGGAAAAACAATTGAATCTAATAATTAATTAAGCGCAGTGTTGAGGCAGTTACTGTCAGCATCTACATGAATGTTAAAGTCACCCACTATAATGACTTTATCTGTACTAAGCACTAAATCAGATGGAAAATCAGAAAATTCAGTCAAAGACTAACGGACTGGAAATAGTTTTGGAGTTTTCCAGTTTGGGTGTGAAAGGCTAAGAATAAGGCTCTCAAATGAGTTCTAACTATGTTTAGGTCTAGGGTTTATTGGTAAGCTAGAATGGAAGATTGCTGCTACTCCTCCACCTCGGCCTGTGCTTCTAGGAACATAATTAATATGACTTGGGGGGGTTGACTCATTGAGACTGACATATTCTTAATCTGACCCCCTGCTCATCCACTTGCAGCAGGACTACACCAGCACCACTGGCACTTGCATCTACCTCCAGTTTAAAGGGGCAGGCAAAATTAGGTGCTGGTAAAACAGCTGCTGCACAGGAGAGCCTGACAGACTGAAAAGCATTTTCACACGCAGAAGACCAGACAAAAGTTTTGGTGAGACTGGTGAGGGGAGCAACAATATCAGCAAAGTTTCTACAGAATCCTCGATAGTATCCAGCCATGCCCAGAAACTGGCGGAGCCACGTCTGGTTTTAGGTATAGGGTTATCCAAGATGGTTTAGATTTTTGCAGTGAGCACATGCACCTGTCCTTGGCCCACCTCTTTCCCTGGCTATGTCACTGTGGCTCTACCAAAGTCACATTTAGCCAGATTCAAAGTAAAGGAAGCTTCCCTTAGTCGTGCAAAGATTGTTTTAATGTTTCCATGTGCTCACGCCATGTACTTGAATATGGCAAGGGGGCCGAGAGAGGAACTGTGGTATTGTATGAGGACGTCTGGAGTGGCAGAGAAGTATGTTAGAGTGGTGAAGGACATGTATGAGAGCTGTAAAACAGTGGTGAGGTGCTGTAGGCGTGACAGAGGAGTTCAAGGTGGAGGTGGGTCTGCATCAAGGATCAGCTCTGAGCCCCTTCTTGTTTGCTCTGGTGATGGACAGACTGACAGATGAGGTTAGACAGGAATCGCCATGGACTATGATGTTTGCAGATGACATTGTGATTTGTAGTGAGAGCAGGGAGCAGGTGGAGGAAAATCTAGAGAGGTGGAGGTCTGCTCTGGAAAACAGAGGAATGAAGCTTAGCCGCAGTAAGACAGAATACATGTGTGTGAATGAGAGGGACCCAGGTGGAACAGTGAGGTTACAGGGAGCAGAGGGGAAGAAGGTGCAGGACTTTAAGTACTTAGGGTCAACGGTTCAGAGCAACGGAGAGTGTGGAAAAGAGGTGAAGAGGCGAGTGCAGGCAGGTTGGAACGGGTGGAGAAAAGTGTCAGGTGTGTTGTGTGATAAAAGAGTATCAGCGAGAATGAAAGGAAAGGTGTTCAAGACGGTGGTGAGACCAGAGATGTTGTTCGGCTTAGAGACAGTGGCACTGAAGAAAAGACAGGAGGCAGAGCTGGAGGTAGCAGAGCTTAAGATGTTGAGGTTCTCTTTGGGAGTGACGAGGATGGACAGGATCAGGAATGAGGACATCAGAGGGACAGCTCATGTTAGATGTTTTGGAGATAAAGTCAGAGAGGCCAGATTGAGGTGGTTTGGACATGTTCAGATAAGACATTGTGAATATATCGGTAGAAGGATGCTGAGGTTGGAGCTGCCAGGCAGGAGGTGTAGAGGACGAAAAAAAGAGGAGATTTATGGATGTAGTGACGGAGGACATGAAGTTAGTTGGTGTGAGTGAAGAGGATGCAGAGGATATAGTTAGATGGAGGCACATGATTCGCTGTGGCGACCCCTGAAAGGGAATAGCCCAAAGGAAAAGAAGACCATCTAGGTATACCTCACAGCGGTTAATATCAGCAAGGACTAGGTGCATTAGGCACTGAAACATTGCAGGTGTATTTCTAAGACAGAAGGGCATGACTATGTACTGTAAGAAACTATCGTGGGTGACGAAAACAGAAATTTCAGAAGCACGTGGGGTTAAATGAACTTGCCAATATCCTTTCAACAGGTCCAGCTTTGTAACAAACTTAGCGGAAGCAACGCGGTCCACACAATCTTCTATTCGGGCAAAGAATACAAGTCTGGTTTGGTTACTGCATTTACCTTCCAAAAATCAGTATAGAAACGTGGGTTTTGTCAGGTTTGGGCACAAGAAGACATGGGTAACTCCATGTACTAGAACTAGGGACAGCTAAACCATTCTCCAATAAGTAGATAACTTTCCGTTGGAGCAGAGCGTGCTACATTGGGTTTACGCGGTAGGCATGATGCTTGATTGGCAAATGGTTAGCGACATCAATGTCATGATGGCGTATCTGAAAAAAGATCAAGATTATTTTTGATCAGCTGCATAACATCAGTCCTAGCAGACTTGTCTAAATGGCCCAAATGGGTTTCTGAATCCTTAAGAATTTCTGAATTTTGGAGACGGAGCAGGGTTCATTGGCAATGAGGCAGAGGCCATCACTCTCAGGACAATACTGGAAGGGAGGAACAACTGCAACAGTGGAAACAGCATAAGGCGTGGCCACGAAGGACGAAGCAGTAGCAGTATTATGAGCGAGTAAGGCTTTAACATATTTATGTGACACACACGAGATTTTCGTTTCCTATCGTGGGTGCACAAAACATAGTCTGTGTCACTTATTTTACTTTCCACAACATAAGAGCCACAAAATATGGCCTGCAAGGCAGAACCAGGTATTGGAAGTAGTGCTAAGACCTGCTCTCTAGCTTGGAAATTTCTCTTTACTGACTTTTCTCAAATTTCTTTTCATTTGAGTCTGCGGCAGAGAGTGACATGCGTGCAAAGTCACAGTTTTGTGCAGACGCTCTCTAAACAAACTCATAATCTACCACATTTGTATTATAGGTTGTAGTTTCTGACAAAACTTTTCTTTTAATACTGCAGAGGACCACGCACAGTGTGACCAAACACTAAATCTGCAGGGCTAAAACCAGTGGACTCCTGCACACTTTCACGTGTGGCAAGGAGAAGGAACAGTAACCCCTCATTCTTTTCCTGACTCCAAACAATATTTCTTTAACATGGACTTCAATGTTTGGTGGAAACACTCAAGCGCACCTTGGGACTGTGGATGGTAAGCACTGGATTTTTGATGTTTTACAGACAATTCAGACATGACTTGAGCAAAAAGTTTTGCAATGAAGTTTGAACCTTGATCAATTTGAATGGAATTTGGTAGGCCGAAAGTGGAGAAGAAATTTATGAGGGCTTTCACAACAGCTTTAGCCTTGAGTGTGCATAATGAATTGGCCTCAGGATAACGGGTTGCTGCACACATCAAGGTTAGAAGGTACTGATGACCAGATTTTGTTTTTGGTTGTGGGCCAACACAATCAAGGATTATGTTCTCCTATTACTGGAATAGGATGCAGTGAGAGAGAGGAATAACCTGATTGGGTTTTCCACAAAGCTGACAGACATGGCGGGTGCGACAGTAGCTGGGAACATTGGCTTTTAAGCCTGGCCAAAAGAAATAAGGCAGAATGCGTTAATAAGTTTGCCTTATACATAAATGAGCCGAAACACTATCATGGGCAAAGCTTTGTACCTGAGAACAGAACTTTGCTGGCACAACAATCTGCTGAACTGAATTGTAACCTAAATCACCAGTCAGAGAAGGATGCCAAATTCGCATTAACACACCATTTTCACCATTGTCAGAGCTGGATAGACAAGTACCTAGAGATGGGTCGTTGTGTTGCTCGTAAGCTCGGTTTTGTTAACAGCAAAAGACAGATCAGCAGCAGTAGGCAGTAAGTTGGCAGTTACAGGCTTTTTACAGCTATCTAAGCGTGGCTCTGTTTTCTTAGAACCCGCGGCAAACCAGGCTGCATCAGACAAATCCATCACATCATCAAACTTGCGCATCTGTGAGCGCGTAACAGCACAACCAGAAAACACAGAGGGCAAGCTGACAGCAGTGGGAGCCTAAAAAGACGAGTCTGTGACAGGGTTTTCAATTACCTCGGGAGTGGGAAAAACTTTCTTTCCTGCCAAATCATTCCCAAGAATTAGAGCTACTCCCTATATGGGTAAGCTTGGTAAAAGTATTACTGGGCCAGAAAACAACAGAGAGCTTAAAAAGACAGTGTGCAAAGAAGCTCTCATATGACATATTTTACTACTACTCTCACTTATCCCGTGAATTCAGGGTTGCCACAGCAGATCATTGTCTGCATGTTGATGTGGCACAGTTTTTACGCCGGATGCTCTTCCTGACGCAACTCTCCCCAATTTCCAACGGGCTTGGACCGGCACTGCACAGCTGGGGAGGGGAACAGGCTGTTCAGTGTCTTACCCAGGGACACTTCAACGTATAGCCAGGGCTGGGATTGAGCCACTCACCCTGTGGTCCATAAGCATAAGCCTTTACCAACTGAGCTATAGCCGCCCCAATTTCATATGTCATATCTTAATACCCCAAATAAGCGCATCTGAACCACAAAATTAGTCACTGAAAAACTGCAAAACCTTTGATAAAATAAGCGACTGGGTTGCTCCAGTATCCCCTAAAATAGTAACGGGTACCTGATCTTTTTCATCCCCTGTGAGGGAGACTAAACCTTCTAAGATAAAAAGGCTTGTAGCTCTCATCAGCTTTATGGCCATCAGAGGCAGTTTTCTCAGGAAGTGAAAGAATAGGGGCTAATTGTATGAGACCAAGAGTTTTGAGGCTTCTTGCACTTTCACTCAGCTCCTTTCTTTGAAGCACAGGGCAAGAGGCAATGAGATGACCGGCTTTGTGACAATAGAAGTATTCCCGGCCCTCAGAGAAAATGGGATTGGAGTATTGTGGCGTTTTTGAAGACAGTTTAGTTTTTTGTCTGGGCTACCAGTCAGCTTATTTTTGCCGCGCACATAGGGAAACACAACACGATGAGTTAAAACAAATTCATCTGCCAGCACCACAGCCGGACAGAGAGTCCACTTTCTGTTCATTCAAATAAACCACAATTTTCTTTGGAAGACATGTTTTTAATTCTTCCTGCAACATCAATTCACGGTGTTGTTCAAATTCCATCACTTTACTGGCTGTGCACCACTTATCAAACAAAACAGATTTCTCCCTTGCAAACTCGACATACATTTTGTTGGCAGATTTTTCACAGGTTCTAAACCTCTGCGGATATGCCTCATGAACGACCTGATAGGCACGGAAAACAGTGGGCTTAACAACATCATAGTTCAAGCTGTCTTGCACTTGCACGCACTTCCTAAAGCAATATGTCTACTAACATCAAACTGGTCAGAATACGTTGCAGTTGCAGAGGGGGAACGCACTCTACTGGGATTAGAGGCCTCAGTGGTCTTCTCAAGCTTCAGAGTCCTCATTCTGAGGTGCATGAGCTCCACCTCACGGGTTTTGGTTTCCAAGTCCCGTGAAGGAACAACAAATAATCACATACAGCTAGGGCTACGGCAAGGAGCAGGCCAGTGTCAGGACAGGCCATTGGTCAACCGACAGGGCCAGAGGACTGCGGGTTGGCACCGTGTCTCCTGCGGAGGTTACAGAGCCAGACCATGGCAGCATGACATCAGAGGTCACTCAACAAACAGCCGGGTGGAAAGAGACAGTTTGGTCCATGTAGCTCGAGGAATTACTGCTTATGCAGTACCAATGTTGGAGAAACATAAAACAATTTAGGTTTCAAAGACAAATTTGTATAAATCATTGATAGTCCTATTTTAGCCATGTGCAATGAGAATAAAATGGATGCATAGATGGATAGATTAATAATTAAACTGGAATTCAGTGACAGTGTTTACATTTACTACATTTGTGAAATAGCTGAAATAGTAACTATGCTTCTGACCCCACACAAAAATAGATAAATGAAGATATAAATTCATACAATAACAGAAACAAAAATAACCAATAAAACTATTTTAATTCTGATACGGTTTCCAGTGCAAACCATGAAACACATTACTGTATCACATTGGGAGCTTACCTTTTTTGTTTCCACCTTATTAGCTTGTCTCCATCATTAAAGCTAAACGATGGTTGAAATGCAATGCAAAGTAACTTATGCACAGATTCATTCACAGCTTTATCATCCATTAAAGGGCACTAAATCCTGGTCCAAATTAGAGATTTCTGTATATGTCAAATATGGGGTCTGAGCAACAGGAAACTAAGTCCAAAGATGCAGATTAAAAAAAGAGCAGTACAGGTACTGGAAAAAGCAGGTGGAGAGGAAGCTGACTGAGTACTGGAGGGTGTGGGGTTTAGAACACTGGAAGGTGTGGACACAGGGTCTCTGTGATTCTGAGGTGTGGACAGTACAACTGTGGGGGAGCTGGATAGTTTGATAATATATTCATGAATTTAATATTTAGGATATGATGTTAGATTTGTTGCTCAGATGTGCATTTGAAAATTTTTAAATGTGTTCATAACTCCATGAAAGTGCTAATTTGCCATATTAAGAAAGAAAAACAGTATGGATGCAGATAGAACATTACACTATTATATAAAGCAAGTTAAATTTAAATATGTTCAAAAGCCATTAAGAATTATAACAATATAGTACAAAACTGTTGAGTCCAGTTCTGTTTATGCCTTTGAGCACAACATAGGAGCTTAGAATTATGTACTAAACAGGTTGGATACAATTTGGGTCAGTACCACATTTTCAGCTGTAGGGGCAGTAAGGAGCAATTCAGAAGATGCGATAATTAGGTTGCAATACCACAACATTACCTGTAGTGGGAGCTCACGAGCAAAAGCAGTGTGACAGGCCAGGGGTATGTAACTCATTTTTCATCAAAAATGAGGACTTTTGTAAAAAACAGAGGGTAGCATCCATATTGCCTTAGGAGTTGATTTCAAGACAAATAAAGTGAGGACCAGCTAAAATGTCCTCCCTTCCCAAAAATGTCCTCACTTTGTTGGTTAAAAACGCTCTCTTGTCCTCAGTATGCAGGAAGTACAAGAACACACACACACACACACACACACACACACACACACACACACACACACACACACACACACACACACACACACACACACACACACACACACACACACACACACAGAGAGCCTCCACTCCTTCCTCTGGTATTTTGCAAACTCCCACAGGAGTGGACACATTCCATTTGTCTCTGTGTGAGACAGTGGATGTGTTGAAGAAGCTGAAGTGAAGGATCGGTGCCAATCACCACACGAAACTACAGCAATAACCTAAAAATAAAGATATTGTACCGGACGGACATCAAATCCAGACACAAATCATATTTTCTAGTCAGGACTCTTGGACAAATATTAAAAAAATAATATAAAACATTAAATAAAGTATGAGTTAGTTACTTAAGTTGTTTATAAACAAATGTGAATGATTCTGACAAAAAAAACATGGAAACAATCATTTATGGCTAAATTTGTTCAAATAAAAACAATTACAGTTATTTAAAAGGTTTTTGTCATTTTCAAAAGTACACAGAATTATTTAACTTTAAACTAATACTATTTATATTTCATGATTATCTTCTTATCTCAGAACATTTCAATCAGATTTGGATTTATTTTTCTTTATTTTTTGCCACGTTAAGAATGTAATATCAGTTGTAATACATCAGTCTTAAAAAAAATACTTTTACGTTGATATTTCCCAACATTTTTCTGATAATTTAGTTACAGGACTTTATGTACTGACGAATAAAAATACACCAGCATTTATTCATTTACTTTTGTCGTGGAGTTGAATTGTAGCATCTTCACAGTAAAAGTGGGAACTGTAGGAAATTACAAGTCCTTCAAAACTATACTTTGACACAGTACTTGAGT
Source organism: Channa maculata (assembly GCA_020496755.1). NCBI lineage: Eukaryota > Metazoa > Chordata > Actinopteri > Anabantiformes > Channidae > Channa > Channa maculata. The sequence continues at coordinate 1,241,144 of CM035618.1, forward strand.
TACCAAGAAGAAAGAAGTCTAGTTGACATGATTCAGTCTTCGGAGAACCAAACCTGGGTGACTGACAATCTTCACTGATACTTGAGTGAAAGTTACTTAGCATCTCAATGGAAGAAGTACTGAGAGAGTTTATCTAATATTACCAGGATAAAGTAGTTAAAGTCTTAAATGTCCTAAAGTACTTTGTTACAGCTGGTTCTAAATGTCTTCCAATACAGGCTCAAAACGTCTTCTTTCAGCCCTTAATAACATGTTAGATATGTTATATTTTGATTATTAATTGTTCCCCAACTGATGGTGTCAAGAGTCCATGCAAGCTGGGACCAGAATTACTGTGGAACAGCAAAGTGTTTTTTGTCTCCACAGTTGCAACAAAGGAACTGAAGGAGACATCTACAGTGTCCATCCAGGGTCTTGGGAGGCCGGAATCTGTGTGGGTGGGTCGGGGTGACTGAGGTGTGGGAGCTCATAACTCTCACACATGGCCGACCAATCAGCAGAGTGGGCAGGGGGCAGGAAGCCGGTAGGTTACACTTGGAAACCAATAAGCACATTAAACAGAAAGAGAAGACGGACACACAGGCAACGGATGCTTTTCTTCTCCGCTTTTATTGAACAGGATCACTGGGCCACCGGGACAGAAGAGGACCCCTGTCCATCCCTCTGAGTTTCAGGTAGACGCAGCTTTAGTCTGACTTGGTGCTGAGAAGGGAAGTGGGTTTTGGGAAGGGTGTGTGTTAGTGGTGCAGCATGGGAAGATGTGTCACTGTTTGGACGTGGGCCTCACGTCTTTGGGGTCGTGTATCAGCCCAAACTGTTCTCTTAACTTTAAAATAAGCAGTACTGTGTGAGGATTTCAGGGCCTGTTCTGTCTCTATGTGTGGGAAGTGTCTGTGTTTGGTGTTGGACATGACTGGGGGGCTGAGGAAGAGGGACTCTGACAGCTGGCCGGCCCCAGTGGAAAGCATGCGTGCCAAAATCCCTGTATGCTATTTATACTCCCTTTGCCAGGCTCACAATCCACTCCCCACCAGAAGATTACAAATATACTCCTTCTGCTATTGATGAATCAGCATGTGGCTTCTGGGATCATGGAGTTTTTTTAGTGCCTAACACTGAAACCTGTCCTCACGGTTTCTGTCCTTGTTGGTGATGAAACACCTCTTGGCCCCAGGAACCTACATTTTCTGTGGTCTGGATTTGTTGCAGCCTTGTAAAAAGGCACCTAACCCCCCCCAAACTCTTTTCTTTCCTGCCCTCCAGTGGTGAGGGTTCAATGTGCTTCTAAAAAGTAGGACAGCCCAGTGTTCACAGTCAGTCTGTTAAGTTGCTTTACCGAACATGTGAGATCCACGTTCGTCCCTTCAGGTGTCGCCACAGCGCACGTTGATGTGGCACGTGTTTTTATGCCGGATGCTGTTCCTGCCACAACCCTCCCACTTTATCCAGCCTCAGGACCTGTACCAGGGTACCAGTTGACCTTGGTGGCTGGGTGGGGCCACACCTGGTGGGGTGGGATTTGACCCACTGCCTTCCTGCATCCCAACCCTATCACTGACACACCACTGCACATATATTAGGATTCTAACTAGATTGATCATCGGGTTTTATTAATTTTATAGAAGCTTTGCTGATATTTGCTGTCAAGATAAGAAGACGTGTCTCTCGCCGTCGGCCATGTTCATTGTTTATGTTTGCCGTTGACGTCACTAATGGCTGTGGCTTCACCGCTGTCTTCTTCATGTCTGTTGGTGAATCTGTAAAATCTGTAGACCTTTGACGTTTCTGTTTATACTCCTGGTTACCACACAGCAGTTTGATATGTCTCCATTGGTCATGTCGTCCTCCAGCCCCACAAAGCAGATGCACACCAACAGCGACAGAGAAATGGCCATACCCCGCATGTTCAACTCCAACACACCATTCACCATCGTGTCCGGGGGATCTGAGCTCTCATTTCTTGGTAAAGAGGACAACAACAAAGGGTGTGAGGAGCTCCAAGCTATTGCCCCCCATCTGAGTCGGGTGATCCAGCATGGCACCGCCAAACAAGTGGTCACAGAGGGGCGTGAGGAGCCTGAGGAGGATCCCTGTGTCTGCATAGTGGCACAAGCTGAGAGTAAGACTCAGGGTCCGAGTGGATTATTGAGGGAGCAGGGGCCCTGGCCTGGGGGGGCCTGGAGGGACGTTGGCCTTACCTAAAATCAGATTGGCCACCCTCGTTATATCCAAAAGCTCTTTAAAATTTTGGTTTAAAACCTTTCACAAATGTGCCCCAGGCCCCCCGATAAAAGAAAATCTAGATCTGCCCCTGTGAGGAAGTGGGGCATGAGTTGGTTTTCTCTATGAAACTTTGATGAAAATTCATCATGATAAAATCTCCACTCTTGAAACATAATTACATTTTCACTTTAAATTAAGCCGTATAATACCAATAACAAAACTACAACCCCCCAAATGATGCATCTGACTGGTCCTACAAGCCCCTAAAATGCTCCTGTTGGGTTAAAAAAAATGTCCAACAAAAGTGAAAAGTTCCCATGTTTGATGTGTATATAAAGTATCTGTTGTTGCAGGAGAAGACTTCCAGGAGTTCAGCCCCACCAACACACAAAGACCCTACCCAAGCCCCTACTCCCAGCTGCTTAACAACCACAGGTACTGCACAACATAGACACTCCACAGACAGCACCACATGACACATAATCTGCACAGTTCCTCGGTCAGTATGGGGAGTGGTCTGAACACACAGGGCGTCCTCTCGTTTGCAGGACTCTTGGAAAGTCTGGTGCCCTGCTGAGCGACACAGAGGTCGAGGAGTTTGTCGCCATCACCAAGCCTCCATACTACCACCTCCACAAGAAGCACCGCAGGAAAAGCAGAACAGGCCCGAGCCCGGAGGGCGGTGAAGAACCTCCGATCATCAGGGGCGTCTGGGTGCAGGAGATTGATTGGCTGAAATGTATAAACAAGGAGATGACATCAGCCACTTCCGCCATACCTCCTCCTCCTCAGTTTACGGACTCGGCGTCACCCTGCTGCAGCCACAGAGACCTGTATTCTGACATTTATGAAGTGAGTGAGGGTGTGGGTCTGTCAGAGGATCAACTCAGACCAGGAGACACAGACAGAGGAGGATCAGAATCTGATTGCAGTCTGGAGCAGGACTCTGGATCCATTTGTACCCGTGAAAGTGAGTCTGACTCGTCCGGCTGTGCAGAAAGCAACATGAACGATAAAACTGAAGACAGCCTTTCAAATTCAACCTTTGACCTTATCTACGTGTCTGGGTTGAACTCTGGCTCTAGTCTGCTGGGACTCTCAGACTCCACCTGCACACCCAGCACTCGAAGGGCTCCCTGGGGTTTGGAGGATCTGAGCGACGCAGTTTGGGATGAACTAAGAGGACGAGTGACGCAGATGCCGAAGCTGTTTGTTTCGCCTTTCTGCAAAGATTTGATGAGACATGTGTCTCAGAGACATACTCTAAATCACTGGGAAAACATTGACTCAGTCAACGAGGGGATCTTATTTCACCACGTAAGACTTTTAGATTCATGCAGTTCTTAAGAATTCCACTCCAATAAGAAGCATCACAGAAGTACTGAAAGTAGTTTTTAAGAGTGTTACTTTCTATAAAAGGCCATTTTCTAAAATTAAAATAAGAAATGAGGCCAGATTGAAGCACAGATAAAGAATGTTAAGTTTGTGTTTTCATACGCCATCTTGTGAGGATCCTCCTCTGCATCTTTCTGTCCGTCAGTTGGAGTCTGACATTCCGACCTGACTCTGGAACACAATGCGATCCTCACAAGATGGCAGCCTCATCCTGCGCCCTTTGTATTTGGTTGTTTCGTGGTCATTTTTATTTCTTTACTTCCAAGTTTTGTGTGTGTTTATGTCACATTGTGTGTCTGTAGTGGATGTTTTGGGCCTTTTTTAGATGTTGAGGCTTCATACTGTTTGAGTTGTTTAATAGGTTATGTATTTTCAGATTCTGTGGCCCCTGTGAACCCGTAATGTAAAGAAAGTATAAAAACCTCAGCACTGGACAGAAGCAGTGTCCACAGGTTTCTTTTCCTCGACCTGTCTCTAACTTCTGCTCTCACTGTGTACTTCTGCATCTGTTAGCAACTCCAGCCCAACAGTTGGCAGTACAGGGAGGGAGAGGAATACTGTGTGCTTCACCACATCCAGAACGGCTCGTATGGTGACGTGTTCTGTGTCCAGGACAACAGGACGGGACTCAAATGTGCTGCCAAGAGGGTAAGACAAGACAAAGCCAGTCATTCAGTTAAATCCAGAGCTTTTTAAAACCTCTCGGGCTCTCGATCACTGATATGATGATTCAGTCAAAAAGTCCACTGTGGTCCACTTGTCTCAGATTCCACTGAGTCATTTCAGCAGTGAGGAGGTGAGCACGTGGAGCGTTTTGAACTCTCCTCGAGTCGTCGAGCTCTTTGGGGCCGTGAGGGAGGGGCTCAACATTGTGCTCTTCATGGACCTGAAGCCAGGTAAAGGTTTTACTCGATTCCTCTCTTCACAATAACATGTCTACAGCCAGTGAAATGAAGAAACTGTGTGAGTAGCATCATACAGTCATCCGACTTTCCCCAACATCTGCAGCGTGTTTGGCCCAGCTCCTAAAGGAAATGAAGACCCTGCCTGAGGACTTGGCCCTGCATTACCTTCATCAGTCCATGGGGGCGCTAGAACACCTCCACCACAGAAAGGTCCTACACCTGGATGTCAAAGGTGTGTTCGTTTTTTTGGCTTTTTATCCACAGGTTTTTGGGCTGCGGCGTTTGAACAGTACTTGTACCTTGAAGTATTTGCTACTTTTCCTTGAGTAAATGAGATGAATGCTTCCTCTTTAACCACATCTCTGTATTTATTTGAAACCTGTTGTTGTGCAGAATGTACAAAATGGTTAATTGTAATAAATGAAACTACTTCAGAGTTTGAAGGTGGTTTACTATTTAATGTACGCAGGTGCTGAAGATATTTACTTTTGAATACAAGAGTTTAAATTTTAATGTAGTATTTTTGTACTGTGGTTCTGCTGTTACTTTGACATTAATATGTTTTCAATTACTGGTTTATTGTAGCCCATTTATTATATCTGCACAATTTTAAGGTGCATATACTCAAGAATTTCAATTTGATGTTACTTTCACTTCATTACATGTATTTTAAAATGTTTTAGTCACATTGAAGATTTAATTATTAACACATAATAAAATCAGTTCATAAATTACTGATTAAATTCCCTATGAGTATAAAAAAACTTTTAATTCCTGCAACACTAAGGATATTTGCATATTAGTGCACCAATAATTATAATACTTTCATTATTTTACTTCATTAACGTTTTTAATTCACGCTTAATTTTATTTATTTCTTCAATGAGACAAAGGCAGTCGTCCACGGACCAGAGGGTCAGTGGTTCGATCCCCAGTCCCAGCTATGTGTCGAAGTGTCTCTGGGCAAGACACTGAACCCCTAACAGTCCATTCCCCTCCCCAGCTGTGCAGTGCTGGTCCAAGCCCGGTAGAAATTGGGGAGGGTTGCGTCAGGAAGGGCATCCGGCGTAAAAACTGTGTCAAATCAACATGCGGACAATGATCCACTGTGGTGACCCTGAACTCACGGGATAAGACGAAAGGACAAAAATAATAATAATAATTTCCTAAATGTGACACAAATCCTTTTACTTCAGTAGAAGTTCTGAGTACCTGATGCACCACTGTGGACAGAACTGCTTTGCAGTGTTTTTATAGAAAAATCAATTTTCTTTACCTGTGTGCATCCTGCATCACCCAATGTCACTTTGGATAAAAAGCATCTGCCAAATGACTAAATGTACTTGACTCAGCGTGTCAGTGTCCCTGTGTCCGTTTTATTGTTATCTGGGAGGAAGGAGGCCTGCTGCTTTTACTGTCAGTTAGCATTCTAAGTGTTGAAACCTAATCTTAAACTGACATCTCACCGTTAAACCCTCGGAAATCCTGGCTCAGGGGATTGATCGGGGGGGGGGTTGCTTAAATTAGGCCCCTCAATTGTCTGCAAGCAGGTTCACTTATCCTGTCTGATGTTCAGAAAGGGGCTGAAGCATCTGCTTTGCTTTTGGAGAGGTCACCTTTTGCCACCTCATGACAGGTGGACAAATGAGGACACGCCACTACCCTGTGTCCACATCACTCTGACCATCTCTGACAGCCTCCTGATTCCTCGGTTAACTGTTTCAAACTAAGCACCGGATGAAAACAAGCCGCCTCTCTAAATCCCCTGTGTTGATTTTATTCCAGTTGACAATGTGCTGCTGTCTGCAGACTGCAGAGACACATTCCTCTGTGACTTTGGTCTCTCAGAGACCTTAGATGACAATGGACGGAGCACCAAAGCATTCAGGGGTGAGTCTATTCAGAAAAGGCCGCAACACAAACATTCACTGATTACATGATACAAATCAAAGAAAGATTCACAAAGTTCTTGATTGTGTTAGTTATTACAAATTGTCAAATTTCATAGTGAGGCATCACTTGTTTACTGAAAACCACAAATCACTGTATATGACTATTTCAGTCTGAACTAATGAGTGTGTGTCTGACTGAGCTTTTAGATAAAGTTTTCCTGTGGAGGCTGCAATTAACTCAGTGTTTATCAATGCAGGAGCTGCTTTCCCGGGCACACAGACCCACATGGCCCCTGAGGTGGCACGAGGGGATCAGCTCAGTGCCAAAGCAGATGTGTGGAGCAGCTGCTGTATGCTGCTGAACATGCTCAACGGATGTCACCCATGGATACGTTACTATTCTCATCCGCTGTGTCTTCAGGTGAGAATCTTCATTGGTGATTGTTACCGAAACTGCACTGAGCACGTCTGACTTGACTTGTCGTCTGTCTGTCAGATTGTCAACGAGCCCCCGCCTTTGTGGGAGGTGCCGTCCAACTGTAATAATTTCACCGCTAAAGTGTTCAGGGCCGGACTCCAGAAGGACCCCGAGAGACGAGCATCGGCAAAGGAGCTCAGGAGGAAGATCACCAAGGCCCTCAGAGCAGGTTATATTCAGACAATTTAATGTTATAATATTATACATTTAATTTATGGAGCAACTTGTAAAACAAACATAACAGTGGAATATCAAGCTATACTAGAAGCAAATACCAAAGTGCTTCAGGTAATGGTAAAAAATGACCACAGTCACAAATATGTAAAGAATCCAAAAAGGAACATTTTTGGGTTACTTAATAAATTAGTTCAAATTAAACAGAGCTGAGCTATTTGATAAATGTATGATTTGAGATGTGACCTATAAGACTCAGGCCAGTTCAGAGTCTTTGGGCGTTAACAGAAGAGGTACAATCACCTCTCTTCTGAGATGGCTCGAGGTCCAGCTCGATTTTTCTGCTCACATGAGTGAATGTGAAGGTACATTTATTTATGTGCCATGAACCTATAGGTGTCCAGCCTGCACTGGTTTCCTTCCCTTCAGAGACAAGGCCACATTGGTGAGACATAGTACTAAACGTGCATTATACACAAACTTCTATAAACAAACCGGTTCAATATATGTGAAGAAAAGCATATATAAAAATGTAGAATAATTCCTCTGAACAGAATCTGCAATGTATAAACATCAATTCTAAGAATTGAAACTCAAGATTTAAATACAGTAAGGTCCATGGGCATAAATGGAAGGTAGGTCATCAGCAAAGAAAAATTGAAGTGAATATCAGGGAAAATGAATTAGTGAATTAGTAAAATAACAATCAAATTAAAAAAGGTCCCAGGATTGACCCTTGAGGTACACGAGAATGAAATGAAACCTCAGTGTCATAGTGACATTGGTATCTATATTATTTATGAGGACATTTGTTCTACAGTTGGAGGACTGAGTCCGTGGTCCATCAAAGCTGCCTGTGAGAAGCTCTTCTGTGACAAGAGCCAGAATGAGGAGGACCCCCGCTCTTTGTCCCCGAGGATCAGACAGAAACAACCATCAGCTACTGCCTCAGCTCCCACCATGTTCTGGGTGAGCCCCTGGAGAACTGCAGCAGCAGACGAGGACTGGGAGGACTCAAACCAACACTGTGAAGTGGACACAGACTGTTTAACCAGACAGTGGGATTCCCAACCAAAGTCACTACGGGATGATATCACTGCGGAGGAAAAAGACTGGAGCTCTGACTTAGAAGTTGACATGTACGTAGGAGAGGAAGAATTTATTCAGGGGAAGTGGCTGAAAACTGAAAGGGACTATGAAGGGGACTGGGAAGAAGAGGAGGAGGAGGAGGAGGAGGAGGAGGAGTGGGACTCCTCTGTGTCCACAGAGTATCTCCGTGCTCTCCGAGGTCTTTTCCCTTTGCTGCAAAAAGGTCAAGAGATAAATGACAGCTCGTGGGGTTCAGAACCAGAGCTGGAACACCTCCGAGAAGGTGAGTCACAAACACTCTGCGTCATGTGGACACCTCAGTGGGGACATTGCACCAATTTGTTAACTAGACACAAGTCAGAAATCATTCTGATTTAATTTGCTGCAACCAAATTGTGTTATATAATGCTGTAATGACATGTCAGTATTCAAGTAATTAGATTTTATTTAGTTTCTTTTCATTTTGAAGGTTCTGTTGTTTTAAGTCTATTTTAACACACGTCATACAAAGTTATTGTTGCTGTAAATGACTCTGATTTTTATCTATTTTTTCTTTTTTCAAATCAGGCCTGGGCCACTTTCATTTGTGGTCCTAAATCAGAACAGATACTTTCTCTGCATCCACACGTCTCTACAGATGTGGCAGCTGTTTTTCCGCATCCTTTTTCTCATTATAATTTGCTTCTAAGTTTGTCGGCTTCCACTGCACAACAAATTCAAAAGGAACTTGTAAAGGCTCACGTCACCTGCATCCATGTTTACTTCCATATACACGACAAACTGCATGTGATGTCACGTTACTGTTCTTCTGCACATGCAGGTCATTTCAAGGCCGTGGCCAGTTCACACTGGAGTCTGATATATGTCACATGTGAACAGCCACATTACAAATTTGATGTCAGCAAGAAATCTGAATTGAGCATTAAGACACACAAAGCAATGCAAAACCACAAAAAAGGTTGATATTTAAAAAAAATGAAATATCACTGATGTGGTCATTTAAGCCGAAAGGCAAAAAAGAAAAGAAATATGTTGTCTCTTACCAGATGTACCTAAAGGCACCAGGATCCAGACACCTTCCCCTGAACCTCGAGATGACCCCCCATCCTGCTTCAGCTGCTCAGATGCATCACAGATAGAGGCCTCTGAGAAGGAGGTGTGTTTAAAAATGTGCATTCAGACACATGGGGGAAAAGATCCTCCAAAATTTTACAAAAAACTTACTAATACCTTCTTCCTGTTTCCCAGGACTCAGATCATTCATCTGATGACATGAGCTCTGGAGTCTTTTCCTCGTGCAACAGTCACACAGAAGGACATGTGGACATGTGGTCGGCCTCAGCAAATCAATCCTCCTCCTGCTGCTTCGAAGGTACGAAGGCCTGAATGTCCTTCTAAAGTAAACGGCTGTTGTCTGACTGCTGTATCTCATTTTTTCTTACTGCTTCGGCACAGGGGTCGACATCTGGATAGAGAACATCCAGGGCGAGTGTCTGAGGATCCGTGAACGTCGGCAGGTCAAAGTGGGCCATGTCGCTCTAGGAATCAGCGATCAGGTAACATTTGCTTGGATGATCAAATTGTTTACTCCAGGAGAGTATAGCTGAGCTGCTGAGCCGAGTGGATCCTTGTCCTGTCTTTGGTTCATCTCCTGAATTCTGTGTGATTTTAAATGGGTCTTAACTTAATCCAATCCAAGCACAACTCTGCTGTCGTTCAGGTCTCAGGGAAAGCCTTCACTCTGGAGACTGTGGACAGGAAGACGGTGTCCTTTGAAGCAGAGGTCACAGAGTCTTTTCTGTGGCTCCGCTGTGTTCCTGCTCCTGACAGATGTCAGCGCTGGAGGTGGAGAGTCAGAGACAACAAGCTGGAGCTTCGAGAATGAAAGAGAGGTTTGCACAACATTTACCCTTAAATCATGTGGGTATAAATAAAACTTACATAGAGATGTAAATGAAAAGCCACTGGCAGAAATGTTTTGTTTATTTTACTATGCTGGGATCCATCATGGTGAACCTGCCTCTCACCTAGTGACAGTCGGGATCAGCTCCTGCACCCAGGCACCTCTTTACAGGACAACAGATGGCCGGATGGACTATTTGTCATTTTAAAGACTGATTTCTATATGTGCAAAGGAGGATAATTTCAACAGAAGAGTGTAGAAAACAGCAAAACTCAAACTCCAAGCATTAATTGAACCCTCATGGGCCCACGTGCACATAGATGCTTCACTGTCTCATCCAAGGACATTTCAACATGTGGCCAGAAAGAACATGGAATCGAACCACCAACCCTGGGTTCCATAGACTGCTTTACCAACTGACCCCCAGCTGCCCCCAAATGTTGCAGCATATAAACATTTAAATATACAGTATATGTAAAACGTATACAAAAGGATCAGTTATTGCCCCCACGGATAAGCAAACAAATGAAGAGTGTTAGCAGGTTTGCTTTAATGGTTTGATGATGTTAACAACGTTTGCATTGAAATGTTAGAAAATCTTCCTGCAGCACGTCACTTTGCGTGTCTTTTAAATCTTTAATGTTCTCATCATTAAACTAGAAAAAGGCTGCAGAACATCTGGGACAAAAATGCATTCATAAAAGAATTATTAACAATTACAAGTCCAGGCTTGATGGATTTCCTTAGATCGCTATATTTGGGCCTTCATGCCATCCATCCCATTCCAATAATAAACATTGTGAAGATCTCATGAATGCCTGAAAGGAAATTCTTCAAATTTGGCACAAATGTCCACTTGCAATAGAGGCTGAACTGATTAGATTTAGGCCGTCAAAGCTTAAGGTCACTGTGACCTCGTGTCTGTCTCCTTCTCATCAATGCAATATATATTAGAATACTAGGTAAATAATAAACATGGTAGCACTTTATAAGTTCACACTAAGTGGTCAAACAGTCCATGGGAGAGGTCTCCTTTATTAACTGAAGAGCTGGAGACAAGTGTCATGGTGGAGTGTTGTTTACAACTTCAGCATTGTTTTATGAGGTTGTTATCATAATTCAAAGCTGTTCTAAAGTCTATTGTGAATTATGATGTTTTTCTGTTTGTTTAGTGAACAAATGTGTGTTTTATGTTTGTGCTGGTGGGAGACATGATGCTGCTGTCTTGTTTCTGACCCTGGTGGAAAAGAGCTTGTTAAGCTCAATGGGATTCACCATAGTTAAAGGGTAAATTATTATTATTATTATTATTATTATTTTGTCCTTTCTGCAAAAAAATAAGATGAATTAAAACTTTAAATCTATAAAGCATTTACACATTATTAATTGAGCCTTTTATATATATTTAGACATATTATTTAGATTAAACTACAAATATGCAATAGATATTGTTTTCTGAGTTGTAAATTCCATTTGAACTATAACAGTTTGCCATTTAATTTACACTCAGTGGTGTGAGTTTAGTTTTTTGTTTGTTTTTGTTTTGTTTTAAATTTGCAAATGCTTCTTAGAATATGTTTTGATTTTGTTTCTATGGGATTATGTGGGTAGATTAATGGGCAATAATTTAAACGTGCCAAAAGTGAAGTGGTTGGAACATTTTCTGTAACAACAAGTTTACCCGTCAACAATGAAAATTAAAATATAAATTGTAATTGAATAAATGAATTGTGTAAGTGTGTGTCATAACAAACGATGAGCTCTGGTGACTGAACATTACATTTTATATCTTAATAAATAAAGACTTTTTAAGGGCAAACAAACTGCTCTCTTCCTTCATCTTGCTTTTTTTTCTGCTCATAGCCTCATTTACCATCTCCTCCAACTCAGGTCAACAGGAGCAAGTAACTAAGTAATTTACTTAGGTTCTGTATTTGAATACAGTTTAGAGGCAGGTTACTTGTACTTTATTTGAGTTTTTTCTGTCCTAGACACTTTACTCCTGTTTTGCTTCAGATTTAAGTACCAAATATTGTTTACTGCACCGTATTACTCTAAGTTTAGTTACTTTACAAATTAGGATTTTTTTTTTTACAACTTAAACCACCCAACAGTAAATACAATTAGTCTAAGAAATGCAAATTGAAATAATTTCTCATCCACAAATGCCAAATATTTCATACTTCCAGCTTCTCAAATATGAAGATTTGCAGCTTTTTTTTTTTTTTAACATATTTAAGTTTTAATTGCATGACTCAGTAATGCCTGATTTTGAAAAGAACTGAACCATCACATCAGTCACTGTAAAAATAATCAAATATTTTCAGCCATAGAGAAATTGATGAATACAGCACACATGAATACACGAGTAATAATATTGGTACAACCATTAAAGGGACTTTTAATAATTAGAATGTTTAAATATTTTAATTTCCTTAAGTAAGAATTTAAGTGCAAGATTTTGGTATTACATATATAGTATTTCTACTCATGTAAAGGGTGCAAATACTTGCTCCAGCAGTGGTTTGTTAAAGGTGCAGCAGCAGGGAAACACACATTTACAGAAGCCTGTTGTGCTACAAAGGCTGGGCCTTTACAACAATTACAGCAGTAATAAAAAAGGCTAGAGACAGTTAATGTTTAGTTAATACATAACTTGAGTATTTCTACACACTATGTGATATTACTACTTTTCCTCTAGCACAGATTTAGGGCCAGTAAACACAAGAATGTCCCAACTGGATTTAGACGTTTGAAGTTGGGAAGTAAAGTTTACATAAAATATGATTGAACAGTTACAAATGTTTACATTTCAAAAATATTTTAAACCTTAAAGTCCTTACTGTATAATAATGAGTATTTTGTCAGTGGACTAGCATGTTTGAAAAATGTGAACTTAACAGGTTCCCTCATGCAGCTCCTGCCATAGCAAATATTGAAACATGACCACCACCTTTTAGCAGGCCCAGCAGCTATTGTACACGATTATTTACATTTTTGTTGCTGCAGATTGCAGGTTGCTTGATTCTTTTTGTGGGCATTAATGAAAAGGCACAACAATGAATGATACTTAAATGCACACATGTAGTCATCTGCATAGTTTCTCACTGTTTTTAGTCCGACTTTCATGATCGTTTTAAAGGTCTTATTGTGGTTGTTTAGTTTCAGGGACATTTTGATAAAAACCAGGGACCTCCTGACCCCTTGGCCCTGAGTCCAGAAGGCCTGTCCAGTCAGCCATCCATGCACAAATGACATGTTCTTGGTCTTTCACTTTCTGTCTCCTCCTTTCCAAACGAACACTAGACTGAAACGCAGTAGACGTTAACTCCCTAAACTTGTCTCCTTGGTCTCCCTTTTGTGACCATGGTAAATGTATTTACAAGCTTATTCAAGGGGCTTTTGGCAAAAAGACACGAGGATTTACGGTGGGGCCCTGTGCTGCTGGAAAAACACGCATTGTATGTGAGCTCAGATTGTGAGCACCATTCGTACCTAGGAGGGAGCAGGCCTTTGGTCAAATGATGTGTTTGGATATTTTTCAGCCGCAGATGCTGCAGGCAGAAACACAAGAGTAACCACTGAGCTTAGTCAACAATGTCTCCTGCACTTTCCATAGTGTCTGTGTTGGGAACTTCAATAAACTTGCGTGCGATTCACTTCCTCGACATTTTGTGCACTGTGCACACGGAAGATCTGCAGAAACTGTGATTGGGCAGCGAGAGAACGGGGGCGGGTTATTAGCGACACCACTTGTGCTGTGATTGGCTCAGGTTTGGTAGTGGGAAGTGCTCGTACGCCGGTGTCTCCCTGGTTGCGCAAGACGCCATTTTGGAGTGTCAGTGAAAGATAACGGAAAGATCTAGAAGCTGTCTTCCTCAAGGTAATAATCCGTACAAAGGCGCTGTTTTTCGGTCTGAATGGTCAGATTATGTGAGGCGATTGTGGCTCTGTACGAACAACTCGGTTTATTCGGCGTTTAATATGACGTCACGTTGTTCGCTTGTTACTGTGACGCGGCATTTAGCTAGTGGTAGCTAGCGTTAGCACGCTTGCTAAGCAGTTCCTGTTCGACCGAAAAGCTGTCATTGTGGGTAATATCGCGTACTGAGATTCGAATTCACCGACGGTTTTCGTTAAATGTGAACGGTATATGTGTTATTAACGTGTTGCCGTGTGTCTTGAATGACTGTGTTATATTTAGACCGTTCAAGAATGCTGTCGCCCGCTAGCACAAAGCTAACGTAAGCTAGTAAGCTAACTAGTCGAAGTATCCGCCCTTAGTGTGTTAACGTTAACGACAGTCAGGTTCGGGCGCTAGTAGCCAACCACCAACTTCGGCGGTTCAAACGTCGGAAAAATAATCCACACAGACATTTCCTCACATAGAGAACGTATTTGGGAAACATTTGAACGTCAACCTGGCTGGATTGTCGTCTTTTCCTAAGGTCGAAGTGTTGTTAGCATGCTAGCAAGCTAACGTCTTGTGACGGTTCACACATCCAGAAACATTATCCCGGCCACTTTAGCAGCTGGCACAGGCCTCTCTTATCTGCTGATCGGTGACATACTCCGTTTATTCGGGTTTATAATGTTGTCAGTGCCGCCACTAACGGTTGTTACTTACATTTAAAATAACTTGAAATGTTGTCTCCAAGTCTGAGATGATGGGTATACATTTACTGCTTTATTTGACCAGATTTATTTCTACGAAACTGATGACATAGCTGTTAAAGGCCGACTTTAGGTCCAGTTTGGGGACCACATTCATAATATAATCTGTCTCTGGTTGTATCTGGAAAACGCCTAGATTATGACATCTGGAAAAATCCTTCAGTTCAGATGATGTCATCTGGAGTAGTTTGTGTTAGGGTAGGTGGACTAGCACCTCCATAGCCTAGAACAGTTTTCACCATTAGATATTACTGCACTTATCAAATCTGCACTACAATATGAGAGTGTAATCAGTCTTTAGACCCTAGTTTCAACAACTTCAGAGCAGGTCCACATTGGGAACCACTACAATTAAACTTGTTTCATCTGATTTAGAAGATGTCAGATACATAGATGTGAATTTTCATAGATATGGTAAAGCTTTCACAAATCTGAAACCAGTTTTTAAAGAGTCTTAAACTTATCTAGTTTAGATTTGAAACCTCTTAATATAGTCAGTTTTCACAAAATGGTGAAAGTGCAGTTTAGAGAATGTTAAGGGTTCTCAGAAGACTGTAACATCATTTCACAAGAGCTCAAATTTTTGTTGCCTCTTGCTATATTTTTATTTTATTTTTTTTAAATAAATAAAGCAGTTAAGTCAAGAGGTATCAGTATAAAGAATGCCACATTAACAGTTGTACATTTGGGTTACTGGAGTGAAATGGTAGATAAAGGCAGAAGTTTGTTGATAGGTTTGGCTGCCCAGTAATGTACAGCCATAAACCTAAACCTCAATGTTAATTGGTAGCTTAAGTAAATATCAAATTTTTGTCCTCATCATTCATAGTGTTGTCTTTGGTGCAGCTAGAATCTGCCTTTTTATTAAAGCACCTATACCGCTGCTATCAACAGCTTTTGTGTCTTTATGAATTGTTCAGCAATGACTTCATACTGACTCGACTGTCTGCATACTAGCTTAATTGAGAAGTGTTGGCGTTTTCTAGATCACAAACGTTTTATTGCCTCTTGGTGTATCCCTCACTGAAACTGGAACACTATTGATGTTAACTGTCCTAACCCTGTTACCTTCTTCTCTTTGACAGCTTCGTCACCATGGGGAATGTATTTGCGAGTTTATTCAAAGGCCTTTTTGGCAAAAAAGAGATGAGGATTCTCATGGTTGGGCTTGATGCTGCTGGAAAAACAACTATCCTATATAAACTGAAGCTTGGAGAGATAGTCACCACCATTCCCACCATTGGTATGAACAATAATACCATAATCTATATAAGTTTTGACAAAGTTTTTACATGTTAATTGATTTAGCTTTTAACAAACTATTTACAGTACAGGATTGAAGTTTTGTGTTGTAACAGATTTATCTTCAAGCTCTTTTGTCACCTGCAGTTCATGACATGTTACAATGTAAACATAAGCACGATAACAGATCAGCACTAAACTTATATAACCACTGCAGTGTGTCAAATTAAAATTATTGCAATGTAGAGTCAGTAGTAACAGGTGCATAGCTGACTTTTCAGTTTGGTTTTAAAGCTACAGATGAGAAAAATCTCTAAAACCTGAAAAGATGAACAATAACTTGGTCAAGTAAAGACAGGATAAATTATATTTAATAAGAATTTAGATTAAATCAAGAACCATTTAATGCAAACATAAGGAAACAAGGCTAAGGCCGCATCTAAAAATGTACTATTAATCATTTTGTCTATGAAACAATAATTAGCACTGAGGTTCCGAATGGAGCTCTTATGTACCAATTATTTTAAAAACTCATAACCAAACTAGAGCTTTAAGTTAAGTTCTAGTTCTTGATTAACTCGACTTTAAATAAAAATGATATTTATATAAATGTTAAACCATGCATGGAGTGTTTGATACTGAGTTTTGTAACAGGACGACTTCACAACTTGAGTTGATAGTGACTGACCCATATTTTGTCTCTTCTGTCCAGGTTTTAATGTTGAAACTGTAGAATACAAAAACATCAGCTTCACAGTGTGGGATGTGGGCGGTCAGGACAAAATCAGGCCGCTGTGGCGCCACTACTTCCAGAACACTCAAGGTGAGAGAGTGGGAACTATCTCAGCTGGCAGTGTTGTCAGTGAGCATTACTGCCTATAGGTGGCCTCAGTGGTGCATTACAGAATATCTTAAAGCAAGCGTCCCACTGATTCATACACCATTGTTCAATTCTCAGAGGGCGTATTGTGTGATTCTCTTGCTCTTTCCTGATATGCAAGTCCCACAACATATGTCTAGTAGTTCCTACTGATGGTGCAAAATGTAGGTACATTCTCAATTGAACACGTCTTTGGTTACAACTTCCTTTAGAATTGTTGCCTCCAGAAGTCATTTGTGATTTCAGCTGATTTAGTGGCTTCACTGCCATCTTGGCCCCTCTTTAGCTTCTCCTTGTTTTTCTCGACTGCACAAACATCACCATCCAAGTGTGAAATTGAATGTGTGAATCCTTGTTGCTAATGACAGTTGCATAGCATCATTTATCAAAAAGAAGCCAAAGATTATTCTCAGAACAGCACTTCTTACATCAGAATATTTTTCCCCAGCACCTAAAGACACTGGTGCTTTGTCTGGCATATACATGTTTACCCACTGTCTGGGAAAATATCACATCCTTCACTCTGGGGATTTTGGACCACCTAAATCAGGGGTGGAAGCTCATGCTCATTGAGGGCAACAGCCCTGCCCATTTTCTACTTATCCCTGTATTACACAATGCTCTCCAGCTTCTGATTGAACACACCTGATCCAGTTAATCAGCAGGGGCTAGTGCAGGGATAGTGGTAAACAAACATAGCTGCAAACATTGAGCAGCATGAGTTCCCCACCCATAACCTGCACAGGTGTACAAATACATTTTGGCACACTTTAATTAAGATGGTTAATGCTCTTTTGTATTACAGCATTTCAGGCTGTTAAAATTCTTCTTTTTGCCCTTTCGGCTTATCCCGTGAGTTCAGAGTCGCCACAGCGGGTCATTGTCCGCATGTTGATTTGGGACAGTTTTTGTGGTCCGTGGACGACTGCCTTACAAACTGAGCTACAGCTGCCCCAGTTCATTCATTCGCCTGAGCTTTGCCCAGAAGTCACAAGCACAAAACTGAACCAGTGCTCTCCATCACATTGCACTGAGAGGATGTGAAACTACCTACTAAACTAGGATAGCGTGCTCGATTTTTCTTTTAAATGCTGGATTCACCACAGCGGATCCAGCTCTAATGTTTAGATTTGATCTCCCCAACCTGCACAATTTTTGGATAGTTCAGAGTTAAGCCCCTAAAAATGATAGTGTTGATACAGTTTGGGTAAACTGGCATCACATGTAACAGAGGTTGCTATTAGTCCTTTTGCTTTCAAGGGATGTTGATGCCTTTTGTTTCTGTCCAGTTTTGCTCACAGCAGAGGGTTTGTAATGTAAGACTGCAGGAGTTGGTGGTGTTGCGTACAGAAGTGCCAGCTCCTTGAAGGCTCCTACAGGCATTTGGTGGATTCAACTAATCTTCTCTTATTACCATTGATGGAGATGTTAAACTCTCATCTGTATTTTCAGATCTAATTAGAGAGGAGTTGAGTTATTGTAATGCAGGCAACAGGTACTGTGCTTGCATTGAGATGTGCTCACTGTTACCAGGCTTCTTGATAAATGTAATCTGCAGTAAAGCCATGATAGGTGTTGGCCTTCTTTGTTGTCTTTGTACTGACTGCAGTATAAACTGGCCCCAAGTGCTGTGTCTTTAGTGAGAATCCATGTGATTAAACAGTTGCGTTAAATTTACATACACACAACTATTCAAACAGAGAAGTTATCACACATTTTAAGGCAGCAGTGGGAACAAAGTTAAGGAATTACAGTGATCAGGAAATAAAAATTAGTGAGCTACAGGTTTTAAAATATGAAATGCCAGCTGCATGTTTATACACACTGAAATGGCAGAAGGTCATGAACATCACTGTATCTCATTTAGTTGTTAGCTATGAGGAATTCAAATATACCCTGAGGGCTTTGTTATCACACACACAGCACAGAATCACAATGAGGTAGTAAAGTACAGCAGCATTGCTGTGTATGGTCACATTGTACTGCTCTGCACATTACTGATGTCAAGAGTAGATTTCTTTGTAGGCATCAAATACACGATTTAAAACATGACAATTTCCATTTAGTTTGAGTCATATACTCCAAAGTCGTAAGTATCTGCTTTCTCTAAATGCTGCATTTACATAATTCATAGGATTATGTCTCAATGACATGATTCAAGTATTTGTTGGCTTTTGTTGTGATAAATTTTCACATTGAACAGATCTGCAGGTACCAAGAGACAGATACTAAGTTTATTTTTGCCATTTTCTCCGCTTGACTTACACAGCTAGATTATTGAGGTGTATAAGTGACTTGTATTGGCTCACTTTTAATTATCAGTTGATCAGTACTATCTTTAAATATTTTTGGTTATTGGTTAAGATAGCAGCAACATTAGAGTTTGACCTCAAGAATTTTTGACTTTTCACAGACTTATTAAGCAGCAGAAAGCGTTTTTACAATTATCTATGAAATGAAGTTACACTTTTTGATCTGGGATAGAGAAATCCTTTGGAACCAGCAGATAAAAGATCATAAAGCCATGTATGTTAAAGAGTGACCTTTGTCCTTGGTCCTAACAGAAAGCTATGTTTTCAAATGTAGGGCTCATCTTTGTGGTGGACAGCAACGACAGAGAGAGAGTGAACGAGGCGAGGGAGGAGTTGTCCAGAATGCTCGCTGAGGATGAACTCAGAGACGCTGTGCTGCTCGTTTTTGCAAATAAACAGGTAAGAGCACTTCTCCGTTAACCGAGAGTATCTTCAAATATCTCTGTGCGTGTTGTGGGCGACTGTGGCGCAGGAAGGTAGAGCGGTTGACCACCATTCTCACAGTTGTTGGTTCAATCCCCGGCTCCTCTGGTCATATGTCGAGCAAGACACTGAACCCCAACTTAGTTGCTCCTGGTGAGTGTGTGAATGGGTGAATAAGAATCAGTGTAAAGCACTTTCAGTGTCAACAGGTAGAAAAGTGCTATATAAGTGCAGAACATTTACCATTTAATGATTTGCCATTATAAATACCTACATTTCTGATTGTAATAGTATAGTATTTTAAACACATTTCCTGTGGAACAAGCATTTGTTTCCCTTTCCAAATGTAAAACAACCAAATTGTGAAACCCTTACAGTTTTAAGTGTGTGCATAACTATTACCAAGAGAAAAAAACTCTTTTTAAACTCTTAGACGGCACTAGAAACCACTACATATGTTCACAGATATACTTTGTATTTTTTTTGTGTGTGTTTTTTTTTTTTTTTTTTACTGAGAAAAGGCAAATGCAAAGATTGGTCTCTGGAGTTTGAGAAGTGGTTTCTTTAAACTGTTATTTGTAACCTAAAAACCTCTGTTGGCTGGGATTGGTTATCTGTCAAACCTGCTTTATGATGTGTTTTGTGTTGCTTTTTAACCCAGGATCTCCCCAATGCTATGAACGCTGCAGAGATCACAGACAAGTTGGGTTTGCACGCCCTTCGCCAGCGCAGCTGGTACATCCAGGCCACCTGTGCCACCAGTGGGGACGGCTTATACGAAGGCCTGGACTGGCTCTCCAACCAGCTGAAGAACCAGAAATGATCCATTCCACCAGTTTTGATTTTTGTTTGTTGTTTATTTTTTCTGTTTTGACACAGCGGCAGCACCGGATCCAGGCCCCTTCGCTCCTGTCTAACCCAAATTTCAACCCCAGCTCTTTCTTTCAAGAACTTCCTTCATTCCCTCACTCCTGCTTTCTCCCCACGTCAGTACTCTTGGGGCTCTAGCCTGTGCTGCTTGTGTGTGCGTGATTGAGCGTGTGCGAGCGAGTGTGTGTGTGTGTGTGTGTGGGTGTGTGTTTAGCGAGTGTGTGGGTGTGAAGGCGTCTCTGTGTATGTTGGCTGGGATTGGGAGTAACCCTGGCGTGCCTTTTACACACCTCCTGTGGAATCAGCAGTCTGGTTTTCAAGACCCTTTCTCCATCCACCAAACTCAGCCTCTGCCCCACTCAGGCTACCCCCATTCTGAGTCTTGCACGGCCCCCTTTTCCCCTCCCTAACTCTCCAGAGAAAGCATGGTTTTCATACGGCAAAGAAAGAGCAAGGGTGCAAGCTCTCCTCCCCTCTCCCTCTAGTAAATATCTATGTTACCTAGAAATGTTCACCCAGTGTAGACTGAATGCTAGATGTTCATTTTAACCTCCTTTTTGATTTTGAAACCCACCAGTGAGAGATTCAGTAAATTGCATCTTAACCTGTATCAGGTCGAAGCAAATCAGAAAACAGGAAAAAGTAAAATAAAAAAAATTAAACGCCCATCCTCAATCATTCTGGTGTCATTTGAAAATCATGCTGTTTGTTTTATTGTTATTATTATATTGGAATATAACAGAATATTCTTAGCAATGGTTCTCCGGAGAACACTACCTTTCTAGCCCCCACTAAGCGAGACCGTGAAGCACAAGGGAAGCCAACAATCTTAAAATAAAAATATATATCTACTGTAAAATTGGAATAGTATATGCAATTGTTTACAAATTATTTTTGGTAGCTGGTGTTTAATTCCCTGGATTTAATTGGATTTCATTCTGATAGTGGTCCTGCTTAAATGTGGGTCAAATACAAGGTGTTGGGCATTTCACAAACTTCAGCCGGTTAACAGGCATCCTGGTACATTCACAAGCTTCACATGTCATTGCTTTAAGAGATGTTACATGTGTGTTTTTTTTTTTCCTTTAACTAGTTTTAGCATTTCTATTTGTACTCTGACTTCTGAACCAAATGCATTTGAGCAGTATGACAAATCCTGTAAATGAAAGTAGTGCATCCTCGAGAGCCTAAACTGCGTTTGATTTTGAATGATGTGGTTTTTCACACCAACGGTCGACAGCATTTTGAAATCTGAAAGCATCCAGCGCTCTAATTTCGATGAAGGATTGGCACCAAATAATGAAGGCTCTTTAACTGTGAACGGCCCAGACACACAGAGTGGAGTGTCTGGGCGTTTACAGGATACTACTTCTCATTATAGCACTGCTTACTTCATGACTGAAAGACCAATAAGACTAGTACTTCATCAGCATCTCGTCGCTGAGCTGGAAGGACTCGGTAGTAGACCTGTTAAGGGGGAATGGGTGTGCAGTTACCTGGTCGTGAGATTCAGCGGGCGTCCTCAGTGTTGAACCATGGGGGGTTAAGCTGGCACTTCTGTCAAGAATGATTGTAAATCTGTAAGTTCCCCTGTAAACTGTTTGTGGGGATTTCCTGAACACATTAATAAACATGATTTGATCCAAACAGTTGGCAGAGATTTTATTTTTATTTTTTTCTGCTTTTTAAAATGTGTCCAAATTGTTCAGGAGTAGTTTTAAAACATGGTTGGGAAGAATCACTCATCACTTCTGCAGTGTAAATGTAAAATGGCAAAACACACTACAATATAGAAGTGACAGTGCTGTAGTAGAACCACATGTATATTGTTTGATATTAACTATGAAAGTGTACATTAGCTGCTGAAATGGATCAGAAAGTCTTAAAAGAACAAGTTTTTAAAAACCATAAAGTGGCTGGTTTGGAACATGTTTGTCTTACTGTAAATTCCTGTTGTGGCCTTTCGTGATGTATTTTAACAGCAAGTGTATTAAATTTCATTGTATAGATTTGTGCAAAATTGCATTAACATTTTTACGGCAGGTGAACAACATGCTTCATATTTCTGACCGGGAAGTGACTTCATTTGGCTGAGGGGGTTCAGATTAACTGATGATGTCTCTTTTAACGTCGGGTTAAAAAGAATCTTTTAAAGACCAGAATGAAAGATGGATAATAACAAGAAATACATATTTACAAGACAAGCAGTTTTTGCTTAAAGACATATTGAATTGTGCAGGTTTCCCTCAATAAGTAACTGTTACAAGTCATGTTAGATCAGTGACAGATTTTATAAAATGAAGTAATAATCATGACAAATCATGTTTGGCCTCTTCTCCTCTGGACTCACTGCTGATTAGTTTAATGAAATAATCGCCTCAGTATCAAAGTGATTCTGCACTTGCAGTTTCATTGCTTTCATGTTTCTGTTCAGAAGCTGAGAGCTGTAAATATTTAAACCCAGACTGAACCCTGGTGTAATTTTACTCAGGTTTGTGACCCACGTGTCCAGAACTGAAAAACATGTCAATCAGATTTGGCCTCTAGGTGGCGACAAATTGTTTTCAATTTTAATATAGGTAACTTATTCTGTATTGTCTGGTAACGTTTTATTGCTCAACTTTCATACGTTGCCTCTGCAGATCTCCAAAAAAGCCCCCTATAAATAGAATTAAATGGTGCAGGAATATCAATGTTGATGTTATTGAATCCTTAAATACAAGTTTTCATTATTAAAACTGGAGAAAGGTTAAAAATACCTACACTGCAGAGGTAAATATATTTCTCTAACATGTTGTAGTTGCTTCTCAAAATAGGATTTTACTTAAGTCTTTTAAAATACAAAACCTCGTTACATAATAGCAGAAGTCTCAAATTAGATATATGATTGATCTGACGTTATTTACTGATTTATTTATATTGCTTACTGTATATTGATGCAAAGTGTTTAAACAGCTATAGTTAAAGTGGAGTTAGATGTTACTATTTTAATAATAAATGATTTGGTGAAATTAGACAAAAAGAAAAGACAAAGTTCTGTTGCACAAATGTATATTTATTTGGACTTTTTCCTTTGACGTGTAGTAGAGCACCAGTACAAAGCTTTAT
This sequence comes from Channa maculata, assembly GCA_020496755.1. Classification (NCBI taxonomy): domain Eukaryota; kingdom Metazoa; phylum Chordata; class Actinopteri; order Anabantiformes; family Channidae; genus Channa; species Channa maculata. The sequence goes on from CM035618.1 coordinate 1,264,712, forward strand.
TAAATAGAATATAAATACTCAAAAGTACAAGTACCTCACATTTGTACTAGACAAATGTAGTTACTTAAGCAAATACTTGGCAGAGGTGGCACAAATAGAAAAGCAACATACTCAAGTAAAAATTGCAATAAACTCCAATATGCATTTTATATGTATTAGTACTTGTAGTTCACTGCTCGGACTTTAAACCCATTTGAACTCAGTGACTTTTGGAATTCAGACAGAGTCAGCGGCCTCGGTGAGCGGAAGTGGGCGGGGCCTCGCACACCTGTCGACTAAACTCCTCCCTCCTCAGCGACGGTTGTCGGCACTCTGTTCGGTCGCTGTACGTTGTTTTGTTTCCCCGTCGCGCAAGAAGAGATAAAGACAAAGTTCGGAATCACAGCTGGGGTCATGACGCTGTCTGTCATCTGAGAGTCGTCGAGCGAAGACACAGCTTTCGGGTGAGTTTTGTTGAGGGTTTTCAGAGATGCTAACAAGCTAGTGGCAACAGGTGCAGCTCGGCTCTCACCACGAATATAATGGTCAAGTGAAACTGTGGATTTAGCCGAATTTACAAGTGTCTCCAGATCAATTTATTAAAAAGAACTTTTTAGTTCATAGAGCTTTGTTTAGGTCGGGAGACTCATTTTCTTCAGTTTCATTATGAAGTGTTAGCGCTGGGCCACAACCTGCGTTAGCTTCGATTTTATTATTTTACAACTTCGTCCAGCTGTTGCTCCTCGTCTCCTTGATAAAAAGCCGAGTAATCCCAGATAATCTCACATTACTTGACATGAGCTTCGGGTATTTAAGGTGGATCTGTTCCTTTACACAGGTAAACACAGTGTGTGTGTTAATCAGTGTGATACAAATGTTTTGCTTGCTTTTCTTGTAAAGTGAACCTTATCAGTTTATGCTGTTTTAAAACTACTGCAGGTCTTTACTTCAGTAGCGACCTTATCAACTTTTCCATTGTCCTGCATTTTTTTGGTTTATATCAAGTTCGACTAAATTAGATTTGGTTTCCTGTCAGTACCTTAGTACTTTATCTTTGACTGTAATAAAGTGTTTTTTTACTATTGTCTAATGTTTTATGGACTAAGTAATAAGGTGTTAAATGGTATTACTAGACAAATCCATAATTAATATAATAATTAGTTGCGGCCTTAAATCTAAATATTTAGTAAGTGCTGTATTAATAGCTTAATTAATTAATGAAAACTTAATGAAACTGATGTATTTCATCTCTTCAGCCGTGTTTTCTTCCTTTTTCATTAATGTATATCTTTAGACTTAAACATCACATTTAAAGACATAATCTGGGCCTTAAGGTCATGATACAGACCCCTTCTTAAATCATGGTGAACTGAAATTCTCAAAAATCACCATCAACATCTTCAATAATCGCAGGCCTATATTTAGGACCAGCTCCGTATGACGATTTTCTTGTGGACTAGTGTTGGTGTTCCAGCCTTTTCTCCTCTGTAAACCTAGCACCTGTTTACACACAGGTGTTTACGCGTGTACCCTCACCTGTTGTGCAGATATTTGAAACCAGACCATACTACATGTAGAGTTTTAGTGTGTGTGTGTGTGTCTGTGTGTGTGTGTGTGTGTGTGGAGAATAAAGGAAATATTCCGATTCTCCCTGGCAGCAGCCTTCCCTGCCTCCTCGCCTGATCAAAGCGCTGCGTCTCTTTCGAAACCTGCAGGCTGCGTGATCTGCATAGCAATAATGGAAAAAACAAACCCTGTCTTCTGGACATTGTGTTGGAGAGAACAGAGCTTCAAAGCTCGATTCAGTGATTATGGTAACAAAGATCTTGGTACTGACTCAAGTCATTTTCAGGAGGGAGATGTGGCTAAAATATCACAAAAAGGGGGATTTAAAATAATACACTTAATCCTTCAGATATAAGACCTTTAGTTATTAAGTTAAGTATTCATTTTGAAAATGCTTAGTCTGTTTACAATATATATTTTTTTATGTCAAATAGAGAATATGGATGGAAAAGTGAGCCATAATTATAATAGATATTTGCATCTTTGCGTGGCAGCCGCACTCATCGGTGTGTGAGAGTTGTTCATTTGTCTGTCTTTGTAGTCCGCCTCAGTTTTGTTGTTGTCTCTTTGTTGGTATGTCCCTGTTTCTTTGTCGGTGTTTCGTGTCTGTTGTTGTGTGACTTTGAAGTTTTGGCTCTGTTGTTTTGCAGCCCTTTGTTCTCATAAGTCTCTCTTTCTAGTCATTTTGTGTCCCTTTTGAAGTAACTTTACTCGGTAATTGTTTCCTGTCTATTTGTTGTTTTGAGTCTTTGCTGTAACACATTTTTGTAGTAATTCATGTTTTGCAGCTCTGTGTAGTAAGTTGATGTATTTTGTAAGATTTAAAAACAGTTTAGCTTTTCTTTGCAGTTTTTTTCATTTTATATTGTCCCTTTGTACGTGTTTGTCTCCTTTGAAGCTGTTTGAGGTGTGTGTTTGCAGCTCTTTGTACTCGTCTCTGTAATCGTCTGTCAAAGTAATGTGTAGTTGTAATGTAGTGGTTTTAAAGTGTATTTGTTTGTTTGAGGATTCAAGCCTCTAACCTGCTGCAGAGACAGAAATACAAAGCCTGATGAAACAATAATAATAATAATGATTTGCAGGCTGCCATATGTTAAAAAGAAAGCAGGAACTTGTGTGTAGTGCATAATTTACAGACATATTTTACGTCATCACTCAGTATTTTTGGAAATGGTTCGTGGCAGTCGAGTGTTTGTTGTAGGTGTGGAAAGTCTGGTTCAGATGTTCCTCTGGCTCCACGCCACCATTCGGTCTATTGTGAGTATGAAAGCATGACTCAGAGCTGCTGTTGTGCTCGTGGTGTGTTAATTTGAAGAATGTGTAATCATTACAAACAGCCTGTTCTCTGTGTGTGTGTGATAATTGGCTGCAGATCTAAAAATGTCATCACTACAAAACTTTGATAGTGAAAGTGATGGTCGAAATATCAGATGTTAATATCAGATAATTTAACTAACCTGCAGCTACAGGTTAACTAACCAACTATTTTCTAATAAAATATTAAAGGACTACTTCACTTGTTGAAGTTTCAGAGCATTAATGTACATTTCCACACTGAACTAAATTAGTCGCCCTTTAATTGTAATCTCAGACTAAGGATATTTCAACCTCTTGGAGCTTGGAGTCTGTCATTGGGCAAGAGGTGGGGTCCATCTTAGACAGGTCTCCAGTGTGTCTCAGGGCCACCATAGAGAGACATACACAGACAGAACCATTCGCACTCACATTTGTGGGAGGAAACCCACACAAGCACAGGGAGAACCTGCAATCTCCACACAGAACGGCTGCAGCCAGATGAAATTTGAACCAGTGAAGCTTTAGACATTCAACAAAAGACTATTACTTCACAGACTAATAGTTATAGTGGTAGTTAGTGTCTCTTTTTAGGAATTTGTGTCTCCAGGACATTCAGTAATCCACACCCAGCACCATGTAATTGTATTGATGCAGCCTACAGTTGGGTGCAAAAGTTTAAATACCCTGTAGTTTAAAAAAAAAATTAATGAACATAATATTTAAAGCACATTCAGCTTTAAAAAAAATTGTCTTAATTGACATTAAAATCTCAGATTCAGCTGTTTGAAAAAAGCCACTGCTGACCTCTGCCTCCTGCCTCTCCCTCAGGTGACGTGATGGAAGTGGCAGGTTCCTGGATCGAAGTATTTGAGGGCTCAGAGAGCAAGCAGAGGTCTGGAGAAGCAGACAAGCTGTTGGGGAGCTCCACCCTGCCTCTGGATCCTCCGGCAGCTGAGTCTCCGTCCATTTGCCGCTCCCAGCCCATCTCAATCACCCCAAACCGGTATGAGCAGCAGGAATGTGGCAGCATTACTCAGTGTGGGCAGAATCTGAATACGTTGCTCAACATGCAGCAGAGTGGACGTGAGGCAGTAGATGTCTCTTAGGAGGTGGTGGATGTTGACTCATCAGTGACTCACTGGACGTCTAAAGAAGTCTCTAGTCCCTTTTAACGCACGTCCTCCCAGCCTTAGAGATCCAAGTAATAAATCCGTGATTAAAAAGTGGGCTGGGCTTCTGTAGTGTGGATGATTAGAGAAGTAATATTCAGATTCCTCCTCACATAAAAAGAGAATAGAATGAGCCTTATAACACAAAGTACGTCAATTCGTACTGAAAACTTTTAATAGCTGCACAAAGAAACATTTTTCTATGAACAACAGTAAATTAACTACTCTGCAGTTGCCCATTTCTAGCATCAACCTTCACTCTGGTTCACTCTGTCAGCATCCAGTCATCATACTGTTTCTGGCTCCAGACTCACTTTAACATGCAGCGTTTAGTAGTCGTCATTTAGTCCTTTTTCCCTTGTGACAGGAAGAGAAACATTACACACAGATGTTGATGAAGTTAGGAACTATTACAAACAAGTTACACATAGAAACAGTGGAATAATATATACACTCACCAGCCACCTGTTCACCTGCTCGTTAACGCAATTATCCGGTAAGCCAATCACATGGCAGCAGCTTGGTGCATCTGAAATCACCCACTACTCACTTTATAGTGTGTTCGTCAATTTCTATTAGTGTCTGAATGTTAGGTGTAAATCTATAGTACTCTGTCTCCCACAATGCAATGCTCCCAATTTTAGAGATGAAAAGATTATTGTTGCCCACCTCAAACAGCTGTTGGTGATGATGGTACGTGACAGCAGTAATTAAGTGTCTGAGATGTCAATTGACTGCTCACTACTGAACTAGAGAAGAGGTGGTTCTAATGTTTTGGCCACCCCATTCAATTTAAATGGGGAGTTTCAAAACATTACTCCACTACCCACTTTGACGTCAAAAACTAAAGTTAAACTGCACAGGTGGTCATAATGTGATACTGAATGAGTGAGTACAGGGTGACTTTGGACACACACATGGTCAAGACAATCTGCTGATGTTGTTGGCTCATTGTCTTTCTCCTTAGAAGAAGTTTAATAACCTCTTTTGTGTTTTGTGTGTGTGTGTGTGTGAAAATGTCTGGTTCTGACTTTCATGTGTGCTTTTTGTTCATTTCTGTTCCACCTTTTTCCAGGGGGAAAGGCGTAGAGTCCTTGTCTTCCTCTGTCCCATCCATACCCAACCCCTTTCCAGAGCTGTGCAGCCCCTCGAAGTCTCCGGTGCTCATTAATTCACTTCCTCCACCATCCAGTGACAAACACGTGAGTTCAAAGCATCTGAACTGGTTATAAACATGTACAGATGTACACTCTCTGTTTGACTTGACTGTTTGAGTTCACTTCACTTCTCCACGTCATTCTCAGTCATTTCTTTCTATGAACCCGGGAATATCCAATATTTTCTGAATGCTTTTTTAAATATCACCTGTGTAAGTTAATGTGTGTTAAACCACATCTGAAATGGTTCCAGTAAAGGCCCCATTTCAGCAACATTTGTTAAAATTAGGGATGTCTCCATCCTGCCTTTGTGTACTTCTACTCATAAAACTTCTCCGATTCTGCACATCGTGCTCTGCTGGTAGGTGGAGGTGGAAAAATGTAGATAAATGATGAGGACAAAAGTAAAGCTGAATGCAGGCTCTTCTGTGCTAACAGTATTTTGAAAACCTTTAGAATTTGTGAGTGACATCAGCAGCAATGAGGGTTACATACAGTAACTAGAACGTTACCTGAAGTTATTTTACTGTATTTGACCTACTGTCCATGTTGTCCACGCGTTTCCATACAGGATCTCACCCTAAATCTGTGCTTTGTTCATCTGATGCTCATACTAGAAGCAAAAGAGTTTAGTACTTCAATCATTGAAATAAAACTTTACTAATTCAGAGAAGTCTGTATTGCGAGTACTCAATTGTAAGTACTTGTACTCAGTCTGGGTTTTAGGAAATTACTGAGCCTTTTTTAAACAAGAAACTATGAGGTGAAATTTTCAGTAGAGTTTATCACTGTTGTTAGAAAAATAGAGCAGAATATTATTAGCACAGATTTATTGAATGTGTTAGTCCCAGCACACCTGCCCAGATGTGTAGGGTCTGACAGGTGTGTCTTAACTCACTGTGGCTGCAGGTTGGTTGACGATGCGACTGACAGGTGAGTTGTGTTGACTGTGAAACGCTGCTTGAACAAACACGTGTGGCTGCAGCGGCGTGTCACAAATAAGGAAGAAGAGACAAAAACACGCTCACTGCCCTCTTTGTTAGGTGCACATGTGCAATCTAATCAGCTGCTACTGATGAGTTTTACCTGCAGGTCATAGTTAAAGGTCGAGTTTCACTACACACCCACATGGCTGCTTTGGAGAAGCAGTTTTCACTTTTTGTTGGAATAAAAATGTCAGTGTTAAATTACATGGCCAGTAATAAGTGTAAGTGGACACCGTGTGCATACACATTTATGTGGGTTAAGTCTGGGGTGTTTTTCTGCTTTAAATACAGAAAATCTTCAGTATTTCTCTAAAATGTTAAACATTAACTAACAAAGAAACAACAACATGTAGTTATTGTGTTGTGTTATCACTCACTCAATTTTATCATCACGTCGGTGAGATAATCCGTCTACTTCCGACCAGTGAGAGGAGCTCTGAGAATGTTTATTATGGAACCCAAATCTCGTGCCTTTTATTGTTTTGCATACATGTGAACAAAGGCTGTAGACGGGACAGAGGGCAGAGGGCTCATTTGTCAACTATGTGGTGGAGGTTTTAGATGAGGTGTGAATCCTGTCACAGAGTGAGCTGCTTCATCTGTAAAACTGCTGCAGGGCCAGTGGCTGCTTTGTTTCCTCCTCTGTAAGCAAACAGTGTGACATGTAAAGTGGGTTTGGTGTAGATTAGCAGATTAAACACAAATTCAGCACCTCTCCTTTCAGATTGTGTGTTAAATGGTTGTTGAATATCAAATGTGATCTCTGCTACTCGTCGTGCTTTCTCAGGCCTGTGTCCTGAGCACAGTACCTGCTCGGAGTAAACACATTTCCCTCCACTCTGCTTCCTCTTTCATGTAATCTGTTGACTGAGCGGATATTGACATCGACGTTTCCACTTGAAGAATGTTCCTCCCCCGTGAGCTTCTTCACTCTATATACTTGGTTATTATTTGTGCTGAGTGACAGCAGCACTCACCGAACCGGTCAGTGGTTTCTGGTTGGGCAGGTTTGTTTTCATTTGAACCAAAACGCACTTCTGAATCCAGACGCCGCATCAGACAAATGTCCTGATCCTTGAATAACCTGCAGTTCACCTCAGCAGCTCCAGGCCTATTCTCTAATCTGATCTTTTCAGAGAAATGCTCAGGACATGAAGGGTTAGTTATAGAAAGACACAAACTTCGGTTGATCTTCAAGAGACAGAGTAAGAAACTTGTTTTGATGTCTTGTTCAAGAAATTTCTTGGCCTCAGGCTTGAACCACTGCTGGCACGATGCCAGACTCAGCTGTGAGATGTGGTGTTTACTAAGTTACTCAGTCCCAGATGCTGTGGATCAGGTTTGGATCAGTGTAATTTACTACCTTGTACCCGGCTCCACTGCAGCTTAGGAAGAATTCTGGAATTGTAACAACCAAAGTGCACTGTGGGTAAAGCCCTCAAAAAGTATTAGTGTTGCTGTTTTTGCTTTTCATACTTCTACAGCTAATTTATCTGATAATTTCCAATGAAAATTTGATCGTATTGTGGAGAGTGTCTGTTTCTTTGTCACAAAAATGTTGACCAAGGTATGTATTTCTTTATTAAAAGTTCTCCAAAGGCTCAGGACCTCCCACAACTAACTGTGATGGTCATTCTCAGCCTTCTGAGCTCTTTATTTAATAAACCTTTCTAATTATTTTTGAAAGAAGGCACAGGCAAAGAAGCTCAAAATATGAAACCATTGTGTCACCGTGGAAATGCAACAACCTGGCTGCATAGATTAGCAACCGGAACATTAAAACCCCTGACAGGTGAAATCAATGGCATCAGTTATCTTGATACAGTGGCATCTGTCAACAGGTGGGATGTGTCATCCAGCAAGTGAACAGTCAGGTATTGTTGAAGCTGGAAAGGAAAGTGATCAGAACCTCCTCAAAGTGGTCCACGGAAGGTTTTAATGGTGGTTTAAAGTTGTTGTTTTTTTATTTTTTTTTAGTGATCATGCAGAAACACCCACCAGCATTCTGGTGGGTGTTTAAGTGAAACAAATGTTTCCGCAGCCATTCATTATTATTATTATTGGGTTTGTGTTATGTGGCAGGTAATTCATTTTCTTTTCTTCCTGAGAAGTCGTAGATGTGCAGCCTGTCACCTGCAGCTCCCCGTCCCAACAGCTCACTGAGGCAACATTTAAGAAAGTGCTGATAAATGACAAAATTACTGTTTTGTTTTTCCTTCCTTACAAGTCAAGCCACCTTGTGTGGGGGCCTGGTGGCTTAGTGGTAGAACTTAGAAGGTTGAGTTGTAGAAGGCTGCGGATTCGAATCCCACCCCACCAGGTGTGGCCCCACCAGTCGCAAGCCTCCATAAACTGGGAGGGTTGCGTCGTAAAAAAACACACATGCCTAATCCACATGCAGAAGATGTTGAGCTGTGGCCACCCCTGAAGGAACAAGCCGAAGTTAAAGCCACCTTGCGTTTCTCTAGGTGAAAGATTTTAAGTTGAAGCAGCAGCAGTACAAAGATACACATTGTAGAAAAAGTGCAGAGTACAGACGTATCAGGAATCCTAAGGAATTAGGAGTGTGGTAAATGAGTGTTTGACTTCTGAATCTGAATGCTTCTACCGCTCCTCCTCCTGTTAGATGATAAAGGTGTATGGCGAGGACAGTCACAGTAGACCGGTGTGGATTTCTCCTGGAGCTACAGCCAAAGAGGTGTGTCACATGTTGGTCCAAACCGCCCACTGCAGCGATCAGGAGAACTGGGCTCTGCTCGAAGTCTATCCCACCTTAGGCCTGGGTGAGACTGGGCTTTATAATGAAATCTAAATGAGCTTCAAGTACCAAATTAAAACGGTTACATTGTCTTTAATGGTCTCCTGTCTCCTCAGAGAGATGTCTGGAGGACCACGAGGTCGTGCTGGTTGTTCAGGCAACCTGGTCTCCAAAGGGTGACACAAGACTCATGTTCTGCAAAAACTACGCCAAGTATGAGTTCTTCAGGAAACCAATGGTAAATAGTCTGTAGGCGTTTAACTTTGTGGGATAAAGTCTCCTTTTCTTTTAGATAACAAAAGCCCCGAAGCAGAAACAAACAAGATTTTCAGTCTTTATTAAACATGTCGGTACAGTAAATGTTGACAAGACCTGATGTAATGTGGTTACTGATCCTGAATGATTGGCAGGTTGCGTGCTGGTGCACACACCTCAGATATCTGTTGTTTGTGCTGTTAAACAAAGGTGACAACTCTCTTTGGAAACTGGTTTGGATGGACCTCCCACTGGCGTCTCTGAGACTTATGCCCACAGTGCCTCCAGGTGGCACAAAGGGGAATCTCATCGGGTCTATCGACGCTTCCAGCTGCATTATGCAAACAGGATTTAGAAATGCACAGTCAGCTGCTGATTACGCCAATAAATGTGTTATGGTTCAGGTAGTTACGAGTCTATTAAATTTCAGAAACAACAAGGGAATAAAGGCCCAGTGTATTTGTCTAGAACCTGAAGTTGTGTCTTATAGTTTCTGTTTGACCAGTTTCCAATGGTACATTTTTTTTTTTTTCTATTTCAAAAGGCTGGATCACAATTTTTTGCTTGAAAAAAAATGGAGTGTTTTATCAATGTTGTTGATCAAATTATCAGTTAATTTAACTAATCGAGTTCAGCTCTGCAGTCACTTGTGCGACTGTTTTACAAGACATCAGCAGGATCAGTGTCGGGAAATTGAACATTGGTTGGTTTCTTCGCATGACTGATAATCTATCTAAGGCTTTGTCTGAATGATCAAGTTATTTCTTTACCTCTTAAACAAGAGAGCATGACTCGTGCAAGGTGTGTTGTACCTGCACACGAACACGATTCAGAGCACAACTGCTAATCATGAGTACTAGGAAAGTGAAATCAGCACAGATGCAGCTTCTTTGTCTTCAGACTTCACTGACAACATTGTCCTTCCCAGCTCTTTTTCCCAGAGTGCATGATCTCCGACAGCACAGATGTCACCAAGGGGATGACGTCAACGGAGCTCATTCAGGTAAACTGCCCAAAATCAGAAGCCCAGTCACCGCAGTTCGTCAACGCATAGGCAACAGAGGAAATCATCAGGAGACATTGGTGCTTCAAAATAACGAAAAGAGGAAAAGGCTAAAAAAATGAATTCTGTATCTACAGAATTCTCTTGAAGTGAAAATATAAAATTAATTATTGTTTTTAAAAACTTGAAGAGCAAATAATTGGGAGAGATGCACCATCAACCGTAACATTTGTGGTCTATTAAGTCTTAGATGTTATTTTTAATCACTAGATGCCAGGAATGTTGTAGTTTTCAGGTTAAAATGCTTACCCATTCTAAATTGTTGGGATTGTTGCGCCTTTGGGCTCCACTGCCTTAAGAACATGATTCTGTATAGAAAATAACTCCATGGGCTCAGGAACACAAAGGAGGCCCCCGAACTGTTGAGCAGCTGAAATCCTAAATCAAGCAACAATGGGGAAGAGTTGTAAAACACGTGGTCTCCTCAGTTCCCAAACACATCGCAAGAGGTGATGCAACAGCACTACTCCCATGAGAGGGGTTCTATGCCACGGTCATCTTCATGTTCGGAGGCCCCCGTCCTGCACGTTCTCACATTTCTGTCCCTCTAGACATTGGTCAAAGCATCATGAAATACATAGAAATATGTAAACGATAAATAACTTTAACACACTTTTAATAGAAAATTAACAATTTCTACAGTGGTGAACGTGGCCTGTGTCAATGGTTTTAGGGATGTTTCTTGCATCAAATTTACAATGAGCAAACAAGTTTCTCCGTTTTAAGATTTAGTGTTGTTTTCATGCCATTTAGGACACTTTTCTGGAAACAGGCTTGTAAGCTGCAGAGTAGTTGAATTGTAAATTGCATTTATTTTTTTCTGGGTCAATAATAATAATCATAAAAATGCACTGATTATTTTTGGATTAGCAAATGCTAATAATGAGCCCTGGGTATTCTACAGAACCTCCTCCGATCTGGGACATGTCCAGAGATCCAGGGTTTCCTACAGACAAAAGAGCCCAATCGTAGGGCCTGGAAGAAAATCTACTTTTTGCTCAGACCCTCTGGGCTCTACTGCTCCAACAAAGGCTCCTCCAAGGTCAGCGCTGCAGCTTTTAATCACACTTAGTCTCCGAGGTCAAAGTGAAATAATAAAAGAACAGCTGCATGGTGTCACAACTGCAAGACAGTCATTTTACTTCAAAGTCTTCTTTTATTAAGTCTTTGAACATGTGTTTCTGTATTCTGGGGGATTAGGAGCCTCGACACCTGTGTTACGTGGCTGATCTGGAAGACTTCAACGTGTACACTGTGGTGAACAGCCGTAAACTATATGGTGCACCCACAGGCTTCACCTTCTGCATCAAGGTGAGTACGTCCTCTGAGCTTTACAAAGACGGGATTAGGACTGTTGCACTTGAGATACAGTGTGTATCGTTGGCTTGTGTGCAAGTTAAACCAACCCCCATCTGCCAGCTCAGATTTAGCATTCGTGTCATTCCTTTGGTGCGTTGATTCAATATTGTTCAACAGAACCATCTAATTCTTCTGCATCACTGACTCAGAAACATACAGTCGTATCAAACTTAGCGGTTTGCTGCTCAATAGAATACTGTGCTAATGCTACACACAGAAAAGTAGTGAAGGTGTTTTGCAGTAAGTATCTATTACTGATCGTGTCCACGTGATTACGTGTCCACCTACTCCTTCAGCTGTTCAGTGCTCCGCTGTCATCACCGCTGGTAACAGCCACGGCTGGAGACATTATGTTTTCAGATTGTCCATCTATCTGTCTCATTCTTGTTAAAACGGTATCTCAGGAATAGCCTGAAAGGAACTTGATCACATCTGGCACAGTTCACTTGTTCTCACAGATGAACTGATTAGACAGACAGTAAACTGCAGCTTGACTTGTTGCTGTAGTGTTTTGTGCTGAAATCAGCTGCCTGCTGAAAGTAGAAGTAAGTTAAAGAGGATATTTTATGTGTTTAAAAACCAAAACAATGAGCTAAAAGACTGACACAACAAACTATCAAACATGTAATTCAGTTTTTATCGTTCAGATGTCTGGTTGGGCTCCTCACTGAGGAATATTACAGAATTACAGCTGCACCAGCGGTGCAGCTCTCTTCTGGGTTCAGAAAGAAAAGCTAAAAGCTAAAAATGGATTGGTTTACATCAGTAATTTTAATCCCATTGTTTAAATAAAATCCTTTTAATTTCATGTTAATGCTATTAAAGAATTTGTTAAAAGTGCATTTGTCACTTGTGGAGACCCCAGGAAGAGCAGCTGCTGGGTTGAGGCAAGCCAATGCTCTGTAGAGCTGAGGGAACCTTTGAGTCTCTGTGCGTTATTTAATCCGATTCTTTTTTTATTTTGAATTGTTAATACAAAAATAACTAGTGTAGGTTTAATGCCTCCCTTGTGTCCCAGCGATACTTTGGTGGAAACTGAAACCCTCACCACTTGTAATCTGCCATGATGTAGTGCCACTGAATCATTCTGGATCCTTGAGTTCCCTTCATTGTCTGTTTTGAAGTGAAAGCAGTCAGTAAAGGATAACTGCTGATATTCTCAGTTTTTCCTTATTGTTTGCAGATCTCATGGAAAAAGTAAAACCAATAATGATAAAGTCTGATTAATCAAAAATACAGATATGATCCACACTGTTGGACTAGATCACATGTTCCTTCAATACCATAGAAAATAAACTCCAGCATTAAATGTGTATTAATCTGCCGCAGAAAATAGTCCCAAACAAAAGGACCACTTTCCCCTGTTTGAGCAGTGTTTGCTTAAAGCTTTGAGAAAATATCTTCAATTAAATTGTTTTGGGTGTTTTTTTAAAGATTTATACGTTTAGTAGGAACTGACTCACTGAAAACCACTAACTTGTGGTTTGTTTTCTTTACAAGAAGCACCGTTGCCTTTCAAATTAAGTCAACTTTAAGAAGTACAAATATTTTCAATAATGATGCTGATCTCTTAAGATGAGCTGTGGTAATCGCATCATGTGTGTGTGTGTGTGTGTCTGTCTGTGTCTGTCTGTGTCTGTCTGTGTCTGTCTGTGTCTGTCTGTGTCTGTCTGTGTCTGTCTGTGTGTGTCTGTGTGTGTCTGTGTGTGTGTGTGTGTGTGTGTGTGTGTGTGTGTCTGTGTTCACAGCCTTCCAGAAATCCTGTCCGTGCTCAGGACCTGAAGATCTTGTGTGCAGAAAATGAACAGACACGCACTTGTTGGACATCTGCTTTTAGATTGTTCAAGGTTGTACATCAGTATTACAATGATAGAATCCTCCTCAAAAGCATTTTACTCAGATTGAATGTAATGGTGTTTGGAAAATACAGTACTAAACAGAATTTTACAGTAGTATCATATTTATTCTCTTGTGTAAGTGCAGACAGCAGGATGACTGAATAATTTATTTTGTGTGTTTATTTGTGGTCAGTATGGGAAGCAGCTGCAGTGTAACTACCAGTTGTCCAAGTTGGCCCCACTGAGCCTGGAGCGAAGCAGCCTCTCAGACAACAAAGTGAGCTCAGACGTTGTGTAACATGGAGTCTGCCCAATGTTTTGCTGGTGTCATCTCACATTTGTGCAGTTCTGTTTTTTTTTTAACTCTGTGTGTGTGTGTGTGTGTGTGTGTGTGTGTGTGTGTGTGTAGTCAAAGTCAGAGGCCAGCCTTGTGGCCATGGACTTCTCGGGGAAGGCTGGAGGACGAGTCATCCAGAATCCGACAGAGGCCCAGATTGCTGAAAGGGAGGAGGGACAGGCCTGGAGGGTGAGAGGTAGTGGGTGATGTGTGGTGAGGGTCAGGAAAAGGCAGTAATCATTATTATTTAAACCGAATTATCCTTTAATCGAGGTTTGTTATATCCTGAGTTCATCTAAGTGACAAGCACAGTGAGTCAGCTATACCCCGTATGAAACCTGAACAGTCAATCACCTTGGTTGCAAACAAAACGGCAGTTTAGCCAAAAATCTGTTTCCTTTATTCGCCACGTGAGATGAGGAGCAACACGATCATTCATTTGGTGTCGTCTTTGTGTCTTTCTGAGGAATTAAATTCTATTAATCTGCTTGTTTTACCTCTGTTTTTTGTCTCCACCTACTGAGCGACAGACCAGACTCGTTAGCTTTTAAATCTCTAAGAAAAACAGACACAGTTGGGGATTTTTTTTCTAGAGTTGAACTGCTGAATTAGGTGAATAAACTTATGTTTATTAACGCAGCTTGGTGAACTCCTCCAAAAATCCTGTGACCTTTTTCTGTTTGCAGAGGAGAGAAACCCTGAGGTGCAGTCTGCCCAACTTGAACTGTAGCGTGAGACCTTCCTGTAAGTCCAGATGAGAGGAAACAAGGTCCTGATCCACTGCTTCTGTACTGTACACTCACTTCATCGTGCATTTGTTTTTTGTGTGTGTGTGTGTGTGTGTGTAGCCATCCACAAAACTCAGCCGTGGTTTCATGGTGGTGTGTCCAGAAAAGACACGGAGAGACTAATAGAGAAGCAGGGGCTGGTGGACGGGTGAGTGGACACACAGTAAAAGCTGACTCACTCACTTCATTTTGTGCACAGAATAAATCCACTTTGGTCTGAATTAAAGGGGTTTGTTGCTCTTTACCTTTGGCTGGCTGCTTTCTGTGTCTGGAGCACTTTGTTCAGGTTTCTGAGCCAAACTTCACAGATCACAGATGTTTGATTCACATCAGATCTCTGTGACAGTTTCAGATTCTTCCAATGTGCATTTGTTGCTACTAAAACTACAACTCTCCATAAAATAAAATCCATCCATCCATCACTCAAACATGATGACATGACATTGTGTGTTTATCTGCTGGATGAGGCGTATGTGTCATTTAAACATCTGACCTCTGGTGAGCATCAGCAACTCTTCTTCTGGTCTTCACAAATCCCATTTGTTCCAGCCATGACACACGAGATCAGACTTTGATAATGAAGATGCAGATTTGTTTAGACCCTACTGATCATCATTTCCTCTTCAAATGAATTGACAGTACGTTTACCACACACAATTGTTTAAACTGGGATCTTTTCCCACTACAATTAAATATATTCTTCGTCTTTGTTTAATTGGGTTTATTTTATTAAGATATAGGTCATATTTATGCAGAAATTGTTTTAGGATGAGAAATTGTTTTCATGCTGAGAAGTAATGTGTGTATCATGGATTCTGCCCCAGACCACAGTCCAACATGTAGCAATTTGCTGCTTTGCCACTGCAAATTACACATTGGAGAAACTCATGTGCTTGGTATATAATCCGATTAGTTGATCAACCAATCGATTTATCCTCCAACCTCTGCATTCAGTTTTCAACCAGGAGACATTTGCCTAATGTCTGTGTTTTTCCAGCATGTTCCTCGTCCGTGATAGCCAGCAGCATGCACAGTGCTTTGTCCTGTCGCTGTGCTACAAGCTGCACACCAAACACTTCCTGGTGATGCCTGTAAGTTCTCCTCATTCTCTCAAAGATCATATTGTTCAGTTCTTTATTATGCATCCTAACTGTGTCTTGACTTGTCCTCTGACTGTGCAGTATGGGGAAGAAGGCAGTAAGTACTTAACCATGGACGACGGTGCGACACTCTTCTCCGACCTGCTGCAGCTGGTGGAGTTCCACCAACTCAACAAAGGCATCCTGCCTGTCTGCCTCAGACACCCCTGCGTCTGTGTAGCACTGTAAACATGTGCATCCTTTACCTTAAGCCCACCCCTTAATGCATCATCATCATCCAGACCTTTTAACTCCAGTCTGAAGTGTGTACTGAGGCTGTTTCAGTATCCATAAACCACAGGTGATAGAGTAGTTACAGAAAAGGATACAGGTGTGCGTCTCATGAGACGTGTGAGCCAGATGTGCCGCATTTTTAATGACGGTTGGTTTTACTTTTAATGAATGAGCTGCAGTCCCCATGGAGACGGGCTTAATCAGCCACGCAGGGCAGACTTTTGAAGCTTTGGGGACGTTTGGAGAAAGAGCACTTTTTAATGTTGTGCACTGTGATTCAGATCCATGCATTGATGCTGAGAGGGTTCAGCGCTGTGCTGAGGGCTGGAGGAGTGTTTGATTGTGGCTGCACCAGCTGTGGCCATCGGAGGGCACTCTGACTCAAAGCTCAACAGGAATTCGTGTAGGACATGAGGATCCTGTATCTTGAAGAGGATTGGAATAGTGTGATCATGAAGACAGCCCAGCATTGCAATCATGTAGCATGTAAATTCTTACTTATGTAACTGTGGGAAGTTTTGTACCTTTTTCATGTTTTAATCAGAGAAACGTTATTATAAGCCTAAGCAGTCTTTGAATGCTAATTTTGCACAACAATGGTGAAGGGAAACTGTCTAGTCTTCAAGATCTGCAACATTTTGATGTTTAAAAAAACCAAATATCTGATTAAGAAGTTTTCAAAGGGTACATTAAATCTTTCTGTGGGTTTATGTGAAAATCTAAAAATGTTACCTCACTCCCAAGGCTGTAAGATGTGTTGACTTTATCTGGTGCACTTCAAAGTTCATCAGCTCCCCAAAGTTTCACATACATTTCCTACAAATTTTCCCAAAACAAAACAAAAAAAGAGGAAATTTCAAACTATTTGGAACAAGCACACTTTTTGAAAACTATTCATAAGACTTCAGAATTCTGTTTAACTAAAGTCTCTAATACCCAGTGGAAATTACACCTGTAAACTACAGTGATCATTTTGTTTTTGGTAGTTGTATTACCATGTTTACTTTTACTTTAAAGATTTTGCACTTGGCCTTTGAATTTGGTCATGAAGGAATCATTATTCGTTCAGTCTGAAAGGCCAGTTTACTGTGGTTTGTTGTTTTTTATCAGCTAAGGTTTTATATATCTATATAATAAATGTTTTGTTCCCTTTCAGACCTGTTTTATGTTTAATAAATAATTTCACATTAAACTCAGATTTTCATTCATTTTAAAAATGATTCTATGTATAGTTACTCAGACCTGTTGATTAGGTTATGGGGGAAGCAGTGGTGTAAGAAGTAGCAGTACCACAGTTTAGAAATGGTCCATTACAAGTACAAAATCTTTTTCTGTAGCACAATGATCCCTGAACGTGTTATTACACTTTAATATTTAAACAGCATTTTATTGTTGCATCAGTTTGAACTTAATTATATATAGTATTTTACATAATCTGAAGTGTTTTATGCTATTGGCAAATTCAGATGTTCTATATAAAGTGATGCCAAACACTGATGGGCACATCAGTTTAAAGGTGCTTTTATATTACTTGAGTATTTGTACTACATGCTGCCTCATACTAATACATCTGCACATTTCACAAGGAAATATTGTCTATTTGAGAGCAGTTGTCTGTAAAGATTCTCATTCATCAAGGTCATGGTTTTTCCAAAAGTGCTGTTCAGTGGGTTTATTTATTCAATCTAAATATATGTATAATATGCAAGTAGTTTACACGCAGTCAGATTTTAAACACAAAAATATTTAACATTTGACAAGCTTTAAAATTGGTACAAACATGTTCCAAAAGCTGAGTTGAGTAAAAATGTCCATAAATCCTGCAAATGTAGTAAAACTGCACACATTTATACTAAAACAAGTGATAGTCAGAAAACTGCACAGCTCTGCTGGTTCTCAAATTAGATTATTACAGCAAGCCTTTATCAGCCCCAAACTGGACTAACTAAAAAAAGAAATCCGGTCCTGACAAAGCCTGTGGTGGAGCAACATGAAAGGCAGCCTCAGGGTTACTGTGGAGTCCTGGCAGCGTTCACAGTTCACAGATCCTCTGCTCTGTGGCTCCAGACCTTCTCCGTGTGTGTGGGTCATTAAATACCAGTGTGCTCTGGTAGCCCTTCCTCACCACTGCAGCCTGCTGAGGAGGGGTTGCTATGGCAACAAATTTTTCTCTGTTGGCCTAGATGGGGTAAAAAGAACAGGAGGCAAAATAACTACAAATGGTAACAAAAAACATTCTTGTTATTCCTCTGATATTTATATACATTTCACTCAAACATATGCAAATTGTAAATGTCATTATTTTATTAAGGGAATTATATATTAAATGTGCACCCTTTATTGTTAGGTTTGGAAATATTTTTCTCCTTCTGAAATAACTTTTTTATACATTTGAAAAAGTCCAATCGAAGTACTGAGTTTGGACTTAATTACACTTAAGGTCATCATACACTTTATCAGTTGCAGAGAGCATGAAACGCTCCGTGGACCCATGTTCACATAAGGGGAAACAGAGAATCTCAATGTTCTAGTGCAAATGGATGAGATATTTGAATAGTAGTCCATCCTGCTCTGCTCCTTTTCCAGTCAACCTGGGTCACCTGGGTCAGGTGTTTTCAGGTCCTTGAGCACCAAGGATCATACTTTTGTTCTTTGTTTGCCCCTTAAAGACACACAATAGTTCTATACAGTATATATAAATAACAATAATTTGAGTTAATTTAGAAATGTCTCTCTACAATTTAAGGCATGTATGTTAATTATGCTGGTGTATTAAGATAAGTAGCTACTGTAGGTCTAATTATACTTTGTCTTATTGTGTTTTCTGTACATTATTTTCAATTTGAAAACGCAAACTTTATTAAGCGCCAATAGGAATCCCCGCCCGGCCAAACCGCGACGTGACACAAGTGAAACGCGCACACAGAACGTGCCCAGCGGAAGTGTGCGCTCTGAAACTGCTGCAGGTGTTTTTATTACCTGGAATATCAAGTTTCACGTTTAGTTGTTTCCTAATGAGGAAGAGAGCGGGAAGAAAGCGGGAAGAAAGCGGGAAGATGAGCGAGCTGGCAAAGAGGAAGCAACGGCGCGGTCAGTGGACGAGGCCGCCATGTTGTTTGTGAAGGTTTGTTGGGTTGGTTCTAGTGAAAGTTTGTGTTTTCTGCCATTTCCAGCCCCTGCGATGATGGTGTGTCTGTGCTTTAGGCTCCAGTGTAAGAATAAGCTCTGGTTCACTAACTTGAGGAGAAAGCAGTAATTATTAGTTAGCACTGTGGACCCCGTGCTAATTCACGAGGGGCTGTAGAGCAGCGTTCTCAAGGCTGGTCCTCCAGAACTACCACTCATTGCTAATTACCTGGATCAGGTGTGCTTAGCCCATCAGAAGATCGAGGATCCTCATTCACTTTGTCCTGCCCCACATCACCCGCATCCAAAATGGTGTCATCCAGCTTATGATTGCCGGAACACACCTGGTCCAGGTAATCAGCGGTGGGTATGGTGGAGCTATTTGGTGAACACGCGGAGCAGTTTGTTTACGCTGACAAACACTTTATTTATTGATTGTTGTTGACAGGTGCCATTCCAGATCTGCTGCCTGGGGGGTTTCAGGGTCTGGTCCAAGGAGGCTTCGATCAAGTGTCGAGGAGGAGCCAGGCACTGAACAACCAATCCTGAGACTTGTGAACAGCTGCTGTCTGCTACCAGAAATGTAAGATCAACAATAGTAGGTGACTACGGTGGGTTTTTGTTGTTATTGTTGTCAAACTCCAGCCCACCATCATGGGCAGTAAAGCTGTGCAGAGTGTCACGTGTGCGACTCTTCCCCCCCCTGGACCTTTCTAGCCACCCACCTTACAACTGAGAGTAACTGTAACTTCACTTCTTATACTGTACATTGCATATGTATGTCCCTTCAATTTCAAGTGGGCGGAATAGTTTTCATAGGCACCGTACTTTATATATCAGCATAGGAATACTAAAACCATTTCTCATCCTCAAGATTATTTCCCAGGGAGAAAAATGCTGTCGGAAGAGGATAGTTGGTCTTATTAAAGAAGCAATATTTTAGTTCTACTAGCATAGCAAAAACTGTAGGTATTGACATTACTGCTTTGAGTCCTGAGAATGTACTAATGTCTGGGTATTATTGTGAAAGTCTCATTTTCACTTAGTCCGTAGAGAAAAGCAAGCATTACGTGCAGAGAGGAAGGGTCATAATAAGTATTCATAGGTATGAATGATTATATTTCTGAAATACACTTTGACAACCTATTGATGTTTGAGACACAACATTGGAAAAAAACTACAAAATCGCCAGGTTACATGGGACATCTGCATAGCTCTGAATAGTTTGGGGTTGATTTCTTGGCAGAATGTCGCGTTGACAACTTTGGATAGAACAGAAAGTGAGTAATTCCACTGCTTTAAACTGAGGCACTTAATGTTTCTGAGGGAACTCATTATGTTTTGTCAGCACCTTTTCATCCTGATATTGATTGTGGAATCATTATTTAAGCTCTGCTTCAGCACTTATTCTGTGTTGACAGTGGAAGCAAAAGTGCTCATTTGTCTCCATAGTTTTTCCTGAGTGATTTTTAAATTATGTCCGGCAGTCATTCAAAAATCTGTCTACTCGGTCTAGGATTTGATTCCAAATAGCCCTGCACCCGACCCAATTTTGGCTCGATAATTTGCGTTCAGGCAAACAGCAAAGTGTCTGTCTGCCTGATTGTGAAATCTAAAAATAAAACCGAACCAATTGCTAACAAAGCGTTTAGAGTCTCTTAACAGCAGAATCCAGGCAAACAGCTAATTTAAAGAAAGAACGTGTCTTAAAGACAGACTTGTCCAATACAGTATGTTAACAGAACGATACAAGAACCAGTTTTTAAAAAGCAGTTTGTAATTCACTCTGCCTGTATATTGGTATTCAGCAGGAGATTGAGGCTTTGCTTCTGTATTGTCAAAGTAATTAAACCCATCAAGCATTGAATTCAATTACTGTGAAGGACCTAGTTTTTCTTAATGCTCTCCCTCTGTGTTCTAGCTGCAGTATCTCTGCTCTTCCCCTCTAAAACTTGATGAGTCGATTAGCCCCCCACATATAATGGCCTAAACCTGACACCTAAAAGTTCGACAAAAGATCCCAGAAATCGCTGGCTTTTGTGGTGGTGCCTGTGGCTCACGTGGCAGATCAGTCTTCCATGGTTCGATTCCAGAGTTCTTCTGTCACATGTTGAAGTGTCCTTAACCAAAACACTGGACCCCATATTAGTTGCTTCTGGAGAGTGGAGGCCAGCTGCCGAGCAGCTTCCCCATCGGTGTGCAAGCGTCTGCCTCACATTAAATGGCTGCTTATAACAGTGCTCACCTGACCCACCAGGAGCAACTTACAGTCACCACGAGTGATTGTGTGAAGTGTGAAAGGGCGAATGACGAGCTGTGCAAAGCGCTTTGGGTATCGCTAAAGTAGAAAAGGCTGCATCAATGCTGTATGCAGGCTTCATTTTACCTCGAAGGTGAAGGGAGCAGCCTGTCAGCAGCAGTGCTGTGTGTGAGGCCTTCAGGAACACTACAGGAAATAGGTTGTTATTGTTTTGGAAGAAAATTTTGAAAGAAAGATTAATAAGCAGTGTTATTGCTCTGCTCACCAAACTCAAACGGTCTGTTGGACAATTATTATTGGTAAATGAAATCCTGTATCTGCAGTGGTAACCACGTTCATACTCCTGACCCTCAGAGGGACTGTGCACATCTCTGCTGCCCCCTGTTATGAACTTGTGTTCCTCTTCCTGACATCTGGCAATTTCTAGGGACACCACAGGTCCTTTTTGAAGTTCTCTACACCTGTTTTCTCCTCCCAGTTTGTGGGTGACTGCTGCTGCTCCGTGTAATGTACGTGGTGCTACTGTACTGTCTGCATCCCGATTCATTATTCAGCTCACATGACCACACATGGCAAGAGAGCAGCTGCTCTCTCTCTACCAGGAATCCATGAATCTGTAATTAACCTGTCCTCTCCGCTGTCTCCTTCGCCTTTTCTTCCCCTTTTTCTGGTCCTGCTCTCTATTGATTCCTTCTGACTTCATCTGTCTTACTGCTGTCTGTTTCTCACCTTAGTCTGCCATTCACTCAGCCCATCCACCTGTCACCTCGGAGCCTCCTGTCCTCCTCCTCCTCCTCCTCACTTTGGCAGAATTTCATTTTTCCCGTGTCCCACCTCTTCTTTCACTGCTCTCTACATCTGACCAACAGTGTTTCTAAAGTCGGAGACGGATGGTGAGCATATTTTACCTACTCATTCCCTTCTTTGCTTGTACGTTAATAATTCCTCTCCTCTCTCTTCAGGGTGTGATTTGTTTCTCGCTGAGCTGTGACTTTAATATGTTAATTACTTCACCACCTATAGAAATGTGCTGAAATGTTGCTCCCTCAATTCTCAATCAGATTCTAAGAGTGGAAATTCAAGGATGAGCATACACCATGCTGATATATGTTTCTATTACCCACCTGTTGTGTGTGTGTGTGTGTGTGTTTGTGTGTGTACACTGCAGAGTGAGGGCTAGTAGCTCAAGGGCAAACAGAAGAGACTCTAGAGCTTTATGACGAGCACATGAGCAGCTGCACTCTCGAGTCCCAGCAACTGCTATCTTTAATTTATCACAATGTTTTATTTACCAGTAAGGCCACTAGGAAGCGAGCGGAGCAAAGGCTCTGTGCTGAGTGCTGTACAAGCTGCTGTGTCAGCATCCAGAGCTGCACTCATGTCCATTTGTATGTCATTTGTCTTTTTACTCATTCATCACATCATAGTCTCCCAAGATTAAAGTTTTAATCTGTTGAATTTGGGTTTTAAAGTGTATTAAATAATAATGCCGTGAGACTCCGCAGCTGTATTTGAACCAGGGGCACTGTGGTTCCATGGGACGCACCATAACAATATAGGGTGCTTGTTGGGTTCTGACAACCACAACAGCGCTGGTTACACCTGGAAATACAGTTCAACAACAGTGAAATAACACACAAGAGTCGACTTTTGTCTTTTACTTGCGCAAGGGGAGCCTGGCGGGGTCTTAGTGACTTAACACTTCACCCGAACTCAGCCAACTCCACCGGGCTCCTTCTTGGAAAACAGAGATCAAAGCAGATAGAGAGTTCAATGCAGAAACAACTCCTTATCAGTATAGGCCAATGAAAAATGCAATTCATCACATAATGATAATATAGCGTTGCATTGTTTCCTTGACCGCTGTCAACAGACTTTAAAGGTAAACTACAAAGGCATCTATCAAAGCTACATGGTGTCACTAATGACATCATCGGTACATAGACACATCACAAACATACATTACACACGCAGGCAAACATTACATTTAATGCTGGAAACAATTAACAAACCGTAACAGTGCTCTACATCCCTGCATTTTTATCAATTTCTCCACAAATTTTGGAATAAGGAAACTTGTCACCGAGTTGAACGGTGTCTGGCTGAAGTCCAGAAATTAAGAAGGCAATGATGGAGGTCTGCAGCACAGACGAACAAGCTAATCCAGGCTGTAGACTGACGGGGATTGAACATGAGCAGAGGCAATTCACTTTTAATTTGAGTGCCTGTAGGGCGGTTTATTAAAAATGTGATTCATTTAGAAAATCACTAAAAAGCATTACATTTAATTATACTTTGAGATAAGGTTTCCTCCCTTTCAATCACCCTTTCTGTTTTTGTTTTTTCTGCCTTTTCATCTGAGGTCCTGCATTTTGTGTCCAAATTGTGGTCATTCTCTTACTGCAACCACTGGAAATCCAGTTATCAGGTGTCATAGTATGTATGACGTACAGCCTTTGTGACCCTCAGCACACACACACACACACACACTCATTAATTCATGGCCTTCAACTCAGGATTGAATTACAGCCACTGCGGGTGCACGATTTACTTTGACAAAATCCTTGTGCCGCG
Source organism: Channa maculata (assembly GCA_020496755.1). Lineage (NCBI taxonomy): Eukaryota > Metazoa > Chordata > Actinopteri > Anabantiformes > Channidae > Channa > Channa maculata. The sequence continues at coordinate 1,288,596 of CM035618.1, forward strand.
GGCCAACACCCATGCACACGCACTGGGAGACGAGCTGCGTCTGCAGTGTTTCATCACACACAGCATCGTTCATGATCTGCTATCAGTGTTTGCTATGCAACACTTTACTTGCCGCTATTTATAATTAATCACCATCATTATTTTGGCTGCTGAAAATGTCAGAGAAATATCTGCCTTCACTTCTTTTCCTTTTCATCCCTCCATCAATTGCTTCCTCTCCTCAGCTGCAGAGGGAGAAGTGTCAAACTCACATGCAGCACTGATATTGAATTACTAATCCACTACTGCATTTTCCCACAACACGTGTGAGCCCATGATTCAGACCCAGTGCGTATAATGAAGCCTCTAAGATCAAACGCAGCGAGGATGTGATGCAGGCCCTTTAAGAGACACTGAATGGGGAGGGCTCTGCATCCATAAAACATGAGTTTATTCAGTGGTCATGCTAAGACATAGTTAGAGGCGCCTCTGCACTTCAGTGTGCTCTCCTACCCCATCGCAGGCAGAGCATTCCCATCCCATCAAGCGCTTCACGCACACGCTGACACAGCTCCACCAGAAGCTGAGACATGGACCTGCAGAGAAGAAAGGGATAAAACTGGAGCGACAGAAGACAGGACAAGAAGCACCAACAGTAGCAGAAGAGAGTGAATGGAGAAGAAAGAAGAGGTTGAAGGGATACAAAGAAGATAAGAGAAAGTGACGGCGCAGTAAAGGACAGTAAAACAGGTGCATCCAGGCGGAGAATGGGCAATTCCTCCTTCCCAGGCATGTCCCCTCTCTCTCCGTCCATTCTGTAGTTGCAGGTATTTCTAACTTGAGTGCCTTTCTCTGACGTGCTGGGAAACTACCACTGTTTAACTCTGCTCTCCGTTCTCCAGTGCATTACTCTCTGTGCTTGCTGTTTCTCGTCGCCAGCTTGTTTTTGAAACATCAGTCAATATTACTCATTTCAATACTTAAAAAAATCTCCTGTAGCAGTACTGCAGTAAAATCTGGGACACTGAGTTGAACCATCCCCCTTTTTTTTTCTCTTTCTTTTTTGGTTTATTTGCATTTAATTTGGTTTGCTCCTCCATTGATTAACTGTATCCTATTGGATTAATTAGTTTAAAGTACCACAGGGTCTTTGTATGTATCTTTTTTAAAATGCATTTTATTGCCGATATTAACAGGATTTGGGGTGCGAGTGTCTGGTGTTGGTTGCGTCTGGCAGCAGCACTTGTTTACTGCCTATGTGGATGAGAGACTTGATTTCTGGCTCTGTTTGGTTGGCATCTGGGGCAGCCTGAAAGAGGGCTATTGATGGCTTAACAGAGGCTGCTGCTGCTGCTCAGAGATGGAAAGAGTGATCCACATCAAGCTTCTTGCTGAATGTTTCTCCAGTGGCTTTAAATAGTCGAAGCAGTGATCTTCACAGCCTAATGTAAAGACAAACACATTTGCATAACTAACATATTTGCTTCAATGTGTTATTGTTCTATAATGGAAAATGGTGGAAAAACCATTCAGATTAATACTACAGTGTAAAGCTGTAGCAGGAGTGTGTGTGTGTGTGTGTGTGTGTGTGTGTGTGTGACAAACTACCGCACAATGCCTTCACACTTTTAAGTCCCCAAGTTTTAAGACCTACCACCAACGGCACAAATTTTAGAAAGTGATTAATTAATAATTAAGACAATCAAAAATCGATTTTCTATCATCTGAAGAACTTTGGCTTATATGAGCCCTTTTCTTTTGGCATTGCAACACTCTTTCATCCATAACCATTTAAAACCTCCCGCTGCTCTCTGAAGTAAATCTTTTCACATAGTGGATATAATCTCAATATATCTAAAAGCATTGACAGCATTCAGTCTTGTCTGCCCTGCTGGTTTTTATGTATTATTATTATTATTATTTTTTTATTCTAAACTTGCTGTGAAGGTCGAATAGCTCATGGACTCAATTCTTGTATTGACCTGCGACTATAAGCCCTTTTCATACTCCATGCTAGTTATGCAGATGCAGCTGTAAACTCCCAATGTTTTATTTACACAGAAAAAAAAGGTCATTTGCTACTGTGCATCTGGGCAGATGCAGTACACTGATAATCCAACAGGGGGGAGCAAAACGTCACTGTGCCATTGTCCCAGTCAGGTGAGTTTACATTAGTACACTGTTTGAAAATAACTGTATTAATGTGTACTTGTGTTAGATTAAAAAATTTTGGATGAAAAATTTTTCTACCAAAGTGGGCATCAAACCCCCCTTGAATAGAGGGAAGAGCTCGTGTCTGCATAGCTTGTGGAGTATGATAGAACTTCTCAGGCCCGTTGGAGATGGTGTTCTGTAAAGACAGTTCAAAACCTAAGCAGTTAATAGTTTAGATTTTATTTTATTTTATACTGGATCACCATTGCCATGCTAAGATTAAAAAAAAAAAAAAACCCATGATTTTTTTATTTTTTAATTATTTTTTTGGTGCGGCCATGGAGTAAAAACATGTTTTACGCTGGAATCAAACGTTGGTCTTTTGTGAAGTCCTGTGATTTCTAACCCAACCACCCACCCGAGCCTCTTAACGCTGATTTTCTCTCAACGTCTCAACAACTCACCTTTGCTTGAGTCAGATTACTTTGGCTGCTAGAGGTTTGCAACTATATTATGCCACTGTTGGTAGAAATAGCCTGCTAACATGAAGGACGTGACATAATCAGACATGGACAAAATGTTAAAGATTGAATAAATAGTACTTGGCTATTCTGTATGTCTATACACAATGATGCCTATACAATTTATTTACAATATTTGTGTTGTACAAGGAGATTTGGATTATTAAATGCTAGAGTTACAATTTGCACTGTGAGTTACATCATGTTATTTGGTCGTTCAGTAGTGCAACACACTGTATTCATAATATAGACAGAAATACCTTTTAAATTGGCAGCAAACGTTTTATTAAACTGTTGTTCAAAGATCAGAGTCCTGTACTTCTGTGATTTAGTTTAATAATCATGAACAGGATGCACCAACCGCGTGTGCAGACTTGCAGACTGACTGGTTGGCAGAGTGAAAAATGGAGGTCTTCACTATGCTTTAATCAGTATTGATTTACATGATACCCTCCTCTTCACCCTACAACACACTCACTCTGCACAAATCTGTGTCAGAGTAAGAAAAGACGAAAGAGTCTTGAACATGGCAGGAGACAGGATTGGAAAAATACCAGCTATCTTAAAATTCAGTTCGATATGAAGCCTGTCAGATTCTGCACGTCTCACTTGGAAATCGCTGAGAGGATTAAATCTGAACACAGCGTTTTGAAACACAGAATATGGAGTTGCCCTTGAACCTCTCAAACTTATCTCTTTGTGCCGCATGACTGTGTTAGTCATGTCACCTCAGTGACATGCCAGAGCCATCCCCAGCTCCTCAGGAGGGTTTGATGGGGGGCGGGTGGTGGTGGGTAGCAGATCAAGTGTGTTTGAATCATAAGTGACTGGGGAGCAAAAGAGAAAGCGACAGGGTAGAAGATCTGTCAGAGAGCCGAGGAGCGGCAGCCAAACAGCAGTTTTCCCATGTCAGCCTGATCAAACTTGTTGACATGTGGAAGGAGATGGAAGGGAAGATGGAGACAGAGTGAAAGAGATGTAGGGCAGAGAGGAAGCTGCAGAGCAGAAGGTGCCAGCATCAGAGCACTGATTGATGCAATGCCACAGAGCCATCAGGTGACTGTGAGGCCCAGTTAATATTGACTCGGGGATGTCTGCTTTGCACTCTGCCATTCAGAGACTGATCCTTTCTCATCCTTAATGTCGCTTCCTTTGATGACTTTTATGACTCAAACGACGTTTCCAAAAAATTCTGTTTTGAGCACTAAGACTGCAGATAACCAAATGCTGCCTTTGGGTGGCAAGAGACTTGATAGTTTTGGTGAAATGTGAAGAAAGTTTTAACTGACTAATGACTTATTTTTCATTTTATACATTACACATTTCTGCTAGAACCTTCTTGGACAGAAATTAAAGCTGCTGACATGTCCTCATCTTTCACACCATTCTAGAGCTGCACAGTTAGTCACTTAACTGACTTATCAACTGAATATATTTTTTTAAATTAGATTTTCAAACTTTTGCTGCCTCCAGCTTCTTCTTTGTCACGATTTGATGCTTTTCTTTTTCTTGCATGATGCTAAACTCAATATCTTAAGTGTTGCTCAGCTTAAACAAATAATTTGAAATGTAGCACCTTCAGCTATAAAAACAATAAATGAAACCCGTCTGACAATTTACCACATAAAATCATGGTTTAAGTCATTTAAATCTTTAATGGTGCAGACATGTGCATTAGTTTTTAAAGCATAAAAAACTACGATTTTTACTTTGTATGACTTTAATGCTAACATTAGTAGTAATTCTCTTTTCCACTACAGCTGCTTGTTAATTGGTTTAATTGCTTGCTAAATCACCACGATGCTGCCAGTTTCTCTCTTCTCTGGTTCACTGCATTATGTATTGGCTGTAGTTATCCTTGAGTCTATTTGGGCCAGACTCTAGCTGTGCTCGGATCAATTCTCCTATCTGAAAGTTTCCCACTTGCTGGTTTGGGAAATAATAAAAGGTGCAAGATGTTTAAGTAGCATGTCATGTGGAGGAGCAGTTGTATATGCACTGAAACGAAAATGCACTTTAGTTTTTGTGAGCTGTCTGCTTTAAAAAGCCTGTAAAGTCTCCCCCACCCTTTTATTATAATTTTTTTCTAGGACACTCTCAGAACATCTTTCAATCCACTTCAAAATGTTTCTGACTTGACCTGCTTTGGCCCCAGGGAGCGACTGACTTTAATCTCTTACGAGCTGTCCTCAGACTGCTACCATGCAGGAAAACATATGTGGCTTAACAGTATTCCAGCTCATGTTCCTGAGGTTTGTTTGCCTGTTTTTTTTTCCTAATCTGCCAACCTTTTCTACCTTTTAAGCTTGTATTTCTGTTGCAGAATCAAGCATTAGACACATGCACTTACACATGTTCGCATGTGACAACTTTAAAAAGCAACTGGAGAATAACTTTCGTAGGAGAATATATCTGCTGCTGATGCTGATGACTGTCATGAATCATTAGTTGCTCAAGGTCATTTTTTCTACCTTTCTAAAAAAAGTACCTGTTTTCTTCATAGACATATGTTATGGGATAAACCTGGATACAAGAAACATGAAAAGGGCATTTTGGAAAAAAAAACTAATCTAGGGGAGAAAAAAAAGTAGAAAAGCCTTTTATGTTTAGTCTGGGTCTGTGTCATCCGTATTTCAGTATTACAGTCTTTAGAGGCTCCACACAAAGTGGACGAAAAATGGAAGAAATAAAGCGAAGAGAAGTGGTGGCTGCTGTAATATATCAGCTTAATTGCAAAGCACTGTCACATTTTTCTCAGTAGCAGCCATTGCCATTTTCTTCTCCTATTGACAGTTGCTGGACATAAAGTGCTGCTAATGACCTCTGGTCCTGTAATGTGGGCAGCCTGGCAGTGATGTGCTCTCATTTTAAACTCCTCTGCACCAGTAAAGGGCTGGATAGTAGATGTATCCTTCACTATTTTCACACCAACTATACACCTCTTTTAAGATAAGGCCACACACATGCAGACACACAGCGTCCTTATCATTGGCCAATAGCTACCTAATTGATCCCTGGCGTGGAGAATGAGCCTAAGCTCCAGGAGTTTTATTGCCGACAGAGGAGAAGTGGTGTGAAATTTTGCTGATGGTTCTCCATATTTGTGTATGTGAGGCTGTTGTGCTGTATTGTGAAGTGTTTTTTTTTTTTTTTTTTTAATTATCTTAGATGAGGCATCATGTCCACTGGGCTTCTCTGGGCTTGAATAGTTGGTGGAATAAAGGGTTGAATTCTGACATCACAGGTACAATTATAAGATAAAGCCAAACAGGCCACAGCACCACAGAACTGATTTATAGTCCTGATGTTCCTAAGCCAGGACGTTAGGAACACGTTGTTGAGCTATAAGGATGCATTATGAATGATAGATTATTCACTCTAAAAGTATTCCAATGATTCATTCTTGGACTTTTACAGTGCCGACTGTTTTGATCAGTAACTTTAATGTTAAAGGGTCAAGTAAAACCAATTATTTCTCAGTAGAGGACGTTAGAACAAACAATCCATGAAAAAAAGATAAAAGTCACAAATCTATCAAAACTTTAAAACACATAAGTTGGTGCCAACTGCAATTAGAACTTCCCCCCCAGTTTAAACAGGCTGTTCCTTGTGGACGTCTCTCGCTGCACTTAATTTTTCTCGACATTGAAATAAAATTCACCATGGTGTCACTGTATGAAAATAATCCATTGAGTGATGTTTGCTCCTATGTCCTGGTTCAGCTGCAGCTGGCATTTGACCCCCCACCACTCTCTTCCTTCTCTACCGCTTCTCTTACTCCTTTTCATTTGTCTCCACAGTTTTAAAGAAACAGATGAGTAGTGTCCTCTGCTTTCTTCTTAGGTGGTGCCATGCTCACAATTTAGAAGTTGATAGCAGCCAAATTACAGGTTTTACTAACTGTTGCTATGAGAAATGTACTGAAACTTCATTACAACACAGATTGGCTCTGTGATGATTACTTATGGTAAACAATAATAATGACACTAATTTATGATGCATCATAATGAAAGTGCAAAGACATTGTGATGTATTTTCTCACTTGATGGAGACTCCCAAAGGCAAATGATTATTTTCAAATGAGTGTATTTTGGACAGACTTCAAAGTGCATGACAGGGTTTCTAATGCCAGTGGAAGACAAACTGTTGTGCCATTATTGGACTGTGCAAGTGAAAACTTCAAAATCATTGCATCCAATCACTTGATCCTTGGTAACTGTCTTTCATTGGGTGCAGCTTTTACATTTCCACCCCCTCTGCTCTGGATAGATTTCACAGCACTATTAAACAAGCAGATCTGTTTTACACATGTGCTGCATTGATGAGTTGAGTTGTTGAGACATTTGTTTAAGACAAGATGGGGCATTAAGAATTGTCATGGGGTTGTGGTTTTGTTGTTCCAATAGCATATTCAGGTGTTTCTAGTGCAGAGGGAAGGGATATTATGTCAGGGACATCTCGGTGTAGCAGGTGGCATTACTGTCACACATCAGGGCACAAAATCAGCTTCCAGTACTTGCAAAGTCACAGGTAAGTGTCTGACAGAAGAGAGATCATGACCTCGTCACACTCTTTCAACATTTTTTAAAAATAGCTGCTTAATATCCAATTTTATATTACATCCATGCTCTGTATCAGTGACACTTGATGTTGATATCTGACATCATAAGTGAAAACCTATTATTGGCAATGTTGCTTTTTCTGCAGAATAATTTCATAGATATTTATGTCTAAATACATACGTCTATGTGTGTTGTTGTGCTGCTTTATTGTTGTGAGATGCCTTCAGGTTTTGTTACATTTTGGCAGCACTTATTTAACTTCCCTGAGCAGTATGGTGATCAGAAAATCAGCTAAATGCAGCAAGTATGTCTGAAACTAACTGGTAGAGCTGCAACTCTTCCACCAAGCAGTAAAGTTCTCATGCTCTCTTCTTCTCAGTCTGGGATGCAGCCATTCACTTTACCATTGCTATGTGTGAAAATAATTTTTGAAAGGCAGTTTTTTTTTTTTTTTTTTCTGTTCAGAATCTACTTGCATATTCAAGTTACATATTAGCAATGACACGAATAAAGACCTTTTAATCTTGTTAAACTTTGACATTTTTAGTTTCCCCTTGAATGTGGGGTATTTATTTCTTAATGCCCACCTTTGATCGGTAAATTTCATGTAAGGCTCAAATCAAAGCGAATATTAATAAGATGTATTTATTGCATGCAAATAAATTATCCTCCTTGTCTCACTGGGGGCCTCACTAAAAGCCCCCCGAGAGATTCCTCTTCTAACAGTTTGTTTATGCTGATGGCACATGCAACAGAATATTCCTGCCAGTTATGAAAGACAATGTTTGAATTGGTTTAGCAGCACAAAATCATATTGTCAGACCTAATGTCACTGCTCTGCATATTAAACTTAAGTCAAGAGAATTTGCACTTCAGTTGGGTTCGTACAAAGTCCTTCCTGCAGCGTTCTGCGGAGGTGTGACCATGTTTGTTTGTGTTTCAGAACGTGAGCGCTGTGGAACGATCAGAAAAGACCTTTTGAGGTTTACGTATTTGTTCTCGCTAATGCTGCTCCCTCTCTTCCTTCACTCATTATGGCACCACTCTACCACTGCCTCCAAGCTGGGGAGGAGGGGACAATCAAATGGTGCTGTTAAGGACGACAGTGGACAAATCAAACTTTAGTAAGGCAACAATGTCTGCCCCTTTACAACGGCTGGGTGCACTCAGCTGGGTTCTGGTTGAGTGGAGTGGATTTAGAACGAGCAGTAAAATTTGGGCACAACATTAACAAGATCACCTTCTGGATCCCTTTGTAGCTGCTCGCTAGACGGTAAAAAGAAGCAGCCTGGTCGTGAACATAAAATCACTACATACAATATATTTCTTTGCCTGTTGTGTAAGCATGGCAGGGGGTTTCGTTGGCATGGTGGGGCCACCATGCTTCTACCAGTGTTGGGGAAACACTGATTTTAATTTAATTGGACTGGAGCAGATCACATTTTATGTATACTTACCTCTCTGCATGAAATACAGACTACCAGTAGCTAAAGCTGGTCAGTAGCTTTACAGTTGTGTGTTAAAAAGCTGATTGGAGGCTAAGAAAATGGAATTAATACTAACCAAGGACAAGGAAAGAAATTCAGTGGGTGTCGGCACTGCAGCAATGACACAAAGCCGGAAGCTTACACGCTGGGTGCTGCTATTTCCTGCTATAAAAGACACTCAACATTTACTCAAACACTTACAGTTAATCATATGCATATTTTTGTCTGCCTTCATGCATCATGTATTTCAATATTTGTAATGTGTGCAGGCTTTTCTTTGTATTTCTACATATGCTATGTGACAGCTCTGACCTCCTGCTGCTCTTTGTTATCTCATAAGCTACCTTGACAGCTTTGACACGTGTCCTCTAAAAGCAAACATAACAAATGCCGTTGATGACTGAATTACAGTGAGCACTAGTTAACAAGATACTCATTAACTGATTATACATAATGGGCCTTCTGAAACCCCAATCAGACACTCAAATGAAAAGCTTCTGTCCACTGGAATAATGGGGTATCTGTAATGAGACGAGAGGAGGGAGAGAAAGAGGGGGAGAGAGATGAGGAGGAGACAATGGACTGGGAAAGAAGATTTATTGCAGTTAATATGTCGTTAATATAGATATATGTACACTTGCTTCAGAAAGGATTCAGAGCCCTTTTTACTTTCTGCACACCTGTTTGTTTTAATTTTAAATATGTTAACTGAATGATTTCACATCCAACTGCACTAAAGGTGTAATGACAAAGTAAATCATGGTTCCATGATGAACCTAAACCTGCAGGGAATCAAATTGATTGGACGTAGTTTTGAAAGGTGCCCACCTGTGAAAGAAGTTTGGGAAGTGGCTCAGGTCTCTGCACAGATTGGAGAACTGGTAAAACAACGACTGGCATTGTTTGTCAGTAACACTCCAATCAGGCCTTTATTTAATTAAACAGAAGCTATATTTTTCGTCGCCAACATTTTAAAATGATTCGTGAGCATGAGGACCAAGATTGTGCATCTACGTTTTGACAGCCCATTAAATATTTTATGTATATAGCACTAATTCAAAACAAAATCATCTCAAGCCACAGTGGGCTATGGAAAGTCCTGATTCTGAACTACAATTAGATTCACTGATTTATCGCCGTGATATGAACAGTTTACATGATGGGATTGTGAAGTGATGCGAGATCAGCTGCTGCTTCATCCACTCTTATTTTTCATACCTCTTTCAGCATAAATACAGTGTATCGAGAGCTGAATGATACCTCGTACTTTACATAGACAATCTTTGGCACCAGCAGGGGCCAATCATCAATTTAAATGATGGCATTATCATTACCGGTGTTCTGTTTGCCATTTTAAGAAGAACACAAGAAGTCTACAGGCCTGATGGAGCAAGGGGAAGTAGTCCAAGTTAATTCTCGCTCTTTCAAACAGATAAATACATTGAGTAGCCTAGATATATTGAATGCGAAGGAAACACTAATGCTTAGTTGCCGCTCTGGTAGATTAAGAATATAAAAAACGATAATTCAACGGAAATGGTTATGGTTTATTTTTGTCGGTATAAATCCTTTGGCCTATTCATAGAGCAGTAAGCTCACATTACATCAGTTAATGTCCATCCACTAGCATCTCATTTTTATTAACCATGTATCAGCCATATGTTTGCATCACTGCTTGTGTCAGTAGAGGCAACATGGTGACGTAATAAAGGCTCACGCCATCCATGGTTTAGCAACTTAACAAGTCTGGAATTTCATGTAATAAATAGCAGAGGTTTTAGTTTGATGGACTTGGGCAGAATACAGCCACATCACTGACATTAAGTCAGCTTGTTTATCCATTTCAGTTCTTAGCAGTTGTTTCATTTCTAACCCTTTGCTGCTGTTCACTTGCTTTATGCTTTTGCAATATTGTCAGGGCACAGGACATGCTTCCTTTTCAGTAATGCCTACTTGTTATCAACCCTTGGACTTGATGCAAGTTGGTTTGGATAAGAGTTTCTGGAAAACAACCTTAATGGTACATTCTGAACATGTGTGTTGGGGAGATTTGTACTGTTTATGGTGTTGAGAGAAGACGAAGCAGATTTAAAAGAGAAATCTGTGCGAGGGGTGAAAAAGATGGCTATAAGCAAACGCAATCTAATCAGCAAACTGCTTTTCCGCCGCGTTCTTTACTGTCTCCTCCATTCATCTCTCTCCATGTCTTGCACACAATCACAGTTGCAAACTCTGTTCCTCCACAACACACACAAATTCACAGACCGTGGGATCTCATCTCTGTGCAGCTCTCGCTTTCCTCAGCAGTCTAGCAGAATGATTTCATTGGGATGACAAGTGTGCCTCTGCCTCCATATTTCTGCCACCCGGGCCCAAAGCCTATATCCAACGGCGGTCTGCAATAATGTAGGGCTCTTCCCTCCTCCTGTCTCCGTCTACCCTATCTGATTTTAGCTCTGCTGAAAGTAGCATTTTCTTCCTATCACAACATCGCTAATACTGACTTTCCTTTTTCCTCTTCTCCCCTTCCCATCCCTCTTCACTTCTCTCGTCCACTAAGCAGAAAATGGGTCCAAGCGCCCTTGCGGGCTATTATCTGTTTGAGCTATCTGGGTGTGATGGAGGACTGTGATGGGTGTGATGCTGATATATTCTGCCAATTTGACATGCTCATAATCAGCTGGGCTGGCTTTTCCACCTTGCAGCCATCACGGAGAGGCAAAAGGTTTGACGTGTTGGAGCACTCCAGCATCATGGATACACACAGTAGGCCGAGTGTGTGGGTGGGGAAAAACACTCTGTCTAAATTAGGAATCGGGAGTGTTTGAGTGGGCATGAAGGAAGAGGAAATTGGTCTAAACATGCACAGATGCACGTTATAGAAACAGACACATGCAGATAGATATAGCTGTCACAGTGTGGATGTGTAAGCCCAGCTGGAGGAAATAAACACATCTTAACATCACGACCAATTTGTTCTGTATGGTGCTGATTGGCTCTGCAGCAGTGAATTGCGGTGAAAGTGAATGACATGAATAGGCTCCATACTATGTATCCGGAGCAGAAGTAATGATGATACACTAATTCCACCTGCCATGACATCCTCATTTGGCAACAGTGACAAAACCATTCTGGTATTTATAGGAAGAACATTGAAAGCTTAGTTTAAGGTGTTTTCTTATGCTACTACAGTACAGAGGTCAGTGGGAATTAGTTTGCTGTTCTGTCTGTTAGTCTAGACTCATTAATCTGTCATATTTTGGTAATTCAAATTTTTTTAAAGCAAACTATATTTGTGTTTTAGGTTCTCAAATTAAGCGTGTTTTTTTTTTTTTAAACATTATAGTATAGTAACCATTTTTTTACTTTTTTCTGACAGATTTTAGACAGAAGCATTATGTGTTTGGGGAAATGAATAAATGCAAACTTAAGCAGGTAATTTGGAACATTCAGCAGGTGTGTGTCTCTTTTCTCGCTGATGATTGATAAGAATCTCCATACATAGACCACCGTTTAAAAACAAAAACAATACAGTTAAATTTGTAACAATATAAATAACAATATTTAAATAACAATAATTTAAATTTACCTTTAGTAGCCTACTTTAAGTAGAATTTGAAGGTATTACTTAGACACTGGAAATGATACTTTCACTTGGGTAGAAGATCTGAGTAAAAAAGAAAGGAAATCAGTAAAACAGCAGGAACCAAATTCCCAGAACAGGAAGTTTTAAATAAACCTCGGACACTCTGCACAGTACTGTGTCAACCAGCTGCTTCACCTGATCACATAGTGATGGGATGTAGTTTTCACTGAAAAGCTGTAGACCACGGTGTAATGTTACCATCGCCAAAGTCATAAATGCAGTAGTGTCTGTTTCCAGGAAACAATAAAGATTCTGTTTTTTTCTGAATTACTCACACTGTCACTTGGTGAGTTAAACAATATTTTATCAGTAGAAAGTAGTGGGTGGCGAAGATTCTTTCCATTCAACCACAGGATCATGAGTGAACAGTGATGCTGGAGAAGTGTGGCAGTGAGCTTTGCTGTTCACCCCAGAGGTTTTGGATGGTTTCTTTGCTGACCATACAAGGTGGGAGTTTGTGTGGTTGTAGACCAAACTGGGATCAGTTTGGACCAGCTCAGCCTTGGAGAAAGGCTGCCAGCTCAGACATCCAGAGGGAGCCATGGCTACTTTTCTTTAAAAAGAGCGTTTGTGGTGATTTTCTTGTAAGAATGTCTCCTTGGTGCCTCATCCTATATCTCCTCTGAGCTAGCAACACTGTGGGATCTCCCCTGCAGAAAACATTGGTGGGATGTCGGTCTGGCTGAAGCTGCCTCCATTGCAACCTAAATTAAGATAAGCGGAAGATGAAGGATGGATACATGTGTAAATGTCCAACTAGTTTTAAAACCCAAATATGTTCAGATTTCTGTAACATTCTGTAACATTCATTACAGAAAATTCCATTAACAGTTTCTGTGGATCTAATTATTGGCTTCAGTAACATTATAAACATCCTGAATTTACAATTAAACTCTACCTCACTAAATGATCAGTTAAATAGTGTAAGTCTTTCAGTGAAGTGACCTGTTTTTTTTTTTTTTTTTTTTTAAACATTAGAACATTGAAAAATTGTTCAATCACATCATGAAAGCTTTGATGTCAGAATTATAGGGTTTATCACATAACGTAGGCTGTTCAGTCTCCATAAACATGCAGCCTGTTTTACATGTACTGCCAGACATTTCCAGATGGCATAAACGATAGTCTGAGTCACTATCTACATTTGCATAGCACATCTCAATGTGTTGCCTGAAATGAGTGCACACAAAACTTCAAATGCAGTTGAAGCCACTGCACAAATAAGCCCGACTGTATACTGTGTCAGTGCGGACATGACAGCAGTATTATGGCTTTTTAAATGCCTGTGCAAACAATGAACGATCATGTCTAAGTAGCACAGCTGGAGTAATGATGTAAACACTAAGGGGCACAAACAAACATGGACGTTGTGCCATTGTAAAGACTGTAGGAGTATAGGGGGAAAAAGCATGGTGGAGTTGGAGCAGTCATTAAGGGCAAGCCTGCTCTATGCAATTCTGGCTTATCTGCTGCAAGGTGGAAGCATGGGGAGGGTAGTTCAGCTTGAGGCTCATGTGCAAAGTCGAGATACAGAACAAGAGGGAAGTGGAGGGAGAGCGAGAGCTGGTTCATTTGCAGCTCGTCCCCGTAGACTGTGGAAAGGATTATACTCTCTGAGAAGGAGGGAGGGAGCTGCACAGGCTCTGTCTCAGCACACACTGAGTACCCTGCCTCCAACCTTATACACTTCACTGTGCACTCTCCCCATCTCCTTAACGGCACTCTTTCCTGCCACACACACACACACAAACACACACAACCACACCATTGCCATGTAGATCTCGGCCAGAGGGAGAAATCCATCCTGCACAGGACCACAAGCCAGGTACGATTTGTACGTTCGTTAATTTCTGCAGAAACTGCCACATTATGCAGCAGCAGTTTTTTTTTTTTTTTTTTTTTTTCTTCATGGGTTGTCACTGTAGTGATCCAGCCACTCACTCTCTGCAGAAGACGCTTGCAGGCTGCATGCACCAAGATTATCCAGCTTCTATGCATAGCCCCAAGAGAACTAAAAAAAAAAAAAGGAATTAGGAGAGGGAGAGGAAACGAGGAGATAAGTTAGAGGACAGAGAGGAGAGAAGCCAAAATGAGCAGTGTTTGTCATGTAGGGCAGTGAAAATATGCGGCAGGCGGCCGGTTAACCTGCACTGACCTTCATGTAAAAAGCAGGTTCACTCCTATTGATCAGTAAGTGGGACACTTCACAAAGACTGCCCTGTCAAAAGCTGTTCTTAAAAGGCACATTTAACCCCCTGAACTGTTCCTCTGGATTTTGCTCGCTCCTCCTGCGCTCTCTTTCTCTCGAGGGCCATATTGATAATTATATGTTCTGAACATGCTCTGGGGACTAGCTGTAGTTAGTTGAAATGCAAATGGACGTGCAAACTGATTATTCATTCTTGTGAAATTAATTTGTTTTGCCACAGAATCGGTGTGCAAAGGGAAAAACGGGGTTGCTGTAGCAGACAGTGTTCTCTGGTGGGAACACATAGTTTCAGTGTTCTCTCAGGCTTCTTGTTTTTTTTTTTTTTTTTGTTAAAGGTGTGTCAAGTGTTTGCACCAAACCTCATGAGAGTAACACCAATGATTCGCAAATGGTTTCAAGTTTTTTTCAAGTGGATGTACCCGTTTCTTATTTTCTTTCCTTGACAAGGATTTAGTAACTCTGAATCTGGGTCTTCAGAATTCACTTTGATGCTTGTTTGATATCAGTTTGTACATCTCAAGACTGCAGGGGCCTTCTCATTTTGGAATATGTGGGAATTAAGCTGGGCTGGCCTGGAGAGAACAAGCAAAGCACCTCTGAATGAAGTTTTTATCTGAGTCATTGCTGACGTTTTTCTTCAGGTTTCTTTGATCTGATACTTGGCAAAGATTCATGGTTGTCTGACAAATAGCTTCAAGATGAGAAACAACTCTTACTGTTCTAATAGATCCTTTTAAAACAACCGCAGTTCTGTTTTCTTCAGTGTTTGAGTCTTTGCGTTCGGGTTGAACACACAGAACACCCTGGTTATTTTCATCATTTTAGTTTTGCCCAAAATCGGATTAGTCAATTGTCATTTTAAAACTATCAGATCTTTTGTAAATCGAAATTCTATTTAAAACACGGAGAAACCGATGCAGTAAAATCAGCACCACAGACAATCAATGTAAACCACATACTGCAAACACAAGCGCAGGAGCTGGATTAAAGGCTGTTTAAACAAAGTAATGCAATGAAGGCAATCTGATCAACACACTAATGTACAATTATGGGCTCCGTCACCACACTGTTGGCTGATTGGTAATGCTGACTTCTGGTCTGCTCCAGTTAAAAAGGAAAAGATAAACTAAACACGTGAAAGAAAAACACAATGGCACTGTCTGCAATTTGCAAACGCATCCAGTAACACGATGAAGTGAAAAAGTAAAGGCAACACCAGGCTTCTGATGGCACTAAACCTCAACTGAAGTCCAACCAATGAAACAAGGATGGAAGTGTGGTTTAGACCTACCTTGAATATTCAGCATTTAGATTGAGCCGTGCCCTGCAGAGAAGATCTCAGAGGAGTTGTTGTTGTTGGGCATAACTATATCTAGGTCATTGAACAGCCATGGGACCCATGGCAGGACACTACAGAGGAAAAACTCAACCCAGAACTCAACCCAATAGAGATGCTGTAGATCATCTTAACACCACACATCCTACTAATACAGCTGAGCAAGAGCACTTCTGTAAGGAGTAACGGTCCAGAATTCCTCCTGAACATTTGTGCAGGTCTAATCCACAGCTACAGATCCACAGCTACAGGAAGCGCTAGCTCAGAACACTGTTTGGGTTTGGGTTTGCTACAGTGCTTGTATATTCACGTTGTGTCGATGAAAGCTGCTCCTACTGCCAGAAAAGAATGTGAGTTGCGACACACTGAAGTAAAGGAGAGCGCGTGATTTGAATTGATATATCATACGGCGATAGAAAAACGATCTGTCGTCATAGTGCACAGCCCTACTGTGATGGATGTTTCTCCCTCACTTGTTGTTCATGGACCTATCATCATTTGTGTGTTGTGTTAAAAAGTGTAGGTCATTTGTGTTTCTATAAACCCAGTGAAAACCCTGGTTTGGAACTTGTTGGTGTTCGCATCCCCAGTTGTGCTATGTACAACTTTTGTACTCGCATTACTGTACTGTAGTAAAAAGGTTTTTCAGAAGATTTGTTAACATTAAGGAAAAGTTGAGCCTCATCAGTGAAATACACAAATGGGTACAAATGAGTATTGTTTCCTCTCCGTGTCATTTCCTAGAGTGCTTTCAATTAACTGCCCTCAAGTGGCCACTTAATAAACGTGGCAGCAATTGCTGCCAAAGATGCTGAGCCCAATAGTCTTTGCCACTGTGTACGTGTGGTTTTAGCATCATGGTGGATGAATGAAGCTCTCAGTAGTGTATCCTTTTGTGTTTTTTTCTTTGTTAGCTGTACAAGAGAAAGATGTGACAGTGTTCACAGGCACTGTGAACAGTGCTGCAAAAACATGACCCGCCGAGCCACTAGGGCACGGCCTCCTGTTAACCATATTGTGATTGTGTGTTTGCCCCTTCCAGCCCCCGAGGGAGGCTGACCTACAGCAGACAGTAGTATCAGCTCTGGCTCGGAGCCCACTGAGCTGTCAGCCTCACATGCTGAGGGCTAAGAGGAGACGGGGAACATGAGCAGTACGGAGGAGATCAGGGATAACAAGCAGATACGGTGGTAGACTGCAGCCCGTCTGAGTCTGCCTCCATTAATGATGGTGGACTGGGCTGAAAAGCCACTGAACTGAATCATTGTGTGGGTTTGAGAAGGAAAAGTGAGAAGAGTTTAAACTTTACGATTCAAGTTTCTGCTTGTGTCCCTGCTGTGAGGGAGTTGTACTGGATAAGCTTTACACATCCATGAATTTGCAGTGCCCAAGTTTAAACTGACTTGCGTGGGTTGACAGAGGCAAGACCTTGAAATGGCAGGTAAAAGAACAGCGCTGCTGATTGTTGGAATGTGTGTTTTTGGATATGTGGGCTCATGGCTATTTCTGGATTTGTGTATTGTATTGCTTGATTAAGCACTTGGCAATTATGGCGGTGGGACTTTATTATCGGCAACTGTAAGCTTTGAAATTCTGAAATCTACAGACAAGCCGAGCCAGACGTTACTGCAGAAACACCCAGACAGACTCGAGCTCCTTTTGAAAGTGCCTTCCCAGCTGAGTGGATTTCCCTCCTGCTTTACTTTTCCTCAGACCACATCCGTCTTGTTAATTGCCTGGCTGTCTCCATTTTCCTCATACCACTTGACTTATGACCATTAAAGTAACATTCTGCCTGTTGGGAAGGCGCTAATCTGCAAATCAGACTAGCATACCATCTGCAAAGCATATTCTTAAACCCTTTGCTGGCTAAAAAGCAGCTTCAGTAAATGATTTAGACTCATGAACACCATCTGCTTGAAACTTAATTAATTTATTTTTAACCACAGTAAACCTGACACCGGCTCAGAGTGTGATGATTTATTTGTCAAAGTGGTCAGTAGATGGATGATGGGGGAGAGAGCTTTTATTTATGTATTACCTTTTGAGAGCAGAACATCACAAAGGTTGTCATAGTAACAGCAAATAAATGTCATGCAAAGAACATAAAACAAAAGACTAAAAAGTTCAAATGCAACAGCTAAATAAATGCAGATCTAAGCATGTGGGGGTTGACTTGCTTTTTAAAGGCATCCACTGTGTCCACATGTCATTCCTGCAATGGGAGAGAGTTCAAAAGTTAAAGTGCTACAACTTTGAATCGACCGTTTCCAAAGCAGAGAATTTGGCCCATATTTCTTGTGGGGAAAAAAATAAAAGAATAGCTCGACCGAGTATTTTGGTATGAAGATATGTATGATCCACTGGAGCAGTGTGTTTGGCTGATGTGTTTTTAATCATTTTTTTGGCAACGATAAAAGTCTATGGTACAAATGAATGAGCAAGTCTAGGATGCAGACTTCTTTTCCTTTGGGCTGTTCCCTTTCAGGGGTCGCCACAGCGAATCATGTGCTTCCATCCAACCCTGTCCTCTGCATCCTCTTCTCTCACACCAACTAACTTCATGTCCTCCTCACTACATCCATAAATCTCCTCTTTGGTCTTCCTCTAGACCTCCTGCCTGGCAGCTCCAACCTCAGCATCCTTTACCGATATATTCACAGTTTCTCCTCTGAACATGTCCAAACCACCTCAATCTGTCCTCTCTGACTTTATCTCCAAAACATCTAACATGAGCTGTCCCTCTGATGTCCTCATTCGTGATCCTGTCCATCCTCATCACTCCAACTGCCTCCAACAACATCAGGACCAACTGCCTTTCCACATTTATCCTCTTCAATGCCTTTCTCACTTCATCTAACTCACTCCAGAATTTCTCCTTGTATTCTAACTCACATCCTACCTGTGGTTTATAACCCCAAACAACACTGAACATCACGCCTTGAATTTCCAGCTTCAGACTCGTCACCCTATCTGATAAAGTTTGAATATGCCTATGCCTTCTTCCTCGACCAACAGTAGCCCACTTTTCACCGGCACCCTGTAGGTCAACAGGTCTGG
Organism: Channa maculata; assembly: GCA_020496755.1. Lineage (NCBI taxonomy): Eukaryota > Metazoa > Chordata > Actinopteri > Anabantiformes > Channidae > Channa > Channa maculata. The sequence goes on from CM035618.1 coordinate 1,307,550, forward strand.
TGGTCATTCGATCCAGTATGGAAGCCAGATTTGGTGTGGAAGTCGTGATTTACATGTTTAATTTGGCCTGTGTTTTTCGTTGGATGACCTTCCTGACACAACCCTCTGCATTTATCCAGACTCGGGACTGACACAAGAAGACACTGGCTTGTGTCCCCATTGCTGTTGCATTAAATCCAGGATGCAGACTGTCAGATCATTGTTGGTTGTACTGTCTGTATGAGGATTGTTTAAAATATGATTAATTAATTAAAAATTGCCATTCATCCTTTAATAGATGCTACACAAATGTACCCCTACATACTAAACTACATTAGTACATTGTATAATTTGAAGTCCTCCAAAACCCTCCCTGGACCAGGAACAGTATGTTCCATACAGCAGAAAAACAACTGAAGTTCTCATATGAGGACTTGTTTTTTTCTCCCTTCTCTACCTCAATACTTAAAAGAATTATTGCATTTCATCTTTGCTACACAAGTAATGGGGCTCAGTCACTGATATTTATACAGAGAGATGCTGATGTTCTGTCCCAGTATTTATTTTATAAATGAATCATGCTCATCAGAGTTCAAAGACTCAGGGCTGCCCTAGTTGCAGCTCAAATGTTTTGTGTTGCATATATTAATACTGAAGAGTTTACTTTGAAATGAGATTCCCAGAATGTGAGAAGAGTGACAGTCAGATAACGTTAGTGTGCGCAGGGAAATATAAGTGATTTAACCATTTCTGTGTGTGAGCCTGGCAGGCTTGACTGCTCGAGATTAAACCTTGCATACAAATATTTGCCGCTCGGTGCACTCGCTACCGTTTTAGTTTTTGGTCCTTTTGTGCCTTGTGACACAGCACAAAGCAGAGCCAGCAGTCGTCCAGCTGGCTGTCTCCCAGAACCCAGTGTGAGACACTGATTAGTGGCCACTAATAGATCTTGATCCCTGACTCATCCTGTCCCACTGTTCACTCAATGATGGTCATTACTCACCTTCAGGACGTGTCTTGGGCTTAGACTAGCCAAAAATATCACTTTCTAATTACCAGAACTTCCTCTCTTAGTTGCAATTGATGTCTGGCGTCAGACCAGGTTTGGTCCTGTTATTGGCTGAGAGGTGTGGCAGAGTCGGAGCTTTGCTGTAGGTGCAGCAGATCAATGTTGTAACTGGAAAGAGAGGCATATGTATTAGTAGTCTGGTCTTCAGGGGCTGAATTCAATCAAAAACCTGTGATTGAAGGTGGCTGCTTGAAAACCTTCAGTCGCATACCTGTACTCAATCGCCCTTCCAAAAACATTCTTATTCAGTGCCTCGTCCTGGTTTAATGGCACTGGAGATGGGCATGATCCGGACTGTTGGTAAATTGATGCTTTGACTGTCCCAGGGCCTGATACTTGGACCAGGATGAGGTGATGTGATTTATTTATTTTTATTTTAAGGCACAGGTAGGGTTCAGATTGACTGAGCAGGCAGTATAGATCCAGTGCAAGACCATTAGAGGATCAGAGAGGAGGGTAAAGTGAAAGAAGATGAATCTCAGCTGTCCCCACTTCCCATCATGATCTTTGTAAAATTATTCTCTTTGAAGAGGGATCATCAAATCTCAGATCAGCTCCCAGTGACGTCAGGAAATATGCAGGCTGGTTTGCTCTTGGTATAACGAGTGACCTGGTTGGCTCCGATTTTCACAGATGACGCCCAAAAGAAAGTGTTGTCAGATGTGTGAGGCTAATGTTGATGCAGTGATTAAATGTCAGTGTTTGCTGACCGTGTAACAGTATCAGCGGTGGATAAATGTCACACGAATGCATTATGTGGGATTATTTGTGCTATAAATGTACCTGCCTTTATTAAAGCCCCGATTCCTTAGTTCGTCAGCATTTAAGTGGACACGCACAAACCTTCACAAATAGCTCTCTATTTTCTGCTCTTCCATAACGGTTTGATTTAAATTTGTTGACTGCAAGCTATCCGTGTATACTTAAAGGCCTAAAATGTGAGCTCAGACTCTTAAATTGAGTCTGACCTTATTAGACTTATTAGAAATGACAAACCCAGTGGATTATTAGATTAAATTATAAACCTGAAATGTTTGGACCTAAATTTGGCTTAGGTGCTTGTTATTTTTATTGATTTAGTTTTTGGGATGGGCTGCCACCTGCTTTTGCTTTTTTCCCTAAAGATGACAGGATCCAGAAAGTAAACAATTTATTTATGCTGTTTGCTGGTGTAACTTCTGTCTTAGTTATTTGGCTGAATAAGTCTTTTTATTGTGCTTGTGACTTTTGAGGTACGGGCTGCTCAAATGAGATCTTACTGTAGGATAATTCTATATTTTTGTATCTTCAGTCAGTTATGTAGGCGTCCATTTAATGGATGTACTACATGCTATGTTGTGCTTGTGGAAGCTGTTTGCTGGGGAACATGTATGTATGTAGCTGAGTAGCAGAATTCACTTCTTCAAAAACAAATCTTGGAGGTAGAAGTAAGACAGTCTAATATCTCAGTTAAATGTTCACTCATTTACACTCAGGTTTGAATAGGGTTGCACGTAGAAGCCCACCACCCCATCCCTAAGTAACATGTAAACATTTTTGTTACCTGGTAATAAATATAGCACATTTCATGTGTTATATCTATATAGTGTTTTAAGTTCTGTGATATTTTTAGAAAATTGCATGTGCTAATTTGGCAGTTCTAAATTATTATTGTCTATATAAACATTTTGTTTTTAGTTGATTGACAAGTAATTTATTGTAGACTGACCAGTGTGGAATTGGCTCCAGTTCTTGTATGACCCTTAATGAGATAAGTGGTTTAGATAATGATAGATTTCTCTAGTGTGGCCATTAAAAGTTATATATTTTTTTAAATTCTGAGGTATTAAAAAGGTTCTTAAACACAGACCCCCGTTGCATGTATTACAAACCATCTTTTGAGGTAACGTGCCCATTAGTATCTCCTGTATGTAACATTGATACTGTTCTGAGAGTTGTACCACATAAGTTTGTTTGACTGCAAGTTAAAAATCCGATCAATTATTTGTAGAAGGAGTAGTAGTGTACTTTTCTGTGAGAGAACAAAGGTCTGACAGTGTTGTACAATGATTTAACAGAAGACTCCACTACTTTCTTTGACATCCAGTTCACCATTCACTCCTTTATAATTCATCTCAAAGCAGAAGTTTGATAAAAAAGTTATGGGGTGTCTCAAAATACCAGAACGACTTTCTAAAACCTCTCTCTGTGCAGACTGGGTCACATAATCTGAACACACACCAAAATTACCAGCGCACACAACCCAGTTTTGTCCAGCTCGGAAGAGAATCTACTGTACAGCTGTCTGAAAGATACTTGACCCTTGACATGCTGTCTGTGTAAAGCCTCAGGCAACACTGGCTTTGACTGGTCCTGTTAAAAACACAGGAACCAGAGACGTCTGAGAGGCTTGGAGAAAAAACAGCATGAGAACAGTGTGTCAGAGTCACGTAGCCTGTTTCTCAGTTGAATTTTGGTTACAAATCTCAATATTGGAAATATAAAATTACAAATGTGTTAGTGGTTATTGGGGATGTCTCAGGCATCAGGTCTGATCCTGTCTTTGTGTACTATTTTATTGATTATTTGATCATTGCAGCTTTAAATATAGCAGTACTGTATAATTGTGTAGGTGTGGACAGCAGCTGCCAATAAAAACTGTGGGACTGGTGTCAGCTGAATCTGAATTTTAGTTATTTCCAAGTTGGTCACCGATATTTAAGCTAAATTTAAAGATAAATTAATACATTTGTGAATAAAAGGAATCAGATTCCATAAATAGGCTTTGTACTGGTTGTGTGTGTGTGTGTGTGTGTGTGTGTGTGTGTCCATCGCGAGCACCATGGAAACTTGATGTCCTGTCCTCTTATAGAAAATTATGCCCAGTTCCTCTCTCTGGTCTCTCACCTAAATCAGCATCTCGTTGCATCCTCCGTCACACCTCCACTCCGCCTCAACTACGGTGTGTCACCTTTACTCTGATCCTGAATCGGCGCCTCTCTGCCGGCAACAGTTGGCAGAAGGCTTGCTCCAAATATAGCCCAGTCAGTGTTCACATTCTGATCTTGTTTGGGTTATGTTTTAATTTGAGTGCCCTAGAGAGCTGGATATTATACTTTATGGATGGAGAAGCACAGTTATTTTCCTCTTTCACTCATTTCTTCCACAGCGCCTTCTTTTTTAATTAATGGTCTCTGATGAATAGAGAATTTATGAGGGAGATGCAGAGCGAGAAAGAGAGACAGAAGTGAACTCTGTTCCAGCCAGTGGCATCATTCCTATAGCTGCAGGTTGGAGTATGATCGAGAAAACATGAATAAATTAATAAATGAGTAAGTCAGTGGCAACTGGAGAAAGGCGGCTGAGGGAGAACAAAAATTCTAACTGTCATAAGTGAATCGAGGGCTGTTGTTGTCAGTTTAGCAGCAGATTGTATTTTGCAGAAGATAATAGGTTTAGAGGGAAGAACCACTGCTCCTGCAATGTAGATTCTTGTTGTGAGTCGTCTTTTAACCATTTTGTCAATGTTCTTCAACACAAACACATTAGTCCCCTGGTTTTTTACGCTTATCGGTTGAAATTATTTTCACTTTAATTTTTGACATTTTCATAGCACATGACTCTAAATACCATAATAACCATGGGTTTTGATGGCATTTGTCATAATTGGATAGTCAGCAAAAACATGGAGCCTTTTCGTAGGGTTGAATAACATTTTAATATTGCATTTTTTGGTAAATGTTATTTGTTTTCTGTATGATCACCACACATTCTACCGCTCTGGCGTCTGTGGTGAAGTGTGTGCGAGCACAGGATCTTCACAAAGGCCTTAAGTTGAGTAATTTCCTGGCCACATTTGGATGTTTGTGTGCAGTGATGGTCACAAATGCCTGTGCTGCTTTGTTCTACTGCTACTTTTTTAACTTACATTTACTGTCACTCACGTCTCCTATGGCTTTTCACCTGAAGCCCAGCTGTACACGTTTTTCCTTCTGTATCTGCATTTAGAAACAAAAAAATTGCAACCTGTGATTTGAACATTGCATTCTGTTAATTTGTGATAGATTTTAAAATGTTAAAACAATAAAGGTTACATTTATAAGACAAATTTAAACTAAATTATGCTGCAGATTGTGCTTTCAGAGCCTCTAATGTTGTAATCTATAGCTAATCTCAGCAGTTACTCATCTTTTTGGCCTAATATACTGGATTTTCACAGCAGTGTTTTTTGTGCAATGGAATTGCAAGACAACCAAAACCTCACTGATTCTCACCTGAAGCAACCAGGTTACTCACAAACTGGCTTTTTTGGGTAATCGAGGAACAGAGTTTATACTGTATGGCCTTAAGAAACCCAACTACTGGAAATCTGATCAGTAATTTCTCTATTTTGCTTAAGCCATTCTCCAGGTGTGTTAAGTATTGGATAGGTGTGTTACACCACAGTCCTCAGCAAAGTGTACCTTGCTCCTGCAAGACACTCTCCAACACAGCTTTCATATCAAACAGTCAAGAAGAAAATAATGTGACGTAAATTTGAGTGAGGCAGACGAGTACAAATCATTAGACCTCAGTCCAATGAAACCATAAAACTAAGAAATGGCCTGTCAAAGCCTTGGCGGACGTTGTACTACCAACACACACACATACGCTCTTAAAGGCTTGTAATGAAACATGTTTGGATGTGGCCTTGAGCAGCTTTTTGGAATGTGTCCCAGGCAGATGAAATGTGGCATCAGTGGCACAATGACAATCACTCACTTGGCTTTTAGTTTCCCCTCAACTCTAATGAACACAGAGAAATGAACCATGTGGACAGCCCAGCATGAGACCTTTAAACAAGCATGTGTGTGGGTCTGTGGGAGATAGAGAAACACATTTTATTTATTGCAGTCAGCAAGAAGAACTGAATGAAACTAATCTTGTAGGTGTATGTTAAAATTTATACAGTATTTTGTGTAAGGTCAGTATAAATAAGCCGGTTTGTTACTGTAAATGTAGTAACATTATCGTCTGTGGGCTTGTATGCATGTTTTCATAGCAGTAGAAAAGGTTCTCCATGCACGTTAGTGAAGCTGAAATATGACATCTTCCCAGCAGCAACAACATGAGCATTGAAGATTTGACGCTCTGGGTAAAATGACTATTAAAGGAAAATTAATCGGCTGGACCTGTTGCAGCAGCACCATAATAACAGAGGTGGAGCCGGGAGCAAGCTGGGAGGAGGTGGCTGCCCGTTAACTACCACCAGCAGCAATAATGACATGGTAGAGTTAGGAAAAAAACAGAGCCCACCCTGAACCTTGTTTTACACACGGTGGGTAATGTCATGCTTTGTGTTGGGCTGTATTTCTATAGTACAGTTTGCCTCTGGTTGAATACAAATGAAGGCCAGATTGTCATGTAATATATGAAATTAAAAATGAACAGAAGCAATAATGGATAAAATAATGAAGAGAAGTGTTGATAAACATTAGTTTAAAATGAATGTTTTCTATGTAGAGGCCCAGCTGAGTGTTGTTGCAGCTGCATGTCAGCATGACATTTGAGTGATGTCATCTTGACAGAGGCAAATATCCAGTTGTCATTGGCTCTTCTCTGTAGTGCTGTCTGCCCTCTTCTCATCTTCATCAACACCACTTTTCTGGCTTTTGGCATCTGTCTTGTATGCCAATAACACACAGCCCTTCATGACCTTTACCACCAGATGACTCCACTGTGTCATCTCTCTGACATCTCTGCTTGGGCGAGAGGCAGAGAGACCCCTTCCAGTCAATATGTTTTGGTCCTCCCAGCCAGCTCTTTCACACGACACAGCATCAGCTTTAACTTAGAATGTGCGCTGATTGCCACATCACTGCAAATGACGATTTGTCGAGGCAACAGATTCAGGCCTAAAATCAGACTCGGTCTGCTTATTGTGTAGGAAAATGGTAATATTCAATCAACCACCAATTGCTGACAGATCCTACAAGTTGACAAGTTTCGTATAATATTAGAAAAATTTTATTCCAAGTAATGGTATGCTGACGAAGAGAAGCTGAGAAGTTATTTATAAAAACTGTCTAAAATATCCACTGTACCACCGAGTCAGGCGACCGCTATTGAACACTGGTCTACATTTTTACTCTTTCTCCCAGACCTTCTGTGGATACACTCACTGGCTGCTACTGTGTTTCCTATCAGAAGATTTACATCTGTGACCAACTCAAGCCGTTTCTTCTATCACCAGCAGAGACTTTACAGCCTCATATATTGCTGTTGCTAGGCTGCATCTGCAGAGAACCAACATTTCAGGTTCACAGGACAGAATGAACTATTGAGGACTGCAGGAATATTGCAATAAGATTTTTTCTGAGAGATAGTGTACTGATAAAAACTGGCTAAAATATCTTATTTTCATACTCATAAGGCAGATTGTGTGCTGCTTTTAAGAGTTTTAGATGAATGAAAACTTTCTAATGTGCAGTGTACATATGGAAATCAGATGATCTGCTCTCTGAATTTCAAGCTGTATTACATTGTTTAACTACAAGCCAATAAAGTTTAAGGTCTTGCTTCAGTGCATCTTTGCAGTCCAGCAACCAAATAAAAGATATAGCACAGATCGATAATGCATAGAGACTCTGTAAATTACATGACCTGTAGTGTCGCCGTGGACAGTTTGCATCATCTAAAATACAGCCTAGTAAAAACTAATCGTGAGTGACTATTTTGTACAGTAAGTGTTTGTGTAACTAGATAAAAAATACATAAATATTTTCCCACTCTGGTTCCAGTAAACATCATAGTTGAGGAATGGTACTCGCAGACTTTCTCTGATGCGAGTGTGATGATTTGATCGCAAAATTGCACGGTGGCTTAGTTTCAAAGCGTGTCGGGCAGTGACGCCACAGGAATTTGTGATTAAAGGTTCTACATACTTTCTGTACCAAGCAGCACAGAACAGTTGCTGGTGAATAATCAAACTTTGGAAATCATTTGATTTGCCTCTATGTTTCTCTTAAACCATTATTAGATTTTCTTGTTGTGGTGGTTACTTATAGATCTACAACAGTTCTTTTCAGTTCACTGCACTTTTTAAACTAATGCAGGATGACAGCAACAACATACTGAGAATTTATAAAATGGAAGAACTATCCATAGCTAAGATTAGAGATGAGGGTCTGCACAGTCTATGTTGGTTGGCTCAACATTTACCTCTCCCATGCTAAGTAACATGCTTTAAATGGTAAATGTTTTGCTTTCATCCAAGGTGCTTTATAATGCTGCTTTAGAGATTGACACTTCCACATGTAACCACGGAGCCTGCGGTCCATGGACGATTGCAGCTGCCCTTAATTAAATCTACGATAATGTAGCCATAAGTAGCAGAGCGTGATATTCTCCTAATTTAACCAGTGATCAAGTCTTTTTACCAAACTGGTTTCTTTTCATTGGCCAATTTGTTCTGACTTGGAGAACACAAAAGGACATTTCTTTAAAATCCTGCAGTATGTTATTAACCGCTGTTTTTACAGTGTTTTCCATTAGTGTCATAAACTCCTGTATGTATATTACTGTACTCTTGACATAAGTGCAGTTTAACCCTTTGCTTATACACTATATTCTGATATATACCTTGAACATTACTAATTTAATTTTTATGTCATTTGGTTTTCCATTTGAGCAAGTACATAAACCACTTCACCATTTGTAAAAGTCAGACTTAGTGAGGGAGAACCATTACAATAAGTTGATGGGGTTTTGAGTACTAGTGGTCACAAGAGGGCACTAAACCATTTCCCATGCAAGAAGACATCATCCCCCATTCATGTCACTTTTTCGTGACTGGGTATGACATGTTTGTAAGAAAGTTCTGCTGTCATAACAGCAGGGTTTTTTTTAAATGCCTCAGGGTTCCCAGGACAGTTGTTGGAATAGACAGATGTTGCAGCTGTGTTCACAAGGAATCCTTTGCCAGAGGTGTTTGTAATGTGTGTGTGTGTGTAAACAATAGGATGGTATTAAATTTCAGAGAGAAACAACACAAAGAAAACAGTTTCTTCTAGCCATTAATATACTGTGCTGCTTGCTCAAGGACAGAATCAGTGTATTGATGTTACTGCTGGAGCATTGTTACACAGCACATTAACACTGTGACTGCTGCTCACTTGATGTGCCTCAAGGTCTAACCTATTAACTACAGTGTGTTTACACACAGAGTGTGTGCTGTAATATTAGCACTAACACGCCACCTATTTACAATGTAATGAACAATTTAAAGCCCAGCGACACGTCTGAATATGCTGGGTTTTTGTTTTTGTTTTTGTGCCTGCTGACTATAACCCAAATATACAGTCAGGTCCATATGTATTCGAATACAGACAGTTTTCATAAATTTGGCCGTGTGAAGCCACAGTGAGACAAAACATATAAATTGAACTGAATGTCTACACTTCACAAACGCATCTTATTTTATTTGAGCCAAATTAAAAAAAAAAAAAGTTGTCACTGGTTAGATTCTTATGTGGCATACTGTGCAGTATTATGGATAATATACTGATATTTTTAGATTGATTTCCCTGTTTTATTTTTGCTTGTACCAGTCACTGGACTCTGAAAATTAGTGTTTGCCATGCACTGAAGACATTTGGATTTGAAATCAAAACATGAATCAGAATTTTGATTCAGAATTTCTGCTTTTAATGACTGGTAGTTACATCTAGATTTATTAAACAACAGAGAACATGGCACCTTTTAGCATCTTATTGCTCATATTTTCACTAAGCACAGTACTGATACGTGTCACTGACAGGTGTTTAAAAAGATAAATTATATTCAATTCAGTTCAATTCAACTTTATTTATATAGCGCCAATTCACAACAAAGTCATCTCAAGGCACTTTACAGAATAAAGTCAATGTTATAAAGATGTATAGAGAGAACCCAACAATTCCCCCTGGAGCAAGTCATAGGCAACAGTGGAGAGGAAAAACTCAGGTTAAGGGTGGACGGCCATCTGGCTTGAACTGTTGGGGTGAGTGGAAAGTGAAGAGAGAAAAGAAAAAGAGCAACAACAAAACATCAGGAAGGTTGGTAGGACCAGTAGCTGCACACTGGAAGACATACAGCTTCAAAGCCGGGGACACCTGCAGAAAGGGACAGAGAGAGGGAGACAGAGAAGGACAGACAACCAGGGGAGAAAGATTACCCTAAATTAATGTCATACAGTGGTGACAAATGTGGGGTGAAAGGAGAGAGGGTCAAGAGGAGAAAAAGAGCTCAGTGCATCGGGAGGTCGGTCCCCCAGCAGTCTAAGCCTATAGCAGCATAACTATAACTAACTATAAGCTTTATCAAAGAGGAAGGTTTTAAGTCTGGACTTGTCTGCTTTCGGAATCTGAACTGGGAACTGGTTCCACAGGAGAGGAGCTTGATAGCTAAAGACTCTGCCTAACATTCTACCTTTGGAAATTCTGGGAACCACAAGTAGGCCTGCATTCTGAGAGCGAAGTGGTCTACTGGGATGATATGGTGCTATGAGGTCTTCTATATATTTGAGCCTGACCATTCAGAGCTTTATATGTAAGAAGCAGGGTTTTAAATTCTATTCTAGATTTAATGGGAAGCCAATGGAGAGAAGCTAGTGAAGGTGAAATATGATCTCTCTTGCTAGTTCCAGTCAGCACTCTTGCTGCAGCATTTTGCATTAATTGCAGGCTCTTTAGTTACTGGGGCATCCTGAAAGTAGGGAATTACAGTAGTCCAACCTAGAGGTAACAAATGCATGGACCAGTTTTTTGGCATCACTTTGAGACAGGATGCTCCTAATTTTGGCAATGTTCCGTAGGTGGAAGAAGGCTGTTCTAGAGATTTATTTTATATGTGACTTAAAGGACAGATCCTGATCAAAAATAACTCCAAGGTTCCTTGCAGTAGTACTGGAGGCCAGACTTATGCCATCTAGAGTAACAATATGGTTGGACATCATATCTCTGAGATTTTTGGGCCCAATGACTTACTATGACTTAGTTTTGTCCTAACCTTTGTGTGCATGGAGGATTCATCATTAACATGAACAAATTGAAATCTATCAGACAGATAAGATTTAAACCAACCTAGTGCAGTTCCTGTAATTCCAATTTCATGTTCCAGTCTCTGTAATAAAATGTTGTGATCAATGGTATCGAATGCAGCACTAAGATCTAACAGAACAAGTATAGAGATGAGTCCATTATCTGAGGCCATGAGAAGATCGTTGTTGACTTTTACCAGTGCTGTTTCTGTACTATGATGAACTCTAAATCCTGACTGAAAGTCTTCATACAAATTATTCCTGTGAAGGTGATCACATAATTGTTTTGCGACTACTTTTTCAATTATTTTAGAAATAAAGGGGAGATTAGATATTGGTCTGTAATTGGCTAAGACACCTGGGTCAAGACAGGGTTTTTTAAGTAGTGGTTTAATTACAGCTACCTTATAGGCCTGTGGTACATAGCTTGCTTCTAAAGATAGATTGATGATATCTAATATGAACGTATCTATTAAGGGTAAAGCTTCCTTGAGCAGCTTAGTTGGAATAGGGTCTAGCAGACAGGTTGTTGGTTTAGATGAGGTAATAATTGAAGTTAGCTCAGAGAGATCTATGGGTAAAAAGCAGTCTAACAGGGATTGGGGCCTTATCGATGACTCTAGCACTGCTGTACATGAAGATCTATCTGTAATTTTTGGGGGGAGGATCTGGTGAATTCTTTCTCTAATAGCTACAATTTTATTCCTAAAGAAGGTCATGAAGTCATTGCTGCTCAGAGTTAAGGGAAAACTAGGCTCAACAGAACTATGGCTCTTAGTCAGCCTGGCTACAGTGCTGAACAGAAACCGGGGGTTGTTCTTGTTTTCTTCTATTAATGATGAATAATATGCTGTTCTGGCATCACTGAGAGCTTTTTTGTACATTTTTAAACTATTTTTCCAGGCTAAATGAGATTCTTCTAAATTTCTGGAACGCCACTTCCTTTCCAACTTTCGTGTTTCCTGTTTTAAGTTGCTATGATGTTAAAGTTTTCATCAGATAGAAAATCAGAAAATTCAATCAAAAACTCTGAGTAAGGGACTGGAGGACGGTACACGATAACAAATAATAGTGGTTTTTGAGTTTTCCAGTTTGGGTGTGAAAGGCTAAGAGTAAGACTCTCAAATGAGTTATAACTATGTTTAGGTCTATGGAAGATTGCTGCTACTCCTCCACCTCAGCCTGTGCTTCTAGGAACATGATCATTAATATGACTCATTTAAACTGACATATTCTTCCTGCTGCAACCAAGTTTCAGTGAGACAAAATAAATCAAATTGATGATCATTTATTAAGTTTTTTTTTTTTTTTATTAAATGGCTCTAAAAGCATCCTCTTGGTTTTTGTGAACAGTTGTTTCTAAAAACAACATGAAAACCAAGCTGTCTGTGGGGAACAGCAACACATTGTAAACTGGAGAAAAAAAGGAGAACAATCGGAGGCATTCACGCACTGAGCTGTGAAGAAAAACTCAAGTCAACTTCATCAGCTGGAAGAATCAGACAAAATGCAGACTCTTTTCAGCAGAATGGGTTCAGTGGTGGAGATGCATCAGAACTAATTGGAAATGTCATCATCGTCTTGCAACAAGACAATGACCCACAACAGAGAGGAAAAGTGGAAGGTTTTAGATTAGCCAAGTTACTCAGCAGACCTAAACCCAACTTACCATGCATTTCACCTGCTGAAGAAGAAAGAAGAACTGAAAGAAGATTCCTTCCAAAACAAAAGTGCTACTGAAGGAGGCAGCAGGAAACGCCAAGCAAATTAAAACAATTGGGTGATATGACGGAGTTGCAGGCTAGATGCAGCCATTGCAAACTAGTGTCTGTTCAAATACTTTTTGCTCACACATAATTTGGATGCTGAAATATACAATAACTGATACGTTTTTTTAATCATTTTATTTTTAAATAATTGATCATTCTGCTTTTTGAAGTAAATTGATTTTAGTTGCTTGACTATGATATTACCTTAAAAGCTACATATTTCCCATTGTCATGTTAACCAATAATGTCAAGTCAGAGCCTTAGTTGTTCAGTTTTAAAGTTTCAGAGGCCTCAGTTTAGTTTTTTCCTTTTAAAAATATAGCTGCAACCGTGTGAAATAAAAAAAACAAAGAAAAGTTGTGGCTGCCTGGAAAACGGACCATTAGTCTACTGACTGGTTGGCAGTAAAGTGAAGTATGTACAGTTGCAGTTAATGTTCTGAGAAAGACTAAATTATGTGTTCTGCATTTACTCAAGTGTATCTTTAAGATCTCCACAAAACTATTTATGTGTCTCTCTGCTAACTTCAGTGTTTCTCCTCCTCTTGTCCTCAAATCCACCACCCTGCTCCTATATCCCTCCCCTCTGCTGCAGGTCGAGAGAAGAGAAAGGGGCCCATGATCTCTGCCGGTGATGCCGAGTACCCGCGAGATTACCACACCCTGGTTGGCGGCGGTGGCCGCGGGACCCGGCGGTTCCCCGACAACACCAACGGGGGGTTTAATTCTTCCTCGCTGGACCGCCGGCACAACTCTGTGGCCGCCAAGAGCCTAGAGGCCCTGAACAGCATCCACAAGGCGGACATCGAACGACAGCGAGACGCCCTAATGGATCTCCACAAAAACAAGTTCTCCAACAGCCCCGGCACCATGTCGCAAGGCTCTGCTGCTGGACGACAGGTAAATTCACCCTGAATGCACCACATCATCTTACATTATCAAGTGATCTCTGATGTTACTATTGCAGCTGCATCTGTCGTGGTCAAGGTTGGATTATTCCTTTTCAAGGCCTGCTTCTGAGGGTCAGAAGACCTACAGGACTTTCCTGACCCACAGTACCTTTAACCATGTGTTATATTGCAGTTTATTTTGGTAGGCATGAAGCAGTTATTTATAATCAGATGTCAGCTACAGTTAATGCCCTGGTTCTTTTGTGATAACTCAGGATATACAGCGCACGCAGCACACGGTCCTTTGAGAATACAAAGAAAAGATACCATGCATACTGAAAATCATCAAAAGCAGCCGTATTAGAAAGGCTTTACACATTCTCTACTCTAAACTGGCAATGAATATGCCTGTGTAAAGGGGCAGGATACAGGATAATGAATCGTGTAAGCTGTTCTCAGCAGGGAGAGGCTAAAACAAACCGAATATAAACCGTAAGTAAAAAAATCAAATTTGGTGCCTTGTTGCCCTGACTGATATTTGCATATTCTCCATGTTTGTCTTTTGTGCTTTCATGGTTAATATTTATGCAGAGCCTTCACGAGGGGAGAGTATATGTTTCTATACAGGGGCAAGTACCTGAGTTATTTTTCTTGCACGATATCCCAAGCTGTTGTAGAAAATGTAGGGAAAAAAATTGGTAAAACGTAAAAGGATCGTCCACTTAATATCAGAGTGATTAAAAACTGGAGAAGCCGGGGATCGAACCAGCAACTGCGGGATTGCTGGATGACTGCTCTACCTCCTGGGACACAATCGCAGTTGTATTAATGTGACAAAATGGAGTGAAGGCTTCATTTATAGCATTGATCCACGTTATTAATGACTCACGAAATTATGGTGTAGTTTGTAAACTGGTAGGACAGAGCCAAATGAAAATTATAACAACCTGGACCCTGGGTCACCTGAAATGACATACTGAGGATAATTCAGCTTTACAATGAAATGAGATTTTAACCAATTTATTATTATTATTATTTTTTTTTTGGCCTTATCCTGTGAGTTCAGTGTCGCCACAGCGGATCATTGTCCACATGTTGATTTGGCACAGTTTTTATGCTGGATGCCCTTCCTGACACAACCCTCCCCAATTTCTACTGGGCTTGGACCAGCACTGCACAGCTGGGGATGGGAGTGGGCTGTTTGTGGGCAAGACACTGAACCCCTGACACATCGACATATAGCCAGGGTTGGGGATCGAACCACTGACCCTGAGGTCCGTGGACGACTGCCTTTACGAACTGAGATATTAAGAATATTAAATCAACATGTGACTGTCAATGTTGATATTGTGGCAGGGTGACACAGATGCATCAGTGTTTGGGGAAACACTGCAGACCATCACATTAATTTTTACTTGCCTGATTGGGCCACTCAATGACACGTCCCACCTACCCGAACATCACCTGCCATGGGCAAGCATTACTGCTGAGCTGTGGTTGAGATTGATTAAATGAAGGTATTTTGCTGCTTGGTTGGGGAAACCGATCTTTAGATTACAACTTTGCATTCTAGTGTATATCAAAAAAAAGTGTTTATTAAATGTTCACAGTGTATTTAAGCCAGGGCCCAAGAACTTGTATTGCACAGTTTTTCAGGAATCTCTTGGGGGAATTATTTCGTGGCCTCAGGGATTAGTGAGTACATTAGTCTGGACAGACATGCATTTAAACTTCAAATTGACGGTTTGGTAGATGCCTACAGCTGCGAGGTGCTAATTATAGTTTATATAGAACAAGAAGAACTAAAAATGTAATCAAAATTTTCCAATGTTCGAGTATCTCAGGGTCTTAACACTGACTGGCAGTGCCAAACATAATGTGGGCATGTTATAAAGCAGTTGTGATTACTCTCACCAATAATCATGAGGTGTGGACAGTCTCTGAAATAAAAACAGCCAAAAATGAGATTCCTCCATAGGGCGGCAGGGCTGTGTGTTTCTGTGCTGTGTCCATGTATCCAAACCACACCATCTATCTCCTGAAGAAATACTAAGTGGACTGGAGGAAGAGAGAGAGGGAGAGATGGAGAAACAGGTGGAGTCTGGTGTCGTCATGGCAACCCACCGTCTCCCATATAAGGCAACTGAGTGATATCATATGGCTGGCAGTGCCTGGGTTTGGAGAGAGGCACACACTGTTCTGAGTGAGAGGCAACAGCAGCGGGAGAGCGACAGGGAGAGACAGTGAAGGAAGGAGGGAGGGGATTTTTTATGGTTTATGTCAGGGACGAGGGCTGAGAGAGAGAGAGGGAGGGAGAGCGTGAGAGAGCGACAGAGCACGGGAGGAGGAGGAGGGGCAGGAAGGGATGCTAACTGCCTCTTAGGCGCTACTACCGGTACCGGCAAAGGGGGACTCTGGCGGATCCATGGGGCATGGGAAAGACACGGAGCCGCAGTGATTAAATAAAAAAAAATGGAGAGAGGGGAGGAGGAAGAAGGAGGCGTGTGGAGCAAGAGGATGCACCCGGCAGCCGACGTACTCATTAATTAGCAACGGTAACCCTCTCTAGCCACGTCCTTGCATCCTCAGCTGAGACATTTTGACGTTCCTCCGTGGTGCTGCCATGGCTGTGTGACGCTTCAAGAGCTGCTGCATGAATGACGAAGTGGTGGTGGTGAAGTGCAGGACTCTGTGTGCGGGCATGTGTAGATCTTTTTAATGTACGTGGATGCATTTCTTTGTGTTCTTCATGTAAAGAAAGGTGGACCTGATAAACACACACCTTTCTCTTATAAACGAGTGTGTGTGTGTTTTAAAGGGAAGGTCCATTTGTCCCCAAGCAGCCAGGTGTTTTCCAGGTGTGTCTGTATTGCTGTGGCGATGTGTGTTCATGTATGTATTTGAATACATGTGTGCACGTGTTGTGAAGGTGAGATGAAACTAAATATTTGTGTAAGCACAGATGAGTGTAGATCGGTGGATGAGTGTGTGCACATGTGTTTGGGCTGAAGTGGAAGCACAGCAATGAGTGAAGGGGTGAAAAAAAAAAATAGAGGGTGGGTACAAAGATGGCTACTTGGCATGCAGGTCAGGCATGCGTGTCTCTCTGCTCATCCCTCTCTTGCCATTTCCCTTTCTTTTTTGTTTTTTCGTCCTCTCCCCTCATCACTCTAAGCCCCTGTCTGCCTCAGTGCATATGTGCGCTTTGGGATTTCAGCTCAAGTGATTGAGAAATATTGCAGGCAGTAATCACGGAGTCACGGTGCGTAGGGGGCCTGTTTGTGTTAGATGAGACAGGTGTGATGTCCCAAAAAACGTCCGCTTGTTGGTGCAGCAAATTATTTGTGGAGTGACTTGGAGGGAGAATTTGTCCTTTCACTTTAAGGTGAATAAATGGTGCAAGTGGGTTATTAGCCAATTCACGTCTGTGTGTGAGTGCTAAGATGTGTTTGGGATGATAACACAATGGGCGTTTGACTTCACAGTTATCTGCTTTTTTTTTCCTTTCTGTCACAATAAATCTGACAAGAACCTGTGAGAACAGTGATTATATTAACGAATGGTTCCCTGTTGTCAACTTGTAATTATTAAGCCACCATGTAAAAGTGCTTCAAAGTGGAAATCCTGAAGCCAGACTGAGGATGTAGAAGTTGTTTGCTCTGTATTCGAGGATTTATCCTTGACTGCATCATTTATTCACAGGATTAAAGCTAGAAAGTAAACTAGTGAAAAATAAATGTAAGTGCCAAACTTTGATTACAGTAATGCAGATGATCTGTCGGCTAAGATGAAGCATTTAGTCAAAACATGTTCATCAAAGTCGCTTACAATTTATCAGAAAGCCACTGTAACTGGTTAGTCTGTGCCAGATGATGCCATGTCTTAACAAGATAGCGGGAGCATGTTAGTTACAGACAGACAAACTTACCCTCTTTGTCTATATGTTTACATGTTATTCATTTTGGTGAAGACCTGGATCCAGAGAAAATGGAAGCAGAACAGTCTTCAGAAGCAGTTTTCATTATTCAGTCCTAAACTTGAACTAGAAAAACTTTTCTTTCTGATCAGTGTCAGAAGTCAGCACATCAAAAGTAAGACGAGCTCAAACAAAAGTGGTCAAGAACCTTTAAGTGTCATCACAGTGGCACCTCGAGCATGTCAGAGGACACATGCATAGGTCTTTGTGAGTCCCTGCCACTACAGGTCACAGCTGGTTTGGCAGCATAAGGGAAACCTACACAATATTAAGCAGGTGTAATATTGTGTCTAATGGAGAATGTAAAGTTTGCATGTTTTGATGTTTCCATGTGCTGGCAGAGTTGGTTACTGGCATAACCTGTTTGGCTGCAAAGTTGTTTAAATCATCAGATTCGATGGAGAAGAGAGGATATAACAAGGAATAAAAGGTCTGCTAATTAAATGACTGCTATTCAAAGGTCTGATATTCAATTTGATTGCAAAGGTAGGACAGCACTTCTCTATTGGCCATGACGACATCTTTTAGAAAGTCTGAAGAACACAGACTGCAACTCGCTAATTAATAGCAGGGAAGGTTGGAGGTTGGAGAAATTACAGATCAAAAGCAGCTTGAAAAATATGGGTGCTGACTATGGTTTACAAGGTGTTAAATGTTGGAACTTTAGTGTCCACTGCTAGAGATTGCAGAGGCTCTGTTGCCGCAGGTTTAGGTGCTTGATGCCCTTGGACATTGTCAGGAGGTTAAAGCAGGCAAATCTGAGAGCGCAGGCTGTGTTGGTGCGAGGTCAGTGGGAGGAAGGTGGAAAGGAGTAGTAGCATAAAGATGTGTAAAAATAGTGACGCTGTAGTAATAGTAAGTGTTTCTGACCATCTGAAAATGAAGGTTTACATCTTTACATCTATCAATCAGACATTCATCAGCCAGTATTTACCACCAGTCTTCTGCAAAATATGAACATGAAAAATGCAAGAATGTAAAGGTTAAAAACTTATTTTAGATGTAGAATTTGGCTGTTTCATTTCATTTTTGATTATTTAGTACAGTAGGAGCTTTATTCTGTTTGGCTGAAGCTGACCGTGGCTTGGTGGCATCAGATATAGGTATGATAGTGCCGTTTTGGTGATCAGGCTTGGGCACAGGCCTAGAAGCCACACAGAGCTCTGAAATGTGGGTCAAAGCAGCCCACAGGCCTGTTGAGGTCCGTCTTTTTGGCCGTTTCCTGCAGTACAAATTCAACTCGGACTGAGAGGAGTTTAAAAAGTTGCAACTGAGATTCCACAAGACAGCAGAGGAAATGGATCCCAGAGCAGCTGCCCAAACTTTATGTTCCACCTACACCTAGTAAATGATTGAGGGAATTTGCTCCATGGTTTATGATGGAATTTAGACTCTGAGACATTAACGCTACATCACAAAATGTCAGAATTTAAATCAGTGCAGTGGAAGCTGGAATGTCAAATCATTGTGACTTCTGATTTCTGGACTTCAGTCCTAGACATGGCTTCCAACTGTTAAACATAATCCTTGGTAAAGGTGTGTTTGCAAAGTGCTGACAGCTGATTATATTGGGAACAGAATGGAAGTAATCTTTCAACAATTAGAGTTTTATGATAAATGCACTTTGTGGTCATAAAAAGTAATAAAGATCTGAATCTAGATTTTCCATAGATTAGTTTAAATATTCCCTCTAAAGTGGTTTATCAGCCCATATGAATTGAGAGAACATTCCTGGACACAAACCAAAACCCCACCACCACCACTCTGTGTTTTTTTTTTTTTTTTTGCATCCATTTGCGAGGGTTTGGGACTTTGTGCTGGTCATGAGCATCTCTGTCAAAGCTGAGTCTGAGGGACTTTTGCATCTTCCTTTGGGGGGTTTACATCTCTCTCTGGTGGTTTTCCAAAAAGTCTGAGTGGTCATTGAGTTTCTTTGTGGTTATGACCTTTTATGTTTGTGGTGGTTTTGTGTTTGTTTTCCATAATTCTTCAGTTAGTTTAACTGAATGAACAAGGCAGTGGATTGTATTTTATGTAGTCTGTACATCATTATAACCAGGTTAATGTCAGCGTTCACCTAATACTGCAGTGACATCTGTTGTCTGCGACGCGATAGCTCTCTGTTCACGCCCATAGTAAAAGTGGCCATATGGTAAAAATAAAAAAACAATGACTTTCATAATAATGTGTCTTGGCGCAAATAAAGCAGTCAGAACCAGAAATCCCATTGTCACCCAGATGCTAATTATGCACAATCATTGTGATTAATTGATAGGTTTTACTGTCACAGTTGTACTTGTCTGGAAGCAGAGAGCTTGAATAAATACAGACTGTTGTCTGTTGAGTACAAACTGGGATAATGTTTTTAGTTTTGCACCTACTGACCCAGAAGATTAGATTATTACGTGTATAACGCTAATGTTGACATTAGATGGGGAGTAATCATGTATTGGTGTAGAGTTGATGCAGCTTTGGTTTTGAACTTTAGATATAGAATCAGACGCTACTAAATGTCATTTTGTCAGTAGTCCATGTCGTATCCTCATCCCCACGATTCTGTCGCTGTCAAAGTCCAGTTTGGTTTTTGAAATATCTCAGATTTTTCCTTTGAAAAAAATCATCTTTTATCTCTTTATTCGTCTACCACAATGTTATTTCTCCTTTTTTGATTATCTAAGTAACCACAGTATTTAATATGCTATCAGTGACGTGGCCATCATCCTCTGTCTGCGACTTGGAGGCCTCAGTGGCATCTTGATTAGTCTTTACACTTGTATAGAGGCATCCTACAGAATAATGGCAGCATAACTGTCCACAAACTGAAGCTGTTCTGTAATTAAAAAATGGTCCAAAATGCCTCTGGAATGACGTGCTGTGTGTCTCTGTGAGACATTACTTTATTGCTTAGCTGAAGACAGCATTCGGTTGAGTTTAGGGGACATTAGGACGTTACCTTAGCTGTAAGATAATTGGCGATGGTTTTCTTCATACTGTATGTCAGTTTGAGTGCATTTGCTCAACATCTACCTAATCTCAGAACTCCACAGGAAGTCCACTTCTTTTTTCCTCCCCAGTCTCTCCACTTTACCCTCTAGCATCCACACTCCTAGGAAGCCAGTTGATTGAACCCTGAGCGACGGGAGCCATAAGCACTCATTTTTTGCTTAAATTGAAATTCAAGTCACACAGATGCATTTTTTCCCTCAATATGCCTGTAATTGGATCTTTTTGTGGACTTTATATGGCGTTATATTGACTTAGATTCTTGCTGCCTTGTACCTCACTTGTAAGTTGCTTTGGATAAAAGCGTCTGTTAAATGACTAAATGTAAATGTCATGCTGTTGCTGAAATTTGGTTTGCATTTTGTTTGGATCCACTGTTACGGTGGCGAATGAGATCAACTTGATCAACTTATCAAGCAAGATGGCTTCTCATAGGCTGGAGTATTTGTAAGCTATAAAGTCTGGTGATATTCGGTATTAGTCCTTTTATCAACAAATCATTTGAAAACTCCAAACCAATGAAATGATTCTTGTAAGAAGTATTGTGTGTATGTAAATCCTGCTATACTCCATTGTGGTAGAAATGCATAAAGCAGTCTTGCCCTGGGTTGAAATGTTTAATTACTATAAACTGATGTTTATTTGGCTCTAATCAAACACACACCATTGTGTTGCGCCACATATTAACTAACCCACAAAATCTAGATATATCTGCAGGTGAAGTAGTTCCCAACAATTGTTCTATTTACTCCCACTTGGCTCATTATTCTACTGTGCAACTGTTTCAGGAAAATATTTAGCCTATTTTAGCAAGCGAAAGTTTAAACTTTTGTTTTCTCTCAAATTTTGTCTTCAGATGGAAGAACATGGGACTGAGAACATGTTGGGAGGTATTGAGACTGTTGGCTCATGTTACTTTTTTGACAGGAGGTACTGAAGCATAGGAATTGGAGCAGAAAGGGAAAAAATGTTTAGATTAGCCAGTATCTCTGAAACAGAAGGACATATGTATTTCGACAATGTGAAAATATGAATTGTTGGGAATGAAATGGTTGTTAAAGATGGTCACACATACAGGTTCAGCAGCTTGTATATTTAAGAATCTCACCTATGGTGACCTTAAATTTGGCTTCTTCCCAGCTGAGCTTCCTAATCCACTGTCAGTGCGTGGCCTTAATCCTGCTCCTGGGTCCACACCACACAACTCTTCATCTGGGACATGTGTGGAGGTGTCTAGGCCTTTATCATTAGTGTATGTGTGTGAAGTCACATTTGATTAGTTGCTGAGAAGCAATTACAAGCAATTAAAGTCTTTATAATGATGGCAGTGAGGGACAGCACAAGTTAATCTATCTGTCATCACAGTATTTAGCAGGTCGTTTTTACGCCAACTGCACAAAAAAAGGGTGTTTGCTTAAGATTTACTTGTGGTCATTTAAGTAAAATGCTGAAGCATATTGCATCTGCTGCATAAAAATAATTTATCATCAAACCTCTTCAAGTTTGAGTCACACTTTCTTATATCACTGACATATCTTTACATGGGCCTTTACAATAGTGTCTTTTTTGCAGCTTAACACAAGCAAATGTCTCACACTCAATCCCTTTTTTTTTTTTTTTTTTTTTACCCTCCCCTGTCCCTTTTCTGTCTCCTTTGCTCTTTCTTTTTCTTTCCCCCTTCCAGCAACAACCAAACTACTGGAGCTTCAAGGTCAGTGCCAATATTGTGTTTGTGTTTCAGTGTTAAATCTGTGCCTCTGTGTGCGTTTGTCTCTAATAGGATAACTTTCCATTGTGTCTTTGCATGTCTTTTTGTCATTGCACTTAGTGTTGGTCACTTTTGTGTTTATCTATCTTGTAGTGCTTGCAGTGGCATTTCTTTGGGATCAAGTAAACAGAAAGCTTGACTAGAAATGGAGAGTGATTACTGGCAGGCAAGAAAAACCTTCTGAGGCCCTTAAGTGCACATAAGGTTTCTGATCTAAATACGGTTACTTATATCATACTACCACCACTTTGCAAATGATTGTAGCTACCTGTGGTATAGTTTTTGGAATTATTAAATGCAGAAGGTCAGGTTCTTGAAAAAGACTGCATATTGTCCAACGCTAATATATATTTAGAAACATTCATGGTTTGAATCATAATTACTGTAGTGATCCTCTGGCATGTCCTTTAGTATTATCATAAGATTCACATTTGTTGTTTAAGTGAACATTTTTCACAAGTATTGGATGGATGCCTTGAAATGTGTTGCACACAATCTTCTTACGATGAACTGATAAGTAACTTACTTACTTTTTATGTAGTATGGAAATTGCGGGTTTGACTGCTTTTAGCCCTTGGGGCAGTTACACCTGGGTTATTTGATTAGCTGCAGGAAAGCTGAGCAGTCCCAGCTATAGTAATGCAGACAGTTGTGTAAGTGCTCTGTATGTCAGTAGTGTAATAGTATTGATGCCCTCAAATTTGTTTTAGGGAATATTAATGTAATGTGTACTGTATGACAGACTTGATGTAGTGACAGAATATTAGGGAGATGGGATTACATGTCAGGAAGCAAAAATCATGAGCCAAACTTAAACCCACGCTGTTACAAACACATGGTGTGGCTGTAGAACTTTTGAACCATTTGGATACTTCTGAAAGGATGCCCACATTGCCGAATGCCACTATTGAACTAAAACCTAATTTCAGTTGGAGCTAAAAGATTTACCAAGCAGTGACAAGGTTTGGATGTAAATACTGTGAAATGCGCAAGTAGTTCTGAAAAATGTGCAGCCATTAGTGGTCATCAGTCACTGCCAGCTTTTTGCTCTCTTATTAGTCATTAGCTTTGGCTTTAACACTCCCAGCTGGTTTTAAGTTTCCAAACTGAAAGATTTGATGCTCATGCAACGAAGAATTCCCACCAGGCATGTTCAGGCCAGATTAATCAAAATCTGCTCCTTGAGTTTTCTTGAATGGGCAATAGCATTTAAATGTAAATGTGGACTAATTCCTCTCCCCAACACTGCAGCTTATGTGCATTCAGTAATTCAAGGGAAGCTGCAGTGTGGTTTATTAAGTGAGAATGTAATTCTACCAGTTACTGAGAGGAATCCGTGTTGTGGCTTTTTGTGGTGTAATGAGAATCTGAGGTCTTTTTTTTTTTTTTTTTTTTTTTTTTAAATGGTAGAGAAGCATTTTTAAAGGATTCCTCACCTAGCACAAATGGCAAAAGAAGCATTTGGATTAAGATGTTCAGGTTCTTCTGAGCGTTTCAGCTTTTTTCCTACTAAGTGACCAGTCCAGACAGAAATCGTTGACGGTGTGTTGTCTGGATTATCTAGAGTATTTGGGATATTCTGTGGAAAGACATGATGCTGTTGAAGTTCTTTATAGGCAGGTGGGTGGAGGCTGAAATCTCACATATCTGAAATGTCTTTAATCTGTTTTCTACTATTACTACTTATTAACTACTACTACCCTCAGACTAAAAGGCAATGATCTGTTTTCCTATCAGCTCCACAATCTAAGGCTATAATGCATTATTGGCGCAGACCTGAATACATTATGTTCATTGAACAGACCCTTTTGACCTTTAGCCTGTGAAACATTGTGTTGTAGTAAATGCTAACTGAAGCACTTAGTGCATCTTACAGCAGCCTAACTATACAATTGCTTGATATTCTGAAAAGCTGCTTGCATATCCAGTGCTGATACAGTGAACATAAACTATGGAAATTGAACAGTAGAAAAGCTGTTGCTTTGGAATAAAATGAGGTGTAAAATGTGTGCTATATTTTACAGTATTGACACCTAATCCCAAAAGGAAAATACCAAAGCAATAATCTGCTCTATCAACAACTACCGCCTGAGCATCCAAGGCCTTAAATATTTTATTTCTTTGTTAAAAAGCTTTGTCATTGTCCAAAAACAAAATGGTTAAAAATGTATTTTCAACTTTTATCAAAACCTGTCTTAGTAAATTTGGTAAATAATCTTAGTCGATGCAATGCCTACTGGTTTGAGGTCCTATGCCCAGAATAGAAATGGCTATTGAATTATATTCTATGTTTAATTTCAGTTCAATTTGCACACATGGCACCAAATCGCAATAACACAGTAAGGCCAGGACCATAGAGACTATACATTCAAGAGATAAACCCAACAAATCCACTAGAAGACAGTAAAGTCAGTCTTTAATGGAAGAAATATCGAGCAGAACCAGGCGTTGGGTAGGTGGCCATATGCCTCAACTGGTAAGAATGAGTGGAAAGTGGACAGAGAAAAGAAAAACCAAGAAGCAACAGAAAAACATGTGGTATGGCCTGTATGTCCCAGTACCTGCAGACAGATACATAGAAAACGTGAAGCACAGCTACAGGAGAAAGAGGGCACACAATTACTGATATGCAGTGGTGCTATTCAAAGGTCTAGAGTCAGGAGAGCAGCTCAGCGCATGAGAGAGTCCTCCCAGCAGTCTATATAGTAGGTTCAGAGGTATCAGAGCCAGCTGTGACTGTAAGCTTTATCAAAAAAGGAATATTTAAGCCTAGTCTGAAAGTAGAGAGGGTTTCTGTGTTCAGAACCTGAGCTGGAGAGGAGCTTGATAGCTAAAGGCTCCAGTACCTACTCTACTTTTGGGAACTCTGTGAGGTCTTTAAGATACAATAGGGCTTCATTATTTAGAGCTTTGTGCAAAAGGAGGAGGCAGCCATGAAAGTGCCCTCTGAAGTGTTTGAGTAATGTTGGCTAAAAACTCTGACTAGGTGGTTTAGAAACCTTCTCTTTGGGAAAAATTTGTAAGCCATTTTTAATTATGTATGTTTTCTATAACCATAGGGTTAGGACCCACAGACAGGGTAAAGATGTTGGTTTAATGTTTTTATGGGATTTGTTGACAATAAGAAAAATAACACCAGTATTTCTAAAGCGTGTTGTAGTGGTGCTAATTGCAGCAGTATTGAGAGTACTAATAGTATTATAATGTGCATTCTGATGTAATTAAATTGTTGGTGAAACCTAGTCACTGTTTTATCACATAAAATCTTTCCATATGTTTTCAGGTTCCTTTCTTTCATGCACTGCTGCAGTTGCAGCTCTCAGTACATTTCCCTCATTTGTTTAGCTGGTGACAAACACACATGCCGTTTTTTTCCCCATTTGTTGCTAGTCTGCATCTCCTACAGGATTGGTTATCGCTCCCCTGCCTTTCAGGGAGTCGAGGACTTTCGCCTCCTCTCCCGATGCAATAGAAACCCCTGCAGCAGTGCACTGCTGCGCTCATGTGTGCGAGGGTGTGTATGTGTTTAATAGCCCCCCGCCGCTCGCTTTGATGTTTCATTGGTTTGCCAGCTTGCTAAGTGCACACACATACATGGGTGATACTCCCACCGCAAAATCACATCAGAGATTAGCAAATACTTAACATTAGATGCAAGCACCCACACATTTTTGAGCATGCACAGTCTTGCTGTGGTCATGGGCACATCAAATATGGACAAGCGTACATATATTATGCACACATTTCACGACTCCCTCTCACACGTTTCCCCCACATCCTCAAAACAGACAGAAATAATTGTCAGGGTGTCTACAGAAGTGAACGTGGATTCCAGCGCCAGCCTGTGACTGCTGCTGCCACTGACGCTGTCAACACCACAATGGAGCCGAGTGCTGCGTGATTCTCCGCTTTTCATCAATCCCAGCCTCACTTATACAAATATTAATGCTCCACTTTATGTCTGTTGTGCTCTTGTCTTTCTGTCTGTTGTCACCAAAGCAATCACAGATTGTTGTCTTGATGCTTGGGCTCAGCATTGAATTTGGAAAAATGTACCACACTGTGGACTTACACAGGGAAGTGGATCCATTTGTAGCTACCTCCAGACAGTGCAGCTGTCTTCAGTTCTGAGAAAACTATAATAGAGTAAAAATTACCCATACTGACAATAAGAAGAAAATGGTTAATTAGAAAATATTATTCCAACATAATGGAATGTTCTGTACCGTACATAAGTGTGCAGCTCATTATGCCTTTTTGGACTTGTGCGTCATACATGGCATAGGACCCTACACCCCACAACATTGATTGCTCTGATTCTCTGCTTCTGTTGGTTCACTGGTTGTATAGACAATCTCCTCTGATGTCTTCTGTTTCTTTGCCTTGCAGCAATTTCAGTAAAAGAAACTGCTTTTTAACATCTGTTAGCCACAATCGCAATGTGATCTACTCAGTTTCACTCACTACTGTTTGGAGAACAACAAAGAAACAGTAGCTAGGAAAACTCATCTTGGTGGCACAGAAGCCCCTCTGCCAGCTTGTGGTTAGGTGATGTAATTGCACAGCGAGACAAATATAGACGCCATCATAGGCATAGGCCACTTGGGTAAAGTGTTGTGTAGTGGACAGATTGGCCATTTCATACGGTTCTTTTCAAATTCCCCTTTTTGTGTTAGGGTATAGAAATAACAATGGTACAGAGTTTTTGCTCATATTTGTAAAAACTGTATAAAGGTCTTTGTTTCCCATGACGATGGCTGAGTGATGACTGACAGCTGACATTGCTGGGAGACCAGTTGTCAACTTTCATGTTGTGCTACTATAATCTCAATAACCCATGAATGTTGATACAAACTGTTTATTTATTTTCATTTTTTTTTTCTCCTCAAAGTCAACAAAGCATCTTTTTTGGTGGTGGTGGGGGGGCGGCAGAGGCAAACTAGTGCAGTGAGAGAGAGAGGGGTAACCAGCCAACAGCCGAAAAACCAATAAATACAAACTGTCACAATAGATCATATGAACCAAATTTGCCAGATATTACAGTGTGTGTGTATATAATTACTGTGAACTAATGATAAAGACGGTAAATAAAAAGTAATTGGTTTCAAAAGAGCTATTTAAATTTAATTATTCAGGATGAGGATATACCAGCACAGCAGGGTGTCTCTGGCTGTTCAATTAGAAAGAAATACTGCATATTCAATAGAAAACACAGCATCCCCCTGACGGAACTCACTTTAGTGATACTACTTACCACTTTCGTACACTATGTCGCTGTCCGTGGCTGACGATAGTCTCCAATAAATGGTGCTGTCTGAGCAATGGGTTTTTGAAATCCCATCCCCCAGAATTAAAGTTTTTAAAACTGAATTGTTTTGTATTCAGCTCAGTAAATCTTATCATATGATGATATGAGCCATACTTTTGTTTGGTTTTGCCACAAAAAACACATGCTGAGCTTTAGGTTTAGCCACAAAAACAAGGGGGCTAAAAAAAAAAAAATTTGTTGAATTTAAATATAGAAACTACACTGACTGCATAGCTACATCAAGGGGAAACAAACTAATGTTGCTTGTCCTAAAGTCCTGTGTTTTTCATCCCCCCTGGCCTCCTCTAAATTATGTCACCAAACACGTATATTTACTACGGCCTCAGAATGTCACCAGTTTCCTACATGTCTTGCTTATAATGCCCATATCAGTAGGTTGTATGTGACCAGCCAAACCGTAACCATGGGGCTGATAATTCATTGGGAGCATGATGTTGAATGAGTTGAAAATTGCTTCCCAGATACCATCAGTCACTACTGTATGAACTGACTGGGAGCATCTGACAAAGAGGGAACTGTTGTCAGATGCAAGTCATAAAAAATGTTCACTGAAAATCTAAGTAATGTTTGGGGAATATAGAGTAGCGTCAGAATTTGTCATCAACCAGTGTCCCAACTGTTTAGTGTATACTGATGCTTTTCATGGGATGTTTTTTATTTATTTACTGTTTTAAAAGCTCTTTTTAGTTACGGATGTGACTCTTTGCTTAGCAGTCTTGAGAGTATAGTATGACAAAGAGTTGTCTGCAAACATCTGTGAAAAACTTTTCTTTACAAAGCTGTTTAGTTTTAAAGCATCTGTGAAACTTCAGGGAGTCTGAGAGCTTTGCGAGGCACTTGTCTGTGTTCCACAATCCTTGTATAGAGAATGTGCTCATTTTCTATACAGAGAGGCATCCCCAGACTACCCCTGCCATATTTGTCCCTGTGAGCTAGCTCAACGCTAACCCATTCAGGCAAGCGCTTTTGTTGCCCTTGTGCTGTTTGGCTGTTGATACGATACTTGGTGGAAAATCACTATTCCCCAATCTGACTCAGAATAGCAGTGTTTTCCATTGCTAAAAGGCTTAGGAGACCGACTGCTGCAGTGTTGCCTGGCTGGCACTGTGCTAAGGCACGTGGCCAGAATCACTTATTGACACTTCACTGCCATCTGCCAAGACTGCAAGGTTTGCTTAGCAGGCTACACATTAATAGGCCTGAACTCTGTGGAAAGCTGTAACAGGATGAAAAGTTCCCTCTAGATTTTATGTGAAAGACCATTATCTTTCATTGTAGGCTGTAAATCTTCAGTAATATAGAGCAGAAACAGAAGTAAACGCTGTGTTTTAACTGTGCACATGGCTGACTGTGTACGGGCAATGGGATTTTATTTTAGGGGCACACAGTCGGGTGATGCCAAGGTTAAACCCAGATAGCATTATTGCACATGTGAAGATACTTGAACCTGGACTCACTAGTTCAGCAGGGGCCATCTGTGCAGGGGAGTGAGCAAGAGTTCACCTCCTCTCCCCTAAAAACAAGCACCCTTAAGCAGGATAGTTAACCCCTAGCTGCTCCTGTGGAGCTGCTCTGTGGGGAATGGAACAGGACTGTGGCTAAACCACGTCATGCGTTCTGCTCGCCTCCTTCACCTGCCTGCTCTCCCTCAGGCTGTGGTTGGAAATACGGTTGGCCTGTCGTCTTGAATCATTCAGTGATGGCTGCACTGTAACAGTTCCAAACGTGACAGCGCATTTAATAAGCAAAACATGTTTATAGACCAAGGACTTTGACATTAATAGTCTCATTGGAAAGGAATGCAGTGTTAATGCCCGTGAAATCCCAGGTTTCGGGTGGGTCAGCTGTGTGTAGGGGGGCACTGTACAGCTGCCTTGTCAGTCAACACCTCGTGCATTAGCTGGTGGGAAAGCTACGTCCGAGTACCCAATCGGTGTTTGAAAGGTGGAGGTTCAGCAATCCGCAAAGGATGAGTGTGCTTTCACAGAGCTGATGTTGAGGTTTAAGCTTTTAAAGAAAGAACTGGATTCATATTTATACAAGTCTACAATAACGTCTTCTATCACATTGTCAAGAAGACGAGCTAATGAAGCCAAATAGGAAATAATGATTCTCTTTTCTTGCTTTTAAACATGCTGGAAATCGAGGTAAGGGTCAACTGTACACAGTGGAATGTCACATTTAATCTAAATCTAGAGAACGCTTAGTGTTTCTGTGATGGGCTCAAAGGAACACTTTTCATATTAGAATGGATTGAATATTTTATAGAACTTGCATTGGTTAGGGCTGCAACTATGTACTGATAATTAGAATCTTAAAATAAACCATTCAATCAATCCTAATATGTTTGCAGTGATGGGCTGGGCTTGTTACTCAAATGTAATATGTTACTCCTTACTGTTTTACATTTCAAAATGAATATTGCTTCACTTATTACTTCATTTATTAACCCCTGTCAAAATGTACTTGTTTCATTACTGGGTATATTAGTTTTGATAGGGTTATGGTCTGAAGATGAACAGAGAATTAATAGTGGAAATAAGTAACATTACATCCATTAAAAACGCAGCCAGGAGCTTAAGTAGTTCTTTGTTGCCTGCTGTTGAATCCAGTTTTAGTAGTTTAGCTACAAAGGGCTCGTGTATCTTCAAGCTTCACATTGTTGTGCTGTCTTTATAAGTGTTTCAAGAGGTTTGAGGTTGTTATTATTTTTCCCCCCAGTGGAAGGAACCTTACCACGACCTGCACACAATTTACATGATACAATACGATACATTTTGTCCTGACAAAATCAAAGTAGTGACAATATTTCCAGCAGCTGAATGTAGGCACTTCTTCACTGCCAGCTTATTGCTTATTGTGCTGCTAATGGTGACGTCAAAAGCAACGACTGTGAATGTTAAATGTCAAGTTTCAAATTAATTTTTGCAGAGGGAGGGAATAATGTTAGTAATTATTACTGAAATTGTATTTGTAAGCCATAAAGACCATAAAGCCTTGGTAATGAATTAGTTATGTTATGAGCTATGTTTTATACAGTTTATCCAGAAGTATTCACAGTACTTAACTTTTCCATTTTGTTGTGTTACAGCCTTGTTTCAAAATGGATGAAATTATTTTCCCCAACATTCTACAAACAATACCTCATAATGACAATGTGAAAGATGTTTGTTTGAAGTCTTTGCAAATGTATTAAAAATAAAAACAAATTACCTTGTTTGCTCAATACTTCGTCAAAGCACCTTTAGCACCAATTACAGCCTCAGGTCTTTTTGAGTAGGATGCTACAAGCTTGACAAACCTATTTTGGGGCAGTTTCCCACATTCTTCTTTGCAGCACCTCTCAAGCTCCATCAGGTTGGATGGGGAGCGTCGGTGCAAAGCCATTTTCAGATCTTTCCAGAAATGTTCAATAGGGTTCAAGTCTGGGCTCTGACTGCTCCACTCAAGAACATTCACAGAGTTATTCCTGTAGCCACTGCTTTGTTATCTTGGCTGTGGGCTTAGGGTCGTTGTCCTGTTGATGATGAAAGATGAATCACTGCCCCAGTCTGAGGTCAAGAGCTCTCTGGAGGTGGGCTGTCGTGTGCCTTTTACTGATGAGTGGTTTGCGTCTGGCCACTCTAGCATACCGGGCTGATTGGTGGAGTGCTGCAGTGATTGTTGTTCTTCTGGAAGGTTCTCCTCTCTCCACAGAGAAAGCTCTTTCAGAGTGACCATTGGGTTTTTGGTCACCTCCCTGACTAAGGCCCTTCTCTGCTGTTACCTGTGGGACATTATATAGACAGGTGTATGCTTTTCCAAATCGTGTCCAATCAACTCAATTTTGAGTGTCATGGCAAAGGTCATGAATACTTATGTACATGTGATTTCTTTCTGGGAATACAGACATAAAACTCAGAGCAACATAAACGGTGACACCCTCGCTTTTTTTTTAATGTATTTTTTTTCCCCTCCTCCATTATAAGCTTTTTGCCAGCTCTGGGATTGATTTTTCTAATGTGCAAGATCAACCTTCCACCAAGTGAAATCACTTTCTTGCAAAATATATATCAGAGATTTTGTAATGTCAGTTTTTTTCCAGTATTTACAACCCTATTACTGTTGTGGTTATTTGTGGTAGGACGAGGCTGCTGTGCAGTAACTTGTTAAATGTTAGTGAAGGGAAAAAAAGAAACTTGTAGAAGAGAGGTTTATCATGTTGGGTTGGCTGCTGTTAATGTCAGTTAATATAAATCAAATTAAACACAAAATAAAACCATGTCAACGCTGGGATTGAATCTTGTAATTATAGTCTGTGATAATGGAAAAACATCAAAGAAATTTTAGGCCAATTTTAGAAAGTTCTACATCCTGATGTGCTACTTTAAAAAGTCATCATGAAATAATAACGATCTTGCAATTACAGCACCATCTGGGCTTGATGTCACAATGTTGTAGAGATTTACTGAGACTGGAGGCTGCTTGTGTACTTTGAGGTTTTTGAAGGACGCCTGCACTGATTTTCAACATGGTTCTTATGGTTCTAGTTTGGGTAGTACATTTACAAAAATGTCATTAAACTTCCCATTGACTTCCCTATATCAAAAGATCTCTCTACTTTTAGCTGAAAAAAGATGACATCACTTATGTCATCTTGTTGCTCACACTATGAGGTTTGTAATCATGGTCAACCTGCTTTTCCAGAGTTCCCTAGATGACATCATCTGAACTCCTAATGATGAAAAAGGCCTCCAGGTGATGTCATCTGGAGTTTTTCAGCTAGAATTGGAGAAATATTTGATTATAGGAAGTCAGAGGGATGTTTAAAAGCATGAAGGGAGAAAGTTGAAATTTGGTGAAGTTGCCCTTTTAAAGAAATAAAAGCTAAAATCAGTCTGTGGTGCTCATAAGAAAGAAACTTGGCGGGTCACTTTGCAACAATGAAGACAGTACAGCGCATATTTTAAATAGATGGTCATTATGAAAACTTGACATTTCTATTCCTAAACATCAGGCAGCCAGAAAGGTGGAACAAGTGAGATTATACCTGTCTATTCAGTGTGTTCCCTCATTGGGCTCAGCTCAATTGTCTATGGAAAACCCTCTGATATGGATTTTAAGTCTCGACTGTATTCAGCTCATGAAATTCATAAAATACCTCATGCAAGGAAATATAAAACTGCATTTTTCTGACTGTGTTTACTCAGTACTTTTGATTTCAGACAGCTGATGTTTTACGTATGCAAATTCCATAGCAGCACGTTCCACTTCACAGACTTGTGCTTTATTTCCATTAGTTCTTTTAATGACTAAGAGTTTACTTTGTGCTGTAAATGCACTCAGATACTAAAGTCAAAGCCATGTGATGCACAATCATCTTAATCGTCTTAATGTTGGCTGGTTTTCTTATAATTCTATGATTATTAACTAAGTTATGTCAGGTTTTAAACTGTTGATTGGCCAGAAAAATACATTTGAATATTTTACCTGAACGTTTTTTTTAAAGTTTTTTGTTTTTTCCAAATTCAATAATTAAATCTAGAAAATAATAGTCCGATTATCTGAAAATAATAGAAAAAAAATGATATATAATTGGTAGAGCTGAACTGTATAACAGTATTTTCCTGTGCGTATTGCATGTTACTGCAGTGGGTTCTGAGCAGTTTCATAATCTCTGTTCATAATGTTAAATCTTAAATCTAGTTTTAAGTAATACAATAAAATCCAAAATCTGATGTAATGTCAGTCATTCTGTTACTTGAATTAGCTTGTTTTTCTATGTTTCCAAAATGTATGTCGAGAAATTGTAAAAAAAAAAAAAAAAAAAATAGTGCCCCAAATGTATTAATGTAATGGCGTGTGTGTTTGTGTGTGTATATTATTATATTAGTATAATAATATTAATAAGCTGCGTATTTACTCAATTTATTGATTAGATATTTGGCCTAATTTTCTTCAGTCCAAGTTTATCTTCAAATATTGAATTTTAGCTCCTCTGTAAAACAAATACTGAATATCAGCATATACTTTCCTCTACATTTATTTAACTGATCACTGTAGTTACTTTTCATAATCACATTATTAAACAACATATACAGTATAATCAGAATTTCTTGGCTGATATTGTGAAATTTAGCAGCTACTCAGGAGTGTGTAAAGTAATTATTGAATTTGAAACTTATCATCAAACTGCAAATAAGGTTGTTAAAATCTGCTCCATCTTTATATTTTGCAACAGTAAAGTTTCCAAAAATTACTTTGGGTATATCAGGCATTTTTTGTTTAACTCAAGTAAATGATCAGAGTACTTCATCCACCACTGTTTGCCAGTTAATTCTCTGTTGACTGTCTAATCGACCAGTAACAGAAGCTCTACATTTGTGCCTAATTGTTGTTGGTTTTCAAATGATGTGCCTCATTTATGCCAAGTGAAAAAGCTTTTAGGCTGATGACTAACTGATGTGTTTGTATCTTGGGTAAACTTATAAAAGAAGCAGCAGGAAACAAATTGCAACAGAAACGCTCCCATTAAGTTTATGCTAGACAAGCTTAGAAGTGGTTTCTCACGTTAACAAAAGTGATATTTGACAAAATAATCAGCTCTTTTGTGCTGCTGTCTGAGGGACTTACTTAAACCACAACATCTGACTGCCCCAGGAGTAGTGATGTGATGTAAAGTGGTTTTCCAGTTCCCCTCTGATGTGTGTCTCAGTATTCAGTCAGTACCTTTTTCCCTTCGGGACTTGCACATGAATATTTAGCAATTAATGTTATGATATTATACATCAGAAACCGTTTTTCAAAGACGACAAGATGTGAATGGAATAGAGAGGATGAACACCAACACTGCTTTAAACCTCTTAAATGCAGATGTAAAATCTCGTTCTGAGGAAGATCTGTTTTGAACGTATTACTCTTGAGCTGTGGAAACACTGCTGAAAGGTCTTTTCTTTGAAGCTTGAAACTTTATTTGTTTTAAATTTCGATATTTGACTTGGCATTTTCAAACATCTCACCAACACATGTTCCAGCTCTCTTGAGACAATTACATTTACACTTCACTCATGAAAATGCATCAAATACATCACACATTCACACAATTCTCCATGAAGTGAATTTATTAAGTCTATTGTGTAATTATCAGCCGCTTTCTGTCATGACTTCTCATGGCAACCAGTTACTCAGCTGACAACTGCATATTTCCTGTTGTGAGTAAATGGTAGCTGAGCATTAAAGGAGGAGGAGGTCCACTGAGAGACCCTATGATAAGGTTTATTGACCGTTACTGAAAATGAAGCAGCAGCCTCAGACAGGCCTTGCCTTCTGTTTTTTAATGTAAGGAGAAGCTCCTCTGCAGCAAATACAAATCTTGAGTTTCTCTCCAGAAATCTGCTCAGTTCTGTTTCTTCTTTCTTCATGTTTGGTTTTTTGGTTTCCTGTGCAGTTAGGTTCTGGCATGCTCTACCTTTATCTTCTCTTTTAATTTGTTTCTTCACACTTCACTAAACACAAACTTTCTAATTCCTGCTTCCTTTTCTTCTCACTAGCTTGATTTGTATGTGGTTTGAGCCAGAAGGTGTGCGTCGTTTGGCTGACAAACACGCTCCAAGAACATTAATCTTCAAACATATGAAAGGCAGCACACTTAATCTGTCAGGCTGCTTCCTCTGTTGGTGGGTTTCTACACTTTTTAAGGACTCAAAAAAAAAAAAAAAGCAGCATAGTCCCAGGAGAAAATGTGATGCAACAGATGTACAGTATGTACATGTGTGTCTCTGCATGGCATTTTATTCTCAATGTTAGTCTTTTGACACGATTGGTAGTGTTTCCTACATGTTTGTGTACACATGCATGGCTGAGCTCCATCCTTGCTAATCTTGGCGTGTTGCAGCCGCAAGTCGAACAGCGCCCATCTAGTGCCTGTGAAGACTAAGCTAAAGATCCAGAAGGCAGTTGGGGCTGGCTTCACACAGCACTGCGGGACCTCATTACTGTATTCTTTGGGCTGGAAAATGTCTGTCAGTAAGGATTTATTAAAAGCCAACCTGCTGCAGCAGCTCCTCGTGCTGCTGTAATGAGAGGTCCTTTACAATATAGGCTCCAGAGTGGTTCATATTGGACAGGTGAAATATCACGGGTAATCTGCGATACAGATAGAAGCTGTCGTGATCCAGTTTGGTTTTGTTGTGGTCATTAGCATTACAATGCTTGCATTCACTCAGTTTTGTACAGAACAGTTGAAGCCGGGGAAATGTAGTCTGCTCCGGGCCACTGCACGTCTAGTAGCTGCAGAATAACATGCATTTATTTATCATTTTTACACACACTGCTTTCCTGTTTGGGTATTTAACTAAAGCACTGCTGAATACTTTTGCTCCACCATTATTAATGGAGGTGGACTGTTCTGAGGGCATTCAGATCTTATTTAGACTTCTTAGTGTGTTTTGTCAATCTAATGTTATCTTCAGGATTTAGCATCTTTTTGTTCGGCCTCTGTTTGTGGAGGAAGATGCAACGGCTGCTCTGTCTGAAGTAAACTTTTTATTTAGTCGCTGGCTGCTTTCCTTCTCATTCTCTTTCTTTCCATGGATTTCCTGAGGACATTTGTTTTGCTTTTGTTTAAATGTTGTAATAGTTTGTTGCCAATTATGTTTCCATCACAGTAGATTAGATGTCTCTTCATCTGTTCTTTCCCTCAATCTGTGCACTTGATCTTTTTGGTTTCCCCCTCACCTAACTTCTTATCTTCTACCTCACAGACTCGCACACCACGTGTGACTCGACTCAGCCCGACACAGCCAGCCCTTGCTGACCAGGCCAGCAGAGTATCCTTTGCATCAGCGGAAAATCTGGAAACCATGTCAGAGCCCGATATCCCCATTGGCTTTAACCGGATGAACCGGCTACGCCAGAGCCTGCCGCTGGCCCGCTCATCCAGCCAGGCTAAACTGCGTGCGCCAGGTCAGAACACAAATATTCAAAAAGATCTGCACTCTAAACGCTGTGACGCATTCATATTCTGTAAACTTTAAAAACAAACATAGCATAATGTTTTGGTTGGTTTCTACAGAAAATGAGTTTTTTTTTTTTTAAAAGTGATACATTTATTCTCCACAGAAAGTTAAAGTACCATATGATCAAAATTAGGCAACAATAAAACACTGAAACAGTGCTATAGGAATTATTTTCACATCCCCAACTGATGCAGTAGGATTTGTACCATGCCCATAGTTTGGAATCCAGGCGAATCCACTCAGCCTGCAGTTTGAATATTTATTATATAGTTGTGGTTTCATTGTCTCTGGTTTAAAAAGATACTGATCAGCATGACTCTGAGTGTTTCTCTGTCGACCTCCTTAATCCATAGTAAGATTTCTCAAACACTGGTCATTTTCCTTTAAAACTTTGGTTCCTGAAAGTGAAGCCTATTGTTCCTGTAGCAACATGGCTCATAAGGCCATGAGACAGTTGAGAAAAACAGCATTCAACTGGTTAAAACATCAATTAATTTAACTAAATGCATTTATACACAATTTTTAAATTGCATTAAAAAATGGAACCAAGGTTGTCTAATGCTGCAGCAACATACTGTAACAGGGAGGGAGAGAAAATGAGTCACACAGCTTAGATCTATTAGCTGGGAGCACTGGGCCCAGATGCAGCCAGTGGGCACTAATGAACATCCAGCCAAAACAACAAGCAGCTGACACAAACTGTCAGAGCTGGCAGCAGAGGTCGCCACAGTCCTCTGACTTCTGGTATCTCTCTCAATCGTCAAGCATCACCACGAGGTTGATATTTATAGTTTAAAGTGAAATGTCTCAACAGCTTTTGAGGTAGATTGTTATTAAAGTGAAACACTGGAATTATATTGTTATTTCATCTGATATTTTTTAGATTTGTCTTAATACTTTGGTTTGTATTAATTAGCCAATGTTAGCATATTATCCAACTAAAGTCAGATAATCCTGTGAGCTTGTGAACACGTTAGCGAGACATTGTTTGTGTATTCGACGGGAACCTTAAAGATGCACAGAAATGTTGGGCAACAGATTCAATGTATATAGCGTGTCTAGCCCCCTTCGCTGTGTGGTCAAGGGCCACCTTGGTGTGAGTCCCGTGCCCAGATAAAATGGGAGGGTTGCAGCAGGAAGGGCATCCGGCATAAAAACTCAGGCCAAATTTCTGGAAATTTGAGTAACGTGTCACCCACAATTCTGGTGGCTTTGTGGACACATCATATCTGAAGTGTCTCCTCTGGTGCTAAAGAGTTTTCCTGTTATATTTACTCTTCTTTAGAGACTTGTAGTCAGAGATGTTGCAGTTTCCATATCACATTTACATCTAGTCATTTGTCAGACTCTTTCATCCAAAGCTACTGACAAGGTACAAAGCAAGAAAAACTGAATCTGAGTCAGGGAGAAGAAATTAATGCAAAATGCTGTGACAAGACATGTTTCAGCTTCATGGGATACAAATGCCAGATGGGAAAAGAAGAAACTCCTTTTTCTCTTTAACTGTTCTAGTTTCTGTCTTCAAAAAGTTTTTGAATATTGGCAGTGAGGCTGCTGAAAACTGAGCTGAAGAGCTTTGCTTAGGATCTTTTTCTTTGTGGTGTAGATGTTTCATTGGCAAATCAAGTGGACAGGAGGGGTTGTAGACCTGGATGGGGTGAGAGTCGGAGTTTTAACCCTGATGCAGGAAGCCATCGCAGAGATCTGAACAGTGTTTGTGATGTGACTCCTACTGCATTTTGCATCATCTGGAGAGGTTTGATTGTACAGCTGGTCGCCCTGTCAGCAGGACTCTGTAGTAGATAAGTGGAGATATGAGCAGTGCCTGCAGGAGGAGTTGTTATATATTCAGAAAGATAGGGTCTGATCTTTCTAGTAGAGGGCAAAAATGCTGCCAGATAGATGGAGGACATGGCCCGCAGATCTTTAGCAGACCTTGTGTGGATCTTGGAGATTTTAGACTGGGATGCCATTTGTTAGCATACTTTCAGTGGAGCCTGGGAAGGGGGGAGGGGGGGGGGGTGTGCTTTCCTCTGGCTGTGTAGGAGGCGGAGGGGCTGCTGAGCCATCTTTGCTCAGCGGTGCCTAGGGATGTGCTGCATAGTCGATGCTAGGTAGCGAGCTAAAGGCTAAATAAATAAGAAAAATGTGTTTTTGTTTTTTATTTAATTTAAAAAGCAGAATAGCTATGATGGCTGTGCTGAATCCGTTGTGTTTAGATGCCAGTGCAGACTGAGTCAGGAGCAACATTTGTAAAGAGGCATTGCAGTGCTTGTTGTGCTTGGCACTAATGTTTCTGTGAAAGTGGAGAAGTGGAAGCCTGTGGAAAAGCAAACCAGTTCTTTGAAGGTTGAACGAAATCTGAACCACAACTAGTAGCAGGCTAGAACTGTCGCCTAGTTCGTATTGGTTTGATGTTTTTGACAAGCACCAGCAAACATGATGCATTGCATGTGACTGTCCTCTTCCAAGGCGTGACTTCGCTTCCCTTCGGTTGACTGGCTATAGAAGCATCAACAGAGTTGTCTCATCTCGCCAAACTACCTGTCGTGTTTGATTAATGGCTTTGGCAGCTAACAAACTCATCTGCTTCTTAAACTATGTTTCTAATGCAGCATATGGGGAGGAGGATAATGCATGAGTAACTATGAGTGGGGCAAAGCAGTGATTTACTGTAATCCTTGTGTCTTGGCTCATTTGTAAGTTATTGCTAAATCAATCATAAAACCGTACAAAAGGTTGAAAGTAGCTTCTTATCTTTTGGTTAATTGAAAAGTTAATTCAGTACCACGTATCAAATATCTTGGCCATGTGATTAGTTGTATAACAAAGTCCTTTTTTATAACACTCCTGTCGCACAGTTAATTTTGCTTTTGTACACTTACTATTACATGACAAACAGGTGAGAAATTTCACTCTCTTCCAGCTAACGTGAGGATGAAAATTACGTGTCATTTAATGGTATTACTTTTTTTTTTTAGTGTGAATGTTAAGGCAGAGATCATAATAACTGTTTCTAAGCATGTCTAGGAATCAGGGCTGTCTCCTGAAAGTTGATGAGTCGAGTCGTCTGTCGGAAACTCGTCAGTCCACTGAGATTAGTAGTGTGTTTTTGGTTTTTTTTATTTCGCCTACAATGAAAGATAAATCAAATAGATGCTAACTAAATTAAGAAGTGGATGATCTGATCCTGATACTTTCAGAAAAAAAAAGAAAAACTTATTGTGCCTTCTATGAAGTCAGACTTACAGAACAACACTGTGCAGTGATGCAAAGATTCACTAGCAAAGGTTTTGAGTGAGGCTCGTCCTTCTGACCGATCGGAGAACGTCAACACTTTCTGTTCTGTTAGTTAATTTTGCAGCGTCTTCTTGTATTTGATGACTAATACCTGAAGGTGGTGCAGAGTGTGGTAAAGGAGGAGAGGGGATTGATTTTGAGTCCCATGCTAGTGGTATCGCATGAGCATCAATAATATGACAGATTTCCAACAGCAGCAATCCCAGTATTTATATAACTAAACATGTTAATAAGAGTGGCAGACATAACATAACACATCTTTTTTTAATACAGACACTGAAAAATAACTTTTTATTAATGTTTTTAACCAGCTGTTATGCTCGATTGTGTGGGTCAATATTTTTGTATTAGTTTTAGTATTTAATAACCCTGGTTGAAATGTCTGGTGGGTGTGTATGTAAACTAAAGTGCCTTCTCTAAACATCCAGCAGGCACAAAATACTAATAATTTGAGATGAAAATTGTGCTTCCAAACACTTGGATCTCCATCATTGCTCCTTCTTATCTGTGAATGCAGGGATCTTGTTCCTCCAGCTTGGGGAGGAGACGCGCCGGGTGCACTTGACCCATGAGCTGACCAGTTTGGATACCCTGAGGGCCCTCATTGTGCACATGTTCCCTCAGAGGCTGACCATGGCCATGCTCAGGTGAGGCTGCTGCTGGGTTTTTATTGATCGGTTAAATGATATTTAACTGCTGCAGTGTTGCATCTACACTTCATTTATTGCGGGTGTTATCGATCAATGACACGGTGAATAGTGTAAGTGACACATTGCAATTTCATTCTCAGTCACAGCCATAAAGAAATAAATATTTGTAACAAGAGGAAGAAAAATAAAATGAAGCACAAAATCAGTGAAGCCAAAGGTTTGAGAAAGATGAAGCTTAAAGGTCACTTTGAAATGACAAATTAAAGTGTAACTTAAATGAATTTTTCTGGCTTGGTTGTTGAGGAAAACATCCAAAGTTAGGTGGCCTAGTGTTTCTTTCATTGTTTCAGTTGGGATGAATCCTTTAACTGCAAAGCTTCTCATATTCTCCTCTAGACTCGAGACTCTCATTTCTCAGTGTGTCTATACCAATAGTCACTTTTCTGCAACTAGGTCAGACAATCAAGAGGCTTTTTCATCATGGTGTTTATAGTTTGTGTATAATCAGCTCCGAAGCTGCTTAGCGTGCCATTCAGGGCTCTTTACTCCAGACTCAGTGAACGTTACATTCCTGATGAGCTCAGTATCAGATCATCCAGTTTTTCTCTCAACCTGTAAGTGACTGTGCATCACTGGTGATTAGCTGAAATTGGCTGTGGATGGGCTATTTATCAGTGATTGCTCTGTGTTTGTTTTGATGACTGTTGATGTCCAGGTCTCCCAGCACGGCTCTGCTGATCAAAGATGAGACCCGTAATGTGTTTTATGAGCTGGAGGACCCACGGGACGTTCAAGACCGCTGCATAATTAAGATTTACTGCAAAGAGCCCATCTATGGCACCTACCCTGGACACCACAACCCACACCTGGCAAACGGAGACCTGCGGGTAGGTGTGTGTGTGTGTGTGTGTGTGTGTGCCACTTTACTCTTTTTGTGAGTATTTTTTTTTCTTCACCAATGGAAATTGGAAATTATCCTCCCTCAGTCACAGTCACCTCTTTCTTTATTACCAATTAATTCTGTGCTTCAGGCTTAAGACTCAAAGATAGAGATAAGACAGCAAGACAAACACTTGTCTTTTTCTGGTGGTGGCAGATTGCAGCCAACTAAATCATCCCACAAATAATGGAATAGCATTTATAATCCTCCTCTTTAAATGATTTACTCTCTACATCAGTATCCATCACCCACAGAACACTGATATTATGTAAGTGTTTACAAACACTAGTTTACACTCCATAAAGTGTCCAGCTGTAAGTTATTCGTACTTGCTCTGAGAGTGAGTCATGTGCTCCAACACTAACAGTATTGCGTTGACCCAGTGCCAATCGTTCACAGCAGTGCCCGGGCTGGATGCCCAAACACTGTAAAACAGCATCAACACTGTTCTGAGATGATTGACTGGTTTGCTTTATCTGAAGACATGGATGATCTGGGCATGCAGACATCAAGTTTTTAGGCTGCCTGTCTGTCCCATTGTCATTCACACGATACCACCAGACAC
This sequence comes from Channa maculata, assembly GCA_020496755.1. Lineage (NCBI taxonomy): Eukaryota > Metazoa > Chordata > Actinopteri > Anabantiformes > Channidae > Channa > Channa maculata. Next base: position 1,349,819 of record CM035618.1, read on the forward strand.
TATATCAGCAAAATCTAATCAGTTCATCGTGATATTCAGTACCGTTTTTGATACCCTGGGGAAAATGTACACAGAATTGAGGATTTTCATTAAGAGATTAACATAGGGCCACACAGGCCCTGCTGGGTTTCTTAGCTTTATTTGAGTTTGCAGCTCACTGTCTCTGTTGTTAAAGAAACTAAACAAAACCAAGGACAAGTAGTTTACTTGGGCACACAATGCAAATCATTGATTGGTTGTTTAGGCACATTTACAGCTCATTCATTCTTTCAGGCTGCTGATTAGTCGACTGAAAGTGCTGTTGCCCTTCCCCACATATGGTAAAATTTAATTAAATAGTCATATAATTAATAGAACATTGATACAAGAGTAATGAGATCAGCTGTATTGGTTCAAAACATTAGAACTTAAACCAAGTTCTGTAGAATATTGGCCTAAAATGTACATGGTTGTAAAAAACCGATGTTTAGCAAATTTCTCATCACTTCCCTTTGTGCTTAGGCCTGTGTGTGTGTGTGTGTGTGTGTGTGTGTGTGTGTGTGTGTGTGTGTGTGAGTACGAGAGTGAGACATGCATCTTATCCTATCAGCATCCAATCGCAAACTAACTTCAAACAATTGCACTCCTGTAGAAAAACACGTCAGAGGTCAGTATGTTAAATGTGCCTTATTTTGAATTGTAGTAATCATTACAAATATAGCTGTGTTTTTTGTATTGGTTTTGAGATGCCTTCGTCTGAGAGGGAGAGATTCACACACCCTATTATTAATGTGTTAATTAAAAAATTGTATTAATATATTTTTAACTATAGTAAATTGTACACTATGCAGGAATTTGTTAGATTAAAACATATTGTGACTCAGAGATCCCGTCAGTCCCACACGTCACTAACGGATACTGGAAATAGCATCGTTTTAAAAGTGATTTTCAGTGTTTGAAGGAGCTAAAGCGGCTTGTTAGCAGAGTCTGTGGTTGAGGATGAGCAGCCACTGTCCACAGTGGAATCCTTTTAGCTGCATTCAGAGCATATGGAGGTGAGTTGTTAGCTGGTTCAGCTTCAGGTTTTGAGAGTAGGACACATGACTGCATCCTTTACCAGTGATCATTTCATTTCATTTACATTTAGTCATTTAGGAGACACTTTTATCCAAAGCGAGTTACAAGTGAGGTACAAGGCAGCAAAAATCTAAGTCAAGGAGAAAACATCAAAGCAAAGTTCTGTCAGAAAAGTGTTCACAGTTTACGAGATGCAAGTGTGAGAAAGAGCAGAAAGGAAGGTTTTTTTTTTTTTAAATAGATTCAGGTGCATAGGAAGATGTGGAAGAGTTCTGTTTTCAGCAGTTTTTTGAATATTGGGAGTGAGTTTGCTGAGCGTGCAGAGTTTGGTAGCTCGTTCCACCATCGTGGGATCATTGCACTAAAAAGTTTTGCTTGGTGTCTTCTGTGCGGTGCTGAACAAATGTGTTAGAGCTGTATAGGTTTTATATTGCAAGTCTTTTGGTAATTGTGGCTTTATGTATTTATATTATACCCAAATATAGATTATCAATGAGTTGCATGATTAATACCTTTAATGTAAAGCAGTATCTGATATATTATGTTTTGACTAACAACTACTAATCAGGATCCAGATAAGTCTGGAATCAAATTGCCAATCCCGTGATTAATGGATGATCTCCTCCCAACACTGTGAAATAATTCATTTATGCCATAAAATCAATCTAGCATTTAAATCTAAAGGTGAAGGCTGCACTTTGTTTGGCACACAAACCAAAATGGAATTATAATAAGTTTATTACAATACACAACAAAAGGTGTTGTCAACATAACAGCAGTAGCACAGTTTTCCTTGATGTGGACTAAATGAGCCAAATTACAGGTATGAAAACAACCCAAGGCTGAATTATTCCAGGGACAATATGCAAGGTCTGATATGTGCGTTACAATAATGATAAAATGGAGCCAAAAGTTTATTTTAGTCTACAGTGCAGTAAAGGTTGGAAATCTCTGACTCCAAGTATAATCAGTTATGCGTTAGTTTTGCTTAACTACACAATTAATCCTTTTAGCTCTAGTAGGTGGCAGTAGTTGTAAGTGGGTGTAGGTTCAAGCAGTGTTGTAAAGCATAAGAGCAATTTTTTCATGCTCCTCTTACTACTTGATCTTTGTTGTACTGCCATTACCTGCAACATCCCTGTCATTCAGCAGCATATTGATGAGCCACAATGGGGATTAATCGTAATTCATCACTCGGCTGCTGGCAAAAAAGAATGTGGCACCAGCCTGATTAGCATGATCATTAATGCTTTATGCATTTGGTTACAGCTGGAGCAAAATAAACCACTGCAAATTGATGATGCCTAATGTTGGGTTTTGCAGTACGAGACCTTACATTTTGTTGCTGTCTAATTACAATGTGATTATGGAAATGGGAAAGCAGTAATTTAGTGTTAGAGAATGCTGCTTTTATGGAATAAAATAAATTATAAACTAGATAAATTGCATTACAGGAATGCAGACACGCAGTGCACACTGGGAAAAATGTATCTGAATGTTAAACAGCTAAAATAAAGTGAGGGTTGCCGACAGCAGGGCCTTTCTGACACATTTGCTCTTTCTGCTGCCTTCAATCAAACTCCCTGAGGCCTTGTGCGTGTGTGTGTGTGTGTGATCGCTTTTCTACCTGCTGGTGTCCACGATTTGCAGCTGCCCACTAATGTTTTAGAGGTCAACTGTTCTGCCCCCCTCCCCTACCCACCCATGGGATCAGTCGCTGTGATCGGACTTGCGCATGCCTCAGAAATCTTTTTAGGCGTTTAAGCATTTTACAGCCTTAACAAAGAAGTTTGCTTACGTTGAGTTTTACATGTGTGAGGTACATCAGCTGATTCTGCGGCTTCCAAGATGAATGTCTACGAGGTGTGTGTGTGTGTGTGTGTGTGTGTGTGCGTGCGTGCATGTGCTAATATTCAAGGTTATCATACAACTCCAAAACTCAATGTAAATCAATGGAAAGTCTCCACTGGGTATTGAATATACGAGTGTGTGTGTGTGTGTGTGTGAGAGAGAGCTTATTGAACCCCAGCCAGCAGAGTCAAGATTACTCCCTAATTGCAGAACACAAAAACATAACCAGGATTACTGGAGTCTTTGTAAGTCTGTGGCTGTGACTGGAGGACAGACTGTACTTGAGGATGAGATTGATTGGGAGATTTTCAACAGTGGGACAACGACCTGCTTTGAAAGTTGCCTGGGGACAAATCTTTTGACAGTGTACCTGCAGAAGACGTCTTGTGGCTTCAGGGGGGTTTTGTGGTTGGAAGGAAATGTCTTTAGCACATTTAAAGTATGGTGTTGATACAAGGCTGTTGCTAAGATACAAGATAGAAGATGATGGCACTAGAGTCATTAGTCTGCTGTGAGGCTGTCCACAGGGTGTTGCTGTAAGAGGCCTGAGGGTTATTATGCAGAAATATTGGTTTTCCAATTTGCATTGTCTCCAGGAGATAGCTTTGTGCGTCATAAGCATTTACGGATTTGTCTTCTTTTGTGTTTCCTTGCTGTATCTATTACTCTTGGCTGGTTCCCACCAACGCAGGGCTTTCACTGACACTGCACTCTGCTGCTGCTCTCTTTTGTTTTGCCTTTCTGTCTGACAATTGGGATTGATGCCAAACAGAATCCCTCATTCTCTGCTAGTGATCAAGTTCAACTTAAAACCCACTTCCAATGCAATTTGGAGACTTTCCTATCTTGGAACAGCATCTATGAGGTGCTACACGCTGTTACAGTAAGCTGTGCGGTCATAGTATGTTTTGTCCAAGATTACTCCGTTTTTGTTATTTGTGACAAAAATGAGATTTCAGGTGTAAAGTGAATCTAATTCATGCAGGGATTTGACACGTAACAAAGGTCCACTAGGCCGGGACTCGAGCTCTGGATGTTGTAGTTACGTGATACATTTCTCTGTCCTGGTATAGGGATCCCTCTTCTGCTGCTTTTCCTGAGGTTTCTTCTCATTAAAAGATTTTGTGGGGGAGGTCTCTTTTGTGATCAAAGGGTCTAAGGACAGAAGAAGTTGCAGATTTTGCAGATAAGTCCTTGGAGGGAAATTAGTCAGGTTCATTTGAATCATTTTCCGTCCTCGGTGAGATCTGTTTGCCCAGGGCTGAACGCAGCAATCGCACTTTGGGTCCAACCAGAACAACCCCACCAAGACCCTCTACTCGATATGGTCTTTGTCTGGGCTCAAGCGGATGTTTTGTGCTGGAAGCATGATCTGACCTTGATTTAGCAGATTTTTGGCTACACTGATTAAGTATGTGTGTAATGTGAAGTGTTATTTTCCAAGTGCATTTAGCATCTGCTGGCAGAGTTTTGCTTGGTGTAATACCCAGATACATAATCACCACGATTATGAGCACAAGCCAATTGTGCAGCCGTACCATGTTTCATTGCAATTTTTTTATTCGCAGGCACAGAACAGGATCATCTGCCTGTGTCACCTTTTATTTTACCAATGAGAGATCGATCTGGTTCACTGAGCTGGACCAGAGCAATAGAACTATGTTTGAAAACAAGTTAAGGTAAAGATGAAATCCTAAAAAAATGGACCAAACCTGTCAGTGAGTTTTGGGTGAGCTAGAACAGATTGTCCGCTCTGCAGTGCTTGATAATGTCTAGTCTTGGAACTGTGTTTTGCGATCTTTACAGAGGGAGATGGTCTATGCACCTCAGGACTCGCCACCTAACCGCCGCCTCAGCAACCCTCCAATGTCTTCCCAGCATTCGTCCTCCTCTGCCTCGCCACCTCAAGGCTCACCGTCCCGTGCCCGCCTCCTCTACAGCGGGGGCCGGCCTTCCTCCTACGCTGGGCCACCTCACCACACCCACTCCCTGCCACACCCACACTCCCAGTCCCACCACTCCTCCCCCCACCAGCAGCCACAGATCCATCAGCCCCACCACACCCAGCCAGCCTTCTGCGCCTCCTCCAGTGCCATCCTGGAGCGCAGGGATGTGAAGCCTGACGATGAAGTAGGTGGATCCAGGAGCATGGTGCTGCTGCGAGGGGATGATCGTGGTGGGGGGATTTACGCAGACCCCTATTCTCTGGGTCCTGACACAAGTCGGTTGAGTCTTGCAGGAGGACCTCACTCCCCTCTACCAGCCAGAGCCGACCCCTATGGCTCCTTATACCGTCGTGGAGGAGGTGGGGGAGGAGGAGGTGCTGGGTCAGTGCGTTCACTCACCTCCTATTCAGCAGCTGCTTTGCAAGGTGAGTTGATGGAAAGTGGAGCTCTCTACAGGACTGGAGGACCACTTTACAATGATGCCTATGCTGCGTCTATGTTGGCCATGGGGCTACGGGTGCCGCCACCTTCCTCCCCACAGAAGATACCAGACATAAGGGATTCCTACGTGGGCACCATGCCTGCTCGGGGATCCCCTGGTAGGCAGAGTTTGAGAAGGGACTCAGTGACTTCCTCAGTTTTTGGGGACAGTCCCAAAGCCCGGGGCCAGGGTCCAGGGCTAGGTCTCACCTCAGAACAGCTCTGCTTGATGGCCACCACTGGAGGGGAGGGAGTTGGTGCTGGGAGTTTCAGTTCGGCTCTACTGGGCAATGAGACAGAAACCAGGTAAGACCACCATGCATGCTGTTGCTCAGAAGTGTGATATTCACATGTACTGCAGTTGTGCAGGAGGTTTTGCTGACTGTAATCAATTTTGTATTTACACAGACCCCGAAGAATCGATTTAACCTTAGTCAATTTAAATCTAAGCTTTGATAAAATGACAAACACCTTCTGTGCTTTTTAAAAATTCATAAACATGTGAACCTAAAGCTAAAATGAGGCTGTGATGTCGGTATCCTGAAAAGTATTAGTCCTTTGCGTAATAATTCCCTCCTTGTGCTACTGTTTTTCCAGCTCAAGAAGCAAACACTGTGCAGGGGAACACAGAGATGGGCACGATTACTAAAAACTTAAAACACTTTAAATAAGACTGCTAAAGCCTCATTAACTTCGAACTGTGGCTTGTAATTTTGTAAATTTGTTCCCCACCATTTACACTGAAAGTGCATTAGGAAGGGATCTTTTAATGACCAGTGTGGACTGGAGGAATGATTACTGCAAGCAAATCCTGCTGAAATGTTTATACAGGCAGCTTTCGTGAGTTATCAATGCAGCCATCAATCTCAACATAATAAATGGGGAACAAAGGGGGAGCATAAGAGTGGATGGTGTTGTGCATTATTTAAAAAAAAAAAAATGTGTTAAACATCATTTAACAGTTCCAATATTTGATGCATTTTTGGGGTGTGAATGCAGGGAGCGTATGGAGGCCATGGAGAAGCAGATAGCCAGCCTGACCGGGCTGCTGCAGAGAGTTCTGAGCAGAGCGCCTGAGGCAGAAAGCCCGTAAGACACAAGCTCCATTTACACACACGTTTACCTCAACGCACATCAAGGCTGTGTTCATCATTATTTAATGCTCTTCCTGCAGTTGTCCAAAATCCCTAAAACAACATTTCTGCAACATGTACTGCTTTCAAAACAGGAAAATATGAATTTAAAAACTGTACAAATGTTGTAGGCACTACACAATTTTCATTCATAAAAACTTAAAATTAACCCAGTGTGTGACCACCCTTTACATGTCAACAGCACCAAATCTCCTCTGCACACTTCTCATGTCACAGATGTTCTTTGGGTTCAGGCTGTGTTACTGGGTACATTCCAAGTCCCTTAAGTGCATCCATGTTTCACTCACTTGCATCTTTTTCTTGCATCTTAGAAGAAATAAGGAAATGATTTTGAGACATCCCTTCCCTAAACCACCGTTTGCGATGAACAGCTGTCGGACTTTAAGACTGCACTAACTGTGGTCACTTTAGTTGGACCGGAGTTGATCCAAAAATGCACAGTCCAAGTAAAAATTAGGACTCACTGTCTCCATTGTTTGGAATATAAAGATCTGCTCATGTATTAAAACCTGCACCGCATGTTACTTTGATGAGTGTGTCATTAATTTAGACATGACTCGCCCACAGTTTTCATGGTTTTAATGACAGAATTGCACTTATAATAAACAGGTGTTTCCCCTTATGGAAATGATGACGAACATTCAAAATATTTTATTAGTACCTTTAGGAGTCTTTGGTTGTGTTTTATTAGTTAGAATTCTTCTAAAGGAAACCGATCAGCTGCAGCATTCAGTCCCAGAGGTTTGTCCATGAAGGATGTTCTCGTGTATCCTCACTCCTTAGAGCGATATGACAGGGTTTGGGATGTATGTCAAGATGGAAGACCAGAGCAACTTCTAGTGTATGCAAGAGCGAGGATCTATCAGTTAAGGGAATTGGGATCCACCCAGTGTTTCCTAGGTCGTCTTCACAGTCCCAGGACTGTGTAGTGGCCACATCATGTGTTGCAGCACTCCTCGTTATACCACTCTAAAGAACTTCTCGCATCTCTGGCTGTATGTTTGGGCATGTTATTCTGCTGCAGAGTGAATTTTGTATGGATCAGAACGTTCCCTGATAGTGTTACAGGATAAAAACAATCTAAACTACTTGATGTCTTGCACAGCAAGAGTGCTTTAGTTGGATGTGTAAATTCTTACTGAGCAGCACACACATCATTTGAAACTGGCAGAAAACAATGAGTCATGTCTGAAGTCTAGATTTAATATCTCACTACAGCTCCTCATATAGTGAAACACACACTGCAGGGTTTCCAGCCTTCTGAACAGCACGATGTTTCAGTTTCCATGATTCAGTAGCTAACACAATAGTGTGTTCTGGCTGAAAGTACATTAACACTTGCTTCTTCCAGGGAGAAGATTGAGTCAGCAAGTGACTGCTCAGGAACTGACAGTAAGTGCTCACTACCTTTGGGAAAGTTGGACTTTAAAAAACTATTTCCTATCACTGCTTGTCACTGCAGCTAGGGCTGGGCGACATGGACAAAAATGTATATCTTGGTATTTCTAGGCTAAATAGTGACACACCATGTATATCTTGGTGTTTTTTATGAAGTGAGCTCAAAGTTTTACTGTGAGCCAAAGCAAAAAAGTCTTGGACTATAATAGGCTACAACTTACTCAGTTACTTGTTTGTCTTATTTGGTCTATTTTTATTATTAATATCTGTATCCATATGGGCCTGTTGAGGCAACACTTGTCGCCACCTTTGTTGCAGGCTAAGCAATTACCATGTTTACATGTGTTCCTGTCTGTTATCCAGGCCATCAGGACACACATGTAAATGCACTGTGGTGGCCTAGTTACTGAAGATCTGCATATATGGACTTATTATAGCATGACTCACAAATTGTATAGTGACAGTGATGCTGCTTCCTGACTTTGACAGCAGAGCTTCTGTAGGTGACTTTGCTGTAGGATTAGTTGGAGCTTGGGTGGAGGCATTGCTTCGTGTTATGATCTGTCCTTTCATTTAGCCTTCAATTCTGCTTCTTGCCTTTTTATTTTTGTTGTAAAAAAAAAAAAACCTGATAATAATCCTGGCTGATAAATCTACCTGGGGAAATCTGGTTTTGACCCTGGCACTGTGTCCCTCCATGTTGCAAGAGAACTTATGTTGAATCTGTGCAGGCCGAAGGACAATGTGTAGCAGAGAGTGTGAGGACAGATGTGGGAGGACTATGGAAACCATCTAACTATATTGATAAAGTATATTGATATAAATGACGGTGTCTCAGCTGAAATTCTGTCGACGCCCAGCCCTAACTGCTCCCCACTGCTGCCACAGAAATCGTCTCTTCTTTTCACAGAGCTGCTGCTATTTCATTTTCTCTGCATAATTCTTAAAGTGCCTCATGTGATCACAGTGGCTGATTCTGCAAGCTGCTTCATATTGTGTGTGCTGGCTTTTGCTGCTGCTGTGTAACTGGTGCCCATGCTTCTTGTTTTAGCCGGACGAACTAAAAAAAAGAAAGGTAGCTACTGTGTGTGTGTGTGTGTGTATGTGTATATACCTGTTCCCTTGTTCCCTCTACGTTATTTATCCTTCATTTTGATCCCTGTTGGTCTCCAGAAAGTGTCTGTCATTTTAAAGGACCTTTCCTATTTCTCAGCCCAGTGTCCTTTACTTCCCCCTGTTGTTTGCATAATATATCATTTGAGTTGCATTATTGAATAAACTATGGCTGGGAGCCACACAAGAACATTCAAAGTCCAGTATGCATTTGAAAATTCCGGTTCTGACTGGGAAAATTTGATCTAATGTCAAATTCTAGATAAGCTCAGGCAACTTAAATTGGTCTTTTCTTTGGAGGAGTTTTTGTTGAACGGTGCTTCTCAATAAAGATTCACAGATTTTGAAAAACCTGACAGGTCATGTTTGTGTCTCCCGTTAAATCTGTCAGATTCTTATCTGCCACCATGATAAGAGTGTATATTTTTCTTAGGTTATAGATAGATTTGATAGATCTGAGTCAATCTATTATCTGTGGACTGTCTTTATGCTTTCATTTAAAATCAAGACATTCCTCCTTCTAAACTGATAAAGCTGGAGAAACACACTTGGGTAGTGAGGACTGCAGCATGTCACACAGAATCCCTGCTGTGCTCAACATTATCCAAGGTTAAATAGGGTCAAAAACTCCACCGACTGGCTCCATCTCTCAGGGTCAGGGCCTGTACGACGCAGCCTGTTGGAAGTTGAGGTGTTGCACTGAGGGGTTTGTGTGTGTTGGTCCTGAGGCAACACAGGAATCTGGCATTTCCCCAAATGCAATTCTTAAAAGCAAACCCACTACGTGTTATCGATACCCTTTGTCTTGTTCAGCATGATGCGTGTGATTCAACACCCTGCAAATCCTTCATCGTCATTTTTAAGGATTATCCAAGTTGGAAACACTCACACATTTGGGCTCTTTGGGGACTTTTTATAATTATACATAGTTGGTTTAGTGGAAATGCTGTTTTCCACCTCTGACCTTGTTTGTTCCCAAAGCCTTCTCATGCTGTTCATCATTATGTTACATAACACTGTAATCACCGCCCCTTAAACTGCAGCACAGATAGACCTTGTCCCGAACTGCTGTTATTCTAAACCAATAATCTGGGTGACATTTGTTTTTCTACTGGAAATATTTGAAATTATGTCTCAATCATTGGAGTATTTAGCTGTTAAAGACCCAATGTTACTGTCATGCTCCACAGTTTCTCATGAATGTAAATTATTCAGGATAAACCTTTATTCATTAAGGGTGCTTTGGGACAACTTCTATCAGCTTCTGTTTGCACAGAGGAACCCAGATAAGGTTCAGAGAGTGATCCCTGTATTTAAATCATACTTTTTGTTGGGCAGCATTGACACCGTCCGCTCCTTTAGCCCTGATGCCACCTCCACTCTCAGGACCCAACCAGCCTGTGACCGTGTCCCGTCTGCAGATGCAGCTCCACCTACAAGGCCTGCAGCAAAACACCAACGCCCTGCGCAAGCAGCTGTCGCAGCTGCGCAACGTGCAGGTGAGTGTATCTGTAGCACTTAATAAACTGTCTCAGCTGAACGTAAAAAAGGTATAAAACACTAACCATGTGACTTGTCCTAGCTGGAGAACCAGGATGCCGTCGTGTCCCTGTTGAGGCAGACTGAGTCGGAGCTCAGCCTCATGATGCTGGACGCTATGCGCACTCAGGAGGACCCGCTCCAGAGGCAGCGCCTCCTAGTGGAGGAGGAGAGACTCAAATACCTCAACCAGGAGGAGCTGCTCATTCAGCAGCTGCAGTGAGTTCAGAGAGCAAGTGGTTCCTGCAACAAGCTCAGTGATTAAAAACCAGTTTGTCTATATACAGGGGGAGTGGGGCAGCCTCAGTGTTTAATCTCATGGTTCAAATCAAATTTTACGTTTGCTTATTTTGTTAAAATGTTAATAACATTTCTCATTCCAAGGTATTGAAAAAAAATCAGTTGCTGTTGGTCAGAATTTTAAACACTCAGCCCTATATAGGGTGAAGAGAGGGGCTAGACATGTTAACACTGTGCCTCTGAAGGAGCAGTAACTACAGTCAGCATCCAAAGCGTTTAATGTCCAGACCAGATAATTAAATGTTGCTGTGTGTTTGTGGTCATATTCATCAGATATAGAGGCATTTGTTTGCTTTGTGTAACTACAGAGCTCTTGTCAGACCCCAGCGTCAGTATTTTCGAGTGTTCCGCTTTCTGATTTAGATACTGTAGTTCTGAAAGCTGAGTCTTAAAAAGAAAATGATAGGTTTGACGAGGAGACCTGATGCATGGTGTAAATGCGATACACTTACAAATATAAAGCGTTACCGGTCTGTTAGCATGTAGGTGATGCTGTAACATCATCTACTAGTGTACATGTTGTGACTCTGTGACCTGATCCTCCACAGTGACCTGGAGAAGTCCGTGGAGGAGCTGCAGAGGAACTCCTCCGTCAATCACGGCCTGGTGACGGAGCAGGACGTCGAGCAAAAGAGCAAGGAGCTGAGGATGCTGGGAGAGACGCTCACTGAGCTCAAAAGTAAATGTTTAGAGCGGCTTCTGTAGTAACTGGTGCTTTTTAAGGTGTCCATTTAGTTCTCACAGATGCTCATTGGTGTTTGCTTTAGTCGTTTCACAACTTTACTTGCAAGCAAGTATGTTTCCCTCCTTAGCTGCAGCTGTTACGTAACTTTCCCCATTATACTCTGTGCTTCTAACCTTATATGCTTCCATGCTTATGGTAAATGGTAAATGGTAAATAGTCGCTTATATAGCGCTTTTATCCACAGCGCTTTACAATGTAGCTTCCCATTCACACACACCGATGACCCACCAGGAGCAACTTGGGGTTCAGTGTCTTGCCCAAGGACACTTCGACTTGTAGCCAGGAGCGGGGATTGAACCACTGACCCTGTGGTCCATGGTCAACTGCCTTACCAACTGAGCTACAGCTATGTGAAGCACTTTGAATTGCCTTTATGCATGAAAGGTTCTACTATATAAATAAATAAAATTACCTCCTCTTTATGGGTAGCAAGCAGCAGCAGTGTGTTACAGTAATTGTAGGTCCTGATTTATTTGATTTATATTTGATTTATTTGACATTTGTATGTCAAATGTATGTTATGCAGAAGTCAGAGATGAATATTTATGAATCAACTCTGACTTTAATTGACATTCCTGAAGTTCTAGTTGTAGCCTCTTGTCCTGCTACTTTGACCTGTGTACATCCGCTCTGTCTTGAATATTAATAATTAGTCCCAAAGCTCTGAAGGGCTTTATTATAATGATGTGTAGCCTGTCTGCTCCTTGTTAGCATGTCTTCACTGGAGCCTATTAATGCAACCCTGTGCTTTGAGTAGCTATATGAGTGTCAGCTGGACAGTCTTCAGGACGGCTAAGTGTCCAAGAGTTTAAACAGTGGTTTTGTGCATTGTCAACCACCCACACATACACACACAAATGCAAGCTTTGCTGTTGTTATTGCCTTCTCCTCTCATTTGGCCGACCTACTGAGTCAATGTGTCCGACATGACAGAAGCTGCATCCTGTCTCTGCTTTATGTCGTCTTTCCTCTCCCTCTTTTCATCATTACCTCCCTCAATCTATGCTTCTGTCCTTCTCACACATCAATATCTCAACACATCCCTCTGACATGCCACGTTCTCTCTTCATCCACCTGTCATCCTCCCTTACTGAGCTTCTGTGTCTCTCTCCATTTCAGATCAGTTCCCCAGCCTGCAGAGTAAAATGCGTGTGGTTCTGAGGGTGGAGGTGGAGGCTGTTAAGTTCCTGAAAGAGGAGCCTCATCGCCTGGAAGCTCTGCTGAAGCGCTGCAACACCATGACTGATGCGCTCAGTATGCTGCGCAGGTACACAAATCAAACACCCCTCTGCTTGCTCAGACAATGCTGTACTTAATTAAATTGGGTCGGTTCACAGAACACATTTTCACACATTTTTATCGTAGCTTTCCGTGAACTTGCTGTACGATTCAGCCGTGCATTCCAAGCCAGGCATCCTCTCATTGGGCACAAAGCTCTTTACATATATGCATAAACTTTTCCCACTCTTTACTTAGCTATGCATAGATTTCTAGTGATTTCTAGTGAGCAGCTCATGCAGTAGAAGTATGGCAGTAAAGGCTTATACACTGACCTTGTGTCAAATTAAATTAAATGATTCACATTTAAAAAGGTGTGAAAAGTCCTACAAATACTTTTTTACTTGTAATTGAAAACAGATACCAAAAGATTCGCAAGGATACGTTTAAAGATTAACATTGAAGAGTGTAAAAGCACAATGTTTTCTTTTCACTACTCTATTAATGTTGATTTTTTTATTTATTTATTTTTTTTAATTTAGAACAATAAAGTATTAGAAACATTAGAAAAACGATTTAGAAACACTAAAAACACTAATTGGCAGAAGTCCTGCAGGAAAAGGTGGTGTCTGAATGCAGAGAGCAGTTAATGGTGAAACGTTGTGATCAGTGATTTCATCAAACAGCGTGTCAGAAAAACATGTTGTCATTAAGGGGGTTGAAAAGCCACTTCTACATATGTAGGTCTGTAGAATATGAAACGTTTGCTTTCCAGTACGCAACAATATTTGAGTTTATTTCTTTTATCAAAAGTTGTCTTTAATAATTTTTAACAGTCTGAACAAGTTTATGTATCTCAAACATTTGATGCACTAATAAATCTGATATTAAATTCAGGGCACACATTAGTAGTGTTTGAGCTTCAGTGTTATTCTTCATTCTTTGTATGGGTCTTTTTCAACTCATGGATGGATTACTGAACAGGCCTACTGAGCTGGGGGCCCCCAGACCAGATCTTAGTTATGAAGTGTGTTCGTAATTGTTAATTTAACGTTGTAGAGCTCAGGTGAAGGCACAAAATAACCACAGACACAATCTGGACAAACTTCCAAAAATAATGAAAGAGAGACATGGTTAACATAAAGAGGGAAAAAACTTGTGTAGCCTTTCTGTGTGTTCCTGTGTGGGGCGGCTTTTATCGGTCTGTGCCCAGTTGCCCATTTTCTCATGATCTCTACATGTTTTAATTGAAATTAATCAATATATTAAAATCTGCTATTCATTCCTAAATTCTTCAAGAACAGTTTTGATGTTAAAATAATTTGTAAGTTGTACAAACTTCTAAATCTTTTTGATTTTATTTAGGCTTATTAGGCTGTTGTAAGGATTTCTTTCACTGATTCTGAATTGTTTAAAACATCAACAATATCTGGCCAAGGACCACTTTTTGTGCACCTGACAACAGGTGGGATTTCGCCAGAGGTTCTATTTTTGCATAGACAACATTTCCCCAGTACTGTCCAGGGCCTTCATGGTGGTCTTTCTGTGTTGTGGTGTTTGGTATCCCTCCCTACATCCAGGCAAATCACTGAAGGTGTGTGGAAGGGCCCTGAAGACCTCTCAAGCCAAATACAGAAGAGAGCAGAAGACACGATTCGCACCCCTGACCTGGACATCCTGAACAGTCCCCCTCTCAACCTCACTGACCTGAGCACCACCGCTGGCCTTGCCAACTGGATGCCCGTGTCCGCCGGCGACACAGATGTCTCTGGTCCTGAGCAGGACATACAGTCTTCGATGACCTTCAGAAATCGCGTTCTGGATGAGCTGCCGACTCGGCGTCCTGCCGATAAGTCTGTGTCAGCCGAAGTCAGACTGGTAATCAGCTGCTTATTACGCTGATTATTTTGCATCTGGGATTGTACTGTTGTGTCCAATCTAACACTCAATGGACAATATTCAGCTCTGTATGCTGAAGGGTGAGCTAGGCAGCAAATGTCCATATAGATTAAAAAAAAAAAAAAAAAAAAAAAGTGTAGCAGAAGGTACATAACTCCCTTATTGAGGCCCTGCTGCACCAGCAGCAGAGTGTGTCTGTAGTTCCTGTTCCTAATGTTAGAAAACGCACATACAAGTTTTCAATTATGTTTTTCCAGCTCTGCCCATTTGCATGTTGCCATTTATTTTTTCATATCATATGTGTCAGGCGGCAGAGCGGGACTGGGAGGAAAAGCGTGCCAGCTTGACCCAGTTCAGTGCCCAGGACATCAATCGCTTGCTGGAAGAGACCCAGGCTGAGCTGATGAAGGCCATCCCAGACCTTGACTTTGCTGCCAAGCACATCAACAAGCCAGCAGTGCCCCCCAAGCCCCAAATCACCATTCCACTAACTTCTACCACAGCTACGTCTCCTGCAGCTGGAACCACTGGGACTTCAGCCACTACAACCACAACCACAACACCCAGTGGGGACCAGCAGCCTGGGAAAGTGCAGCTAGCTGCCCAGAAGCTGAACAGCATGGAGGGTGCCGGATCTCACCGAGGGATGGGTGAGTCTGGGCAGCAAATCTGATTAATTTTCCTTCTGTGAATGTTGTGGTGACCTTTACGAGTGTTTCCTTCTGTCCACAGTGGACCTCAATGTGGCCAAGTATCGTACAGAGAAACCCTCAAAGTCCCCACCACCACCTCCACCTCGCCGAAGTTTCCCATCAATACACGGTCTCACCACTAACCGCACTGGAGAGGTCATAGTTACTGCCAAGAACCTAAAGGTGAGAAACTGTCAGCATTCTTTTAGTCACAGTGACGTCTATCGCGTGAGTTTCATTATGAAACACACTTTGTAATTACTTATTTTCAAAGGTGATATTCAGATATCAAGTCATGTAGTGGTTCATCAATAAAACAAAAGATTGGTAAAGTCATATTAAGTAAAAATAAATGATTAGTTTTTTTGTTGTCATATACAGTATCCATCAAATGTTGATGGTTTTCAAACAATGGGTATGAAGTTTTCTGCACATTAATGAGAAAAAAACCTGAATAAAATCAGTATTTGATAGGATCACACTTTGCATTTAATTAAAACTTTTCCTCCCTTAATGCTTTTTTTAACTGTCCCAGAGTCTCTGTTTTGGGCCAGTTGTGGCAAACAAACATTTTTTTGTTTTTGCTTTTGCCCCCGGTTTGGTTCTGACTGACGTTTGGTTCCCACTGGGAACCAAATCAACATGTTTAGTGTAAATGCACTTGGTACACAAACAAGAAGTAAAGGTGTTGTCTGTTGGTCGAAAAGCTGCGTTTTATATGTTCACAAGATTCAATGTTGGTTTTAGAGTATGTATATTGAATGTGGGCACTACAACTAATTTTGAAAGCTCTTGTAAGCAGAGTGCAAAACTGATGATCTCCTCTTCACGTTGCACATATGATGCAGGTGTTATTGATGGCGTTTGATAATGCAGAGCCACACCACGGTGATGGAGAAGCTGCACCAGCTGTGCTTGTGACAATCTGAACTTTTTCAGCCGCCATAACAAGTTCAAGTGCTGCTTTGTTCCTGTGGGCTGGTTTGTCTACATTAGTGATGAGACCGATTAAGGCGGTGTCATCTGCAAACGCTTGACGAGTTATACCAGAAAGTGGAGTCGCTGAAATGTGATAAATCATACGGTTTGATTGAAAAGATAACCTGAGGTGAATGAGAGAATTCCTGGTGCTTTTTAATTATCAATACAAAGAAGAGCATTGATATATGTGACATTTAATAAGGCTGATATTGCACTACATTGAAATGTCATTATTTCCATTGAGAGAAGTGAAATGCTGTGGGACACTGGCAGTGTGTCAAGTGGTTTGAATACATTTAATTGTATTTTTCTGCATCGAAGATGGAGGAGGATGGTGACCTGCCCAAAACTCTTGTGAAGCTGAGGCGGACCCCATCCGACACCCCTCGACCTGCTTCAACCCCACCCGTGATCGCAGCCTCAGCTATTCAAGACGAAGACGACGAAGAGAAGATCATTGCCGAGCTGGAGGTACGACATATTAAATGAATTACTTCTATTATGTTACTTTTGTTGGGATACTCTGCACCATTGCCATTTTAACATGTGTTTGCAAAACTCTTTCATACAACAACGGATCAAAGATATTTCAGAGAGCTCCTGTAAATGCTTGTATTAAAAGATACAGCACCCTACCAAAGGCCACCCCCACCCCTCCCTGCAGAAAGGTAAATTAAAGATCTGAGTTCCTGTGGCTTGTGCTTCTATTTCTGCTCACTGCTGTTCCTTTATTTAACTTCTTTACCTAAACCTTAACAACTACTAACAGCTACGCAAAGCGTCAGCATCTTCATTTAGATGAAATCATGACACACAGCCTGCAAACTGGGTAATTTTATTCACGGAGAGCAGTTTTAGGCCTGTGACCACCTCTTGCCTGGAGCTCATCCAGATCGTTCAGACCTTCTATTCAGTTTTAAAATAACTTTCACTTCACTTGGGCTTTATTATATTTGCACCTAGTTTTAAAATACGATGTGTATCTGGATTCATTACCTTGAGCTTTGCATTTACATGTGGTAATGAAGGATATATTTGTTTCCTTTTTTTTGTTTAACCTGCTGTATTTACTAAGGGCAGATGTGGGTATTGTGACTCTAACTGGTGCTATTTTATGTCACTACCATTGTAGAGATTTGGAAAAATTAGAACTATGATTGTTGTAGTCATATGCAGCAGGTTAATTAAAAAAAAGGGTCCTTGTTTTACATTTTTCGCACTTTGTGTTCTCCCACTTACTGTATCATGTGCATCTTTGAATCTGGTGTAAAACCGGCAGCATCCTGAGGCCACACACTTCTCAAATCATCACCGATCATATTTAGGACTTCATGATTCCCTTTTGTCACAAGTATCTTTCTGCAGACTAGACATCTTGCAGTTATTTTATTGACTTTGGTACATAGGAGACAGTCCAACATGTTTCTTTACAGCTCCATCACCTTAGTTTTGTATCTCTTTTTTTTTTAAAATGTGCTAATGTCTGTAGTCTTAAAGAGATCAATTAAAGAATGTGAAGTAAAGTCACTAAGAGATTAATTTGGCTGCAGAGCTTAAAAAATCCCGGTGTTTTACAGACTTGGAATTGGATCCTCCAACCTATGATCCATTGGCTTCTGAGACTTTAAAAAAATAAGGTGATACGTGAGTTACAACCTTGTATTTGAATATACATGTAGATAACCTCCATATGAAACTGCTAAAGAGAATAAGCAGATAGAGAACAGGGAAAGTTTGTGATAGTGTGGCTGCAGATGCTGTACTAAATGTGTTCTAACCTATTTAACACTCCCTCTCTTCTGCTCTTTGAGAGCTCGGAGTATGTGCATAATTTGATGTGTTTTTAACCAGTGAATGAGTTTGTGTTTGACGCTCTAACTACCGCTGTAGCTCTGTAAACACAACCTTGTAATTGATGGTGGATGTGCAGTGACTCAGCATGAATTGTAGCAGATGATGTATTTAGTTTTGCACTGAGCTCAATTCTTGACAGCTCTGGTGACATTTCTAGCGGAGTACAGAGGTCTTGTTTTTGTTGGAATTATGGCACAACAGCACAAAGCAGGTAGCTGTCACTATAAAGGACAGTGAGGAGGAGGAGGGTGGGATTTTCAGGTTCTGAGCTGCAGACACTGAAGGTTTATTTTTTTTATTTAATTTTTTAAATTTAGAGCCTGTCAGTATGAGTCTTTTTTTTTTTTTTTTTTTTTTATCTTTCAAGCAGAATAAAACAATACCTGCCATTAAAACAATATTTCCCTTGATGGAGATTTTCATTTTTAGATTGCAAGGTTTTTTTTTTTTTTAATCAATCAATCAATTTAGTTTTATTTAACAGGGAGCCAAATAATCATGCAGTAATATGTGCAAACCAAACTCCACAGTACTGTTACGTATGTCATTTCATAATTGAAACTTGGTGGCAGTTG
Source organism: Channa maculata (assembly GCA_020496755.1). NCBI lineage: Eukaryota > Metazoa > Chordata > Actinopteri > Anabantiformes > Channidae > Channa > Channa maculata. The sequence goes on from CM035618.1 coordinate 1,368,620, forward strand.
ACAGTGTGCAGACAATGACTGGGCATTTTGTAGTTATTGAAAATGCACACACAAGCTAATGACGCCTTGTTTGTTGGGCTTAATTGCCTCTGAGAATACATAAGATGAAATAATTATCAGGAACAGAAGGCAGAGTGTTTCTTAGATTTTTAAAACCTGGTCTAACACATCTCCAAACTGATGAGTTTATATCCAGCTCATATCTGACTACTTTCTACTTATCTGACGACCTTTTGGAGTTTCTAAAGAAAGGGATGGGAGAAGAATTATTACTTTGTAGTTTGCAATATTGTAACATTGTTATGATGTAATATTGTAAAGTGGAGAAATGTGTGATGTCAGTTTTTCAAAGAGGAGTGGACACTAAATGCTGTGGAGGTTCTGCTGATGTGAAATGCTTTTTTTTTCTCTCTATGCATCATCAGCAAATCAAATGGACAGTTTGTAATAAACCCTATAAATCGAGAAAACATGGTAAACATACACAAAGTACATATAGTATTGCTGAAAGAAAACTGGTGAGATATGATTGAAAGAGGATGATGATGATGAAAACTCTAAGCGGACTTTTGTGTTTACGTTGTTCGTTATAAATAATCAGTTTAGAATGAACACTCACAATCTAATAGCATGTATTATGTGGCCAAACGTGAGTAGATGATGAAAATCTTAATGCAGCAACACACAATGTAATTTTAGACCATAGTGTGTTTCCAGCTTTCTAGCAACAGTGAGTGAATGAGCATTTTCGGTTTTGGTGTGTATAAAACCAGCATGAAGAGATGTCAGCACATCCCTGAATAACCATTGTTTTTCTTGGATTCCACAGAACAGCAGTAACTCTCCGGGGCCGACGAAGGGCCCGACCATCGCAGCCAGGCTCAAACACCTCCAACAGGGCAGCCTGGAGAGGCCCAAAACCCGCAAGCAGAAAGAGGATTTACCCAAAGTCCAGGGCCAGCAGCAGGTATTCCACTTCTAAACCTCCACCTCTGATGCACCATCTCCTCTCTGCTGTCACTCCAAAGGAAGTTTCCCCCTGTGACTTCTGCGACATGGGAGGAAAAAAAATATAAGACAATATGAGTTAACGTGCAAACCAGAGGGAGGGGGGAGATCTGCTATCAACAGCTATTTTTCTTTTTCTTTTTCTTTTTTTTACCAGTCGATGTGCTTTTTGACATTTGAATTACTGGATCTAACCTAGCTTGCTTAGAGATCAAGTTTTTGTCGTACAAGTTTGTTGTTTGAGTTCTTGAGGAAGAAATCTTGGTGGTGCTCGTGACTAAATTAGCTTTATTATATCAGATGCATCATTTGCCTCCATTGTGTGACATAATCTTTAATAATGCCACGGATTGATTTCACATCCCAATGTCAAAGTGATGATATTTCACCATCATCAAGCCATGTGTCTCCTCTCTGAGTCCTCCTCATCATCTCTCACATTCTTCCTCCAGTAATTACCACATGCTGCTCTTTCCACATTACTCATCCTTTAAATCTCAACATTAGCAGGCGGTGCTGCAGCAGTGTAAGCTGGCAGCAGTTGCATATTTCAGTATGTTGGCGTGGCTGAAACTGAACAGCCTGAAAGGTCCACATTTCTGCCAAGAGGCCAGTCCATTAAGCTAGCTTACTTAATTGCCTTTAAGTAGCAGTAATGCTATCGCTTGTTATGCACGAAGACAAGAGTGAAGCACAAAGTACAAGGTCACCTGTAAAAGCAGACAGGCTTTGCAGTTTTTTTTTTGTGCAATAAAGACATTTAAAGGAGGAAAATAGACTGGGCAGTTGTATTAAAAGACTGAGGCAGTAGAGAGACAAACAAAATGCACACAGAAGATATAGGTTTAAATAGTACAAACACCTAATAATGTGATGACTTTTAATTTGAAAACCATCACACTGTGTGAGAGACAGAAAGACAGACAGACAGATAGTGAGATCAAAATGGCGTATAGGCAGAGGCCTAAAGCTTGAGGTCAGTGTTTACGTGCTCACTGTAAGTGAAAAGCCCAGCTTCAAATATGAATTCAAGTTGAGCTGCAAAAAGCATAAAATACTCAGTTCTGAAGCTGGAACCAGAAAATGTTTGCTGTTTTTTTAGAGACATTATTAATTTATCATCTATCATCATTAGTCGCCTTTTTATTTCTTTTAGCTCTAACGTGAAGTATTTCATGGAAGTTAAATTTGAAAATTCAGTTGCTTGTAAAGTTCTAATTATTGCACCGTCTCTGTGCTTCCTCATATGCTTCTCAAACCCTGCCATCCACACAGAATCCAACACTGGAGGTAAACTGAAATGAATAATGAATGGGAAGATTAGTTTCACTAAGGATATTTAGCTATTGCCTTATTTCTTCCTCCTGCAGGACATGAGCACAAATACAACGAATGCAGGTGAAGATCCAAACACAGTCATTGAGCCCTTTGCAGTAAATTCTCTTTTCCATTCCCTCCTCCGCTTTTTGCAAACAGTCATGGACACCGGACAAACTATAGAAATAGAAGTGCCAAAAAAAAACAATACTAAATGAAGTCTGGACATGATTTCAGAACATGTGACAATCAGTAGCTTTCAAATTCTTTGCAGCTTAAACAAGCTGCTAAGGTCATAATACAGAAAAGATGCTTGGCGACAAAGGAAATGAGGAAAGTGTGATTGGTCCAGTAAGTGCCGTTAACTGTCCACTCAGCGCCGGTTATGTAAATTACCTGTTCAGTTCTCAGGAGAGGCTGACACTCTGACTCTGTACGAGTGAGCAGGAGGTTAAACTCGGTACTTAGCTGCCGAATGCTGAAGCACAATGTCTTATCTGCTCCTGCAGACACTCCAGCTGCCCCCAACGCGCTGAATGGAGCATTCTTGACCCATCGTTGGTCGTTTGAAACGGAGCTAGAAGAGAAATGATAACACACCCAAGGGGAGCACCAATCCCCAGTTTCACCCAGAAACATCATCTCAGCTACTGAGCTGCACTCACAGCCATTTCAGAGATGTGGCTTTTGTGAGTTTTACCATCTAAACTCGTAGTGCAGCATTTACACATTTATTTAGCCAAACAGCCTTTGATAGAAGCTCAGTGACATGAGCCCAGACCTCAGAGTATGACTAACCGTGAGGACGGGCTCTCTGACAATAGCTCCCATCCACTTTAACACATGGCGAACACGTCTGGCCTCTGCCTGACACACTGATGCCATCTGTGTGAACTTCCCTTCAGACTCTGCATGGATTAATATGCAGGCCCTGTTGCACTGGTACCAGTCCTCATTTCCCTTTATTGGTTTCTTTAAAATGCATCATTTAAGGGCCTGAAGACAAAAAGTCAGAGTTTTTTTGTTTAGGTTGAGATTGTGAGAACATGGTGCCAATATTCTACAGAGGACTTATCCTCAACAAGTAAAAGCTGCACTTAATGTTGAGATTTGGGTTTTCTGTCCCCCTGTGCTTTACTGTACATACAGTTCTGGCCTTTGGCTCAGAGAAAGCCCCATGTGTACTTGTTATAAAGGCAGTGACTCGCATTTTTATTCATTAGAAAGAAATGAGATTTTTTTTATTTTTTCCATGTTTTTGTTGTGGATGAAGGAGGCAGTAAACTGAACTATGAAGGCAAAATGCAGGAGCTACACATTTTAAGACTTAAATCTTTTTAACAGTTGTCAAAAAAGCTGCTTTTTAAATTATCGGCACCTTCAAAACTGTGTAAAAAAACAAAAAAACAAAAACAAACTAAAAGCAACTTAATCTGCAGCTTGGTTATGTACTTTTACTGCAGTCTGAACTTGTGATGCTGCCTATTGTGCAGTTACTGCACTCTGTTCAACTCTGTCTCCTAAAAAATATTTTCCTTCGATTATCGCAGGGGAGTAATCAGGAGAGGAATTGTGTGTTCAGAAGCTGGCTGCATTTTACCTTTGTAGGGCAGTAAACATCAGGATCAGTAGGTGGTGTTATGACTGTGAAATGTTTGTTAGCCAGAGGGTTATTAGGCTGCAGCATCCGTCCTCAGGAGGACGGAACAACATGACCAAATGCTAGTTTCATCTTGAAATGACAAGACTTGTAGAACGTGACTGTTTAGCCTGATGGAGAAGTTGTTGCTCTGCTGCATAGAAAGAGACGGTGCAGTTTATAATTCCTTTTCAAGCCTGGGTGGTGCATCTGTCTCTGCTATTGCTTTTCTTCCTAAGAGAGTCGCAGATGGACTAGTGTCCCCCTGAGGCTCCAAGCTGCACCTTGTCACCACAAACAGTTTTCTTTTTATTGTTCAACTTAAGCTGTTGTCAAGAATTGGATTTTTCCCCCGTAGTACATCCTGTTCCAACAAAGGTGCAGACAATACAAGCATTCACAAGACATAAAAAGCTTTTTAAGTGTATTTATTCAGCCAGCCATCTCTCCAGGCATTAGTCATGTTTGTATCCCCACCAGCCTGCAAAGGATCCAACTGCATGACAAAACTGATTTTATTCCTTTGCAAAGCAGCATTTGGGAATATTTCCAGTTTACTACAACTTGGGGCTCATTTTTGTTTTTCCCATCTGTACTAAGATCCAATCTACAGAGGAAATGAGTGGAAACCAATAGTCATCGCTACACTGTTGTTAGCATCCGTCACAGTTTATAGTTCGTCTTATGCTTATGCTACCTGCCATATTCACTGTCATTGTGTGAAATGACAAATACCGTTTGCTGGTTAAATGATCAGTAAGTAGTTCTGCTCCAGGGCCCCCCGGACCTTTCTGTGGCTGTTTGGCCTGTTCAGGGATCAGTCCATGGACCGATGGAAATGATCAACACATGTAAAGATTTTCTGCTGACGTTAAATAAAACCGTAATTATTTGTATTAGGAACCCAAGTTATATCGTGGACAGATTTCAGTCCAACACTTGGCGATCTGTGGACATAATGTCCCACTGAGGCCTCTCTGTTGCACTAAACCATGTCCATCATTAATCCTTCTGTGCGTAACTTGTTTGGACAGACGGACGATCAGAGGGAGAATCTCGGTGTTGTCTCCAAGCCGTTCGTTAGCGTTGTTTTTCCAGCTGGAATATTTATCTGGAACATAACGAAAAGTCTGAGGCTCCTGCTGCTGTGGTGTTTAAACAAAGATCAGGTCAGATAGAAGGAAACGCCCAACAGACTGTGCTAATGAAGAGCAGAGGAAAAAAACTCCCGACCTTCTCATTTCCTCTCCATCCACCTTGTCACCTCTCCTCATCCTCACGTGCATCGTCTCATCTCTTCCTCCCCTGTCTGCTGTCCTTGTTTCTTTTTCTCTGCTTTTCTCTCATCTCTTCTTTCTTTGCATCCTCTCTGTTCGTCTGTTTCCTCGCCTCATTGTTTCCTTTTCATATATCATGTCGTTCACTTTTTCTCCCCTCTCCTGGATTTGTCACCTGTTTTTTTTTTTTTTCTGTCTCTTGTTGTCCTTGTCTCTTACCTTCGCTCATTACTCCTTTCCTCTTCATCCCATGTTGTTCCTCATTACTAATGCCACCTGTCTTCTCCTGTCCTCCCATGTCTCCTCTCTTTGCTTCCTCAGCAGTTTTTCTTTCCATCCTTGATTCCTATTTTTGTATTTCCTTTCTTTGTCTCCTATTTCCTCATTTCCACTCCTCTTCTTTCCTTCTCGTGCTTCCCATGCCCACTGCCTTCTACTAATCTCACCTTTCCTTGTTTCGTCACCTCCTCCTCACTGTAATATTTCCCTTGTTTTCCTCTTCTGTCCTGGTTTCCTCTTGTAACTGTCATTACTTCCCGTCCCCCATCACATTTGTCCCCTCTCTCCTTCATTTTAATGCTGTATTCTCCCTCCTCACTCTTGTCTCCTCCACACTATCCCGCCTCTCCTGTCTGCGTCACACACACAGAAAAAGCTGAACAAGGGCAGATTTTCAGTCCCAGAGCTCTGATATCAGAGCAGCTCTGTGATCACGGCATCATTTCTGCCTGTTTGCAGCAGCTCAGCAACAGCCACGTACGCCCCTCTCTCGGGTCTGTCATCTACCCACAATCGCGAGGATTTGTCACGCCGATGCACCAAAACCTGACATCCCCAGCGGCCAATCAGGAGATCTAAAGCGCAGAATAGTGGTTGTAGTGCAGTGTAGGCAGAGAAATGCTTGGAGCTTTTAAGATGCACAGAAAAAGCAAAAACTTGAAATACATTTTTGTCTGTTTGTAAATTTAGATTTGTGTCTTTTTTCTTTTCCCTCCCTTTCACTGCTTCTTGTTTCCATTCAAAAACAAATTTGTTGCCTCGTTTGTTTGTTTTTTTCCTTCCTAATTTTTCCCTCCGTGCTCGCTCTTTGCAGCGGAGCTGAGCTTGTGTCATTGCTTCCCGCGCTACAACATAAACGCTGCTCGTCTGTCAGTTGTTTCGCTGACGTTTCACCGCTTTCCCCCCCACATCATTTTGGTCTGCGAGCCAGTGTTCCTTTCTTTCCTCTTTCCCCCTCTTTCTTTGCTGCCTTCATTCTCTCTGCTTCTCAGGTCCGTCAGGTCTCAGCTGGACTAATTACCTGAGGAGAGAGTACTCGGAACATTCTGGGTCTGGACTTCTAAATCCTAGTTCAGGCCACGAAGGAGTGAGACTTTGTTATTGGAATAATTTGTCTATCGGCTCGAGATCAACTAATTATTACTCTAGGGATCCAAACATGAAGTGGCTACACACCAGTATTTACTTTAAATGATGACGTTTCTCCCTCAAGCTGTAGCTCTTTTAGATTTGGAGGAAGCCGCGTCGGCTCTGCAGTTTTGAAGCAGGATGTCATTTCTAACATGTATGTGGCAAATCCACCACCCACCATATCTAACAACCCAACACAGCATTTGTGTCCCAATTTTACAGTACACACCAATTCAAAGTAGGTTTTCAAGTTCGGTGTTCACTCAAGTTTTTCTCGTGTGAGACTTGTAGAACAACCACATCTAAAAGACTTACAGAGTAGTAGATGGTGTCTACTTATGTCCGGCACTATGTTTTGTTCAACTGTCCACCGCCACCACAACTGACGTTTACTCTGGCTGGAATTTGTCCAGGTCGCCTTCTAAACTGTACATTGAGTTGAAACAGGCATGTGTGCTGTTGCATATACAGAAAGATACATTCTTGCTTAACATCCAGCAACGAAACAGAATTTAACAATTAGAAGACTTGTACATACTGTGTACAATAAGTGTGAAGTTAGGACGCTTGCTTTCAGAGGTTTCCCAGAATTCACATCAATTGGTTCAAAACGTCACAATCGAAAACCTGTGTAAGGTTTGAAACCTAGAAACCGAGAGCTGAGAGGGCATTTTGGGTGAAATGGGAAAGTGATGTGAAGCAAATCTAAGAAAAAAAAAAGAACTAATCCTGCACGTGGGCTCTGTGCTGTTTGACGTTTGCTGAAGGCAAATGTGAATACGACACTGAGTGTGTATTTTTACCACTGGCAAAAATAAACTCCAAGCGGATGTGTCAGTATATAGTTAACACATCTATGGAATGTATTAGTAGTCTCAGAAATAGCATTAAAATCGAGCACGAAAATAGAAAAATGCCGTTGAAGTATAACCTAACTCACTTCAGATATATTGTATGTATATTAAACAATCATTTAGTTTTGCTTTGAAGAGATTCCTTTATTAACATGTAAAAAAGAAATGTCATCTATGTTTTATATAAGCCTTTTTTTGTATTTTTATACCGGAAGAGGATTCATAAGCATGCAACACATTTATTTTGTAAATTATTCTTTTTCTGTGTTAGAGAGTTTTTATTTTTTCTGCTGACCATACAACCAACCGACCATGATCACACTTTGTTGTAGAAATCACACAGTGGCAGGTTCTCCGGGTGGATGTGATGGACTGAACAGTAAATAGTACAACAGTACCACATTTATTCAAAAGACTAAAGCACATGTCCTTCCTCTAAAACGATGCCCTGTTTGGTAGCTGTTTTCCTCTGATATTATAACCAATCGTGTGTGTGTGTGCGCTACACAGACTGCACAGTTTAAATTCTATTGTCGGCTTCTTGATGAGTGTGTGACTGTCCATATCATTTGTGGATGTTCAAATCATGTATATAAACCCAAATAATATATGACAAAATGGATTTTATGTGAAATTTTCTATATGAACAAAGAAAATCCAACATGGCATGCGTACTGTATACATTCCTGGAAATCTGCACGCTGGCTCAACAGAGGCCTCATTTTCTTGTCCACAAATTCTGTGTATACTTGTGAGTGTATGATAGAGTAAACAAATTGTACAGTAACATAGATTTTTGTATTATGTTAAAAACGGGTCAGTGATGCCCCTTTTATGTCAGAATAAAGAAGAAAACGATCATTATTCTAACTATTGAGGAGAATGTCCCAGTTATATTGTTTAAAAACTAAATGCTGTTCCTGCAGTCTGAAAGTGATGCTTGCTGTGTGGGGTAAGTGTTTGTGAATTGTGATGAAGAATGATAATCTATTACAAATTCTGTATAACTAAAGACCAACTAAACAGTGCAGAACACAACGCAACTTTATGTAAGGAAGGTAAAAGTTGCTGCTTTGTGTGAGAAAAATCTACCAAACCAAACGGTTGCTGCTTTTGTACGTTCCTGTTGTGTTTTTGTGACAATAAAGGTGACTCTCTTCTACGTGACACTTTTCAGTGCGTCTCTGTGTGACAGTGTTGTAAAGTCGCCCCAGCTTGTGCCGACTCTTCAGATCCCCCGTAAATCTGTGTATGACGAGCGTCTCTAAGTGCTGTTTGGTCCATTTATCAGGTAAAACAGTTTCTTGTCCACAGAACAGCAATGTTGCATTTTTTATTTTCAGTTACATGTTTTCATGCTTGACTTTTGCTCACACTGAGCCACATGGCATAAAAAGAAGTTTTTGTGTGTGTTTTTTTTTTTTTTTTTGTTCTCTTATTAGATTATTGTTTAATCTGTAGAGCTAGAAGAGTCTGAGAATGTGGGAAGAAGTCCCTTCTGCTTTGCAGAGCCCTTAAGTTTCCATCATCAGATCACAACAAACAACTTACTGATGAAGCACAAACGCTCTCTAAATGTCTCTGAGCTGCTTCCTCTAACTTGGAGAATTAGGTCTTTGCTTTAAAACTTGATACAGCTCAAGCTTTACAGTCCATGTTGTCTGCAGTTCTTCAGGACATATCAGGATCTATTTACTTGTGTATATATAACCTGCACTGCAAGCTACCAGTTGCCATCTATGTTTTTTGGTGTAGGAAGACGAGGGTTTGCAGGTTTGTCTATGGCCAGAACCTAAATTCACAGTGTTGTCTACTCTACACTTGTCTGCTTTCTACTCCAGAGTGAGCTGGGACTGTACAAACAGAAAACTATGTTCTGCTCATCCACCTGGAAAAACTTGTAAGTAATTAGATTAAGGCCACTGTCATTTACTGAGTTTACAGTAAATGATTATTTTGCTGCTACTTCATCTTAACATTGTCAACATACAACTTGTCCTTTTGTTTATTGAAGCCTCATTTGTTGTTTAGAAAAAAAATTCTGAAGCTCTCCCGACGGACAAATAAAGAACTTTACATTAGTTACAGATTAGTTTTAACTCGTCAACACTGAAAACTAACCCGATATGTGTACAATTAGATTTGAGCTCTGGCGTGATGAGGTCTGGCAACATTCATTTAGATGAGATTAAAATGTAATGATTCCTGTTGCATGAGCAGAAAGATACAGGATACAGCAAAGTTTGAGGTAGGAGACAAATTTTCACATTTGGTTTAATGCTAAAACTGACCAAAAAGGAAAAACAAAGGAAAAATACACCAGCTTGATGAAACTGATTTGAATGAGAATCTTCACTCCCCAACACCATTAATGAAAAACCAATCAAGGGGAAGTTATTTAAAAGATGACGATCACTGAAGCTACACTGAAGACATATTTTTATTATTTACATTTAGTCATTTGGTGCTTTGTGAAGTGTTTCTGTTTCATGAGATGCAAGTGTAAGAACGAGCAGATAGGGTTTTATTTATTTGTTAATAGATTTTAGCATATAGGACGTTGCAGAAGAGTTTTAAACCGTTTTTTGAATACTGGGAGTGAAGCTGCAGAGTTTAGAAGCTCGAGCTCAAGCAAAACTCTTGGCCAGCAGATTTGTCCTCTGCAGCATCAGACAGAATCAGGCTCTACCTTTCTGAATATGCATCCCACCTCGTACAGGCGCTGGTCACATCTCCTCTTGATTGCTGCAATCTGTTGTCCAGGTCTACGATGCCTCTCGCCCACTGTGCAGTATCTGGTGGTCCCTTCCCCACTCAGCAAAATATTCTAAGCAAACTCTGCACACTCAGCAGCCTGAATCCCAATATTCAAAGAACTGTTGAAAACAGTTTGGGGGCAGCTTTATCGGCAGTATTGTCGGCGGTGCAGTTGGTGGGTCAGTCTTTGGTGCTGCAGCTAGAGGAGCTGGTAGTGCAGGTTATTGTTCACCTTTAGCTGTGTTACTGGTGGGGCCATTGGAGGCAGCTGGATCTGCAGGTGGTGCAGCATGTGGTGCATTGGTTGCTACAGATTTCGCAGCTGCTTTGGGCTGGATTCATCTTTGAAAATGTAAAAGGAATCAAACATTTGGAAGAACAGGAAATAAATAAAGCACATACAATAGAGAAAACTGGAGAAACAAGTTTGTCCAGTGTTGCTGGCTGATGTTAACCCGTCTTCTTTCCGCTAAGTTCAGAGTATGTGCACTCGTTGTGCCCCAGTCTCGTTCAGAGCCCAATAAACAATCACTATAACTAGGCCACATTTTCTTGTTACTGTTACATAGCTGTCTACAGAATTTCGCTAGTGATGTTAGCATATAGTTTTAAACCAGAAATTTCAGCATTTTATTGAAAATGACTCTACTAAAATCTTAGTACGGCTAAATGACAATAGGAAAAACTAGATATAGGTTCTCAAAAATAGAGGTTAACATTTAGATTCACTGTCTCTAGACTACAGCAAGCAGGTCAACCTTAGAGCTGTTCTTGATACTGATGTTAACTTCAAAAAATGTATCGTGCCATAACTAGGGCAGCTTTCTAACACCTCAATAACCTATTCAAAGATAGACTTGTATTTTAAACCAACTTTAAAATGCTCTTCCATGCACTCATCTCCAGAAGACTGGATAACTACAGTTCTCTTTTTGCTGGACAACCAAAACTATTGTTTGAAATGTTCATTGTTACCATATCTGGGTGTAAATACAAATTAATAAAATCTGAAATTCTATCTGCTGCTGCTGCTGCTGCAGCACCATCTTGAGGGGGAAAAAAATTTTGAGGGGAAATTTCAGGAAATTATATAAATTTTCAAGACAACTTAGAGAAAAGGTGAATTTTTCCATAAACTTTTTTTGCTGCCTTGTACCTCACTTGTAAGTCGCTTTGGATAAAAGCGTCTGCTAAATGACTAAATGTAAATGTAAATGTAAACTTGCAATATGTCAAATTTCAAGAAAATTCAATTTCATATTTTACAAGAAAAAGTTTTTTAATGAAAAGAGACTTAAGAGAACATTAAAGCGACAATTTAACAGGAAGTTATATTTTGAATAAAACGTAACTTTACATATATTTGCCACTTTATAATAAATTCTTATCTGTCTTAGGTAAAGTTGGTTTTTTGGAAAGTTATAACTGGAAAACCTAAAATTACACATTTTCCGCTAATTAATTTGATTAGACAGCTTTACCATCGGGAATCTGTTAGCATGAATGAAATTAACTTGCATGATTTCAGAAATAAATTCAGACAGTAAAAAGCTACAGCTGAGTCAAAGAACACAAATAAATGGCATCAGAAAAGCTCGGTGCTGTTTTTGAGTCTGCCAATAATAAAGATGGTCACAGTAGTTTTCTGTGCACTCAGTGGTTATTCGGGTGTCGGTATTATGTTCAGTTTGACTTGGTTAAAATGGAGCTTGTTGAGGCCTTTTTACTGCATGAAAACTATACAATAAAGCAAACATACACTGAACGATGAACATTATAAAATGCTTTATTTGTTGAAATGTAGAAGTAAAGTAGGAGTTTACTGTTCTTGTGCTTCAGTAATAAAAATAATTGAAATATATTACAAATCTTCGGCATAATTTGAGAACTACAGAAACAGACTCATGGACAGTGATTCAATGATTAAAATGAAAACCAATTAAAAATTATTAAGTTTAAAAAATTCGTAATTTTTATTACGTTTCTTAGAACTATCACTTGTAGCTAAGGCTGTGATAAGGGAACACTCACATCTCACAATGGCTCAATTTACCAAGTAAATATCTTGGTTAGCGTCAAGTCCAACTAAAATTCACCCTCCTAAACATTGAGTTATTCAAACCTCTTCCAAGTTTTAGTGTTATGTAGAAATGTGACTTAATGCAACAGAAATAGCTGGTTAAAATTAGTGCTGCAGTGTTTTAATGTTTCTCAGTCAAACAGTTTAAGCTCTGCTTTCCTCAAGGTGATTGAAATAATAAGAGCGTGTGCTTGTGGAGATGTTCAGTCTGGTCTGTAGTGTTTTTCAGAGGGAAATGTCCGAGGACACGTGCAGCTGTTGACCTGGTTTCCATTTGGCACTGCGTCGGCCGCCGTCTGCCCGTCTGTACGGTTGATTCCTTAAATCTAAGAGGGACGACAAAGGACATTAATCATCTACCTGAGATGAGACGGGTAACGTCTGGAGGGCTTTCACACCATCTGAACGGCCAAATGACGTTTACAACACAAGGTTTAGTCCATTTTTATTCTGTTATTTCGTGGTGGAGGTTTAGAAAATTGTTGAATACAACTCTGCTCTATAGAAATGAAAGTATGTATTTATTCCAGTTAAATTAAAACTTGATAACACAACATTCTGCAAACTGTTAGACCAGTTTTTCCAAATTCTGTGATCAGGTGCGGATCTTAAACTGAAGTGCTCCTTGAGAATAACCATCTCTCTTACCTTTTACCAACACACTCTAACTCTGTAGAAAGCTTTTATCCACTTTAATCCAGTCATTTTAATGACTCGCAACCATTTATTAGCCATTTGTAGCCATTACCTTTAACTCTTATAACCACTGGTTTTGGTTTGACTGTTGTTTTGAACTCAGTTTTAACCATTTAACTCTTCATTTAGCTGTTTTAATTATTTACACTGCATCCAGAAAGTATTCAGTGATCATTTACTGTCCTGCTACATGATCTCCCAAGAGATGTTGAATAGGGTTCAAGTCTTTGTCCTGTTGAAAGATGAACCGTCGCCCCAGTCTGAGGTCCAGACATTGGTGCTTTCATCTTTCCCTCGATTGTGACTAGTCTCCCAGTTCCTGCCTCTGAAAAACATCCCCACAGCCTGATGCTGCCACCACCAGGCTTCACTGTAGGGATGGTATTGTCCAGGTGGTGAGTGGTGCCTGGTTCCCTCCAGACATGACACTTTCAGACATTCAGGCCAAAGAGTTCAATCTTTGTTTCTTCAGACCAGAGAATTTAGTTTCTCATGGTCTGAGAGTCCTTCAGGTGACCTGTCATGTGCCTTTTACTGAGGAGTGGTTTCTGTCTGCCCACTCTACCACACAGACCTGACTGGTGGACTGCTGCAGAGATGGTTGTTCTTCTGGAAGGTTCTCCTGAAATGCTGGAGCTCTTTCAGAGTGACCATTGGGTTCTTGGTCTCTTCCCTGACTAAGGTCCTTCTCCCTTGATTGCTCAGTTTGGCCCGTCTCCCCGCTCTAGCAAGAGCTTCTTCCATTTACGGATGATGGGGGACCATTGAGATCATTGGGACCTTCAATGCTACAGACATTTTTCTGTACCCTTCCCCAGATCTGTACCCTGATACAATCCTGTCTTTGAGGTCTACAGACGATTCCTTGGACTTCATGGCTTAGTTTGTGAATACTTCCTGGATGTACTGTACTCATCTGTTTATATGTTTGCTTTTTCCATTAAATATTTTTTTTTATAAACAGACTAAATACAAGATCTGAGTACTGTAAGTAGTTAACAGAACAGTAAGCAATAGATAAAAAGCTAATGTCTGGCAAATAAGATTCACTCACCAGCCACTTTATTAGGTAAACCCTGCTAGTACTTGGTTGGACCCCCTTTTACCTTTAGGACTGCTTTAATTGTCTGTGGCCTAGATTCAACACGATGCTAGAAATGGTCCTTACGGATTTTGGTCCATAGTGAAATGACTGCACGATGCAGGTGCTGCAGATTTGTCGACTGACATCCATTATGTAAATCTCCCGTTACATCACAACCCAAAGGTGCTTTGCTGGATTGAGATCTGGTGGGTGTGGAGGCCTTCTGAGTTAAGTGAAATCATGTTCAAGAAACCAGTTTGAGATGATTTTTGCTTTGTGACATGGTGCATTATGTTGGTGGAGCAGCCAGCAGAAGATTGGTCCACTGTGGTCATATAGGGATGGACATGGTCAGCAAGAAATCTCAGGTAGACTGTGCCAAGAAAAAATGTTGTTTACACCAAATTCTGACCCAACCCAGCAGAAATCGAGAATCATCAGAGCAGGCAACGTTTTTCCAGTCTTGATTGTCCAATTTTGGTGAACGTCAGCCTCAGTTTCTGTTCTTAGTACCCAGTGACACTCCATCTCCTCCAAGGACGGACATGTTGTGTGTTCAGAGATGCTCTTCTGTAAACCTCAGTTATTATGAGGGGTTGAGTTACTGTTGCCTTTCCAGGCCACATTCAAAATCACCTGTCTTCCCCATTTTGACGCTCAGTTTGAATTCAGCTGACACTTTTATCCAAAGTGACTTACAACTAAGCAGCAAGGCACTAGGGACAACTTGGTGGTTCAGTGTCTTGCCCAGGGACACTTCAACTTGTAGCCAGGAGGACGTGGAATCGAAACCACTGACCCTGTGAATCGTGGACAACTGCTCTGCCAACTGAGCTCCCCACCCCACCCCACCCCACCCCACCCCATTAAATTAACAAGCAACCGGTTTATCTAATGAAGTGGCCAGTAAGTGTATATTCAGCATCATGACTATATGAGCTCAGGTGAAAGCAGGTGGTAATTTGGATGTTTATTGCTTTATGTTGGTGATTCTTTCATCCAAGCAGCTGCTTCAGATGAGCCTCAAAAGTGCAGACAGAGACTGAGGTTCCTGGTAGTTTGTTACCAGATGGTTTTACAATGAGATTTTAACATAACATAATGTCAGCTTCTCTTCACCGTCAGCGGCAGAAAAGCACCGAGGGAATTTAAACAAGTCACCTCTTCACTGAAGACCGAGTCGCCGAAGAGACGAGAGGAGCGTTTGGCAGAGCGAGCCGTGAAGGGCACAGACTTAAGAGCTGGAAACAGCACAGGGGGAGGAGAGGAGGGACAGTGAGAGACACAGGAGGACAAACAGAAGTGCAGAAAAGTGAAGTCATTTGAAGAAAGACTCTAAAAGAGTAAACAGGATGAAATATTCAGGAAAATGAGATTAACTGTTGTTTGAGACCAAGACAACACATGTTGAGTTCAGCCATCATGTTTCTTCTCTCTGTTCATGTGAAGCTGGAGTCAGGAGGCGTTTAGCTTTTCTCAACGTGTGACGACTGTCTCCATCAAAAACACAACAACATCCTGTTTGGATCAGTGCAGGTAAAGAGACTTTCTGTCTGTCTCTGTGTTTTTCTCTCTGTCTCCATGTCTCGTGCTCTCTGTCTCCTTCTGTGTCTCCCAGTCTTTCGCTCTCTCTGTGTCTGTCTCCCTGTGTCCCTTTCTCTTCTTGTCATGCTCTGTTTCTCTCTCTGTGACTCTCCCTGTGTCCTTGTCTCCCTCTGTCTCCGTTTCTCTCTGTTTGTCCCCCTGTCTCTTTTTCATGTGTCTCTCTGTATTTCTGTCTGTGTCTCCTTGTCTTGCTCTGTGTCTCCCTGTCTCTTTGTGTCTCCTTATCTCTCTGTCCCCCTGTGTACCTTTCTGTTTGTGTCTGTGTCTCTCTGTTTCTGTCTCTGTTTCTCTGTATTTCTGTCTGTCTCGCTGTCCCTCTGTGTCCCCCTCTCTCTGTCTTTCTCTGTCTTTCTGTGTCCCTGTCTGTTTTACTGTCTCTCTCTCCCTGTGTCCCTTTCTCTGTATTTCTGTCTGTGTCTCCTTGTCTTGCTCTGTGTCTCCCTGTCTCTTTGTGTCTCCTTCTCTCTCTGTGTGTCTGTTTTTCTGTCTCTTTGTGTCTCTCTCTCCCCTTGTCATGCTCTGTTTCTCTCTCTGTGACTCTCCCTGTCTCCTTTTCTGTTTTTGTGTGTATCTCCCTCTGTTTCCCTTTGTTTTTCATGTGTCTCCCTGTTTCTCTCTGTCCCCCTCTCTGTTTTACTGTCCCTCTCTCCCTGTGTCCCTTTCTCTGTATTTCTGTCTGTGTCTCCCTGTGTCCCTTTCTGTTTCTCTCTGTGTGTCTCTCTCTCCTTGTGTACCTGTCTGTCTCCCTGTGTCCCTTTCTCTGTATTTCTGTCCCCATGTCTCTCCCTGCCTCTTTCTGTCTCCCCTTCTCTCTGCGTGTCTCTCTCTCCTTGTGTACCTTTCTGTGTCTACCTGTCTCTTTGTGTCTCCTTCTGTCTCCCTGTGTCCCTTTCTGTTTCTCTCTCTGTCTCCCCTTCTCTCTGTGTGTCTGTTTCCCTGTGTCCCTTTCTCTGTATTTCTGTCTCCCTCTTTCTCTGTCCCCGTGTCTCTCCCTGCCTCTTTCTGTCTCCCCTTCTCTCTGTGTGTCTCTCTCTCCTTGTGTACCTTTCTGTGTCTCCTTCTGTCTCCCTGTGTCCCTTTCTGTCTCCCCTTCTCTCTGTGTGTCTCTCTCTCCTTGTGTCCCTTTCTGTGTCTCCCTGTGTCCCTTTCTCTGTATTTCTGTCTGTGTCTCCCTGTCTTTGTGTTTCCTTCTGTCTCCCTGTGTCCCTTTCTGTTTCTCTCTCTGTCTCCTTGTGTACCTTTCTGTGTCTCCCTGTGTCCCTTTCTCTGTATTTCTGTCTGTGTCTCCCTGTCTCCCTGTGTCCCTTTCTGTTTCTCTCTCTGTCTCCCCTTCTCTCTGTGTGTCTCTCTCTCCTTGTGTACCTTTCTGTGTCTCCCTGTGTCCCTTTCTCTGTATTTCTGTCTGTGTCTCCCTGTCTTTGTGTCTCCCTGTGTCCCTTTCTGTCTCCCCTTCTCTCTGTGTGTCTCTCTCCTTGTGTACCTTTCTGTGTCTCCCTGTCTGTCTGTCTCCCTGTGTCCCTTTCTCTGTATTTCTGTCTCCCCTTCTCTCTGTGTGTCTCTCTCTCCTTGTGTACCTTTCTGTGTGTCCCTTTCTCTGTATTTCTGTCTGTGTCTCCCTGTCTCTTTGTGTCTCCTTCTGTCTCCCTGTGTCCCTTTCTGTTTCTCTCTCTGTCTCCCCTTCTCTCTGTGTGTCTCTCTCTCCTTGTGTCCCTTTCTGTGTCTCCCTGTCTTTGTGTCTCCCTGTGTCCCTTTCTGTCTCCCCTTCTCTCTGTGTGTCTCTCTCTCCTTGTGTACCTTTCTGTGTCTCCCTGTCTGTCTGTCTCCCTGTGTCCCTTTCTCTGTATTTCTGTCTGTGTCTCCTTCTGTCTCCCTGTGTCCCTTTCTGTTTCTCTCTCTGTCTCCCCTTCTCTCTGTGTGTCTCTCTCTCCTTGTGTACCTTTCTCTGTCTCCCTGTGTCCCTTTCTCTGTATTTCTGTCTCCCTCTTTCTCTGTCCCCGTGTCTCTCCCTGCCTCTTTCTGTCTCCCCTTCTCTCTGCGTGTCTCTCTCTCCTTGTGTACCTTTCTGTGTCTCCCTGTGTCCCTTTCTCTGTATTTCTGTCTGTGTCTCCCTGTCTTTGTCTCCTTCTGTCTCCCCTTCTCTCTGTGTGTCTCTCTCTCCTTGTGTACCTTTCTCTGTCTCCCTGTGTCCCTTTCTCTGTATTTCTGTCTGTGTCTCTCTGTCTTTGTGTCTCCTTCTGTCTCCCTGTGTCCCTTTCTGTTTCTCTCTGTCTCCCCTTCTCTCTCTCTCCTTGTGTACCTTTCTGTCTCCCTGTGTCCCTTTCTGTCTCTCCTTGTGTACCTTTCTGTGTCTCCCTGTGTCCCTTTCTCTGTATTTCTGTCTGTGTCTCCCTGTCTCTTTGTGTCTCCTTCTGTCCCCCTGTGTCCCTCTCTCCTTGTGTACCTTTCTGTGTCTCCCTTTCTCTGTATTTCTTTCTCTGTCCCCGTGTCTCTCTCTCCTTGTGTACCTTTCTGTGTCTCCCTGTGTCCCTTTCTCTGTATTTCTGTCTGTGTCTCCCTGTCTCCTTCTGTCTCCCTTTCTGTTTCTCTCTCTGTCTCCCCTTCTCTCTGTGTCTCTCTCTCCTTGTGTACCTTTCTGTGTCTCCCTTTCTCTGTATTTCTGTCTGTGTCTCTTTGTGTCTCCTTCTGTCTCCCTGTGTCCCTTTCTGTCTCCCCTTCTCTCTGTGTGTCTCTCTCTCCTTGTGTCCCTTTCTCTGTCCCCATGTCTCTCCCTGCCTCTTTCTGTCTCCCCTTCTCTCTCCTTGTGTACCTTTCTGTGTCTCCCTGTCTCTTTGTGTCTCCTTCTGTCTCCCTGTGTCCCTTTCTCTGTATTTCTCTCTCTCCTTGTGTACCTTTCTGTGTCTCCCTGTGTCCCTTTCTCTGTATTTCTGTCTGTGTCTCCTTCTGTCTCCCTGTGTCCCTTTCTGTTTCTCTGTGTGTCTCTCTCTCCTTGTGTACCTTTCTGTGTCTCTTTGTGTCTCCTTCTGTCTCCCTGTGTCCCTTTCTGTCTCCCCTTCTCTCTGTGTCTCTCTCTCCTTGTGTACCTTTCTGTGTCTCCCTGTGTCCCTTTCTCTGTATTTCTGTCTGTGTCTCCCTGTCTCTTTGTGTCTCCTTCTGTGTCCCTTTCTGTTTCTCTGTGTGTCTCTCTCTCCTTGTGTACCTTTCTGTGTCTCTTTGTGTCTCCTTCTGTGTCCCTTTCTGTCTCCCCTTCTCTCTGTGTGTCTCTCTCTCCTTGTGTCCCTTTCTCTGTATTTCTGTCTCCCTCTTTCTCTGTCCCCGTGTCTCTCCCTGCCTCTTTCTGTCTCCCCTTCTCTCTGCGTGTCTCTCTCTCCTTGTGTACCTTTCTGTGTCTCCCTGTGTCCCTTTCTCTGTATTTCTGTCTGTGTCTCCCTGTCTCTTTGTGTCCCTTTCTGTCTCCCTGTGTCCCTTTCTCTGTATTTCTGTCTCCCCTTCTCTCTGTGTGTCTCTCTCTCCTTGTGTACCTTTCTCTGTCTCCCTGTGTCCCTTTCTCTGTATTTCTGTCTGTGTCTCTCTGTCTTTGTGTCTCCTTCTGTCTCCCTGTGTCCCTTTCTGTTTCTCTCTGTCTCCCCTTCTCTCTCTCTCCTTGTGTCCCTTTCTGTCTCCCTGTGTCCCTTTCTGTCTCTCCTTGTGTACCTTTCTGTGTCTCCCTTTCTCTGTATTTCTTTCTCTGTCCCCGTGTCTCTCTCTCCTTGTGTACCTTTCTGTGTCTCCCTGTGTCCCTTTCTCTGTATTTCTGTCTGTGTCTCCCTGTCTCTTTGTGTCTCCTTCTGTGTCCCTTTCTGTTTCTCTGTGTGTCTCTCTCTCCTTGTGTACCTTTCTGTGTCTCCCTGTGTCCCTTTCTCTGTATTTCTGTCTGTGTCTCCTTCTGTCTCCCCTTCTCTCTGTGTCTCTCTCTCCTTGTGTACCTTTGTGTCTCCCTTTCTCTGTATTTCTGTCTGTGTCTCTTTGTGTCTCCTTCTGTCTCCCTGTGTCCCTTTCTGTCTCCCCTTCTCTCTGTGTGTCTCTCTCTCCTTGTGTCCCTTTCTCTGTCCCCGTGTCTCTCCCTGCCTCTTTCTGTCTCTCCTTGTGTACCTTTCTGTGTCTCCCTGTGTCCCTTTCTCTGTAT
Organism: Channa maculata; assembly: GCA_020496755.1. NCBI lineage: Eukaryota > Metazoa > Chordata > Actinopteri > Anabantiformes > Channidae > Channa > Channa maculata. Next base: position 1,388,509 of record CM035618.1, read on the forward strand.
TTCTTTCTGTGTCTCCCTGTCTCTTTGTGTCCCTTTCTGTCTCCCTTTCTCTGTATTTCTGTCTGTGTCTCCCTGTCTCTTTGTGTCTCCTTCTGTCTCCCTGTGTCCCTTTCTGTGTCTCTTTGTGTCTCCTTCTGTCTTCCCGTGTCCCTTTCTGTCTCCCCTTCTCTCTGTGTGTCTCTCTCCTTGTGTACCTTTCTGTGTCTCCCTGTGTCCCTTTCTCTGTATTTCTGTCTGTGTCTCCCTGTCTCTTTGTGTCTCCTTCTGTCTCCCTGTGTCCCTTTCTGTGTCTCTTTGTGTCTCCTTCTGTCTTCCCGTGTCCCTTTCTGTCTCCCCTTCTCTCTGTGTGTCTCTCTCTCCTTGTGTACCTTTCTGTCTCCCTGTGTCCCTTTCTCTGTATTTCTGTCTGTGTCTCCCTGTCTCTTTGTGTCTCCTTCTGTCTCCCTGTGTCCCTTTCTGTTTCTCTGTGTGTCTCTCTCTCCTTGTGTACCTTTCTGTGTCTCTTTGTGTCTCCTTCTGTCTCCCTGTGTCCCTTTCTGTCTCCCCTTCTCTCTGTGTGTCTCTCTCTCCTTGTGTACCTTTCTCTGTCTCCCTGTGTCCCTTTCTCTGTATTTCTGTCTCCCTCTTTCTCTGTCCCCGTGTCTCTCCCTGCCTCTTTCTGTCTCCCCTTCTCTCTGTGTGTCTCTCTCTCCTTGTGTACCTTTCTGTGTCTCCCTGTGTCCCTTTCTCTGTATTTCTGTCTGTGTCTCCTTCTGTCTCCCCTTCTCTCTGTGTCTCTCTCTCCTTGTGTACCTTTCTGTGTCTCCCTTTCTCTGTATTTCTGTCTGTGTCTCTTTGTGTCTCCTTCTGTCTCCCTGTGTCCCTTTCTGTCTCCCCTTCTCTCTGTGTGTCTCTCTCTCCTTGTGTCCCTTTCTCTGTCCCCATGTCTCTCCCTGCCTCTTTCTGTCTCCCCTTCTCTCTCCTTGTGTACCTTTCTGTGTCTCCCTGTGTCCCTTTCTCTGTATTTCTGTCTGTGTCTCCCTGTCTCTTTGTGTCCCTTTCTGTCTCCCTGTGTCCCTTTCTCTGTATTTCTGTCTGTGTCTCCCTGTCTCCTTCTGTCTCCCTGTGTCCCTTTCTGTTTCTCTGTGTGTCTCTCTCTCCTTGTGTACCTTTCTGTTTCTCTGTGTGTCTCTCTCTCCTTGTGTACCTTTCTGTGTCTCTTTGTGTCTCCTTCTGTCTCCCTGTGTCCCTTTCTCTGTATTTCTGTCTCCCCTTCTCTCTGTGTGTCTCTCTCTCCTTGTGTACCTTTCTGTGTCTCCCTGTGTCCCTTTCTCTGTATTTCTGTCTGTGTCTCCCTGTCTCCTTCTGTCTCCCTGTGTCCCTTTCTCTGTATTTCTGTCTGTGTCTCCCTGTCTCCTGTCTCCCTGTGTCCCTTTCTGTTTCTCTCTGTGTGTCTCTCTCTCTCCTTGTGTACCTTTCTGTGTCTCCCTTTCTCTGTATTTCTTTCTCTGTCCCCGTGTCTCTCCCTGCCTCTTTCTGTCTCCCCCCCTGTGTACCTTTCTGTTTGTGTCTGTGTCCCCCTGTCTCTCTGTATGTCTCCCTGTGTCCTTTCTCTGTATTTCTGTCTGTGTCTCCCTCTCTCTATCCCCGTGTCTCTCCCTGTCTGTGTCTGTCTCTCGGTTTCTGTCTCCCTGTCTTGCTCTCTCTCTGTTTTTCTCTGTTTCCCCCTCTCTCTGTGTCCCTATCTCTGTGTCTCTCTCCCTGTCTTGCTCTGTGCTTTTCTGTGTCCCTGTCTCTCTCTGTTTCTGTCTCCCCTTGTCTCGCTGTGTCTCCCTGTGTCTCCCTCTGTGTTTTTCTGTCTGTTTCCCCCTCTCTCTGTGTTTCTCCCTGTGTACCTTTCTGTTTGTGTCTGTGTCCCTCTGTGTCTTTGTCTCTCTCTCCCTGTCTTGCTCTGTGTCTCTGTCTCCCTGTGTCCCTTTCTCTGTATTTCTGTCTGTGTCTCTCCCAGTGTCCCTGTCTCTCTCTCTCTTTTTCTGTCTCCCTGTCTCTTTGTGTCTCCTCTCTCTCTGTGTGTCTCTGTCTCCCTGTGTACCTTTCTGTTTTTGTGTCTGTGTCTCTTTCTGTGTCCCCTTTCTCTGTTTCTGTCTTTTCTGTCTCGCTCTGTCTCGCTGTGTCTCTCTCACACACACTCACCTGTGATGATGTCCTCGATGGCTCCATCCTTCCCCTCCCTCACCAGAGGAGACACCTGTCTCCTCTTCAGCTCTGCTATCAGATCCATCTGTTGCAGTTTGGGCGTCACACACACCTGAAACATCAAAACCTCACATTTTATTGCAACTTTGATGTGTGTGATATTTCATATGAGGATTAAGTTTTATTTCCAATGTCTCAAAATTAAAAACTGAGTTTAAAAGCACTGGGTTGGTTCGATTCTTTAAAAACAGTTTGCAGCATCTTCTAAAAGTCTCTGGTTATTTTTATGTTGCTTCTTTAAGAACTGTCACTTTACTTAATCCTGTTTGATTGATCAGATTTTACTGTTAATGGTGTTTCCAGACTAATGACTAATATAAAAATGCTAACAGAAATAATTCTTTAAAATGCTCTAACTGTGTATTTAATCAGTGTTTAGCTCTTTCTAGGTTTTTGTATTGTCTCTAAGATCATTTTACTTTGTTCCCGTTAGTTTTTTTCGGGGGGACCAGAACCCAAAACCACGATAACAGTCTCATTTTAAAGCTGTTACCTTATTGTCTTTGACTGCAGGTTTGGGTGGAGTTGATGGAGCGTCACAGTTCAGGTCCTGTTTCCTCTTCTGCTCGTTCTCCAGCTCTGCTTGCTGTCAGAGAACATAACACACTCATTTAATACTACATGCATCTGTTTACCACAGTTCCGTAACAGAGGATTTCATTTGTACGTTGACTTCAGGAAACCACAAACATCTGACCCTGTAGGCCTTGATGAATCGGACAAAAACAGGGAAGTACATGGAGGGTGGTGTGGTTTTGGGGTTCTCTCCAAAGTACTCCACAGCTGACTCATATGCATCCTGCAAAACAGACAGAACAAGCTGAATTCACTTCAGTCCACAAACATCTCTGGTAAAGTCATAAATGATCCTCCGTTGATTAAAGTCGACCTGTGCAGTCTTTCCATCAGCTATAAGCGACTTGAGCAGCTCAGTGTTGCTGCTGAGGAACTTCTGCAGAACAGGACTTTCTGTTTCCACAGAGAACTCCCTCCTCGTCAGCTCCATGCCTCTGTCCAGAGCCTGCACGTCCTGCAGGACGCTGTCAAGAGAAACTACGAGACAAGTGCAAGTTATTGTTACTGTTCAGGTGAAATTGAAGCGAGGGTTTAAATTTCACCTTCCTGTTTTCACTGTTGATAATAGGGTAATTATTTTATAGTGATGCTGAAGTCGGGGTCAAAGAGAAGATAACATGCATAAAAGAAGAAATTATTAATTAGTAATTTATAACAATAATAATAATAATAATAGCTTTATTTATAAACCTATAGTTTATATAAATACATGTAAATATTAAATGAATAATAGAAGATGACACTTTCCTATATAAACATTGCTTTTGGGGGCTTTGTAAATTAACTCACTCAAAGAAGGAAAGAAAAAGCTCATGAGATCAAACAGTGACTTTTAGTAACATCACATTTGGACCCTGAGCAGTGTGGTGCAGCTCACCAAGCGATGCCTTATCCAGAAAATGGAGTTCTGTGTAGAAGGACTGGAACTCTGGGTATTTCTCCTTGATGATGCTGACGATGAAGTGTAGTAACGTCTGTTTACGGTCTGTGGACTTTGTGTCTAACAACTTGGAGCAGAAAACTATAATTAGACGAGTGTAGAAAATATCTATAGAAATGATGAATATTTCCTTACCCATCACATTTTACAGTCTGAAATGGATTTCAGGTAAATATTGATTAAAATAAAATCAGCCATTTATTTCTGGGTTTATTCCCAGCCTCCCCCTCTTGTACATTTTAGAATAGAAAACCTTTCACTCACCAAATCTAAACTCTGCAGGCGGAAACCGTACGCTGCTCCTCGCTTGCTGCTGTTCATGTAGTTTCCGAATGCTAAGATGATCTTAACATGAAAAATGGAGAGAAAGTCACTCGTGTTAAATGAGCAACATTAGAATAATCTTCAGTCAAATAAATAAAGATAATAAAGTGCAAAGAATTAAGATTGAGTTTGACAATCAAACATCAATTAATTATACAGTAAACACTTGTATTAAACAAAAAACTAAAGGCTGAATATTATAGGCCTGTGGTACATAGCCTGCTTCTAAAGATAGATTGATGATATCTAATATGAACGTATCTATTAAGGGTAAAGCTTCCTTGAGCAGCTTAGTTGGAATAGGGTCTAGCAGACAGGTTGTTGGTTTAGATGAGGTAATAATTGAAGTTAGCTCAGAGAGATCTATGGGTAAAAAGCAGTCTAACAGGGATTGGGGCCTTATCGATGACTCTAGCACTGCTGTACATGAAGATCTATCTGTAATTTTTGGGGGGAGGATCTGGTGAATTCTTTCTCTAATAGCTACAATTTTATTAGTAAAGAAAGTCATGAAGTCATTGCTGCTCAGAGTTAAGGGAAAACTAGGCTCAACAGAACTATGGCTCTTAGTCAGCCTGGCTACAGTGCTGAACAGAAACCGGGGGTTGTTCTTGTTTTCTTCTATTAATGATGAATAATATGCTGTTCTGGCATAAAGAAAAGAGATTCTTCTAAATTGGTGAAGCAAATGATGAAGAAATAATTTCTTTAAATTTGTTTACAGCTTTTTCACTTAAGCATCTGCTATAGTGGAATGTTTCCCTAACTGCTGTATAGTCTGTTATTGTAAATTCAAATGTTATTAAAAAATGGTCAGACAGAAGAGAGTTGTGAGGAAATATGGTTAAATTATCTGCTTCAATTCCATATGTAAGGACAAGGTCTAACGTGTGACTAAAACAGTGAGTGGGTTTATTTACATTTTGGGAAAAACCAATTGAATCTAGTAATGAATTAAACGCAGTGCTCAGACAGTTACTGTCAGCATCTACATGAATGTTAAAGTCACCCACTATAATGACTTTATCTGTACTAAGCACTAAATCAGATAGAAAATCAGAAAATTCAATCAAATACTCTGAATAAGGGACTGGAGGACGGTACACGATAACAAATAGTGGTTTTTGAGTTTTCCAGTTTGAGTGTGAAAGGCTAAGAGCAAGGCTCTCAAATGAGTTATAGCTATGTTTAGGTCTATAGAAGATTGCTGCTACTCCTCCACCTCGGCCTGTCCTTCTAGGAACATGATCATTAATATGACTCATTTAAACTGACATATTCTTCCTGCTGCAACCAAGTTTCAGTGAGACAAAATAAATCAAATTGATGATTGCTTATCAAGTTATCATGATTCATTCCTCTTGTTGTCATATTTACTTTATGTAATTTAGGTTGGGGAACAGACACAGTCTCTATAGGTATGTGGGAGTTGTGGGGGGGTGACGGTTGTAAGGACACTGCAGAGAGACGTGTAGGACTGGATCTCTGCATCCTAGGCTCAACTCTGGATTGTCATTCTTTTGGTTGTTTAATAAAACCAGCCATATTTCTGGATAAGAAAGCTGCACCATCTAAAGTAGGATGGATGCCATCTCTCCTAATCAGCCTAGGTTTTCCCCAAAAACGTTTCCAATTGTCTATGTAGCCCACATTGTTTGCTGGACACCACCTAGACAGCCAGCGGTTGAATGACGACATGTGGCTCTACATGTCGTCACTGGTCAGATTTGGCAGGAGTCCAACATTGTTTTGGCAAAGTTACACACATATTCATTTTGGTGACCTCAGATTTGTGTAATCAGCGCCATTAACTCCCGTGTGAACAATAATCTTACTGTATTTCCATTTATCTTTAGCTAAGAGTTTCAAATATGATTCAGCATCACCCGCTCTGGCCCCAGGAAGACGAGACTATGGCTGCTGGAGTCTAACTTCACGTTTCTGACTATAGAGCTGTCAACTTATGATACAATACAGTACAATTACTTTCTGCATTTAAATAAAAACCTTTCCAGCCACACACACACACACACACACACACACACACACACACACACACGTCACAGCGCTAATGATAATGTGCTGGTGCTAAGATTGACCATCTTTCAGCCACTTTTTATTCCCATTGAAGTTGAAAAAAGGCTCTTACCTCGAGGATTTTCTTCAGCTTGGTGGAGGATTTGATTGAGATGGAGGCAGCGATGATTGCATTCAGTTGCTAAAGGAACAGGTACTGAAATGATTATCTGTTGCTCAGTCAAACCCAGGCTGTACAGTAAACGAACAGATTATCACCACAGCCTGCACCTGATTCACAATTAGCCTGAGTGACATTAAGACCAGCCTGACTTTACACCTTAGCATACAGAGTAATAACATCTGCTGTGCACATAGCTGAGTTTTACTCCACTCAGTCCACTTTGGTTGTTCTGTGTCGCCACAAAACATTCTCTTGCTGCATAACACACCCCACCCTGTTCCAGATGCCACTGTAACGCAGTAACGTTACTCACATACCTGATCGGTGCACAGTCTAGAACTATAAAGATATTTTAAAGCCTTTAAGCCCTGGTTGCTGCACTTTTTGTCAAAGTTTATGCTACTTCTCCAAGTCATAACTCAAATCTGAGGACACGTCCAGAGTGAATAACACTTCACAAGGTCCACGAATTCACTTAGAAATACTCAAGAACCCAGGAATGTCAGTGTCTTTAAGTTCTTGAGTAATCCAGTGATATTTATCTGTTCACATCGTGAACAGCTGCTTTTAGCCGATTCAGCTTCATACTTCAATGGGGAAAATTTACCATATGGTAAATAAATACAGGCTGAGAAAAGTTGTCCTGACTCTATGGCAACATTATACTTGTGTTTAAAACCCCCCAATAAAATAATTATGGGACACATGTAGTTTTAGGATTATCCACCATCTTAACTAAGCCAGAAGGTGACTGTCGTTTCCTGGCTCATTTCACTCTCTAATATACAGTGACGTTAAAAAAAAAAACCCTTCTGAACTCACAGGCTGTATTAGCTGGACACTCTCTGGGAAATTGCCCATGAAGGTGAGAGTGCTGATGCGCTGTGAAAGCCGCGGGATCTTGCTGAAGAGCACCATGAAGCGGTCCTCCTCGCTGAGCTCGTCCAGGGGCCTGCCCTCACACTCATAGTTGTGGATGAGCTTCATTTCGTACTCTGTGGGAATGAAACGCTCCAGGAGCTCGAGGAAGTCCAGACTCAAAGATCTCTGGTTATACCTGTGGGGAGGGCGGCAGTGAAATGTTTGGAACACATTATTCAGACAACGTGTAAAAATGGAATTTGACGTCCATACGTCTCGATGGCACAGCAGATATCCGAGGAAGCCATTCCCTCCTTGCGCAGGGTGATTGCCAAGTTTTTGGCCCTGTTGGTTTCCATTAGAGACACTTTACTAGGGCTCTTGTGGGCCAGTTTCTTCTTGAGTGTACCTGTGTCTACAGGAGCGGACTGGGCCTTGGTCTTGAACTGCTCCTCAAAAGCAGCCATGTTTACCGCCTGTAAGAGTTCCAGTAAAGACATGGAGAGAAATCAAACTGAAACTATGTAGCACAATCAGAGAATATTAGAGGACAGGGCTGGAAACATGGTCAGACCTCGTAGACGTGCTCATCGTCCAGCTCGTTGAAGATGGTTCCTGCCACCTGGTTGGACTTGAGAGCCTGCCAGTTGAACAGCGGCATGCGATACTTCGTCTGAATGGGCTTCTTTACCTTACAACCTGTTAGACAGAGTTAAGTTGCATGTAGTTCTATTCTGACATGGACTTTTACCTTAAGAGTTAAGTAAAGCTCACAGCTTCCTCAATTTTTTTCATTCATTTAATATATTTTTTATTTATCTTTGGATGCTAAATGATGCTAAATCAAAATGATTCCAATTATCTGCTTCAAGCTACAACATGCAGCTTTAGGAAGGAATTAGGCTCCAGATTTAAAATCAATCCACTCTGCTTGGCTCAGCAATTCAGTCATTACTCATTATTAAATTACAAGAAATAACAGATATGAGACATGAGTGAATACGTCTGCGCTGCCGCTTTTTTCTCCACATTTGTCGGGACTTTTAAACAACGTCCTAATTTATGTTAACGCCTTCTTTTGTTTGGTAAAAACTCAAATTAACAAACGTATTCTGGGAACCACTGCTCCACACAGTCAACGTGACATAATTAAAAATACAGCACCAAAACCAAAATGTTTTCACTGCTCATCAACAGTGATGAATAGGCTGCACGTTTGCCTCCTAGTATCATGAACTTAAGCCGATAAAAGTGCTCGAAAAATGATCCCTTACACTCCCACATTTGGACACTGATGTGAACTCACCTGAGCTTCTTTCACCGCCTGACAACAGGGTCGGGCTTCCTCCTGCATGAGGCAGAGGAGCTGCAGGTGGAGGAGGAGGGGGAGCTGTAGTAGAGCCTGGAGGCAGAGGTGGAGGCGGAGGAGGAGGAGGAGGAGGAGGGGGTGGAGGAGCCCGTACCATCAGAGACCGCACAGACCCTTCAGGGAGGTTGGGGGAGGCTTCATGGTCTGTGTTGTCTTTACCTGTCAGAGGAACAACAATACAGAGTTTACGCACAGTTTTACGTATATATCTGTACTTTTATTGAAATCTGTATTGATTAAAGCCACATGAGAAGCTGCCTGAGCATTGATCAAACATCTGTGGCCTCGTTTCTACTGAGCCAGAGTGTGTGTGTGTGTGTGGTTCTGTGTTTGTGCTCGTTTCATAGTGATGTATATGATACTTATAATCACTTCATATGTGTATCTTTAAACAGAACTGGAAACTAAAAGTGTTTTGTGACATGAATTGTATTAATGGTTATTTTGTAGATTCTTGTTTTTCCTCAGTTTTTTGATGATAACATTTGTAACCTTCCACTTTGTCCCTGTCAAACTAATAAAGTGAGCTAAATAAAAGAACTCTGCAATGCTGCTGAATTACAAACTGCTTCACAAGGCCGATCAGATGTTCAGATGTACAATTTAATAATGTTCTAGCAGGGCTGAAAAATAAAAAAGACCAATGTTACTTCAACTAGTTCGATGCAGGTGATGATTCTGACTCTTTGTAAATCTATAATAAAACTTGTGCTCAGCACTTTTTATGAGTTCAACGTGACTGCTCCTGTTTAAGGTCTAAGGACGCTGCTGTAGACGTTTCTCATTACCTGTTGGTAGAATTATGTGACAGGACACCACATCTGACCTTTCTGTCTGTCACTCTGGAGGCCGGGCACCACCTGCAAGTCCAGGTGTCCAGATGTCGAGCGCTGCATTCGGATGAGCCCCTGCTCCACCAGAGCCTGAACTTTGACCTCCAGCTCCCTCAGGGCCTGGGTGACGCGCTCATTGTCTCTCTCTCTTTCTCTCTCTTTCTCACGTTCAAGATCTCTCTCTCGTTCTCGTTGTTGCAGCAGAGTCACCTGAGAGCTGGATTCACGTAGACTCTCCTGTAACGCAGACAGGAAGTAGTTTATCTGTATGACCAATAATTTAACAACAAAGTCAGCACATCTTCATCAGAAAGGTCAGACCCTGCTGTTCTCATATCTCATCTTACGTACTGCACAGTCCCGCTGAAGCAGCTACCAGCTGCACAATCAAACTCTCTAGATCCAAAACACAGCAGCATGTCTCATTTATCTAATGTTTTAATTGGTAAAGTAAATGAAGCACTTTGGTGCAGCCTCTTCCTGTTTTAAATGTGCTACATTGATAAACTTTACTATTATGGTGTTTGATCAGCCAAAAGGACACACGTCACATCACTCTTCAGATCTCTGCACTTACTGTAGCTCCCAATCCCTGCTGCGTTTTACTAACGGTCATTACACCACTCAGAAAAAAAACCCAAGCAAAACTCTTCAGCTCAGTTTTCCCCTGACAGTGGAAAGAGTTACCAAACTATAAATAGAATGTATACAATATATTCTCTACATGTAAATACGTTATTTAAATAAAACCTTTTCAGTAATCTTTTCACTTTCCTTGCCAGCAGACTCTCATGTTTATATTGCAATAAATTCCACAATAATTGCAATATGACATTTTGACAAAATCATGCAGCCCTGTGATGTAATACAGAAAACATGGAGCCAGAGAAAAGGTGACAAGCACCAAAGGTCCCCAGTTGGCTCGGACGGGCACATTGCACTTATGTAAGTGACATATGCTGTAACCGTTCAGCTAACAGAACAGTGCTTTTATTGACCTAGTTTCATGCATTTCATGTCCAGAGTCTAGTACATACGTTTGCACCCTTATATTCTCATTCTAATCGCCGTATCGTCAGCTGTCATTTGCTGTTGTATAGACTGTAGAGTGGGTGTAACATGCTTATGACATGCTGAGAGGAAAACTACACCTTATTAAAATGAGAAAATCAAATTTTTCCATCATTAATTATCATTCATATCTGTCAAATTAAAACAGGATTTACCAAAGTTATTGATCACGTATTGGAATATGTTGTTTCCAAAATGTTGCTAATACTTTGCAAAGGAAAAACATCTCCGCATATAAATCCAGCAACAATGGGAATTCAAAATGTAACCACAATGCAAGGCCGTGGTGGATGCGAGCGTTTGGCTTGATTTTTGTTGAACATGTGCATGATTGTCTCATAACCCAGGACCTTATCACACTGTAACTGATCCAACCGCTGGCAGGAGCTATGAGAATAAATCCAAGTCATACTGTAATAAAAGATACTGAGGGTGAAAAGTGTGCTCTACCTTTAAGAGAGCCACTTCTTTTGTGGTCTGAATCAGCTTCTTCTCCAACTCTGACACTTTCTCCACTGCCTCCCTCTCGCTCTCCTCCAACCGGCTGCTCAACTGTGAACCATTTACACACAGAGAGTAACTTCATTGTCTTCACATGTGAGTGTATTCTGTGCATCTGTGTGAACAGTAAATCCACCTGTGTGTTATGTTCCTGCAGCTCCTCCATGTGTTCCAGCAGAGTGTTTTTGGTCTCTGCATCTTCCAGCAAAGCCCCCACGTCAAACAGATTATCGAGATAGGCCTGAATCTGCACCAGCAGTCTGTCGCTCTCTGTGAACTTCAGCTTCTATTCAGAAACAGAGCAGAGTTTAAAAAATAAAAAAAATTAAAAATTAAAAATCAACCAGGTCAAATGTCACAAAAAGAATTTACTTCTTTTTGGCCAATATTATAGCCACATTTCAAACTTACAGGCTATAGGCTCAAAGGTCAAACTTGCCTCAAGGAAGTCATCCAGCCCATGTCTGGTGAACTCATACTGCAGGTAAACTCTGAAGTTCATGTTTTCCACTGAGTGAACCACAATGTTGATGAACTGCATGCAGGCCACCTGGTGGGCAAACAGAGTAAATGTAACACTTTAACAGCATCACCGTAATGATTGTCATGATCAAAACAAATGCTGATGCCTGTGACATCAATTGAGGACATTTATCAGGTGTCACCTCACACAGCTCATCTGGAGACGCCCACAGCTTTATGAAGCGCAGATAGAACACTTCTACTTTAAAGTGTAAGGGGACGAAATTCAAACTTTCATTTAGGCCATTTACATACATTTGCCTTTGAAACTACAGTAAACAGTTTCTATAACTATTCAGTGAGTTTTGCAGCTTCTTATTTATTATATTTTAATAATTATAATCTGATCATGGTCTTCAATGTAGTTTCATCTAAGTTCCTGAAATAAAATTTAAAAATTAAATAAAAAAAAAGAAATAGAAAAATCCTTAGAAAACATTTTGAGAAGCAAATCAGCTGTTTTGGTTGTAAACATCAAATGTGAGAGCTAACTTGGCTAAAAGTCCTCCACATTGTACATTTAGACTCAGTCGCTGCATCAGTGCTTCTCACACGCTGCTCGTACTCTTTCACACTTTGATTGTAAAACAACACTATAAACCAAAACTATTCCTCAAATGAAGTCAAACACAAGCCGTCTCATTGAGACGATGTCCATTTGGATATCGTGTTTAGGTGTCTGCGTACTTTTGGCTCCCAAAAAGTGCAGTTTCTGTGCACATGTCTTTACACATACTGTAGGAGCTTTACCATGAAGTCAATGTTGCTGTCTTCGTTCCGAAAATAGTCCATGAGCTTCTCAAATCGAGTTCTCTCTCCACAGACCTGAAAAACAACCAAAAATTTACATCAGGTCACAGCAGAGAGGGAAACTTGCCTTTGTTCTCTTTATTGTCCTTTGTGATTAATTATTAATTTGTTAAATCTAGGTGAAGTCCTCTGGGACGTACTACTGCTGATGATCTAGATAAACACACGGTTGACCGTGGCATCTCCACATGTTCACACATGGGGGCAGTGTGCTCACACAGAAATGTCCATCCGTGTATTTGTCTCTGCAAATCCTGCACCATTTGAAATATCTGTACTTCTGCAAACATAAAGCCTGAATGAGTAGCACTGAGTTAATGGTGGAGAATCATGCGGATGTTGTTTGTAGTTGTGAATTAAGCTTTACGTTCAGACCACTTCAGGAACAAATACAAATAACGGCTCGGCCCCCTGCTGCCCTGTGTTGCAGGGTAATTACTGCACAGTCTAGTGCACTTTTCATTCCACAGGCAAAGCATCACATAAACAAGGCTCCACGGAGAACAAGTGGGCATGTTTGCTTGGTGCGGAACCAAAGACAAATGTGGCTAAATTCTAATTAACTAACAGCTCAGCAGACTGTCTTGTCCATTAGCAACAGTCTGAGTTTAATGTGCCTCCGCCTGTTTGCCCACTCATGTCCTCTGAATAATGCAGCACGCCAAGCTGACAGCCTGCACAGCCCAAAACAAAGCCCACGTTCTGCTACTCAGGGACACATAAGCCGGCTCCTGGCTCTGCGCCCACCTGCCTCTACAACCAAGAGCTCTTTATCGCCGTCTCCATCTTCTCCATCTTCCTCTCGCCCACACACACACTGTGGTATCACGACAAGTGCCACTTGCTGCGATACTCGAGTCGTGGCTGTGGTAACTGATGCCACCAGGCGAGGTGAGGGCTGATGGTGTCAGAGGATTAGGTACTTACAAACAAACAGCTTTTTAGTTTGTCATTTCATTTCCTTCGTTTTTCTTTTAACGGCTTTCTGAACAAACCTACTGGGCATAGACCCAAAGATCCCTGAGCCCCACAGTTTTTATACTCACTATTCATATTTCTAGTTTGAAGAAGCACAGTTAAAAACACAACTTGTCCAGAAAAAGATGTACAACAACCAAACACTAAAAAAGGAAAACCTGAAGCTACTCAAAAGGTAAAAAACTTAAATAAATACAACCTTAATAAAAAAAACTAAAAAACAACATGACCAAAAATAGATATGAAATATCTATTTGTCTTTAGCCAGGGACCCATTTTCTCGTAACCCATCCATGGTCTGGGGGTTTTCTACATTTTTCTGATTGTCAACAAATTCCATTAAAAGATGCAACTCCAACAAGCCATCTTAATTTAAATGTGATACCTTTTCAATCTCTGTGGGGAAAACCAGGAAACATTCTACAGAGGGTTTAGATGACATGCACAACACTGGGGCAACTTGTAGTTCAGTGTCGTGCCCAAGGTCACTTTCAGGTGTGAACAGATCAAATTAAATGAACTAAAATGACAGTGAATACCGGAGGCTCTCTGGATGTGCTCGTCACACTCGGGAAGGTCTGAGCGATTGCAGGGCAGGTTTCTAACACCCTTGACTTCTACTAATAATAGACCCTGCTGGTTCAGGTTTATGCGTCCTTCCGTCTGTTGTTGCAGCCACAGCATGAGATCTGTTGGCAACAGTTGCTGCTTCCTCCGGCAAAAATGAAAGAAGGTCAAGGAGATGTCATAGGCAACTCAACAAATGTTACACATATTTACGGCTCTTCAGTCAGTTTCGTCTGGTGGGGGGACAACTGGACAGAGCAGCTGGTTGAGGGGGGGGAAGTGGGTCTGGGGTTCCCCTTAACCTGCGTGTAGAGAACACGCTGCTATGTGGGTGCTGTAACACGAGAACCACGTCCATGTTAAACTATGGACCAGCCTAAAACACAGTCCGAGCTTTGGCTGAAACCTCCCAGCTGATCCATAGGTTAAATAACACGAGCACGAAGTAGAAAAGGTAAAGATTTAAAGAGTGTGATATGTTAGCAGGTGATTTCTGGCAACGGAAGCATGAGCTTCACAGAAAAACGACTGTACGTTTGGAGAGTTGAACCAAAGGGAAGTAAATGCGTAAGTTAGATACAAGCTGAACCAGAATGAGACGTGTTTTCCCCAAGTAACAAGTACACAGCAAAAAACAGATGCACAGTGGTGTGGATCAGTGGACTTTGAAGGTTCGACTCCCTGGTGACTCATCGTACCTCTTTGAAGTTGTCAAACGCAGAGAGGATAATGTCATGGCCTCCTCTCACCAAGCAGACGGCAGCCAGCAGCTCCAGCACCAGCGCTTTGGTTCTGAGGAGGAGAAATTACAGAACGTGTACGTTTATGTTGAGTTTGGCAAATCATCCTCTATCGGTACGTATCATCAGCCTGACTCTTCGAAACTCGATGATGAATGATATTTCTGCGTGTTGCTGTTTGTTGTAACTATTCCTCCTGGTTTTACCGCCTTGATGAGGTCCATTCCCAAAATGCTTCGATGTAGGTGATACTACTAAACTTCTCCATCTCAAGACAATGTGAGTCTTCGACATTATGATTTGGTTCCATTTAGTGGATATCTTGCAAATTTGCAGCCTTTTCAGTACAGACATCCATTTCATTAGCAAGCAAAGACTGTTGTTTCAACACTGAACTGGATGTGAATGTGTCCTAACTTCAAGCTTTTTACCTTGGGTTTCTGTTGTTGAGACTGAGTGTGATCTCATTGACACAGCAGGGATGTTTCATCACCAGGTTAAACCCAGACTGACAACACACATATACACAAAATACCATAAATCATAGAGTAACAGCAAATCGGTCACTTTATAAATAGAAACAGACAATTTGGACACTTGCAATGTTTTCAGTATTAAACGTCCACTACAATCCATCAATGTCTAATGTAACCTAGTCAACTGGTGTCAGCTTTGGGAGTCGGTTCAATTTTTGACTTAAAAGCTAAATTTTGTCATGATGTCCAATGTAAAACGGGACATTTTGCTAATGATCCTACAACACTGATATAAAAAGTTACAAAATGTACTCATCATATGAACTTACTGCTTAATTTAATGAAATTTACTCTCTTTAATGTTTCCTTTACTTCCTACATGAAACATGCCAAACATTACTGTAACAACCAATTCTTTGTTTTATCTTCTTTAATCTCAATTCTGTATTTGTGTATAATTTTTCACCCACATCTGAATTAAGTTGATGTAAAAAATAGAAACTTTCATTTTGACTTTTAGTCTTTTAATTATTAAAGAAAGAAAGTGTCACTTTTGGCTTTCATCTCATTCATCCCAACTACCTGAACATTACCACTATATCTTAAACAAGATCTAATTTTACCTTCACCAAATATGTAAACTTGTGTCACCTAATTTTAATTCATGAAGTCATTGCAAAATGTCATCTCATCCTTTTGATTTAGTCCCATCTTATAATTCTGATAGAAAAAGTCAAAGGTTTTCCTCATGTCTCGATAAATCATTATCCTAATCTCTGGGTTAGTATCTCATTACTGCTCATATCTCTTTCATTCCAAACAGTCCATGTGTAACTTTTCCAGGCAGAATTGAGCTTCCATCACACCTGACAAACACATTAAAGCCTGAGATAAATCAAAGATTAAAGAAACCACACGAGGTGTAAGTGGGTTGACAGTAAATACCTGATAGTTCATGATGGCACGTAAACACATGATGCAGAGATGAACATCATCCTGGTGGCTTCCAACCCGTGTGTTCCTCTGGGCTTTCCTGTTTCAGAGAGAGCTGACTGTCTGTGCTCAGTATAAACCTGCACGTTCTTTCACCGTTTTCCTGCAGCGATTGAATCTGATCGTATACATATTCCATTTGGCTGAAACGTTGTGGATTATGGGTGACGATGTCTAACTTAGTGTCTGTTCTTGTGCTTCAATCAGACATTCACACTTAAATATGATTAAACTCACAGCAAACAGGTACAAACACAGACGTAATCGCTACGACAAGAATGTCGCCTCAGATCAGAATGTGTCTGAAAGTGTCTGAGACTCATTCAGTGGGACCTGAACATAAAACTATTATCAATTAATATGCAGAGTTTAATTCAATGAACACATTTTACTGTAAAAACTGCAAACTAACATTTCTTTTACTGTGAAAATTATGAAGAGTTGCAATATCAAATGGAAAGAATTTAACAATTACATTTGGATATCATGTTTATAGTATCATTTTTGTTAAAAAATGTTTTTATACAGGATCTTGACCTACATGTTGAGCTTTTATCCAACATTTGGTCCAAAGTATACATGTAATGGCTAGTTTATCTTTTCCCAATGCTAATATTACTGTTTCATCTTATGATTATTTCAGTTATCAATTAATCAAATTTAGTTGTTTTTTTATTAATTTGCTTGGACCACAAGACATGAATGAACTAAAATGCCCAGCACAACACGCTACAGCACCATCTAATACCAAACAAAGCCTTCTTACGTTTGAGAAGCTGAAACCTTGGCTCAGTAGTTTACTGACTAATTACTGCAGCTCTGATTCACCTGTCACTCAGTTCTTTCTTGAATATGAAAATTTGGTCTGAGCAAAATGTATAAAAAAAACTACTGTGAATTTCCCGTTAGGATGAATAAAATATTTATGTATCTATTATTTTATTGTTACTGTAAATTTGACACCAAAAGTCCATTTGTTAAAACCGAGGTTTGAAAAAGCTTTACATGCATTTTAAACATGTTCATCTACTGGGGAGAATTTGTTTGTGTTTGTACATTTGTGTGCGAGTGTTTTCTGTATTGATCCAACTTCACTGAAAAAAAATGCAGACAGCTTTGCTGTACAGCTGTGTCATCTGTCGGGGGAGATGAAGAGTAACTTTCTAAAGAGTTCGGCTGAACCTTTGCAGCAGATGAAGGATTTGTGTGTGTGAACAAACAGTGCACATGTACTGCATTAAAATGAACATTACGACACTCAATCCAATATTTACACTATATTATGCTACGGTTGTCTCATGAGGTTCAGTGTATAAAGGGTTTATAATTACAAGTGCCTTAAAAAACTTTCTAAGCTACAACAATATACTGAGTGGATTCTACTTTGCAAAGTAAAAACCATTTATGGCATTATGCCTCAAATCATCCTCACTTTGCTTTTAGTGAGGATGGATACGAGACTTCTCATTTACATCTGACAGATAGAAAACACATCATCTTCAGCTGCCTGCATCTCATCACCAGCATCCGCCCACAGGCTCCTCACCTGACTGTGAAGGCCTTGCTGACCTTCGAGACACTGTGAGAAGGCGAGTTGCTGGAACACCTGCTCAGGTCTTCCACTGAGTCGTCCACAGCCTTCCCTTTGTTGGTGGGGAACAAGCCATTGTCCAAAGATTCCACGTCATTCCTACGAATCAGAATTTACTCTCAGTGGCAGAAAGTGTTAAAGTACACAGTTAAGCCTGTCGACTGTTCCAGGAATGTAAAACAATGGTAATTCAGGCTGATACCTACGTGACAGCACTATGTGCAAAGGATAAATATTCCACAAGAACGTCTAAGCCTTGGTTGTCTTCATTTAGGAACTCCTGAGCCCAGCTGAAAGCAGAAAATATGTCGGAACTTAGTGTCACGGCAGTAAACGGTAACACATTTAATGACATTTTAGAATTTTAACATGACACAAATGTCCAGCTGCCTTCAATTTTTAAACATGTGAAAAATGCCTTACAGAGGATGTTGTCAAAATGAAGATCAACTCCTCTATATTTACAACCTTTCTACACCGAGTCTGCTTTGCTTGGGACATCCATAAATACTTATGTAAGGTAATAATAATAAAACATTTTATTCATAGGCGCCTTTCACGACACGCAAGGTCGCCATACAGATAAAGAAATATAATAAAAGATAATAAAACACATTAGAAAACAATTAAACATCCTCATCTTTGTAGACACCTGTACAGGGCATGAAAGTCTGAACAGATACGTTTTGGAGGGAGTGAAGTTTATGGCTTTTTGCCGTCTACACTTCCCTCCAAAAGTATTGGAACGTTGAGGCCAAATCCTTTGTTTTTGCTGTAGACTGAAAACATTTGGGTTTAACATCAAAAGATGAATATGAGACAAGGGATCAACATTCCAGCTTTTATTTCCGAGTATTTACATCTTGATCTCAATCTGGATCACATAGCTTAGAAGATGGCACCTTTTGTTTGAACCCACCCGTTCTCTTACTTTACCGTTTTGTCAGAACGCGTTGCCTTTGGACAGTACATTTATGGTCGATATAACCAGGGAATCCCAATGAAACTCACCCGATATGATTGGTTCTGAGCGAAATCTCCAGCTCTCTGAGAATCTGAGTGGATTCCTGGACTCGTCTCTTAAACTGAAACGTACAGTAGTTGTTAGTTATTAAAAGGCAGGTTTGTGTGTGATCTATTATTTTGATTAAACTCTTTCAGGACATCTTTATTCATATTAACCTGATCTACTATAATTATTTATACTGATATGGAAATTAACTGCACTAGATTATAGTTTAATATATTACTCAGAAAATGACTGTGTTTCATAGTCGGCTGTTTATTGTGCTAATCATGCCTGAAGACAGAACTTATTCTCTTGCAAATAGCAAATGTCAAAATTCTGATCGGGGGAATAAAGAAAAAGGTGCGAATGACGAGATTATCAACCAACTCTTGGCAGAAAAACTGGAAAGAAATAAGGTGATAAGAAGAGTGAAGAATACAAATCTCAAACATGACATAAACACTTTTGAACTAAAATGATGTGAGCTTGCTGGTTTGTACCTTTCTACTGACTCCTCCATGATCCAGATTACTTTTCAGCTTCTCCAAATATGCAGAGGGTGGATTCTTCACTTGAAACCGCCCCTGCAGATACACAGAAACACACACATAGACCTCTAATTAGAATTGATTGCTTACTGCAGTAAGAGGACGGGGTGGGCCAGAGGGCAGAGCTCAGCCGGGCTTTCACACAGGCCGCTTGATTACACAGCTCCTCTTATGCAAATTAATGTGATGGGAACAAGCTTCTAGAAATGACTGCGGTGCAGCACTCAGGAAAAGACAGTTAACAGCTGGAGCGGATCAGAGGGAAATTGTTTGAATCATGTTTCAATCACATAAAGCTGCAAGAGCAATCAAGCTGCCGGTTGTTAGGATCTGGTTGTGGTTGCTACCTTGATGTGTAATATTGATGAGCTTTCTCGTGTGTGCATGAGAATGTTGTGTGTCGTTTTTTTTGGTGTTCACGTGACATCAGGATACTGATTGACTCACACTGCTTAGATGTGCACTGCCAATAAAACATGATGCATTATTCATCTAATTTAAAAGGCACCATTATGACAGACTGGGTGGCAGAGAGTGAAGACCTGGTTAGAAGACCCACCTGGTCACAGATCAGGTCCCATTTCTTCTCATTGTCATACTGGCCGAGGATCTTCACCTTGTCTGGAGGAAGATTCATTGTGTTCTGGACCCAGAAAGAAAAAAAAAGCAGTTTATTTATTATAAGCCCCACAATCAAAGAGAATTTCACTCCAACTGCCATCATGAGTTGGTGCCGAGAAATATTCAATCAGCAATATCAAGGTCATATCTACGTATTGTACAAAAAGTCCACGATGTAATTACTGTGACAGGCAGGAAATTCCCTTCCCTTCATACCGAGGCCCTGTGGCCTGGGACCCAATGGGCCTGGTAGTAACAAAATTTAGCACTTCAGCATTTTCCATTTTTAAGCTGTTCACACAACTTAAGCAAGACACACACACACTTTAGCAACTGTAGAGCCAATGATGAATACGACTTAGTTGTGACAAATGCTTGGATGTAGTGTGACCTGGTCTGAGTCAGTATCTGATAGTTGGCAGAAGAAAAAGTCTCTGAGTGTAAAGATTCTAGTCTTTACTTATTAGATGCAGACTGACTCAGACTAATTTCCATCCAGGAGTCTAATGCTTTTGTATTTTTTGTTGGTTTTTTAAAACTTACATGGAACATTCTATAAGCTGTCGGAGTGTGACCTCCCCCATCTCTGGAATTCTTCACTAGTCTTCAGGTCTGTCCCCCACCGTTACAAGTATTTCTACATTGTGTTGCTGCTACTTTTTTGACTACTACCACCTAAATAGAGGCTAATATCTTCATCCAGCTCACCAACCTGTACGTTACGTTCTCATGGATTTGTATTATGTTCTGAATTATTCATAGGGACAGGTACGTTTCTGAACCTGGCAGTCAACGTAACAACTGGACAACAAACACTGCCCTCCCCCCCCTTATCTGGATCTGGAGACTTAATAAATATTTCATTGCTCTGCTTGAAATGCTTTTGTAAGTGTCTTTTTATTCTTGTGTCTGAGTCACTGTGTGAGTCTGAGGTCTTTCTGCTTTGTGGTAGCCTCACATCCCAACAGATCTGCTGCTAATGAAGCACTGTGGTGTCACTCCTCACCTTCTCATAACCCACCTATTTCAGCACTTTTAAAAATTGTAATTTATCTTGTAACTTAACCTGAAGTTTTTTTCCTGAACCCCAACACAGTTTGAGCGTCATATACTGACAACAAAGTGGATCTGTAGCATCAATGCTGGACGCCTGCATTTAAAATCCTACTTACACAAAAGAACAACCGTCTTTCCAGCACGTTGTGCTAAAAATGTCCAAAGCTAAATGCAATGTGTATCATTACGGTACATTTAAATATGTAATTATCTATAACAATGCTTATAGCTACAGCAGGGATGCACATACTGAACCTCTTTAAGAAGAGGTGGTTGTAAAGTGACTTTAGAAGCACCTGTTCTTAGAACACACTTCAATACCACAACCCACCATGACCTCAATAATAAACAGACCGTAGAATTATCACTTTTGACAGTTTCAACCTAAAAACAGAGACATTACAACATTGTCAAAGTATATATGTCACATGTGTATTTGATTGCATTTACTATTTTAATTTTGTGGAGTATGTTTTAGTCTTAACGCTGCATATTTGATACATATTTTGTTTCTATGTAAAAGTCTGTAAATTGAAATACAAGTATAAAGAATATTTCAATTATATCCCAGTTTAGTACTAAAATGTACTAAAATGTGATACACCGACATACTTACGCTGACATTTAAGCTTTTTTTAAGATATATGTGTGAAAGTCAGGTCGTTTCAAAAAAAAAAAGTCATCTGACAACAAGCGTCTTTATGTGAAAACAGCAGCCTCCAAAATCTTCCTGAAGTTAAAGTTTTGTCCTTGAGTTTCTGAGAGGATTCAATTACAGATTCTCAGCACACATTGAAACATCCACACAGCACATTCGTGCACTGCTGCTGCCCTATATAATAAACAGATTCCAGCACGCACACAAATCAGCTGCACTAATAATAACCCACACACATGAAACTGGGCTAGTTGACGGGAGACTCCCCCTAAAGGATGTTGCACAGTCAGCCACAGCTCCTCCCCGGTTATGTAGCTTAAATGCTGCACATACTCTCCATATCTTATCCGTTTTCTCTTTCAGGTCAGACCTCCTGCTGTCGTCCTGAGCGGCCATCACAAGCTCAGCGAGTCACTGACTCAGTCTGCTGAGCAGTGTGCTGTTCAGAGATCAGCCTCAGCTGAACTACAAACAGCTTTAACATTCAAGTTTTGGTTTGGGATTGCAAAATGCACATTTGATCAGTTTATAAAAGTAAGAAAAAAAATTGAAATAATATCCAATTTTTCAAGCTACACAGACGCATTCAGCTTAAATCTACAGCCATGTGAAAAGTGCAGACGTCACGTGTCCTGCTGAAAAACAGAGGCACAGCAAATTCCAAAAAGCGCCGTAAATCAATGGGGTTGTGTGCTGGATGCAAATCTGATAAATCAGGCCTGATGAATGGAGCTGGTGCGTCAGTGTGTGGTGGATATATTTGACCAGTAGAAAGCTGAGAGAGAAAAGTGCTTTGAACCCAGCATCAACAGCTGCGTGATGACAGAGGTGTAGTCAGGTAAAACTTACTGCAGCTTCAAAGTCAAACCAAACACGACCCTTTTTTGTTGTAATCTACACAGCAGGTGCAGGACTTTTTAGGGGGGATGGACTTTGATGGTTTTCTACGTGGTGTGTCTCACACTCTCAAAACAGCCCCTGTAGTTTCTCTTTATGTCAAATAGAAGTGAACACGTCATATTCATGATGTAGCGGAACAGAACAAAACACACTTGTATCTAGATGTGGTTTTTTGATTTGTGAATACTATATTATATATGCACTCTCTATGAAACCACTGCACTGCAGTTTGACATTTCTTTCAGAAACTATCAAAGGGACTTCAGCCGTCTGACTATATGGCAGTTTAAGGGTAAAATGCAGCACATTCTTTAGTTCGTCATTTGATGAAGTTGCAGTTATTAAGATGTCGCTTAAATGAACTGCATTTGTTAGGATTTTTTTTTTTTTTTTTTTTTTGGATGTTACACACGGGGAATCCATTAACTAATCCAAACCAACATTCTGTTCATTTTGTTTCTTTCTGAGACTTAATCTACACTTGTTATTAGATCACATATGAGAATGAAACATTTTGTATACAGTGTCTTGTATATAAACCCCTTGACATTTTCCACATTTTGACATTACAAACACTAATGTACAGCAAATGTATTTTTTGGGATTTTATGTGACAGACCAACACAAAGTGGTACATAATTTTGAAATGAAAGAAAAATGGTTTTCAAAATTGTATTTGTATTCATACTTTGTAGAACCACCCTTCACTGCAATTACAGCTGCAAGTCTTTTGGGGTTTGTCTCTACCAGCTTTCAACACCAGAGAGTGAAACTTTTGTCCATTCTTCTTTGGAAAATAGCTCAAGCTCAGTCAGACTGGATGGAGAGCGTCTGTGAACAGCACTTTTCAAGTCTTGCCACAGATTCTCAGTTGGATTTAGGTCTGGACTTTGAGCCATTCTAACTAAACATCTCAATTTTGGTCTCGTGTGACCTTAGGTGACTTCTGAAGGCAATTGGTTCCAGTGGTTTTTAGTTCGTGGCATCCGTAAATAAAACAAGCTCTTAAGACTATATTTGTGTTGCTGTCATCAGTCCCACACCATCTGTGTGGCAGATTTACTTTATTCCATACGTTTCAAATTTTAACCACTTTAGTTTTCATCCCTGATTCATACACACAAAGACATGTTGAGTGTGACAACGCGTGGTGACAAGCAGCACAATAAGTGCCTCGGTATCTCAGAGCTTTACAAATCCGCCCATTAGGATGTAAACATCATTAAAAAGTGAAACCAATGGTTACATGGTTACATCACCATGAACTTGTGGACAGTTTTCAAACACAAGGTTAAATTAACAGCACAGAAACACGCTGAGTTTGCAGCAGTGACTGAATAATTACTACATCATCTGTTCTCTGGGGGAGCCACCAATTTTCTTTCTAGACTTATTAACGTGACAAAAGTGTCACAGCTGCCAACACGAAAGTAAACCTTCCCTCCTTCTTCCTGTAAATATAGTACACAAATCCACAGGTGTACATTTACATGTCCTCCCAGATAGAATAGGAAGATATGCAAAGTTTTATGTAAATCACTGAGGAAAGATGTAAATGTGGATGTGACTAAAGATTTTCGACCCAAATAAACCCAATACCTAATAACACAAATACTGTGGTCACATACAAAGGCACACACACCTTTTCCTCCCTTCCAGTCTACACCCAGAGGGAGAAGCCTGACAAATTCTCTCCCTCTTGTCCATTTTAAGCCTCTGCAGAATGGGACCAGTTACGCCTGCAGTCGGCTAGTTTGTATGCAGAGAGAGTACAACCTCCCTTTAGCTCAGGAGACTTTCTTTGCAAACTCAGCAGAAGATATAAAATCATCTACAGTATATTTGAGGTGAGACAATTGTGCTGTGGCAAAAAGCTTGCTGTTAAGACCCAGGATGGAGGCAGGAGAAATGATTTTATAAGCAGGAGACACTTAAACTGCTGCAGCATGAAAAGATAAATGCATCAGCACATACAAACTCAAGCAGGGAAACCTGCAGCAGTTAGCACAAGACATTTACTGCTGGCAAGGTAATTCATTGCAGTGGTCATTCCATGACGCCACGGCATCCTCCACACACACACACACACACACACCCTGTAAACACATATGCAAACAGCTCAGTCTCTAGCAACCTGGAATAGCTTTGGAAAGGCAGCATACAATTTAATTTATGGAGAAAAACTAAATATGTAACAATTAAGCATAATGTATAAAGGGTAAAAAAAATAAATAAAAAAACTTTGGAAACTTGTGATCCATACTCTGTAATCATTGCAGTATTTTGGTCATGAAAAAAACAGCACAGTCGCTGTCTGAGTCCTACTTGAGGGATGTCCACTTATATGAATACCAGCTGTTACACTGCTGCCAGAATGAAGCTACTGAAGTTCAGATAGCTGAATGTATTTTTGATGTGGATGGGTCAATAATGCTGTCAACACATTTGCTAGCAGCTGTGAACAAACACTGCATTTCCTAACGAGGCCTGTTCCTGGAACTAAGTTAGAAGGTAGGAAAAGAACATGGTGGGTATATAAAATACGCAAAATAAATACAATAATAAAGCAAAAGCCAAAACAAAGTGCAAAGCAAAACAACTCTCAGTCTGAACCAGGAAATAAAAATGGGATTTAAGACGTGATTCAAAAACTTCCACACTTGGGGAGGAAGTTTATACCATAACTTGGGCCCTATGACTGATCTAAGGGAGCTTAAGGAGCAGCTGATCAGTACATCAGAGGGGTCGAAAAGGAGTAGAAGGATGGAGAAGTTCTACAATGTAAGAGGGAGCAAGACCATTGAGAGTCTTCAAACATAAAACTAAATCTTAAACTTGACTCCGAAATGGACTGGAAGCCAGTGACGGGAGGCTGGTATGGTAGTAATATGCTCACGCTTCCAATTGCCGGTTGGCATTCGGGCAGCGTTTTGTACCAGCTGTGAGTGGGAGCCTGACTAACTCCTGCACACAGAGCATTACAAAAGTCAAGATGTGTAAGTTTGTACTAGCTTGAGAAATACATTTAAATGAATGTCAACTTCCCTCTGACTTCTCTACATCACAGTATCTCACTACTTTTAGCTGAAAAACGCCTCCAGATGACATCACTTGAAGGAACCTTCAGTTCAGATTTTGCCATCTTGTTGCTCAAACTATGGAGGTTATATTCATGGTCACCCTGCTTTCCAGAGCTCCCTCAGATGATATCTGAACTTCTAATGATGGAAAACTTCTTCAGATGATGTAAGTTGGAGGAATTTCTCAACTAAAAGCAGAGAAATATTTTAATTTAGGGAAGTTAGAGGGAAGTTTAGAAGCATTAATGTACATTTACACCCTAAACTAAAGCATAGAAAGCAAGTTGGAAATCGTAACTACAATGTTCACAGGTCTACATATTTCACGCAGTATGTGTCTGCAGTATTACGTGTTTCAGTTCCAGGTGACAAACTCATGCAAATAAGTTGCTATTTGCAGTGAAATGACCCTAAAAAAGCAGATGAGCTATGAGCAGGCTGAGAAGCTTCTTTTTACATTTCAGTATAAAAGGTTTGACTTTTCACCGGATACCTCAGAGGAAAAAAAGTTTGTCAGAGTTTTAAATTAGTCCAAATGCTGTTTTGTCTCATCTTCATAACGAAACAAATCAGAGTTTGAGTTTCATCTCTGTAAAAGTAACACGATCATACAGAATAAATAACAGAAACGTGACTGAAAGTATCTAAGCAGATGATTAAAAAAGTAAACTCATCTCCCACATACTGTATGTAGTATAATAACAGTGCCCACTAGAAACTTTACAACTGCAGCCTCTGAACACGTTACTCTACAACTGTTGCTACAAGTGACAACACAAAGCTCATGTCCTCAGTGCTGATTTTGGAAATTCAGGGGTTTTACACTTTATATACAAATGTAGTAGGTTTCAGACAGATTTAGATTTTTTTCAAATTAAAAAAAAAAAAATCATTAAATCTAAATTCTAAACATTGAATTGTGCCTTAAAGCACATGAAATTATGACATTTCCCCTCGGTGAAGTTATTACATTAATGATTTGCAACAATTTAACTTTTGTGATATTTTATTATTGAATCTCTAAAATGTAAAAGTTGTTAAAAAATTACAAACAAACACCTTTAAGTGCAGGTTTTTAGTGGCTAAAGCTGTTTTCAGATGCATTGGAAGCCTGAAGTTATTAGTTATGAGATATTACTCAGAGGGGGTGCGTGTTAGAACCCATATGTCCAAATCAGTTGGACTGGACATTTAAACTTTACAGACATTAAAACCAATAAGAAATTCCATCTATTTATATCTGGTTTCTGTCAGTCTCCAACCTGGATTAGTTTATTTGTCTGTGCCATAGATCTTCATTGTCCAAAAAGGATTAAAAACAATACCAGAGACGTCGCTCCACGTTTCAAAAAGTTGGGGTTGAGAAATATTGAAGAAACGTAAAATTATTACAGTTACAATTAGACATTTAGCAGACACTTTTATCCAAAGCAACTTTCTAATTAAAACACTTCGACGTGGTGGACGACTGAGTCCAGAACGCATGTGAGAGACGTTTGGGGATAATGAAGTAATGATTTAACAATGTGTCCACTAAATATAAAAGTAACCAGATGTCCTTGAAAGGGATTGGATCCTGTTGAAAGATTAAAAATCATCAGCTCCTAAGGTAATAAGAGTTTTGGCTCTGTTCTAACAGGAAGTGGTTTATACCCACACACACTGATTAAACAGCCTCAGGGAATAAAAAAACTGCCTTTATCAGGCCCTTAAATAGACAGTCATCCACCTTCAGGAGTAAGTTTACTGACAATGAGCCAGATCCACTCAACACAATGCAACATGCGGCTTCATCATCCACCAGAAATAATTACATAATAAGACGCCGAGGTGACTGGAAGAAAAGGAATGTTGTTGAACACACAGATAGCTGTCTGGCCACATGTTGAACATAGCTGTGCTGTCAAGACTCAAATCTGTGTCTTCATTGTTCTTTTCTGGCTGTTTCGGCACTGGCCGTGTTGTTGAAAATCAGGTTAAGGTTGAGGAATGCTGGTTTGCAGAGGGACAGGACTTCTTGATTTCATCTCAGGGGCTCTGACTTAAGTTGTAGGCAAAGTCGGGCGTGAAGCCCCGCTTAGGCAATTTATATTAAATCTACTAGACCTGACTGTGATGTCACTCAGCTAAGGGATTGTGCCCTTCACAGGGTCTCAGGTAACACAACAAGGCCCAAAGTATTTGGAAACCATGACCTTTAGTTTGCTGTTATAACAGCCCCAACTGGTCTGTTTTCCACCAGACTTTCACACCTGGCTGCAGGGCTCATTCAGCCTTACATACTGTATTGGGATTGTGCATGAGACTGTAAAGCCCAGGAGCAAAAATGGTAATGGCATGGAGTAAATATTAGCATTGCAAAACTTCGTAGTGAGGATGGACGGAAGGTTTAACAAAGTGAATGATCTTAATAAGAGGGATCACTGTTTGTTCCCTGTTTCCAGTCCACAGTCCTTTCAATGTTTTTGTCAAACCCAACCAAGTAGACTCTACAGTCCATGTTGTCCACGCTTCCCCACACAGGATCTCACCCTAAACCTGTGCCTCGTGTTTCCTCCCCTTTCTTTTCTGCAAAAATAGTTCCTATTTTTATACATGGGTCACAGCCATATGTGTTTTAGCAGAAGAATGAGTGAGAATTTTCTTATTGAGGGGTTTTCTTAACTGCAATGGATTGATGAGCAACTCATACTAGAAACAGTTTTCAGTCCTGGAAAGGGGTTGAATTCAGAGCTTTGTTCTTCTACATAAAACTGGGAGAAATATTGGTGTTTATGGACCTAGTTTTGTGCAAAGAGACACTAAAACAGTGTTTAACTTTTCTCCGATTTCATCTCTTCCTCTGGCCCTAAATTAAAAGTGTTCCTTTTGTCTAAACCTAACTGCAAATGGGTTCCTGGAGTGGAACTTGAAGCCCAATACTGCCCCAACCACCTCCTTGATTCAGTTTCCATTAATAAATGTCGCGCTTCATCCATTCAAAGATTGTGCTGCATAAATACATAATCCACCTGTCGATTACTCTCCTGTGCAGTTTACTTGCATAGAAATGTAATTCTTAGGAGTGAGGGTTGGTTTACTACAGCATGAAGATTTTTTAATGCGTTTTCAACCCTGTAATTTAATTGCTCTGGTCTGAATTATTGGACCAGTCTGTAAAGTTGGAAAGTTATAGCTTTGTCTAAGTTTCTTTTTAAACAGAGAAGAGAACAAAGCAGGAATTTAACTGGACTAAACCAGGTAGGTGTGAAAGCCAAACAAAAAAAACTAAGTGGTGGGGTGTCCACATACTTGTGGCAATGCAGTGTAGACCTTGTACCGTTTACCTTCTCTAACAGGCGAAAAGTGGCATTTTTCTTGCAAATCAGAAATTCAAAGCCGATTAGAAGCTGTGATAATGAGAAAGATAAATTTGGTTGCATCTTAAATTAAACTGTAAAACAGAGCTGACTTCCCCAATAATTTTAACTGAACATGCACTGAGCCTAAAGCTGCAATAAGCCTCGGTTCAAAGGATCTTTTATGTACCATTGCACAGTAGCATTGTGTACCTGGTACAGTGAGAAGCTTGTCCTGAGCCCATGCACATTTCCAACATATTACAAATT
Source organism: Channa maculata (assembly GCA_020496755.1). Lineage (NCBI taxonomy): Eukaryota > Metazoa > Chordata > Actinopteri > Anabantiformes > Channidae > Channa > Channa maculata. Next base: position 1,417,576 of record CM035618.1, read on the forward strand.
CTTTGTTTCATTGCATTGTTCACCTCTTGAATGACCTGACCATAACTTACCAGCACTGCACTGAAGCGCTCTTCCAGCTCGTCTTCAGGGGGCATCGGGAGTTTTGGTCCTGCCGCTTGTTTGTGGGGGGCTGTGGGGACTGGAGGGGCCGACACAGTCTTGCCCTCCTTTGTTTGGGGTAACTCCATGCTTCCTGCTGCATTTCCCATGATTTCATATCCAAAAAAGCCCACATGCACAAAAGCTCTGCTCTCGTATACCAGGCCCAACTGAACACGGTGCTGAAAGATGGATGACTACAAGTTCAAGGCTGTGTTTGGCTCTGGCCAGTGACCTTTAAGTATTTTTATGACCCCAGTGTGTTGATTCATGCTGAAGCCGTACTCATTATTCCTCCATATTGTCATGAAATCCACCCCTGCCTCTGAATGAGTCAGAACTCGCACAGATCCTGATGTCGTATGAAACCCTAGAAAGAGGGGAATGGAATATCCTGAGAGTGACAGACAAGAGTGACAGCTGAATGAGTGAAAAAGAAAAGGGAGAAGATCGCGTTGAGAGCCTGCGACTGCCGCACAGGACAAGGCTGCAGGAGGACAAATTCAAAACTGAAGCAAAGAAGAAGAAGAAGAAAACAGGTGTTACTTCAGCGATCCCCCTGTACAGGTGAGGAGGACACCCAAGAGGAAGCTACTCCCAAAAGCTGCAGTTTTCACAGGTAAAGAGAGTTAGCTGGTCCTGCGAGTAATGTCTGGATGTTCTCCACCTGTTCCTGGATGCTAGGAATCTTTGGGTTGTTGATCTCCATAGCCAGAGGAAAACTGGGAAAAAGAAAAGAAGGCAGAGATCCAGCAGGCAGCCAGCCACTCTGTCTACTCAGCACGGGGAAAGAGACAGAAGACAGCAGAGCATTAGTTTTTTCCAATAGCAGAGCACATAGAGATATGAGCTCTCTGGGTCCTAATGCCTCCACACACAGGCTCCACTTAATGAGAGAATGGAGATGGAGCTCGTGGATTAAAGAAGGCAAGTAAACCTGCAGAAAGCTTCTGTACAGTTCATGCAAACATTCAACAGTTTAAATGATTTGTCTGCTGATTTTTATTTTATTTATTTAAAACACAAACCCAACAATTAAACAACTGTAACTCATGACTTTATTTCTAATCAACAGGGTCATTAGTTTTTGAATTTGTTAGTGTTAAATATAATCTGCCACAACTTCAAAACAGCCGTTCAGTGTTTTGTTAATTTAATTTATTAATTTCATAACTTATGTTGTATTATATGTATTCTATAGTGTGATATGTGTTACTGTAGACACTGGCCGATCATATAATCACAATTGAGTGACACTGATACACTGGGTCACATGTTTTTGCTTCATTACCATGGATTTTGAAATACTGATAAAGTTCATACTCAGCAGGGAGGATGGATGGATTTGCTGCTGAAAAGTCTCAGACAAAAACCCCATTTCCTCCAGTTTGAGTAACTTACTCATATCTAGTGTCCTGTGGGATTTCTTGGCAAAAAGAACAATTTAGAAGTTGTCCCATAACACTATGATATGATGCATTGACAGAAACAAAAATGTGTTTATTATTCAAATAGAAAATATACTGAGTGACCAGCAAAATGTTCTAAAGGAGTAAAAAAAAAAAAAAAGAGACCAGTGTGACATTTTTGTTGGCAGCATAAAGATGATTTTCCTGGATGTACAGCAACATACATGTAGACAATCTTCTTTTATAATTCCTGATGAAACACTTTCAAAATCTGTTTACTACAATATTAATGCAGGGTGAAAAACCTCCCACATTTGAGAAATGAGTAAGCTTTCTTATCTAGGATCGATGATCAATTTTCAGTCGACCTGTTTATTAACCAGTCGTTGCAGCTGTACCAGGATACACAGAAGCAAACTGGGGTCCTTCAGAGACATTTGCACAGAGAACATGATTCTTTGCAAAATTGTAACTGAATTTACCAAATTTGAGTAGGTCTCTTCTCTTTAGATAGAGAACGTCTCTTTTTAACCAAACTTTAAGAGTCAGGACTCTTAACACAACACACAACTTTATATTGAACCAGGTGAGACGATGGCCTTTGCTTTCTTAACAGTGGGTGGACACTGGGTGGACACTGGGTGGACTGGGTGGACAAAGAGCAGGAGCAGCTTGTTGACAAGCTGAAGCTGCTACTGAACCAGCAACGAAAGCATCAGACCCCAAAGAACGATGCCAACTGACATGTTGACATCTTAACCGGTGCCAGTCAAAGTTCCCACAAACAGAAATGGAACAGTTACAGTTAACTAACCAAAATAATCTTACTAATGCTGACAAAAAGTGAAACTTTACGGGGCAAGTGAAACAACACGGCCGTACAGCAACCAATGCTAAAGCATGTGTTAACGGCTCCTGGGTCACAGTGTGTTATTTAAAAAGTTGGCTCTCTTTACTTTATTACTTAGGGATTATAAATGTATTATTTAGTCAGACAAAATGTGCATCACTGTAATTAATACATTGTCATATTGACAAATAAGTTGTTCCAATCAGGTCAATTGAAAAGATAATCTGGTTTCATTTCTATTCCCTATAAAAGCGTATCTGTGACCACAGTTGAGTATGGAAAGATCATTTTTTTAAAAGTTAGGGTTGTGTCTGTTTGGTTTGCATAAAAATGCTGAGAGATGATGTTACAGAGTTATAAACCTAAGTGACCGTTAATGTGTAAAATTAACTTTCACTTCTTCTTTTTGTTGTGGCTTAGTGGAAAACATGACTAGAAGGCCGATATGGTTAATGTTAGTATTAATACCTGCACTTTTCCTACAAGTCAAAATATAATGTGACTGTAACTGCCTCTAAGATTTACAATGTACAATGACACAAATGCATTGCATATGAAATATTTATTACTAGTAGGTAACTAGTCTCCCTGGGTCTATTGAAATACAACATTTCAAACTAAAATTACTGCCATCAGTCTTCACACGACAAACCAGACATGAGATTTCATTTCACCAAACTGTGAATGAAAGCAGCAGGTGTTTTACAATCATCCTCTTTCTTGAGATAACAAGCAGCTGAACGTTAGCAGCTCACACACTCAGAACCCCCTGTGACCAAAGCCTCATTCATACCACCACAAACCCACCTAACGCCCTGCATCCTAACAAACCACTGTTGTAATGTGACTGGATTACCCGATTAATCAGAATCCTACGTTGTGTAACAGCAGTGACATAAGTTCTCTCTCAGAAAGGTCAGTGAGCGAGTTGTTAGCTACAGAGTGACTGGAGTGTTACGGGAAGGTGGAAGCAGCTGTTAATAAATGATGGGCATCACACTGATACCTGTATGTCTGGTCACACGTGGTCAGCAGCACATGGACATGAGCCACGTGCTTATGCAGTGAAGAGTAACACAGCCAGTGGAGGACGACCACCGAGTTTACAGAGTCACTTTTTAACTCAATGTGAGGATGACAACTGCTGTGAGGCTTCTAACAGGCCATGGTGGGATTAGCGCGGTCGATACCACTAAATTGCTTAAATTTGATTCTGACCTAGTCGTGCAAAATTTGAAGCATTTGTTCTAGTTTTACATTTGAAAGCTTCACTGTAAAACATAGAGAAATTAAGTGAAAGAAGCTTATATGATTTATTAATGAAATGCAACTATGCTAGTTTTGTTAACTCAACTTTGAAAGTCTAGTTTTTATTTTAAGAACTTATAAACACAAGTTGTTCTGATGTGAGGTGTTTTGACTTTAGTCAACTTTTAGATTAAGTTTTTAAATCGATAAACATTAGCAGGAATAGCTTGGGACATTTTGTTTAAAAAAAAAAAAAAAAAAAAAGGGTTGTTACCTCAAAACATACACAAAGAACCATTGTATCTCCATTCGTAACGTTTCCCCACCAGCCTCAAAAACGTGAGGCAGCAGGGGAACTAAGTTGAACCTGCTTTAAATGGCTTGCAATTTTCTTGTTTTTCCTAAATCCTCAACATCCTGATTACTCATCACAGATGTTCTATATGGTCTCAGACTTGTGCATTAATAAGCCACTTTCCCAGTGAATCCCATGAAAGGCTCCCAGTGTGTCGAGATAGTGCTTTTATGTTTATGGGCTGCACCAGAGTCACCAGGAGAGTGTCAGGGGGCAGATGGTGCAAACTGCATGACTGTCACACCAGGGCCTGGACTTCACATCCAACATTTCTTGACTTAATCAATATAATGACTAATAATTTAGAGAATAGTCTTGTGCATACATGTATGCTCATACATCTCAATCATAAAGTAAAAGGTATTTGTTGATACACCAACATTGCGTCTTGCAGGCGCTTCAGCAAGCCTGTGAACAGGGCGTCTGTTTAGGCTGACACCTAGTGCTCACAACATGTCAGTACAGCTGAACAGAGCTCTGCACAGTTTCCTTAAGCATTTTGTTACTCGAACAAATGCTGGGCTTCTGTTGTTTTGTTTAGAAACTAAAGATCAAAAATAGAGATTTGGTTAACTCATGCCCTGCTTTGAAAAAATTATTTTGAAATCCAATGATCCTAAAAGTTAAACTTCACATTTCATTTGATATTTTTCTTATTTACAAATGACAGTGCTACAACAATTAGTCAAAAATGAAGTTAGCCTGCATCTAGTTTGAAAGTTGCTTTAGTCAGTTTGTTTTGAGAAAAAAAAAAGAAAAAAAAAAAATCATACATTTGCTGGTTGCAGCTTCCCCAAATGTCACAATTCGCCACATTTCTGTGGCACAGTGGCAAAATGTATATGAACCCCCATCATTTGGCAAATGCATTTATCCAAAGCAAAAGTGAAGTATTACTTTGTCTATGCTTGTGAGTCAGATGATCATCCGTTGCAATTTATGACAAACACAATGTGGTTCTGAAATGCTTTTGGACAGAACCAGACATGCAAACCGGCAGAGCTCTTGGACAGCGTTGTTCACAGTCCATAGACAGATGGGATGTTTAATCAAATAACAGACAATAAAGAGCAGCCTTCTCATCTGTAATTAATCTGTAATTATTAGTTCCACCAGTTAGTTGCCTTCACACAAACTTGTTTAAGTGCAGGCTGCAGTACTAACCGACAGAGAGCAACTGGGCACAAACACTACGGTCTTTCTGCAAAACATGCATTTAGACGAGAGCGCACTTTGACACATTAACACTTAAGTCACACATTAAAGGCTCTAGCAACCTCCAGTACACGGCTTAACCTAAAGGGTTTTCATAAAGCACAGCTCAATCTTAAACATGCGACACATTTCAGAAAAGCTCTCATCAAAAGTTAACAGACGCATCTCGTGCTCGTGATGCTGGCTTTCATGTGGTAATGTGTTTGCTTGTGTAGTAGCACGGGGGTCTGAGAGAGGAAATACAACAAATCAAGCAAATCTCTAGCCAGAGGATTAAAGGTCAGGTAATAATGGAATAGTGTTGTACATGTAATGAGTGAACAGAGTTCTCAAAGCTGTGCAATATCTAAATCAAAGTTTATTTACTGAAGCAAGTGAATGTACATCAAAACAAAGTATTTTAACTGACACTAAACTTCTACATACTAAAAGGTAAAGTCAATTGTACTTACTGCAACATCATCATGTGAGATAAGAACTTCAATATTCAGTGATCAGCATATTCTTTGTACCGTAGTTTCAATTGCTCCATAGCTCAGGGTTTGACCAATAGTTGTACAGCAAATAGCCAAAAGACACATTGTTGAAGTCGCTAAAAGGACAAGTATTGTAATATATACAATGTGTACATATGTACTCACGTCTGTGTTCCTAGCAGAGATAACTAAGTGAAAAAACAAACACTTGATTCTTTGTATAAGAAAACTAATCGTCAGAGCAGGGGAAAAACGGCTTAGCTGCATTTTATTTGAAACTCGGCCGACCATGAGGGGATTTATTTTGACCGTAAAAACGTTGCTTAACATTAAGCGCTATTGTCCACAGTAACACATTTCACTGAATTTCAGTTCCTTGAAATAAAAGCATGATACGGGTGGCTTGCAAATGGCATTGTGGTTAAAGTTGAGAAATTCTGTAATGATGCATCAAAAGCTGAAGCGTCTCTGGAACATCTGCTTTTTGTCATCCGATAGTTAAAACACCTTCTGAGTAAATAATGCTGCCGTGACTGTGTTTGCCCACAGCAACAATGTGATAAAAGTTCAAACAAGACCTGTTGAGTAAAAGACAAAACAGCAACGAGTATTTAAAACGTAAGAGCACTGCAGGTCAGGACGGAATTGGTTATTTGGTCCTGTCTGAATTTTGCTTTAACAGATATATTCTGATTTATATAATAACTTCAAATAAAAGGTAAGTGAACACAAACCTATTGTATTACCTATGTTCTACCCACTGAGATGACATGAGAAGATTACTGCGAAGCAACACCACAATGCAGTAACTATACATCTGTTCTAAACTAGCTTTAAATCATGTTAACGTTGGCATTTTACTTTTTTATTGTGCACTTTAAATCAGAGATATGTATGGATGTTCGCTACATCTCCAGCGGTTTCTAATTAGGTCATTTTCTCCAGCCAGTCACTGTAGGGGCTCACGAATGACGTAAATTTTATGTTGACATCCTCCGAACAACCTGATGGAGGACAGAAGGGAATCTCGGATGATTAAAGGAAAACGTTTTTTACAGATATATGTAATATAGTCAGTTTATACAAAACATAAAATAAAATATCAGGCCCATATACCAGCTCTCTGTCCCCTGCAACAATTTATACATGAATGCACCAATAATAATAATTCTACCAAATTAATAACATAAATATACAATGCCCATATATAATAAAGCCTATTCTGTGTAATTTTTTTTTTTTTTTTTTTTAAATTTGGGCAGTTTAAGTTTATCTGATATTAATTCCTGATTCCTGTTGATTATCTATTATTATATAGTTTGAGACCATCTGCTTAACAGACAAAGCAGAGACATTAAATATTCTTTCTAATCCATGTGCTGTTTGGCTTTGCAGGGCAGTGTACGTGAAGAATGTCCAAAAAAACAACAACAAAAAAAACAAATTAAAAAGTTAATTTAGTCATTAAATTAACAATTGTTAGATATAGTCAGTCATAGATAATTCAATAGACTTTTGTTCTCCTCTGTTAAGCAAGAATCCCTAACTATATTTAATTTAATGACTAAATTAACTTTTTAAATGTGTTAAATATTTTATAGATAGATAGATAGATAGAATACATAAGATTTACAAAAAAGAAAGGCAGACCATACGGCATTTTATAATAAAGGTAAATGTAAAGGATACCCTTCCCACTGATAATATGCATTTATTTGCAACTGCTTGTGAACATTCTGTTCACTGCTTCTTTATAGTAATTGTACACGATATAAGTACTGCAGTGTATATAGACAAGGCAAGTCCATGCCATCACTTGGTTCCTGAAAATGAAAACTTGGTGTGAGGCCCTGTTTCACTGCTGGAGTAACTACGTTCAGGGGCTGTTGGAGAGCAAGCTGACAGCACGGTGAGAGCAGGAGATGAAGGGGAGATGAATGAGCTGCTTGCTCTCTGTGGACTCATGTACACCCCACATGGACAGCCTAAGTCATAAATGAGCTTCAGCACGTCAGTACGGAAGCGCACGCCCACAAGGGCGTACAGAATGGGGTTCAGGCAACAGCGGGTATACGCCAAAGTGCAGGTGATGTACTCCAACAGGGGACCACAGAACTGCCCCCCTATTTTACGAGACAGCACCACGGTGTAGGGCAGCTGGAATACCAGGAAAACCAGCACCAGAGCCACCATTAGCTTCAGGGTACGCTGCCGATGCCACTGCTTCCCACGCCGATGTGCGCTGCCTTCCCACAGCACTTGAGCAATCAAAGAGTAGCATGTCACCATAATCAGGAAGGACAGGCAGAAAACACCAATGATTGCTCCATTAGTGGCCATTTTGACCCTTCCATTTATTTGCATACCGCAGTATGCTTGATCGCCGTTTCCCGACACCCCAGAGAAAACGATTTCAGGCAGGCTGAGAAGCACTGCGACAAGCCACACGGCGACTGCAGCTACTTTCCCAGCTGTTAATATCTCATTGCGCAACCTGAGCATCTCCTGGGCTCGTGCCACCACCATGTAACGGTCGACACTGATGCAGGCCAGCAACAACAAGCCGCTGTAGGTGTTGACAGCATAGGATGTACGCGTGACCTTGCAGAGAGCAACTGGGAAGATCCAACCCTGGTAAGTGTCAACGGCCTGTAACGGGAGTGTGAGTAGCAGGAGGAGGTCAGCCACTGCCAGGTGGAACAGGAACACGTCAGTCATGGAACGAAGCCTTTGGCGGCGGTAGAGAGCAAAGGTGGCAATCACCAGGCAGTTTCCCACCAAGCCCAGCAGGAAGATCAGGCAAAAAGCGCAGGTTTGGAATATTTTGATTGTGATCGCCTCTTCATCAGGATCACACACGTCAGAGTCAAATTCAAAATCGCTGGCGTTTGTTGTATTTAAAAAATCCAAATAGTCACTAAAGTTGACATGGATTTCATCCATTGCTGATGGGGAAAAAATGAAAATGAGCAAATTACTTGTCTTGCAATGAGAAAGAGGTTTTTAAAAAATTCTGTGACTAAAATAAAACCACTTCTGCAAGTTTTACAATCAACTGTTAAAACTGTATAAAAACTAACATTCTAAATGTGTAAGCAATAGTTGTAGCTTTCAAACTTTGACTTCCAGATCCCAATTTTTTTTTTTTTTTTTTTTTAAAACCAAGACCCCCCCCAGAGTTAGAATTCTACTGACAGTTTTCTAGCTGCACCAAGAGGTTGGTGTATTGTTTAAGAACCTCTCTATTGCCACCAAATGCAAAGAAGAAGCATATGTGTGTACATGTAATACAGTCTAACTGAAACATACTGAAGTTTAAAGCTAAAATACTAAGCAACTTTTAAAAAAAAAATCCCTTCACCTACACAAATGACTGAAACCTGTCAGCTTGGGTCAAATACCAGCTTAGAAATGATTATTATGAGTCATTCTGGGATTCTTCAAAATGACAAGGGGATGCCAGCTTGCGTGAGGACTGATATTGTTCCATAGCTTGCAGTGTACTTCTAGACACCTGCCCATTTGATTTTGGAAAGAACACTATCTCATGTCACGATATCAGGAAATGCCAACTGCTCTACAATCAAGTTGAAAGTGAGAGATCTGCAGCTATGTTCCTCAGTTTCAGTAAGCATCTGTGATATTTTAGTCATTTTACACCAGATTGCGTGACAAGGGCATCAGGACGTTGGCACAGGGGAAATCGTGGGTAGGTGGAAGGTCTACAGATCAGTCAGTGTCGCGTGCTAACAGCCTTTATAGACAAGTTCCACAACCACCTTTAATCATTTTATCTTTCACTGTGTAACTCTGCGCTGGCTACCCCCAGTATTGCATTGTGCTCTTTTCTTTGGGCATCTTTTTTATTAACTTCTGTATATGATGGTGAAGACGAACATTAAGGCGTGTCCCTGCAAGGTAAGAGGAACAGTAGATATGAAAAGATTTTTTAAAGTGGTGCAGGGTCTGAAAGGCAACAACTTAACTAATGTGTCTTTTTATTTTTATTTTTTTTTTAAAACAAGAATAACATCAAACTAAGTTTAGCTCCTGTCAACGGGAAACCTATTCTCAAAACTTAAGTGTCTGGGTCTTGACAAAGTACGAGACTACATGTCATTTTAGTGCAACTTTCTGCTCTTAGTGTACAGTAACAAACCGAGAACTAATTCAATTCGCAGTTAAATGTAGACTTGATCACATTTTATTTGATGGTGTATGAAATTAAGGTCACGTTAGGCAATGTTACAGAAATAACCTAAAGTTGCACAAAATGGGCAAATAAATCCAACTAATACAGAATATTTGTTGGCTTACATCTCAGGCAGCTGAAAGGAAAAGGAAACATATTGTCAAATGATAATGTGTGGGAGGGTTATACTTTCTATGAGCTGCAACCCAAACTACAAGACACCTGTGTGTGTGTGTGTGTTTGTGCCTTTAGGGGAGAGGTGAAGCTTCAAATATTATAATAATTAACAACTGTTCCATTTATTTTCATAAAAACTGCTTTGCTGCATGCTGTTCTACTTCTACGCCTGCTCATAGTCTGACTCAGACTTTTCAGACTTCTTTTTTTAGTCACAGGCAATATCACAAGAACTTCAATGGCTGATACAACACTAACATTCAAGTGAGACAATGAAAATTAAATTAGGTTTTTTGTTTACATTTCATTGTCTTATTCAAGTCCTAAAACTACTGGTGATTCCGATGTGAAGTCTGAATTTGACAATAGATTCACTGTGTACTTTCACAATTTTGTGTCATTTTAAATTACGACTTTCTGTATCAGTGATAACACGGATAGATTCGCATGTCGATCATATTTTTTCTAGCCAAACCATCACTTTTTTGGATTTATTTGTTACATTAACACATTTTGAGAGGGAGAAAAACTACACCAGACTGCAGTAGACTACTTGGTGCATTAGTTCACACAGTAGATTGGCTTAATTCAGGCATTTTGGGGCTTTTTTTTTTTTTTTCTAAAAAAAAGGAGAAGTTCACTTTTTTTCTTTTTATCATGGTATCAGAAAAAAATTGCTCCTTTACAATCAGGCTCACAGTGTTTGAGTAATCACCAGATATATATACGTTTTTTTTCACTGGCAGTATCACATTGTTTATGTGGGAAGGCAAATGCACTTTTATGAGCATTGGTTTCACTTCTTCTTTTACAGGAGCAGCTGATAAATGACAGTGCAGTCATATTTTGATACAAGTGGCTTTTCGCAAGCAGAGACTGGCAACAGCAACCAGAAACTCAGCCTATTAATATAGACCTGTTTTGTGCATCTGGAAGATTTAAAAAAAAAAAAAAAAGGTTTCTACAAGTTGCTATTTGAATTTAACCATTTTTAAGGCTTGTAGAGAACTAGTGAGGGTATCTAGCAACCGAATGTAAATGTAAACAACGGAAATCATTTAAACATCTGACCCATCTGACACATCATAGCCACAACTGGAACTAAATCATTTTGGTTGAATTAGTTGTTGCAATTCCAGAATCACAAATTCATGGAGGGACTAATAAATGTAAAAATTAACATTTTAAGCTTAGTTAATAAATGTCCTATTATACATTTTTACTTTACCTTTCTGCTTTTATCTTCTCTCACTTAAAAACTCATACTCAAATCATCTGCCAATCTAGAAACATAAAAAAAAATTTACTGAATGCCACAATTGCTAACCTCTATTAGAAATCTTACCTGTGCTGTTTGAGGTGTTAAGCATGTCCCAAGTCTTCCTGTCTCTGTGTCTTTTGAGATTTGAGAAGCTGGCACAAGGCTATGAGGTAAACCTCCAGCCAATGAAACCAGCTCATGTGTTGACAGTGTCTTTCTGACCTTGCCATACCCTTAAACTGGTTTCTGAAACTTTGTTGATGCATTTGCAGCACTGTCATTTTCATTTCAGTCAACAGATTTTTATCCATTTTCATGGCTGCAAACACACCATTAAACTCTTATTATTTCTACTAAATAATTTTTGATTGAATTTGATTTGATTGAATACATTGGTCAATGCCTCTGCAACAAATCCACAATTTGTCTTAAGAGCAGATTTAATTCTGTGAGACACCCAGAGCAGCCTCACAGCATCAAAGCTGTAGGTTTAACAATATATACAGACTCCTGGGTGTGACATTTAATGGGACCACCTTTACCTTTGATTATGGCCCACATTCACATGGCATCGTTTCTCTGAGCCTCCGCATTGTCACAACATTTATTTTCATTCAGAGCTGCGTTAATTAGTTTTACTTCTTGTATTGATTTCTCCATGTTCGCCACAAATTACTCACAGAATTAAGGGTTAATTAAAATGGCTTGGGATTAATTTTTTCTCAAACTACTTCATTTAAGCTTAACATTACACAGAAATACCAGCAAAAACCTTCACAAAGTACTAGAAAAGCATCAATTGAGGCTAATTAACTTCACTTTGTTTTGCAGTTGCTTTTGCAACAACATGTATATCACCGGAAACCAGTCGTTCTCAGTTGAGAATTAAAATGAGGAACCTAAAAGAACCTAATCCGCCGTCTGGTATTACTCTTAACTTTGAACTCAACTAAGTACACCGTATTTAATACCTGGCCAACTTGGAGTATATGGCTTCATAAATAAACACCTATGCACAACTACCCTGGACCTCTGGCCTATCGTAACCAATATGTCTCGGGAGCGTAATGTTAGATGTCTTTTCAAGAAGTGTAATGTAACAATTATATTAGAACCACAAAATGTATTTTTATTACACATTAATCTGTAATGTTTAGGTACTCATTGCATCTGGTATTGTTTTTTGTTAAGAATTGATTTTTGAGCGGTTTTGTTTTTGTTATTGATGCTTTTATGCATTTTAAAAGGCCAAACCTGCAGATGGGCATCACATACTAGCTGACCATTTACTTGTCTAAACAAAAACAAGGAACAAATAATAGATAATGAAACAAGATTATATCACCGGCATTACAGCTGCAGTTACCTTTACAGTCATACATAGATAGTTGTGAGATACCGACCAACTGAAAACACTCTTACTCAAATGTCTTCACAGATATATAGAGACAGATATAGTAGCTGTTATAAATCGAATTTGATACATTTTCCAAAACAAATCATTGATCAAATTTGAATTTGTTACAGTGGGTTCAGTGCACGACAAAAAAAATAAATCAGTCTGTGCAAGTCTGTATGTGTTAGGAGATTTAAATTTGCCCAGTGCTTGGTTAACCTCTCTGCACCAATTCACACTGCAAATATGTATTCTGATCACTGCTGAGACGTTAATGAGGAAGCTCATCAAACCACAATGTTTGCAACACATTTTGGAAGAAAAAAAAAAAAAAATATCTACCAAGGGTTGCTTAGAATTGTTTTTTACGATGGAAAGTTTATCATGTTGACACCTGAGTTCAGATGTTGACAATCTGTGGATCAGCATTGTGGCTTGTCACTTCTATCCTCCTGTACTTGTTTGTATATGCGGTTATTGCAAATTTATATGAAACTAGTGACCTACTATTCAACTTCTGAACATTTAGGTTGAACAGTGATTGGCTAGTTGGCCTGATGGCTACTTTTTTCTAAAAAGGATTCACCTCCCACTTAAATCAATTTTTATTTAATAATTCAGAATTAATTATTAATTTTTATTCCCCCCCCCCTGCTTTCGTCTTATCCCGTTAGTTCAGGGTCACAGCGGATCATTGTCCACATGTTGATTTGGCACAGTTTTTACTCCAGATGCCCTTCCTGACACAACCCTCACCAATTTCTACCGGGCTTGGACCAGCACTGCACAGCTGGGGAGGGGAATGGGCTGTTAGGGGTTCAGTGTCCTGCCCAGACACACTTCGACATATAGCCGGGACCGGGCATCCAATCACTGACCCTGTGGCCCGTGGATGACTGCCTTACCAAGTGAGCTAGAGCTGCCCCCTAGAATTAATTAGAAAATCAATTACAAAAAAAAAAAAAAAAAAAAAAACCTCTTAGTTTTACACCAACCATAATGTTACTACCCAACCAATTATTGTTAATATGCATTTTTCTTTAAAGATGCTATTTAAAATGTTTATGCATGCCTAATAAGGCATACTTTATAGGTCTGTACAATTTTATTAATAATTTAAAAGGCCAATATATATATTATTTATAATTAAGATGGATCTTATTCATAGTACTTTTAATATTGCCAATCTGGAGGCGTCTGCAACACATTGCAATAATGTATGTTAAAATATATTTTTGTGTGCATTTTGCCTTGATCTTGTTCCTGTATGTAAGTAGGTAGACAGCCACTAGAAATTAGAGCCTAATTCCTTGAGTGCACAGTTGCCTGGCAGTTTATGGAACCCGGCACATGTTCAAATGTTTGTTTTTATCTAAACGTCATCAAGTTCCAGTATGTTCAATGTACTACCATATTTAAAGAAAGCAGCAATATTTTTTTTTAAATGACAATAGAGACATTTGTGCATTTCTGAGAAATGATTAAAACTACCATCAATTTAACTCAACTGACTAATTAATTGATCTAAACTAATTAATTAATCTAGTCCTTTCAGCTGAAAGATAACCATATTAAACAATATGTAGCACATTTTGAATTAAGCTGTACCAAGCTGAATATGCTCCACTACATAAACTATTTTGGTGACTCCAAATAAGATTAAGCATTTATTAGTTTGACTCACCAGAATATTTTTGACCTCGTTTTCAGGAATAACACAATGCATCATGCATATTGTATCAGACCTTTGTTGTATGACTCACAGTCAGTTTTCTTGTTGTGCAACTGTACATGGCAGAGTTTGACCCTTCTTCTTTACCTTTTTATTTATTTACTACTGTAGAATAAAGTAGGCAAGTAAAACCTGTTTTGCCAAATGGTAAGTGCAGGATTCTTAGAGATACAGTATTTTTAGAAGAGTAAAATAAAAGCATGTGTAGCGTATTATTAAAAATAAAACCTGTTTTAGCAGAAGCCAGATTTGAAGTCAGATGATCTGACTAATAACTAATGATGGTTAACTTTTTCCCAAAATCATTATTGTAAAACACTGCAGTAGCTACAGCCTGTAATTAAAAAGGCAATAAGTTTGAATTAAATTATTATTAAATGTTTGATTTTTTATTTCTGTTATTTAAGATTTTAGGAGCAATTTTCTTTCAGAATAGAGTCTTTGTTGCACATGAAGCATTAAATGCGGTAACTGAAAAAAAGAGGCAAGACAATGCATTTTATCATTAGGATTCTTCATTTAAAAAACTGTGCAGTGAGTCTAAGTGCTGTAATGTTTAACTGTGTAATTCTGAAACAACACAAGTGGAAGGTGTAAACACAGAGGGACAGTGAGTCTGTTTGAATATAGTGGATTTAGCAAAGTGGGGGAAAACCATCTGACAATTTCAACACCAGAACAGTAAGCAGTGATATACGCTGAAGATATGTGTGTTTTTATTTATAATGGTTGTGGGTTGAGCTGAGTGAGCATGAGACAGCTGAACTTGGAAGAGGTGGATCCAAATTTGGGGAAGTAATCTGAGATAAGAAAACGTATTTTTGAAGGTCTGAAATAATGGCCTGCTACTAATACTACTGATAATATAATAAATTATTATTATTATTATTATTATTATTATTAATAATAATAATAATAATAATAATAATAATAATGAGTATTCTTGGAAGGTGTCAAGCTGAGTGTCTGACTGACTAATTGGTAGAGTTGCATACCATTTGAACTGGGTAATAATATTGGTTTCAGTACTGATGTTAAAACCTGCATTTTCAGCCTTTTATATGACTTTGCCTAAAAAAAGAAAAGAAAAAAAGAGCAAGTAATCAGATTTGGTTATATGCAATTTCTGTTAAGTAATAATTAATATTTCTGTCAAAATGCCTTTCCTTGTAAATACCATTTCAAGCACAATCTGTTGTAGCTTTCTTAATAAGTGTAACTTATACACTCTCTGTGGACGGGCTTATTTTATGTTAAAGGTAATGTGATGAGTTGTTCTTGTGTCCTCATCTGTGTTACACTGCAGTCTGTCACCTCTTTCACACAGATGCAATGATGGATAGGTGTTAATTCATAGACCTAATTAATAAAGGAATCCAACTGTAACTGGAAGTGTGATGACTGGATTTATGTACAGTAAGTGTAACAGATCCAAGATAAAAATATATTGATATAATTAATAGAAATAAAACCTTTATACAGAGAACTGTGTCTGTCTCTTCTCTAAGCAGTGTTGTGTGCTGCCAAAAACAAAAACACATTTTTAGCCCAAACAAGTTTCACACATTTGGTTTAAAAAGATTCTTCACTTATACAAAACTAAAACTCAAAGATGGGTGTACAGTGTTTTTCTGACTCAAATTGAGGATGAGGGTTTAAAATCCTGCTCATTTATATGTGTACTATGCCTTCACCTGGCTTGGCCAAACACATTTGAGAAACAACATTATTTTTTTAGGTATTTGAGGACAGAAACAAATAAGCAAATAAATTCATAATCATACAATCATAAGTCACAGTGTATAAACTCCACTGCACTCGACAGCTTTAAATATGGTGTCGATTTTGGTCCAGGTCTCATTACACTGCCACTACCCAATATTAAATAAAAGTTTGAAGTCTGTTTCCCCACTGTCTATCAGAGCAGATACACTCAGCAGCAAGTTGATCTCACATCAGATTCATTCAGTAAAGAAACATTAGTTAGCCACAGCTGACCGGACCTTCCGACATTAACGATCAACAGCTGCTAAACTGTTAGCAAACAGATTCAGCTTTAAAGGGTTTTTCTAGCAGGAGAAGCAGAACCACCTGATATCACAAAAAAAAATTAAAATGATAATAAAAATAGAGAAAGCCAGGATGTAATGTTTGCCTGCTGTTAACACAGGTGATGCTGATGTATGTCACATAAACACCGATACTGAAAATTAGATTTTCATTAAGGCATTCTAGCAGAGCTTTGTTGAGAGTTGGAGGTAGCACAAAATTTAAGCCATCTTATAATTTTCAAAAGGCTCTGATTTAGCATTTTATTTATTATTTGTACTTATATTTGTACTATAATTTGCTGCACCTTCGAGGAAGAACTGTCACTGTTGTGCATCATAGTTTTTCTTTACGCAACAGCAGAAGCCATGTTGTCCTAGACCATAGTTTCTAACCATGATATGATATTATGCATGTTATGTCTAATCATACAATTTAAATGGTCTGGTTCTGAGTCTCAACAGCGTCCTTATATGTATTTCAATACGCAGCAAATCGCTGAACGCCAGGCAGCTTCCTGTTTCTGTAAGCTGAGGTGACTACAGATGCTATTACAGGAACCTCTGGCATCTTGAAAATTAAAAACCACAAAGATCAAAATGCTGTTTGTGGTAAATGCTTACCCTCATGTTTATGCCAGCTTCTGTCTCAGTTTAGTGCGAGTCAATGTGAGGCCTTAACATGTAGGGAAACATGGTGGTTTGTATTATTACAGCTTTAGTACAAACATGTAGTGCTTTTTGTGACCTTGTGTTTGAGGTGTGGCTGGCTCGTTTTGCCTGTTTCCTGATTATGTCTCCATTCAGGAAGTCGCTATCACTGCTGCTAAATGAAGGAGGAAATACCATAAGTATTGGAACTGACTGAGTTCAAACAGGACACTTGGCCGTGCTGCTCCTCCTTTTCAAATTACCACCATCATCAAGACAGATTCATTCCAATTTGGACATATGTTACCAAAGTAACTTGTGTTTATGTTGGTAGACCCACAGGACTAAGTGTGAGAATACCAGCACGTCCCTCAAGACAAAAGAAACAATAACAGACTTTAGTAAGAACCCCTCCCCCCTGCAGCCTCTGATCATCAAAGGGAGGGAGGTGGAGAGGGCTGACAGCCACAAGTTCCTGGGCTTGCAGGTGACATCTGACCTGAGCTGGTCTAGGAACACAGCGTCCACAGTGAAGAAAGCCCAGCAGCCACTACACTTCATCAGGCAGCTTAGGAAAGCTGGGCTGAATCGTCGCCCTCTCACCCAGACATACAGAGCCCTCACTACTGGCATCACTGTCTGGGATGGAAACACCACAGAGGCAGAGAGGAAGGCTCTTCAATGAGTTATAAAGACTGCAGAGAGGCTCATTGGGACTAAACTTCCTGCTAAGGACACAATACACACACTTAGCTTTTTTACCTGACTCCAGAGGACCCCTGCACAAAAATTCCTATATGCCGAGACTTTCTGTTTATATTTATCCATTTATGCATAAATATGAAGAAATCTTTCATGTTTAATCTTTATCTGTGCAGCATCTAAAACATAAATGATTTGTAGTTTGTCTAATTGGCATAAAACACGTCTATGCTGAACCTTGAACAAAGGAAACAGCTGTTCTAATTCAATATTTATCTCACATCAAAACCACATGAAAATATCAAAGCCAGCAATGTGCTAGTCCGAATTTTAGTACTTTCTGATACCTTACTCTGTCTGTGGTTCCAAGCTCCGTTTTACTGTCAAAATCCAAAAAACCCAATTCAAAATAGTTTTTGTCCTTTTTAAAAAACAGACTACAAAACATTTTGTCAGTCGGGGACTATTTTCAGCAGCATTTGTAGCAACAGGAGGGTGAATGTGGAATTGAGTCACAATAACAGAGACTTTTTATCAGGGTCACTGATTTTGGTCTTTTCATGAAATTAGCTGACAAATTCACCATCTAACTAAAAAAACTGTCTTGACACTTTGACCTATAATGAAGTGAGTCTTCATTTAATAATGCTCATTATAGTCATGATATATTTGCCCCAACGTCATCAGTCAAAGCCAAAGTTTCTCTGGTTCCAGATTCTCAAATCATTTATCTTAACCTGTAACTCATTTGTATCTTACTCAATAAACCAACAGTAGGTAAAACTGAGAAATGTAAATCGCTTCTGAAAAATATTTGCTCATTTAAATTCAATTTTGCTCATTTAACAGGGCCCTGATAGTATTAGAAATATATCACACACATCTGTGCACATACACAGTCAGCAAATCTGAGATAAAGAGGGTTGGGCTTATTTCCCTGCTCACTCAGCTTCCAGTATCTGAGATTCAAAGTGATACCTTAATTCACAGAGCGGCCGTGGAAGTTAGTGCCCACCATGATCCCCTACCTGCTCGTCCCTGTTCTTATCATTTATGGTACGTATCTGACTTCACAAACTTTTTTTCCTTTTTTGTCTATTGGTCCTTTAACGCTCTTGGCATTTCCTGTTTTTTTGCTGCATGTCTCCAGGAGTGTGTTGTTTTTCCTGGATGTGGGACTTGCAGGAAAAAGGGAGATTTTTGGTTTAGTAACAGAAAACAAAAGGCTGATGTGACTATCTTTATTTTAAAATGCGTCTACAGGTGTTATGGAATCACAAACCGCCAACATGACAGAGGAACAGTTAGGCAAAGCTGAGAGGAACCACACACTCGATATCTCCCAAATGTATAACAGTAAGATATTTTTCTTTTCTGAGTAATTATATTGACTACAGTCATTGTCATTCTCAAACAACAATTTTGCCTAAAAATGTCCAATAGTGCGGAAGGTGATGTCTTAAACTGCTTTTTCTGGTCAACCCACCCAAAATATTGAATTTATGATGACAAAATAATCACAGTCGCATCTAGAACAGAAAGTGGATTCTGTGAATTGTAAGGATCATTACATAAAAAAATTGTTTAATCAAAGAAACATCTGAGAGAATATATATAATTACAACTTTTAAAGCCAAAGATGCTGCCTTCAATTAGTAGCACTTTAAATAAATGAAATAAAATAGTCTCACCTAGTGTTTCTACCTAAGGTAGACAAAATGGTCACACAAGTGTCTGATTTACTGACCTCTAACCTCCATAAATATTATTATGCTCGTTTGTGGCCAAGTGTTTTGTTTTTTTGTCCATTCAGCTTATCCTGCGAGTTCAGGGTCACAGTGGATCATTTGTCCACATGTGACGCAACCAAGTAGTTTCACCAAAATGTAACTTAACTGCTTTCACACTCTTGAGCATGAGCAGACATAACAGAAATCTCTGGGTACTAACTTTGGTATTTGAAAATATAGCCAGTGCAATTGTCAGTGAAATGTCAGAGTAGCAGTGACACGAATAAAGATGAAAACTAGGGAAAACAGATTGAACCGTTTAACCTGTTCTGTTTCTCTTCCTGAGATTTCTTCAAAATTGTCTTCCATTAAAAAGACATTCTGGGAAGTTTTTTTGTTAGATTTGAGGGTCTAAGTACAGATTAATATACGAAAAATAACTTTTTTTAATTTTGTCAATTTAAAAGAAATTCTTTACAGCTACAAAAATCATCACCACTTTTTGGTCTATGAAATATAGTGAAACTATGACATGATATCTATGCCAGTTTCACAGTCTAAAGTGACATGCATTTCCTTTTGTTTCTAAAAGTCCATAACACAAGAGCATTACTTCAAACAGAGAATTTTTAGACTATGTTGTTCTTTTTAGGAGGTGTGGGTTTACTTTATTTGTATATTAAAACATTGCTCCAATTTTATATTTCTTTTTACTACAGCTACGATGAAACCAGAAAATATGACATCCAGTTTATACAAAGACAAAAATACACAAATTGAGGATGAACTGCAAAAAAATCAAACATCTGTCGTCACAGAGGATAATGGTGAGTTGTTCTGCACGAGGAAGGAAACCTCAATCTTTATCAGTGCCCTTAAGTTTCCTGTACTTTCCTGTACTATTCCTTGGTGTACAGCTAAAAGTCCCATTAAAGAGAGAACATTTTACCCCAGTTACACAACAAGTGTTTTTCCCCTCTTTGCTTTTCAGAGAATTTTCCAGACCGGGAACAATGCAGTCGGGATGAACTGAAACATTACAGCCAGCTTTATTGTGTTGCGGATTTTCACGAGGAAATGCAGCAAATGAGCAAAGACAACTGGTGCATCATGGAAAATATTATCAGGTAAGAGATACTGAGTATGAGTACGGGCACATTTGGAGGATTAGCATGTTCTGGTCTTTACAAAACAAAGAAACATGCACACATTTAAGGGAGGTCAGGGTTAAATGGTTCAAGTTAAAAAAATATATATATATATATCCAACCTACTGAGGTTATTAGTCACACTGCAGAGAAAGTAAGGTGTGAAGCATGAGTAGACTGGAAGGAAACGATCAAGTGTTGTGAATATATATGATAAATGATTTAGGAAGCGATCACCTGAGAAAAGCAGAATTCAAGAAGCAAACCCTGAAAAACACTGGGTTTAGTTTGTCTAGACAATATTCCACTGTGGATGATTGAGCTGCATTACAATATTGCAATATTTTCCATTCTTCTTGGTTAATACAGAAAACAACTACTGGATTAATCAATAATAAAAATAATTGTTGGTTGCGACCATAAAAAAAAAAAAAAAAAAAAAGATAAGATTGTAAGGATAATGCATATCCTTAATTTCGGATATTTTACTGCTATTCTGTGTATTAATTTATTTTATTGTGCTCATGTTTTAAAATTCTAATTGCTTTGCGGTGTTGCAACTGCTTTCTCCTTAAAAACAGAAGAAAACGGAAATAATAACCGTAACATAATAACTATCGAACAAAGTGAAAAAGAACCGTGAGGCAAATAGAAACGTTTCAGTTACACCGGTAACTGAAGCAGCTCAATCCCCGTAAGGTAACATGACAGCAAACAGCCACGGCGGAGCTTCTAAAGCTCGGGAAAGAGAAGAGCCAGATGAAATAAGTGTTAGACTCACGTTATTTGGCGCAGAAGTCCACTGTCTTTACGGTGAATTGGGAGAAATCCAAAAATGTCAAGTACCAACGCTGCTGTCGGTTGTTAGCTAAGCTAACTGTTAGCAACACCGGAGAACTAGCTTATGTTAGCTAACACTCCCCAACGAATTTCATTCACTGTCTTCTGTTTGTTTAAACGTTTTGCTTCATCGTTCACTCCAGAGTTTCTTCTTCCAAAGTCAGTTTGCGGCTCCGCAGTGGCGAAAAAGCAACCACGTTACTGTTTAATTTAATTTTAAAATTGCCTTCAGTTGCTTGAGTTGAGGTGATGACCCGAACGCTTAGACTGCAATACCACCTTCGACCACACATTAACAGAGACTCATCAACTATATAACCCAGGGTGGCGCTGTTTCGCTTTGTTGTTTTTTTAGGAAACTATGCTTCCAATTTACCAGCTGAGGAGAAAGTTAAAGGACATTTTTTAAAGGCCTTAAAATTTACACAAATTTAAATAATAGTCAGTATTTTCTTTGTTTTTTAACAAAACAAAAACAAATTCAAGACATTTTAGTCTACATTCTCTCCAGCTACTCCCAGAACTGCACATGATATGAGCTCCTGCTTGATGATGCTCCTCAGGGGCTGGTGCTCATCCCCACTCTGGTTCGTCTGGTAGAATGGAAAAGAAAGATTCGAGATCGAGACCGGTTAAACCTGCAATCAACTCACAGAGAATGTGCTTCAAAAGAGGTATATCTATAGAAAACGTGTGTAACCCAGTCCGAGGGTAAAGAGTAAAAACACTGTGAGGTTTTTAGAATGAGGACAGCAACTATAAAATAGTGGAGATTATTTACCACTTTGAAACATTGACTTGAGTGTTTTGCAGCAACTAAACAGCATCACACTGCTTTTACCATAACAGTATCTCAGTGATAATAAAGGGTCTGAAAAACATAGAGACTTTACAAACACAGGTAAACACAAAAGCGGGTTCAAAATCATTTGAAATACCCATCATCAAGACAGGATAAAAGCAGGTTTACATTTGACCACTGGTGTTTGCCTCAGGCCCATCCCTCCACAGCTTCAATCATTTTATCTCTGTTAATGTTCATGCAGGAAATAGTTTAACCACTAAACTCTCGGTTTTTGTAGCAGCTTGATGTGCCTCACAGTTTCCCTGTTTCAGGGTCCAACTGAAGAGTTTCAATTCAAAAAAGTGAGGCGCTCAGTTTCACAACAACAGTCATCGTCATTTCGTATTAAAACACAAAAGCTTCGATTTTATGGGCAGATTGTTGCTTCTCTAGGTGTTCACCCTGTTGACAAAAACTGTTTAATGGTTTCCTAATAAATGGCCCTGATGATGAATTTCTTATAATAATAAAACAGAAAACAAGTCAAACGTTATTTTAAAAAAGCCCACTATGATTTCCCAGAGCTTAAGGTGATGCCTTTAAATTGACCAACAGTCAAAAATCCTCAGGATACTTAATTCACAAAGATACAAAAGAGCAAAAAGCAGCCAATGCTCACATTTGAGAAGCCGAGACCTGATTGTTTTCATATACTCACCTCAATACTCTGTTACAGACCCTACCTCGCAATGACAGATTGCCTGGAACATCTGAGTAAATTGCTTAGCTGCTATTACCCAAACCCTGAAATTGAAGATGTCTTCATCGACATCCACTCCAGCTATTTCAAGAACTGCACCAAAGAGGAGCTCCTGATTGATGATGCTCCTCAGGCGCTGGTGATCATCCTCACGCTCATCCCTGTGAGCCTCATTCCTGCCATGGTTTATCTGGTAGTGTGGAAAAGTAAGTTCCAAGACTGAGAGCGGTGGATCTTGGTTGGTGTATCTTAGCACAAAGACTGGAAATGGGGGCGGAACAGCTAGTGTGAGTGACGGACAAAATTCTGCAAATTGTTTTTACGCTTAAACTTTAGTAGAGATTAAACAAACACGATGTAGTGTGTTTGTTATTAAACTTTAAAAGTGCTCAGACATGAGTGGTGTAACTCATAAAAAGGTGAATAATACATTTTCATAGTATATATATTACAACACATTGTGGCATTTTATCTGACGTGTTTTTCATGTGTTGGCTCTTGTATTTGTATTTTATCTACAATTTACACCATAGCAACAGTAGTCACTTTAATGAATGAGAAAATTACTGGACACAAACCACATAAAATGTCCATATTACATATTTAGGGCTAAGTCCTTTTCAGTCAGTCACTTTTTGACCCACAGATGACTGCAGATTTTCGATACATGTCATGGCCAAAATCCATTGCTGTTGCTGAAACAACCTCCACACTGTCTGGATCATGACGTCACTGGACTTATCAGCCGCAGACAGTGCTCAAGTTCATCCCAGTAGCGTTGGATTGGTCATGGTTAGGACTCTGTGTAGTCAAGTTATTATATTATATATTATATTATATATACTGCATATAGAGTGCACAAGCTGATTGGCTAAAATCATCTCACTGTGCTTATGTCATGAATTGTAATCTTCAATAAATAAAGTCTGGAATATGTTTGTATAGTGTTGATTTTACAGTATAATATACAGTAGGATGTACTGAAAGGCTGTTACTAACTGCACAGTATCTGGATGAGTATGAAAGTTAGAGTAAAAGCGTCTATTGATGGTTGTACATGCAGCCAACATGTACATGTGGGAGTCTATAAATCAGATAAAACACATGCTCTGTAACATGAGTGACTGGGGAACCATAGAGGGACATTTCTAAAAATGTGTTTCTTTAAATGTGTTCCTTCCTTGCACCACTGTGTGTGCTATTTGTGACGGCCAACTTTCAAACCTGAGTGTGGACATTTTTTGGTCAAATATGAGCGGTTTGTCCTGGTCTATTTGAGGATTCAAGATTAGAATCAGAAAGCTGTTGAAATTAGAGACTAAAGAGTCCTGACAACACTAACAATTGACTGCTAAAAAGCCCTGTGATGCCATAAAGAAAGCTGAAGATAAGAAGAAGGGGCCATCATTAACACAAACTCTCCTTCACTGCATGCACTGATACAGGTTACAGCTTACAAGCCAGGTTAACTTGAAGCAAACCCACTGCTTCCTTCTTCACAGCTACACCACCCAATGCCACACACCAGTTGAACTTTCATGTTTCTGACCACCTAAACATGTTTTTACACTTTTGTTTATCCGGGGCGCACCAAGACGAAACTGTGCAGTGCACAGTTGACCCTCAAGAGAAGGTTTCATTCGAAAAGCCTGTTGTAATGTAATTATTTGTGTGCTTTTGTACTGGTGCAGCAGCAGAGGTCAGAGGTCATCGAACACACACAGTGCACAAAGTCAGTGCAGTGCATGAATGAATATGGTGGTTCAGTTTGGGTTTAACCTACAATAGTTGCTGTTATGCAAGCAGGAGATGGAGGCTGGTAAAACAACAGTGGTCTACATTTCCTTTCACATGCATATCAGTAGCCACATGTTTGTGTAGGGCAGGTCTCTGCAGTTTCCCAGGGGTGATTCCCCTGTGGTGGAGTAAGAACATTGTTTTAGTCTTATCCGGACACCTCTGATGTGCAGACTGCTGTTGCTAGAAGTGTTTTGCACTCACATGTGTAAACCAATCTTTGGATGTGGATCTCAGGGCATCTGGTTTTCCACCAGATGTTAAATGTGGCTGGGGAGATGCTGAAACACAAGCGGTTGCCAAACTGAAATGTTAGTGGCATCTTTTTCTTCATTTTAGAAGTTTATAGTCTAAAACATCACTGCATGCTGTGTCATTAAATGATAGGTTGACAGTCAGGTGCCCATGTGGACATGTCACATTATTGACATGTCACATGTCAATACTACAGTATATGTAAGAAGCGGTGTGATCACAGAGGAAATACAGCTAACAGCTGCAGAATTACACCCAGCCCAACCCAACACTGAGCTAAAAGAACATGTGCACTGCTGCTTAATCCCTAATAAAACAGCACCATGTATTTTTTCCTTCTATTTTGTTTTGGAAAGCTGCATCTGTAAACGTCATACATGTAGTGGGGTAAAGTAAAAGTCAAATAAAAACAGAATATGTGAATAAGCTACAGGTACTGCAAAATTGTACTTGAGTAAATGTACTTTGCTGCTTTTCACCTGTGGTTTCTACACTGTGGTACTTCTAAGTACTTTGACACACACCCACACACTAGTGGCACACTGCATAGTGCCATAGGACCTACTGCCCTCTACTGGTTGACTTAAGGTTTAAAGGGACTGCAGTGTGGCAGGGATGGGGTGAAGGAACTTCTACTTTCTTTAATTCTGCAGTTAGAGTCATACATTTACTAAGAAGGACAGTGTTGTGTTTAACATACAGTTGTCCCCTCAGTGACTATTGTTTCAGGACAGATAAGGTTTAACTGGCCACTGCAGTATCTTTGAAATAAATCACCAGGGGGTGAGAGGACTATAAAGGAGCAGTAGATTCCTTGTAATCAATCCTAGTGTATCTTCTGCTGAACTGTGATCTTAGAGTTTAGAGACAGTTTTTTCTACAGGATAAAGTCCCGTTGTCTGAGGTAAGTTCTGATTTATGAACATGTGTTTTGAAATAGATTTTAGCATTATGTATCTATGCTATGAATCAAGAGGGGGAGGGAAGTTTTTGTGCTCTGGCTTGTGAAAACAGTGTATAAGGTCTTTAAAATCAGCTGCAACATTAGTGATAAACACGTTCATGCATCAATAATTATAGTCCAATAAAATCATATTCACTGATGTGACAAAGCTTTTCTATATGAACAGTACTTTCACTTTTGTACTTTACTTACAATAAATAACATTTTGAATGCAGGACTTTTATTTTGAACACAGTATTTACAACCTGTGGTATTGCTACTTTGTCTTAAGTAAATGAGCTGAGTCTTCTTCTTCTTCCATCAGTGTTCCAGTATATGTAAAAATACATCATGCAAAACTATACCAGATTAAAGAAGATAACCCAAATGAGGTGCCCTCATATCACAGACTGCTGGGGTGGGGGGACGGATAGGGAGCAAAAGTCCTGCATTAATATTTTTTCTTTAAAGTGCATAAGTATTATTATAAAAATGTACACAAAGTACTATCAGGAAAAGTTAGTTTTTAGTCATTCTGTGACCAAATGGCTACAACGTAAAAAAAGAAATAAACTAGAGATAAAATGACGACAACAAAACAAAAGAAGATCTCAGAGAAACACAAAATGACTAAAACCAGAAATGACCACTTTTTAAAAAAATGAACAAAAAGAGCCAAACAATTACTAAAAACCCATAAAAAAGACCCCATAAAAACTAAACACAAACACATACTAAAAACAAAATGATCAAATATAGAAAATGACCAAAACTGGACACAAAATGAGATTAAACCACAGACACAAGGTGACCTCAAAGAGACAAAAGACAACCAAAAAGAGACGAAAATCGCTATATATATAGAGCCAAACACAGACTGGGGTGGGGTGGGGTGGTGATGGTGGTGGGGGGATCACCTCTCTGTGCCTGGGAACCCATGTACACACCATTACTTTACTGCTACTGTCTACACTGTTGGTTTAATCAAACACAATTTGTCATATTTTATCAGAAAATACACTCACTGGCCACTTTATTAGGTACACCTGTACAATCTAATCCAATACAGCAGCTTTGCTATGTTTACAATGTTGCATCCTTATACAATGTCTACTTGTACAACTGAGAAATGATACCCTCGTAAAAGTAGAACTTATGGATTGCGTTAGATTGTACAGGTGTACCTAATGAAGTGGCCAGTGAGTGTATGTTTAATATAAAAGGACAATATTTCCTGTTTAAATGTAGTTGGCATAACGTAGTATACTGACAGGTAGTACTGGAATACATGTACTTTACTGAACATAGTCTGAACGTGTCCACGTGTGTACAAGATTGTACACACTTGTACACACATCTTGCACGTGTATAAGGCTCCTGCAGGCATTTTCACGAGACATAACAGGAAAACCACACTCAGCCTGTGGGAGTTCACAGGTATTCAAATTGATACTTTAAACGTTTGATGTGTAGACACAAAAAAACCATTGTGTGTGTGTGCGTGTGAGGATGTGTGGGCTGATTTATAAAAAGTAGGGCATCTGTGTGTTGAGCTCTGACCAGTTAAACCTTCAGGTTTCGTCAAAACAGCTCCAACACAATGGACGCTTGTTTTTCCACTCTGTGAGAATTTAGTTGGACTTTGTTTAATGGTCGCCCTGTGGGTCCCTACTCAACTCCGCTCATCCTGTTTCCAGGTAAAATGTTCGGCCATCGGTGGCTCCCCTGGGTTAATAACCCAACACCAGGCTCAGCACCGGTGACTTCAACCAAACAGGGGCTGGATCAGTGTGAGTAACAGCATCATGAAGGCATCATAGCAGAGACCTACACCTGCATAATGTCAGTGCATGAATACGTTTACTACTACAGATACTAGTGATCATAACCATCAGTCTGTCGTTTTAGCTTCGTGTTGCCTCAGCTCCAGCAGAGAAGTGACCTGCCACCGCCTCTGTCCAGTGGTTGTGCTCTCCGCTCTCTGTTTGGTGCTGCTGGTGTCCTGTGCAGCGCTTTCTGTCCTGTGTGAGTACAAGTCATCAGAAATGCAACATGAGGAGATTCAGGGAAAGTTATGTGCTGGAACCACCAGTATGAATGTCAGATTTTCTCTTCATGAATTCTTATTTAGATTTGAATGTGTGTAATTGAAGAAGTAATTCCACCACGTAATTCTCCAAAATGTTTCACTGTTACATGGTGCAGACTAAAAATGGATCTGAAAGAGCTGCGACTACCTTTTTATTTAAAGCTACGATTTCCTTTGGAGAGTGTTTGTTGTGGTCATCGTTTTATTCTGGGACTTTGAAATGTAATGTAATCTTACTTACTGACACTGAGGAAGAAGTTTAATATGAGGCAGCAAGTTATTTAGAAAAAAATATAGTATTGCAAATATAATCTACTAATAAAAAAGATTGATCACCTATCAATGTGGAAAGTAATTAAAATGCACTCAATGGGTTTAGTTTGGTTAGATAATATTATTGTGTGCAATTTAAGAGACAATTTAAGCAATAATTTGTCTTATTGCCAATAAAGCAAGATCATTTCTTATCTGATTACTTGATTAATCAATCCAAATCAGTTGTTTGCTGCAGCCCTAAAACAAACAACACACACTGTGTTAATGAGACAGATTTTATAGCTGATGGCCTCCTGAGTCTGCACACACAGGAAAGAGAGTGGTGTCGATCTTCTCCCTTCAATCCTGGAAAAATAAGAAAATGTCGAACTAGTCCTTGGAGCGTATTGTGTACTTTTGAAATCAAAGCTAAACTGTGTATTTATAAAGTTTCTACCAATTTTTGTTTTCATTTTCTTTAAACTTTCAGACAGAAAATCAGAGGGGAAAAACCTCCCTGACTACCAGAGCATCTACCTCACTCTCACTAAAACAAACACTGACCTGAGGAAAGAAAATGAAATCTTAAAGAAACTCAGAGCTCGGCTGGATGAAGAGACCAAAGTCCTCAACCAGACTTCAGCCAAACTGACGTCTGTTAATGTCGCTTTGACTTCAGAAAGAAGCGAGTTAAAGCAACAAATAATGAATCTAACAGCTGCAAACTTCCAGCTAACGCAAGACTATGAAGTTCTGCTGCAGCACACATCAAAGCAGGAGGAAAAAAAGCTGAACATGTCACAAACTATCAAATATCTGCTCGGCTCAAACGCTCAGAGGGAGGAGGAGAAACGTCGACTGTCAGAGACGAGCGGCCTCCTGAGGGTCGAGCTGCTTCGGCTGAAGCAGATGAACCAGGAACTCGAGGAGGTCAGGGACAGATTTCAAGAGGAAATTCAAAGTCTGAGTGAGAGAGGGATGGAGCTTCAAGAACAAAAACAGAATCTGAGCGTGATGCTGCAGAAAGAGAGGGAGGAAACAGAAGAGCAGGAGAGAAGCAGTAAAGCGGAGATGGAGCAGATGGTGGCAGATGTGCAGTCAATGAATGAGGCCTATGTTTCTTTGGACCTTTACTGCCCTGTGGTCAATCAGAAGACTAAAGGTGCATACATATAGTGTAAGCTCAAGCAGGAGCAAGCAGTACATTTTCTGGGGATTATTCTTGGATTGATCTACATTTTGTGCTTTAATGAAATATTTGTCGCACCTTCACTGTTTCCAAGACACTTACAGAGATAAGTGTGAGGTTCAAATTCTGCAGTGTGGTTTTTGTAATAACTTTCCTCCACTTTTTAATCTCCTGTAGAGCGGATTTGCAAGAAATGCGATGACAACTGGAAACTGTTCCAGACGAAGTGCTACTACTTCTCCTCTCGCATGCTGAGCTGGAGCTCCAGCAGAGCCTGGTGCCGGACACAAGGGGGCGACCTGCTCCTCATCAACAGTGAACAAGAACAGGCAAAGGACAGACGGAGACACAGCATGAGACCACCAGTTTACAAAGGAGATCAGTCTACAGATAAATATTAACCAAATCTACTGTTCCCTTGCTTTTTAGAAGTTCATTTCTGAAGCCTGCCAAACTGTGGAGCAGAGCACAGCCAGGCTGTGGATCGGCTTGACTGATGCAGAGGAAGAAGGTGACTGGCGCTGGGTGGATGGCAGCAAAATCCCTTCAGATGTGCAGTAAGTCAAAGCACCTGTGAAAATACTTGATGCTGATGTGTGGTTGTAATTTGACCTAATGTTCAAACAGCAGCTAAGTTTATTCAGCTCTAATTTCCCAAGGTAGACACTGCTGGTTTATTTGCTACCAGTAAGGACATATAAACTACGAGAATTGAGAGCTGGTATCATCAATCCTTTTAACTCCCAGCCAATAGGAACATGAGGAAATACTGTACTGTGTTGTACTCCTTCAGCTGAGGAACAGAAATAAACATTGTTCAGGACTGTTTGCTCTCAAAGGTCTTCAGGAAGTTAGTGTTTGGGCCAGGGTAGGCTTATCTTCACATATCCCCGCTGTGACATCACAGTGGGAGCCGCATCAACGCCAGTTGTTGTCCAAACCTAAATACTGTAATTAAACACACAAGAGCACAATCAGGCGCCTGCTGTCACCTTCAACCCAGGTTAATTATTTGTTCTCCCTCATATCAGCTCGTAAACTGTCACTTTAACGAGGCATACATATCCTGGACATGGTCCAAAACAAAGGTACGCATTGAAGGTCTTTTTGAAAATGACTACATCCACTTAATAATAAAAACAAGGAGTTCTTGTAGGGGAGAACCTTCAGGGAAATACCTGCACTTTTACTGGTGTATTGAGTTTGTGCACAGTTTAAATGAAATGTCAAACACAATACATGAGGGATGTCGGCACCAAAACGAACAGACTGCACCTTGCTTGAGTTACACTGAAACTCTTCCTCCAGGTTCTGGCTAAGCAGAGCAGAAACTGGGACTGAGCCTGACAACTGGAAGCTAGATGACCCTCTCGGAGAAGACTGTGGACACATCGATACGAGTGAAAACCCACTCAAGTCTTGGATGGATGGGTCCTGTAAGATATCTTATAGATGGATCTGTGAAAAGAACGTTTAGATTGTTTTTTTTCATCTTGGAAATAAATGGCCATATATTCAAATGTGAAAGTATTACAGCTACGTTGTGCATGGTTCCTTTCAAAATAAAACAATATTCCATCTGGAGAGTAATATTTTATTGCTTAAATTTAGGAAATAAAGAATATGTGGAACAGTTTGTCTTGTCTTGCTTTTTTATTTTCATTAAGTACAAATTTGAACAAATACTGTAAACTTTGCTTTCTTTGTGTCAAAACACAACATAGAAGTGCAACAATTATTTGGACATGCTGATCGTATAAACAAAATGAGGAAGATGTTTTTATTCTACAACTTTGTCCATTTTATATGTGCATATCATAATTAGAAGTGCAAACATAAAAAACTAATAGTTCAAGTATAACAAATCAAAGCTTCTGCACTAAATGAGACACCAGAGACCATTTAAAAATATCAAATATTTTGATTGGAATCACATTTCTTCCTATTATCAAAAATGTAGTTTCAACATTTTTTATATAGTTACATTTTTTAAAGGACCAGTAATATTCTGTTTCCTGCAAGTGTTACTCAAACACAAGATAATAATGCATTTGTTGGGGACTATTTTCAGTGGTGGATTAATGCACATTTTTTGTTCCAGCTGGTAGTTTGAGCAACGGAACAGTGAACGAGTGGCTGAGTCAAAATAAACTACATTGTGTGTTCGTGGTCAT
The DNA here is from genome assembly GCA_020496755.1 of Channa maculata. Taxonomy (NCBI): domain Eukaryota; kingdom Metazoa; phylum Chordata; class Actinopteri; order Anabantiformes; family Channidae; genus Channa; species Channa maculata. The sequence continues at coordinate 1,449,351 of CM035618.1, forward strand.
GATGAACCATGATGTATTAGACAAGAATGGGAGTCTATGGTAAAGTAAATTAAGATGTATTAGGTCTTGACCATACTTGTCAACAGGATTCATTTCTTTTCAAATGATCTGGTTTGTTCACAATATTAACTACTCCTGTTTGGGTTTTCTCCTCCTGCACAGTCGAAAGCAGAGGAATTGTATTGATGCCACTACAACGCCCATCACCAGCAATAGGACGGCGAACAAAAAGCATATAACATCCACAGAATAATAAGCGTACCAGCGCATCTTATAAGAGTCTGTGCGCAAATGCGACGCTCCTTTGTTTCTAATAACAAACTCAGTCCAGTAAACTGCTGTGTCTAGAGGACGCATCGGCTTATCCCGATGGAGATCAGACAGACGCTTCATGTTATTTCTGTAAGAAGGGTTGTGAATAATGTCTTGCAATGTTTCCAGGAAATTTTGTTGGTTGACTTTGGTCACATCCACCATCTTTGCTGCTCCTCGGGCTTCCAATCTCAGAATGTTCTCAAACTGGTCAAACAGAAGAGGTATGCCTATTATTGGTACTCCGTGGTACATGGACTCGTAGACCCCGTTTGTACCACCATGAGCCACAAAGGCTTTGATCTTCGGGTGACCCAAGAGATCATTCTGGGGCATCCATTTAACTAGCATAGTGTTGTTACCCAGATTGTTGGGGTGCTCTCCGACATGTCTCCATATGACCTTTTGAGGAATCTGGGCAAAAGCAGCAGCAATTTCCGAAGTGATATCGAGAGGGAGTCCTTTGACCAGTGTGCCTAGAGACATCAGGATGAATCCATGCTCTCCTGAACTTTGAACAAACTCCTCCAGCTCTGATGATAAAGGCTCAGAAGGTTTACACTGAAAACCCCCGATGTAGACAATGTTCGGCATGGTGGGCCTGGGGAATTCAAAAACAAAGTCCACCCTCATGAGCCAGATGTCAGCCCCTTGTAGGAGGTGATAGAAGTTCACATCTGGACCAAAGTACCTGTTCACCAGTCTATCGTAATGAGAGCTGACTATAAACCTGTCGATGCATGTGTTGAGGACATAGTGCAACAGGTTCTTAACTCTTTGCACAAAGGTCATCTTATCAGACACAGCATGTCCAGACATTGGAACATAGGATGTTGGAGATGGAGCAACCACAAAATGCCCCTCTCCACTTGTGATCCATCTCACGTTAAAAATGGTTGGCAGCTTAAGTTCATGGGCCACCACAACGCCTACAGGCAACCCCGGGTCCAGAAGGACCACATCAAATTGAGTATCACGAATACTCTGCATCAGAGTTTTGTTCTCAAATATTTCTACCCCCAACCGACTGGCCTGTTCATGAATTTTCGACAGAGTACCAAGAATTTCCCAGTAGAACTTTACAAAGCCAATTAGAGTTGCCCCCTCTCTCTGGATCGCTAGCATCTTAACCAGGAAGGTTACAAAGAAGTCTTGCTCCTCTAAGACGATGGCCTCTGGCAGGGTGACAGTGATAGAATGGTAATGTGGTGCGTTTTCTTTAATGTACCAACTGGTGGCTGTGCGGACCACGGTGACCTCGTGGCCCCTGGCGTGTAGACTCTGGATCAGCAGGTTCATGTTGACCCAGTGGCTGCCATCCACTGGGAACACCAGGATCTTTCCACCCTGAACGCTAGGGGTTGTCAGGAGTGATGCGCTCAACAGCAGAAGCAGAAGAGGAAATCCTGCGATGTTGCCCATGGATTCACTTTGGAGAAAGGCACAAAACATACAAGATGAAGGTAAGTAGCTCCACATTGTGCAGTAATTAGGATGAGTTAGGATGAGTTAGGGCTGCCCCAGATGGCCTATGGACTATAGGTCTGCAACATGTGCATTTGTAGAATCACTGTATCCTCCACTGCCCAAATATGAGTTACCTGCTTGATCTGTTGCACTAGAAAGCAGCATTTTGCACTCAGTAGCACTGTGTCTGTCTATAATGTTAGGTAACATTACCGTTTCAACTAAAAGATTGATAAAGTAAATTCAGCTGCAGTCTTACTGAGTATTAGAGAACAAACCACTTTAAAACAACAGCAGTGGGTAAGTCCTGCCTTACCAGCCAGCAGGGGCCGACTTACCAACTGACCCGGCTGTAGCTCAGTTGGTAAGTCGGCCCCTGCTGGCTATGTGTTCAAATGTCCTTGGGCAGGGCACTAAAGCCCAAGTTGCTCCCGTTAGGTCAGGTGAACATCTTGCTATCGGAGTGTGAGTGTGTGTGTGTGAATAGGTGAATAAGAAGCAAAATTGTAAAGTGCTTTGGATAAAAGCGCTATACAAGCAGAGCTCTTACCATTTACCAAGTCCTCTGTATGTAAATCTACTTTACCTGGACTGGATACAAATCTGGGTTGGACCGTTGAAAATGAAGCGGCTGTGTGCTCCCTCATCAACACCACTGTGGTGGTCTGACTATGCTTGTACTGGGCAGCTTCCAGATGTGAGTGTGTAACTGTGTGATTGTGTCTCTTTTTCCTGAAAAAGAGAGGACGCCTCTCAGTAAATCTACCCTGAATAGATAAAGGTTTAAAAATGTTGCGACAACAGATCAAAGTCCAGTAAATGCATGTGCTGACTATAACGTCTGCTGTTGCTATGGTCTCTAATCTATGAATCAGTTTCTGTTCCAGGCATTCAGTGGGACTAAGAAGCCAAAAACTGTCCTGCATCACATAACAACAGGTGAAAGATGTCCTCACATGGCCAGTTCAGGTTCTGTGTGTTTACTGTGGAGAAGGCTAAAACTGAAATCTTTTTTAAAACCTTTAAGAGAATCTAACATACACAAGTATTACAAATGTGTGTGTGTGTGTGTGTGTGTTCCACTCTGTCTACAATAATATAATGCAAAATAAGGGAAGTAAATACATTGTCATCACTACTATTAATGAAAATAGTTAGAATATAATCAAATCTTTTATGGATTTGTCAAAGAGAAAATCTAACAGCTCACACTTCTCGCTGCACATCAGACACTTGTAAGAATGTCAAACTTTAACTGAAGTTATTCTAGTGCCCTGCTCCAGTTAGCATCAGCAAAAAGTATTTTTCCTTTGCAAGCTGAGTTGGTTCATGTGTTTTAGAAAAGTGGTAAGTGTTGGGACCTACCTTAAATCCTTGCAACAGTGGAGAAATGTACTTTGAGCGCTTTTTGGACAAGTGAAGCCCAGAGACTGCAGGGAAAAGAAGCTAAACTCCAAACCGATTACTGTGTTACATAAGGAGGAGGAGGAGGAGGAGGAGGTGGGGGAAGCCAGTGGGCACAACAAAAGGACTTTGCATGTATGTGTTTTGCAGAGAGGGCGGGGGCAAAATGTTCTCCTACCAAGCCCCTCCTCTCGTACACGCCCCCTCTGCTGTACACACAGGAATACTCAAGTCTGTGCACATAAATCTGCATTTGACAATAGTCTGTCCTGCTGTGTCCTGCTGTGTCCTGCTGTGTCCTGCACGCTCAAGAAATGTTGGAAAAGTGAAGAAAGTGGCCTTGTGGAAACTGCAACTGGATCAGCAGATGGACCACAAACTCAAGACTAAAGTGCTAAAGTACGTGGCTAATAAAAACTTCTCTGCTACAACTAAGAGGACCACTACTAATACTTTCCTTAAAGCTACAGTATGTAACTTTTTCCATGTATTTTGGGGTAAAATTGTGCTTCCTAACTGTGACACAGGCTCATTTAATAGATATTTATCCTTCTAACCAATCAGAGATAGTCAAACCCTGCGTGTCATGTGACGTATCTCTGTGAGCACCTGGGCTTTGACACAGCATCAGTACTTGACGCCCTGGGTGGACTGATTCCTAGTCTCCTGCTACAAAAAAACCATTTCATGTATCATGTACATGCCTTAAAATGTGCAAAAGTAAATTGTATTTAATATTTTAACCAATAATAAGAGCAGCAGCTATCAGATATTTTTGGAACTACTGAGCAGTGAAGTACTGAGATGCTCTACAAAAATATCGTTACCACAGATTTACTGTATTAGTCCTGCAATGGACTTCATTAGGACATTAAGTTAGGTTTTCTTCCATTAAGCTCAGTGCCTCAGAGTCCGACTCGAAGCTGGGACACTTTAAAACTGCTTCTTTTCCACACTGTTAAGATGCTGCGGCATCTTTTCCATCATCGTGCTTTAAGTAATACAAGCCTGATGTTTCATGCCTCTGTATCTTTGTATTTGTGCCTTATGTTAACAGTGGAACCAGAGAAACATTTCAGTCCACACTCTGTGCATAGTGTGGAAAGACAGTAAAGGTTCTTGAATCCTGCTATTTAAAAAAGGAAATATTGTCATTTTCTTTTTTTATATTAATCAGAGAGTTGTTACAGGGTCTCTCTTACCCCGCAGGCTTGGTAATCAATCCACAGACACAGAGGGTTTCTGGACACTGGGTGATAATAAGTTGGATATTTACTGTGATTCCAGCTGTAATGTGCTTTCCCTCTGCTCCTGGGGCGAATATCTGCCTCTAAATGAGTCACGTCTTCACCAAAAGTCTCACACTGTGTCTGCTGGTTGCTGCTCAAAACTGCTGCTTGCGAGGCACCAAAAAACCCCAAACCTATGAGGTGAAACACCGGAGATGAGGGGACCTGCGTGTGAATGTGAAAGCTTGTACTGTTCTTTGCTCATAGAGGTCTGAGAAGACAAAGAGCACTGTGTCCAGCCAGAGTGAGGGACAGAGAGCACTGTCTTTTAATCCCAGCGTTCAAATAAAGACCCTGTGTTTTGAGGAAACAGACCTGCAGACACGACCACTGTGTGATGGAGAGATATTTGCAAATACCTACATGGATTTATGATTAAGTTTGTTTATCTGCAAACTAAGTCCAGCATTTATTTTTGCAGGTCCACACAGTCACAGCTTGTTGAGCGCTCAGGACAGAGTCCACTTTCTGCTGCTGAACTGCAGAGCTGGACGGAAAAAACAGAACAAAACCCTGGAAGTAGAATGACAGACTGGAATGTGTTCACGCACAGCAGAACTTATTCCAACACTCTTACGACTACATTACATTAATCTCTAGCCAGTTCACAAACATGAACATGAAACAGAAAGAAGGCACAGACCTCAGGAAAAGAAACGTCAATTACTATTTAACAGATATTTGGGAGGAAGCTTCAGCAAATGAGTGGTATACACATCTTTCTCAATTTCTTAGATTTGAAAGAATTTAAATTGTATTTATGTATTTGTTGATTAAAAATTGTAAATGCTGATCGACACGTCATTCCAGTTATTGACGGCATTGCACCATTTCATTGTTTGCCAACCACCGTAAAACAACGAGAAGAAGAAGTAAAAGAAGAAAAACAAGAAAAATTAAAAGAAGAAGAAAGGACGTTCGCTAAACAGCAAACGGGTTCAGAGGAGACGCTTCCTGTAACGAAACAATGAAAGCAGTTTCTGTTCCCGTTTTGCTTTGTGTGCTAATGAGACAGAGGACAGCTGTGAAAGAATCCACAGCGTGGGGACATGACACCTCCAAACTGTCCAACGTCACGTCTCTGCTCTGCGTTCGTCCTGGTCTTGGCTTCAGGCTGGTGCCTGTGTGGGGCCGATGTTGGGAATTTCGCTCCATGTCTGCAGTTCTTCCACAGGTCCTGGCCTCCCAAAGGTTTGACAGGGACGCCGATCTGCCAGCGGTACAACAACCAACACCGCTTCGCCACCTTGTACAGTCGAGCGCGTCGTTCTCCGTGGTTGTCGGCGTATGTGTACGGGACCCCTGCGGGGCAGAGACCCTCAGCTTCGTGGAAGTTTGAGCCACAGGTGAGGACATTGAAACACGGTAGGATGGAGGTGCAGCCGGAAGTGGTGGGTCTGAAATAGTGATGTGTCATGAGCTCGCATCGAGTGAGAGCCGGCTCGCATCGAGTGAGAGCCGGCTCGCAGTTTTTTTCCTTTCGCTGCTTACCTCAGTGCTCAGCCTGATATCTGCTTAAGGTAGAACTTTGTTTTGATTGGTCAGCAATGGCATCGCGGCCAATCAGATGTGAGGATATGGGATCATTATGTAAAAACAGAGATTCGGTGCCGAGAAGTGGAGCCAGTGATGACCCCACCCAAACAGCACAGCATTGATGAAGAGAATGATAGCTACTGATTTCCAACCCTTTTCTATTGTGGAGGACAAAGTTTTGTCAAAACTTTAAATCCCACATTCTCTACTCAGTAGAAAAACATTGTCCCAAACAACAATACCTAAACTATATGACACAGAAGACGCATTATGGCAAGAAAGGGTGAAAAAAGCTCCATCAGTTTGCCTGACAACTGACTGCTGGACCTCCAGAACAACCTGCTCTTTCATGGCTGTCACTTGGCATTTAATTGAAAATTACAAGATGACATCTTGTCTTCTCAACTGCTTTGAGTTCATAGACAGACACTGCAGAAAACCTGGCAGAGGAGCTAGTAAGAGTGGCAAAAGTGTGGCAAGTAGAGGACAAAGTGGTGCTGTGTGAGCAACTGTGCTCTGTGGATTTATTTGCTGTTTTGTTGTTAATTTGTGCAACAAAATGTTTGATTAAATATTAAACAAAAGAACAGAATAAATGCACAAAATCAGGCAATTATAAGGATTCTCATAAAAACACTGCACATGAAAGGGTTATGGTAAAATAAAGGCCTATAAAAAAATCTTAAATTAAGAGCCGTTCAGGAGTCGAAAGAGCCGGCTCTTCTTTAGGAGCTGAGCCAAAAGAGCCGGCTCTCTGAAAAGAGCCGAACTTCCCATCACTAGTCTGAAAGGCTCAGTGCAGGAGACATGTCAACACTGTCAGTAAGCTGCAGCCTGAGGAAGTGAGAACAGTTCTGTCTGTCTGTGGTCTGCCAGGTGTCCACAGGAAGCTCAACTGTTCCCATTTGGAGATTTAAAAGTGGCACAGTCATAATGTTTCTGTTTCTTTTGTGTCTGCTTTCCAACTTTTTGTGGCCATATTGTGACTTTGGGGCACTTGTTTTAAGGTAATGTTGTATCTGCTAAAAAAAACCTCAACAATTTTTCAATTATTTTTGTCATTTTTGTTTTACAGTTTCTAATCATTTTGTTTCTCTTCTTAGCACTTTCCACCTGATTCCAGTAGTTGCAGTTCTCTCATGGAAAACTAGTTGAATTAATTCTCTACAAAGGTGCATGAAAGGAAACCTGCAAAACTAACTAACCTTTTTCGACCCCCAAACAGTTGGCCTACCCCGGAGCTGATGGCAACATGATCCCCTTCCCTCCAGGCCCTGTGGACCAGAACGTGGTGGACAGCCAGGCGGTGCAGCTGGACTACATTAATTCCACCTTCTCTCGTGGCCATTTGAACCCCAGTCTTCACCATCAGAGCCGAGAGGACCGCTCCGCCACCTTCACCCTCACTAACACGGTCCCTCAGAAGGCCGGCTCTAATGAAGGGCCCTGGGAAGTCCTGGAGCAGACTGTGAACAAAACCTTAGCGGCCTACTGTCTGGGGGAGGCTTACATAGTGACCGGCATCCTCCCGTACCAGAGTGGCGAGCGCTGGCTCAAGAATCATCGCGTGGCTGTGCCGGAGTATATGTGGTCAGCCTACTGCTGCCCAAACTACAACGCCAGTCTCCCTGAAGAACTGAGGGACACGTTTCCCACATACGCAGCTGTCGGACGCAACGACCCCAACAGCACCGAGGAGATCGTTCCTGTCTGCAAGACGGCTAAGAAACAGTTCCGCGGATATGACGTGAGACGGATGCCACTGGACTCACTGGAGACGTACCTGAAAGAGCGGTTCGGTTCTGTTGTCAGTGTTTTTTATGAGCAGTGTTCTGGATCAGACTGATGCTGGACAGATGGTGAAATGTTGATGCTGACTTTGTTTCTTTCACACTAACAGTCGAACACAATCCCAGGACATATCCCATTATTCTGCACACACTGCCTCTATCTTTCTTTACGTGCAGGGAACTTGAGGCCGATCTTACACACGTGGGTTGGTACAGGAGACAGCTGGTTTGGCTTTAGTATGAACAATGGAAACGGGAAGAAACGTATACGTTTGACCACTGGGCTGCGTCCTTGTGCAGCACGTGCAGATGGTGGGCAGCAGTCCTAGTGTCAGCTTGTGATGAGTGTGCACATTTTAAACCAGTCAGACCTCTCGTTCTTATAACCTGATCTGTCTTTTTATCTTATTTAGGATTGAATAAATAATGTCAAGGGTGTTTCTTTAGTTTTATTTATATTTGAAACTGAAATCACAATTTAACAGACAAATGTGTGCTGCAAAATGTGGTTTTGTTCCATGTTTTCTGACTGTAAAAGTAAGAAATGTTTCATGTTGCTTCTCATCACGAACAAATGAAATCAGTGCAGACACGACTACGTAGTGAAGCTACGACACTATAAACCACTTCACAGTGGAAACAATTGAACTACAGCAGAGCAGAGCCGCCCTACGGGGGAAGTGAATAAACGTTTTTTTGTCATTGCACATTTCACTCTGCCTGACACCAGTGCACTAAAATATACCATAAAGCACATGACATTAAATACAAATGACAGAAATTATGCAAAGGTAAAAGAGAACCATAAAAATAAGAGTGTAATGATAGAACCCATGCAAGTGAGGTAGAAGGTGAAGAGTCCTTGGTTGTGTGTTAACTAAAACAATTTAGAAAAATGGTTCAAACTTTGTTGAAAAGTATTATTCGACAGTACACACAAACTGTAGTAGAAATACTTGTACAGCTTGTATCCAAACCAGAGAAATGAAATAAGTGTGAGGAATGTCAATTTTTGTTCTTGTCACCACGTCCTTCAGTGAGACAGAAACTAGTCCCTGTGGGTACTGCACCAAGCAGGAATACTCAATTAGGCAAGTCACTCCAGCAGTAATCAGTACTTATGTGTGTGGTGGTGGTTGCTCGGACATGGTTTCAGGAGCTGGTTATAGAAGGTTCAGTGACATCAGAAAAAAAGGATTTTTTTTTTAAATAAGTCCTTTCATGGCCAAAAAATGTTTGTAGTATTAGTAGTGAACGTCACCAAAAAACAAAAAAACAAAAACCTGCTCGGATTTGTATTCCAACATCGTATTCCAACGTTTACCGTGTGAGCAATGTTTGGTATTTTGTTTGATTTCAGCATAGGTTACGATCTGATGGGAAAGTACTCTGCACGGCCCTGAGTGGTTGAGAGCTGCCAGAAGAAATACCTGAAAGTCTGGTAAGATGTTAAAGAATAAAGGGAACCCGCCAGCTTTAAATGGATGCATTAGACAGAGCCCCAAATACTCCAAACAGGTTTCTCTTCAAGAACTCATCATAGTTGATGATACACGACTTCCTATTCAGTTGTTGTTGCTGATGGACAATAATTAAAATCCTACAGCCCCTTTGGAATAAACTGTAAACATACAAGGAAACAAGCAATTTGATCAGATGACAAACCAAAAGAAGTTTGCATCCAAGTCCCACCTATAGAAAAAGACTAATAACTATAATCTTTACATGGTAGACTGGTAAATCTTTAACCACAACCAAAAGGTTTCCCTCCCATGTGGACTCTTGTGTTTGTCTTAAGAGTTGAGTTGACAGATAAATATTTAGCTACAAACCTTATGCTGCATTGTGGACTGAATCTACCATTTTTATTACTCTAAAACATGTCTTAGATCCAGACGGGGGTCCCTGCCAGTCATTATCATCATCATCTCAGACATCAGTCACAGACAAGAGTCTGAAGGTGTTTCACCTGTGTTTTGTTGTAAAGGACAACAATCCTTTTGGACCTTTGTACCTGGCTGCTTCTAAATATACACAGTTCATTCCTTGAGCTTCTGCTTCTATTTGTTTAGCAAAAGGCTGCTTGAAGGCTCGGCCTCTCGGTTGTCTTCAGTTTGACTCTGAGATTCCTCATCACCACTTTCACTCCTTACAGGAACAGCAGTGAATAGCTCTGTGTGGACTCTAATGTGTCTCCGATGATTGGACAGCAAATTAAATCTTTCCCATCAAATGTCACAATGGTTTTTCTCCTGTATGGATTCTTGTTTACCCAAAGACGGTGTTGCACAAACATTACAGCCAAATGGTTTCTCTCCTGTGTGGACTTGTGCTTGTGTCCTAAGATTTGACAGATGGGTTAGTGTTTTGTCACAAACAGTTTCTCTCTTTTGTGATCTCTTCTCTGTGACATCAGTCTCAAAAGCGTCTGATGCCTTTTCATCTTTAGTTGGTTGTAGAGGACACTGCCGATTGTTGTACCTGGCTGGTTCTGATCCTCCCTCCAGAGTCCTCCATTTCTACATCCATGTGTTTAGCAGGGCTGCTGCTTGAAGGCTCTGCCTCTCTGTTGTCTTCAGTCTGACTTTGAAGCTGTGAGGTCTGAGGCTCCTCTTTATTATCATCACTCCTTACAGAAAAAGCAGTGAGTGGTAAACTTGTGATATCAGCCTCCACCAGCCAATCAACCTGCTCTCCCTCCTGACTAGTCCAGAGTTCCTCTTGTTCTTGTTTTATATGTAGGGGCTCTGGGCCCCACTCTTTTGGGAAGAGTGGGGCTCTACCAACTACGCCACTGCCGCCCCTTCAGGTCCTAGGTGAAAATGCTGTGAACAAATTCAAGGAAACATTTCATTCATCATTTACATCGTAGGTTTTAGGACTCTGGCGCTCTATTGCTTTGACACTGTGGACAAAAACTAATTAAATAAATTCCAGTCTTTACTATAAATCTAAATGGCTGGATTCAATGAGTGAGATTTGAATGGCCAGAGGAAAACGCCACCTAAGCACATGCCCAGTAAAACGGGTTTGGTTACAGACTCGCTGGACCCAACAACGACTGATGTAATCATGCAGCAATTATGAAGCGTTAGAGGAAAAAAATCCGGTGCTTCAATTTAAATGTCAATGCATTTTCACTATCAACTTTGTCAACTTACCATTTACATGTGTTTTTCATGGTGCCAATTGTATTGTCACCTTCATTTTGTCTTTCAATAATACGCTTATTAGTTTTACTAAGCGCATTGACGGAAACAAAAAAATATCCCAATTAACTTCTGCGGCGAGGGGAGTTGATAATTCCTCCAGACCACCAGAGGGCACAAACCTATTAACCAGGAGACGCTGCTCGTGCTTGTCGAAACCGAAAACCGTTACACTGGAGGCACTAGTGCAGAGCGACGTCATTTCCGGCCGCCCACTTTTGTCGTTATGTTCCCACTGGCTAATGTTCCAGAAGCAGACAGGTAAAACGGGATTTGTTTGACACGGACGGTTAGAGAAGTCCGTACGGATTCAGGAAATACCTTCTGAATTTGGATGAGTGTTCAAAAACGGCCTGATATCGTTACTAAGATTATTTTCAGAATCACCGCGACTCCAATCGACTAACTCCAACTAAGTAGTTTAAAACCCACATTAAAAAATTTACATGTACAAAGTAACTGTGACAACAGTGGGTTGGAGAAATGATGTAATTGTCAGAAAATAAAGTTAAGTAAAAATAAAATAAGTCTACTAAGTAGCATATTAAGAAAAAATGAAAAATCTGTGTTTTAAAGTATAGAAAATATTTAGTATAAAATTGTATATGTATAGATGTAAGTATCTATACAGTACATTGTGGAATTGCAGTGGTAAATAACTCTACTATTAGATAAAAAATATTATTTAAAAAATGTAAAAATTAGACCCATATCAGAATTTATCATATTTTTTATCAATATTTTTTTATGTAATACAAAATACACATAGCTGGTACTAAACACCACAATACAACTGAACAAACAACAAAACATATATAGACATACAGTATATAGATAGAGGTGCAGTGTAAACAATAATGCAACAAAATAGATTAAAGGCCCATTTTTGCTTTTTTTTTTAGTTTTAACTGACTTGAACTGTTCATTTATTTGCATTACATTTTGCATTATGTCTACACTAGGCACTGAAAATATAACATGGATACATTTATTACACCTGATTTCTATTAATCACCTTTTTTATTGTTTCCATCCATTTCCCATCATAATCTCTAAGTGGCGCTAGCCCCTCCTCCACTGTACTGTCTGTTTTGACCATCATGTGTTTCGAATCTGACAATTATTACTTATAAATTTAAATAGAAATCAGGCTTGATACACACAGTATTTGATAATCGGATCCTTTAGTTATTAGCTTGGGTCTTTTGATGCAATGTGTAGTAAATCACTGACTTTTAGAAACATAGAAAATGAAACAGCAGCAGAACAAAGGTCATTTGGGAGGAAAGACGGCTCCAGCACTGCTGGACGTCAGACCGACCTTTTCTTCTATCCACCGCTTGTAGTTGGTCACTCTGGTGTAAACGCCGGGTCGAAACGCCTTCCCACAGCCCTCGCCCCAGCTGATTACTCCAACCTGGAAGAGCCTGCTGTCGACCTCGCACACCATCGGCCCTCCTGAGTCTCCCTGAGGGAAGAGACAAGCAGCATTATATAGTCATCAACAAACTGCAAAGGCAAAACCCAGATCAAGCCCAGACGTGTACAAATACCTCACATGCATCCTGGCTCCCGTCAGGACGACCGGCACAAAACATGTTGTCAGTGATCATGTTTCCATAATATTCCCTGTGCCGACACACATCATCAGCGAGGAGGGTCACCCGAGCCTCCCGCAGGTACTGAGACTTATACCACAAACCTGTAGGGGAGGAAGAAGAGGTGTTAACACCTCTAACGTTAATATTAATGTACTGCTGTTTTGGATGTTAACCTTTATTTATTTTTTCAGGTAAATATTAGTTCTCTTTATCAGGATCACCCTGATCATTTCACACTGGGACAACCACAGTCTGATTCCTGACCACTGAGCAGCTCCTCTGGAGTCGTCGGGGTTAAGGGCCTTGCTCAAGGGCACCACAGTGGTGCTCATGAGGGGGGAGCAAACACTGCTTTTCACCCAGATTTATTTCTGCTGGTCCGGGAATTGAACGCGCTCCCTTCTCTAACCTTTTACTTACCTTTTTTTTAAAACTTTTCTCTGTGCACAACACAGAATTAGATGGAGATAGTAGGTCGGCAACAATTAGATAATTGTGCATTGAACTTCCTACATGCTTCCAAGAAGATGAATCCCAATGTTTTGGTGATTTACAGATGTTCCTGTTAGCACCACTATAAGGTCAAGAACTAATGGGACTCTTTTGGCAGTTTGACGTTGAAGAACTTAACAGGTCTGAAGTTAAGTCCATCGAAAATCTTCGAGATCACCTGATGAGCTTAATCTACAGCAAAGACCAAACACCAGTATCCTAAGGACTTTCCTCACCGTGCTTCTCTTTCCCGTACCCAGCAATCTCACATGTGAAACCTGGCTGGAGGCTCTGCTGAGGTGAAGGCAGGCAGACGGTTCTCACCGACGTGCTCTCCTCTGCACACTTACCGCGTATGGCCTTCAGCTTCAGCAGGGCTGCAAGACGGGAATCAGTGAATTATTTCTTTGTGAACGTTAGCATTTGATGATGTTGCCATAAGGGTTCATACCAATGTCATTGTTGAAGTTCTCCCCACTGTTGTCAAAGCCTTCATGGATGATGATTTCCTCCACCCCGAAGGTTTGCTCCATGGTCAGGTCGGTCTCATTCAGAGCGTTTTTACCCAGTGTGACAGAGAAACTGTGCTCTTTGCTGTGGGAGCTGAAGCCCAAATTCACAAGCATCAGTGCAGTCACTCTGCTCCTCCTTCACACCTGCTGTTGTTACAATAAGTGATCTTACTCCCTACCCGTCTGGGAAGCAGTGGGCAGCTGTGAGGACCCAGCATGTGGAGATCAGACTTCCCCCGCAGCGGAAAACCCTCTCCTTGGACTTGCTGTGCCAAAATATGGCAGCGACCCATGGGTGGGATTTCACAGTGGCAACTGTTCCACCCACGATCTTCATCTGCTTTATCCTGGTGCGCTGGCCACATGTCGCCTCTGCAGCTGGAGGATTAAAATGAAAGAGCAAAAAGCGTGAACGTGCAATTTCAAAGCTCAGGAGCAGGTGGTGTTAAAGTCTGTGTCAATGTTTGTTCTTCCTACTCACCCTGACCTTATCCCCCTAAAATCTCCCATAATGCTGTACTTGATCCCAGTCTTACTCTAACCCAAACCAGTACCTCTGCGCACCTGAGCTCATATGATTCAATAAGATGATCAGCTCACCTGGCGGTGGTTCATTGGTTGCAAGCAGAGGTGGAGCTGGAACTACAAGATCATAGTTTGTTTTTTTTTTAAACTGAAGCATGCAACCGGGATTAGATTTTCTTGGAAGACTGTGAAGAGAAAATGAACTTACATGACTCAAAGCCACACCGTGGAATCTCACAGTACTCCCAGGCCAGCTGCTGGTTTTTCCAGACATAACACCATGGGCGCCGTCTGTAGAGAAGATTTCTGTGGGAGAAACAGTCCATCAAACTATAGCTCCAGCCTGCAGCAGTGAAGGTGTTAATTATGTGTTTTAGTTGGCTCTGGGGTCCTGCAAAAATAAGTTTAGATAGAACTGCCTCAAAATACACATTTATTTTATTAACCTGTCGACCACAAGGAAGACAGACAGTAATTAGACTTTGATGGAAATTTGTAATTGGCCACATGACTCCGGTTTAATCTCTACAATAGAGGCAGTGATAGCAAAATTAACACTAGCTAAAGACTTTAAAGACAGTTAAACATACTGAAGTCATCCTTTAAATCGTTGAGGTTGTATCAGTGTTAACTGTAAGTCGATATCGCCATAGCGAAAGACTTATAGACATCGGCGTCACCTTCAACAACAACACTGCAGCTTGTGGACATGATCAACTGGGGATCGAACCATCGACCTCCCAGGACTGATGACCAATTTGCTCCATCAGCTGAGCACCAGTTGCCCACAATAATTGATCTTTGTCAAAGTAAAATGCTGGAGCACGAAGCAACAGAATGTATATTTGCATTCAGGTGAATAAAACCCACCTGCAGTAGTTGTGCCTCCCCGACTTAACATCTGAAGAGAGATACTGCTCCCTGGTGTCCGAATCCCACTCTTTACATGTCCGTCCACTCTGTGATATAGACACTGAGCCTTTATAGTACAATCCAACACCCTCATAGCAGTCGGGACCTTTCACTGAAACAATTGCAGTTATCATGTGATTAAAAATGTGAAAAAGATGATTGCAGTTCGGTTTGCCGTTCTTACCGGTTTCACAGCTTTTCCCTTCAAAACCGTCAGCACACAGGCAAAACATGTGTTTTCCCGTAGTCAAAGATGGGACAGAGGTGCCTCCATTAAGACAGATTCCACCTGACAAATGAAATTATACTCTTCATTATTCAGTGTGGAGTGAACTCAACTCATAGTACCTGAATGTCTTGACAACTGTGATGTTTCTAACCTGAACCTTCAGAGGTCGATCGTGTGTTTTCCACCAAGGAGCCCTAAAAGTATAAAAAAACTCAGATTAATTCTCGAGAGTAAAAGCAACATTTCATCAAAAAAGACAAACTCTTCTTACTGCGTCAGCCAAGGCTGCCAGGCTCCATATTAAAACCCCAACAATTTTCATCACGTTGCCTCGGAGCACAGAGTAGAATCCAAACCGTGGTTTGCAGGAGTGTGCTTGCAGGGAGATGTGTGGATGTTTATTCTGCATGGGAGCCTCCTCCATGTTATATCATGTTGCAGGGAGGAGGGGGGGGTGTGATTGGCTGAGGAGCTCCTCCACTTTTGATTTGGTGTGAAGAAGTGGCTGTTTGGAGGGCGAGTGAATGAGTCAGTGTTGTCAAACCAGATCTGTAATTCATTTCATTTCAGTAATGTGGGTTTTACAGAGTTGACCTGCAGCTGTTTGCATGGTGAGTTTAACAGATACCGAATATGATGAAATAAAAACAATCGTGTGCACATGATACACCTGCAGGGTTACAGTGTCCACACTGTGCAACACGTCAGAAAGTTTCAAGATCAGTTGGGCAGCTAATACTGCTCCTACTACTTTATAATATTTTCTAACAGTTTTAACACCCAGAGATCAGTAGTGAAAAGAGTACTACTAAAAACTACAAACCCCATTTTCATAAAAGTTGGGACGCTGACTTTGTTGTGATGTAAGCAGTTTTTTGTTTATTTTGAAAGAGATGTTTGTGTCAATTCCAAATGCATCTCAGTGCTTCACAGTACTTCACCACTTAATTAAATGCTGATTTAAACAAACTTTTAAATTTGAAAACTTACTTTCATGAGTTGTGTTGAAAAAATAATGTCGGTAATTACAGCAACTTGTAATTACCGACTTGTAATTAACTTCAATTAAGTGGATGGTAAATAAAAATGTGTTTATTTCTAGCAGAAATGCTAATTTTCTCTACGCAAGGTAGTTTGTTGCTGTCACTTAATTTCACCAAACATCGTCATAACTCAAAAAGCTTGATGCAAACTGTTGCATTCATTCTTTTTTAAAAGCCCAAACTAGTGTTTACAGCATAAAATCCCATCTGTGGTTCATGATGAACATTCACAGAAAACTGGGGACAGTTGCACAGAGACACAAACCAATACTGAAGTGATCTGTATGTATTTGGTATTTTCTGGATGAATTCACTGGATGTCACAGTTCATTTGTAAATATCAGAGCTCATTTATCCCAACTGCACCTGAAAGTGTAACGAGCCACTGTGCACTTCACTGTCTCATTTTAGATGGATCAGAAAAAAATAATAATTATGGTGACATGTGGTACTATGATGGTGACGATGAGGATGATGGAGATGAAGATGGGAAGGACTTTACTTATTATTCCTGCAAGTGATTCACAGTTTTATAGTGATGGTGGTAGATTTGATACAATGAATAACGTGAATGAAAGCAAATATGTACATTAGGAAGCCGGAAGTCGCTCGGTTTGGATCCTGCTTGGCAAATGCTGCCTTGAAGTGCCGTGGGAATTTTTTAAATTCTGAAGTTTACATAGAGACACAACTGAGATGTAATTTGATTGGTTAATTTTTTATTTGCTTTTATTATTAAGTTTATTTAACTTTTTTAAATATGTAAACCTCTGAAAAGTGTTTAAATATTGGTTGGTTTAGGTTCTACTGAGCACAGACCCCAGGTCCATAAAGTGAATGCAGCACACAGCTCAGTTCAAAGACCCCAATTATCCATAACGACAAGCCAGGTTATGCCAAAAAAAAAAAAGACAACAACAAGACAAAATGGCCACAGACAGTTGAAACGCTACAACAATGTGAAACAGGAGTTTGTCAGAAAATGACCCCACATAGGCAAAAAATGACCACAAACAGTTCACTATCTCCCACAAAGTGATTTTACAAAGATGTAAATTACTACTAAGACACAAAACTAAAACTTATTTACAAAAAATTGAAAATAACATTGAACTGAACATATGTTGATTTATTTTTTGATTACATGCTTCTATTTTGTTTGGTCTTAGTGTAAGTGATGCGTGTCTTTAAATATTTGGGAATCTGTATAAAACATTGTATATTTAGAAATGCTCTTCTACTTGTTTAACTGTTACAACAAAGAGCAGTGTCATGCTGTTTGCTTTTCATCCTCAACGCAAAAACAAAGTGGGAATGACACAGGTTACGAGCTCTGACAACTACGGCAGAAGCTATTACGAGCAGATTACGAGCCGCCTGTGAACGCGTCAGGAGCGAACAGAGCGACTGTGCGCGGCGAATGAGGGAGATTATCTTCGGCGTCAAAGCGGATCCGAGGCTGCACTGGAGGTTTGGGACGGGAGAAAATGGGAAACGCCGACACCAAACTTCACTTCAGGAAAGCGGTGATCCAGCTCACGACCAAAACACGGGTCGGTTTGTCAGAATAAAGCGGCATAAGGCTCAGAAACGTAGGCTGCAAATTGTGGAGCGCGTCGGTGGATGTGCGTTTGTGGTTTAAGTTCAGCCTGTGGAGATGAAGTTGGTGCCAGATGGCAGCGTGAACTGGAGCTTAGATGACCCAAAGTGCAGAGGAAAACACGGAAAAACATGGCATTTTCCTTTTTTACGCATTAAATGTGCATTTAGTTCGTAAAATCTTCATACAATTGTGAAACTTTTGTAGTTTCTAAATGCGGGAAACAGTCGTTTAAGCCTTTAGATAATTTGTTTATTTATTGAAATCATCCGTAATAAGTCAAACATCCAACGTGTGACTGGAAAAACGTTGAATTCAATTGGTTTTTGTCAACGAGCAGCGGAGACGTGTTTGCCTGACAGGTGCATTTAAGGTGGAACCAACAAGATACCGTGAATGAATCCGCTGGTTTAGTCTGTTTCCAGCCTGTTTATCATCCCACTTTGTGCTATTCTTAATACAGACAAGAACAACAAGAAACCACAGAAAACTTTGTTGCCACAGGGTTTAATCTTCATCAAAAACTAACCATAAGCGAATCTGTGTGTTCCAGATAAATGTAATGCAGTAAAATGCACTTTACTGCCACTTTCTTTGAATTGGAGTAAGGTAGAAGTAAATGGCAACATAAAATGTAAATACAAGTAGCTCATAACTGTATTTAGTATTTAGAGGGTGTTGTGTTCAGGGCAGCAGCAGTGTCGTAAGAGTAATGAAAATGAAGACAAAATTATTATATAAACAGAAAACATCAAGGCAGTGGCGAGTTTAACATCTGTATCATGGATATGATATGAAACAGCTGCTGAGGTCATGTTTAGCCCACATACGTACAAACTCACAGACTGATCTGTGTCTCCCGCAGCCTGTGGAAGCCACGGACGATGCCTTCTGGGACCAGTTCTGGGCCGACACCTCCATCACCACGCAGGATGTTTTCGCCCTTGTTCCGGCGGCTGAGATCAGAGCCGTCAGAGAGGAGTCTCCATCAAACCTGGCAACCCTGTGCTACAAGGTAACCTCCACCGTTTAGCCCACTGTCCTACATACTCAGTAGCAGTGCTTGACTCAGGTGGTCCGAGGGGCAGAGGGGGAAAAGATCAAAGGGGCACCCAGGTCCACCTGAGCTCAATAGATCTGGTCCAAATTCAGACCAAAATACCTTTAACACATTGCAAACCCTTAATGACGCTCATCTCTATTCTTTCAGATACTTGTCACCACATTAACAGGAAAATAACATGCAGATCAACCAATAATTACGCACTAGTGGCAGCTGTACTTCATCCACATATGAAGAGAGACAATATCAAAAAAGTGCAGGATTTAAAACAATGGTTATAATAGTAGAACATTTCAAAGACCGAGCCACTGAGCACTTCCTGTGGTGGACGATGTGCTCAGATCCTCTACACAAGTCAAAGTAAAACAGTATCAAATAAAATACTTGTCACAGGTAGAAGTATTAAATTCATATGTGTATTTATGTAAAATAAGTAATGTTAGCAAAGAAAGACTCAAAAATTCTTATGTAATTGTGCAGGATTGTTACACCTGTTAATACTTAGTGCAGCTTTGGTTGATCCTGGTTACAGCCAGAGTTTCGAGGAATGTAGCTGTTTGATGTTCCCACAGTCTGTAGAGGTTAAAGTTCATTTCTATAAAGCACAAGGTGTCAGAAGAAGAGAAAACAGCTGACAAGATCTTTGATTTCCTGAAACAAAACACAGATTTGTGATTGAAATACTGGGACAGAACATAAATCAATTTCTAATACAGACGAATACAGACTCGTGTCTGACTGATCAGTTTGATAAAGTCTTGTAAACCTTTTCCTCAGGCGGTGGAGAGGTTGGTCCAGGGGGCCGACTCTGGATGCCCCTCTGACAAAGAGCGCCAGGTCGTCCTGAACTGCACCAGGCTGCTCACTCGCATTCTGCCTTACATCTTTGAGGACGCAGACTGGAGGGGCTTCTTCTGGTCCACGGTGCCCGGAGCAGGCAGAGCGGGGGTACCACTCTCAAACACTCTCTCTCCCTCTCTGTCATGTCGCCTCCTCTTTAACGCTCAGTCCTTGTCCTTCTGCTCAAAGAACGTGAAAAGTGCGAAGTCGTGTTCAGGCTGTAAACTGGAAATTTAAAAGAGAATCTGAAGCCGTTTTCTGCTTTGTGTGGTGACTGTAATAGGAAAGGAAGATACCAAGGAAGCAAGAATCCCCCGTTTCCACTAGTTAAAAAGAAACCTGTGTTTGTGCATAGGCTACAATAAGCTGTGGTTCTTTATTCTTTTTCACTTATATTATCTGTTATATCTATTATATTTAATTAAAGTACTGTTAAGATTCTTTAACTGACAGGAAGAGCTGTTTCTAGTCTGATGCGTCATAGCTTTGGGCAAGAAGCATGCTAACATTTGTTATTTAACAAAAAGTGGGGAAGTAATCCGTCGTGCACATATTTGGTTATATTTATAGTTTGAGCATCGCAGTAAAATTCCTCTCCACAGGCTTCAGGACAGTGAATATATTCAGTAGTTGCTGATTTGGTTAAATTATTAGCAAAAAATGGCTTAGAGAATAATTTCTGAGAAAGGAAATCTGTTGATTCATAGGATTCATGGTCTGTGGTAGTGATGAACCTACAGCTCATTAGAGACCACAAACACATATTAATAACTCCGTCCTGACATCTGCAATTAACATGCAATCAGTACGTTTACATGGACGTAAGTAACCAGGTTAGTGGTGTCTTTCTTGGGAAAGCTGATTTCTGGTGCGTCATGTAAACGGGAAACCTGGATTCCAGGTAGATTCTCTGTCGCGTATAAGCATAAACAAAAGCCTGCAGACAGGAGCATGCAGCTAAGTGAAAGAATGAATGAAAGGATCATGAACGTGGTGATGCCGCCTCATTTTAAAACAAAGTCTGACAGAGACTGTAACTAACACAAAACAATTCCTTTTGTGTATCAGCTGTGTGTGTGTGTGTGCGTCTCCCCATTTGTTCCCTTTCTCTGCCCCTGTGATGTCACTCACACTGCTGTGACACAAACACACACACAGAAGGCATCATTTTCTGACTCTGTACCTTAATCTGTGCTGTCTGGCAGAGGCGACACAACACTGGGATCACTATTTCTTTGACGTTATCTTGGTGTCTCTGTCCTCGGGTCACCCTCGCCGCTCTTTCACTGCTCTTTCTTAAAGCAGGAAGCGGCTGTTTTCAGAGGACAAAGAATCCGGCAGTTACAGACCAGCTCGTAAACAAAGTGGAGCATTTAGTAGTTGGTGTTTCCCTCAGGAGGTGCTGAAGATTAACAGAGATTTTGGACATAAAAACCATGAATGTTGATGCTCTCAATTAGAAACTGTCTTTTGATAAGTTCACCTCATCCAGTGAGACGGTGGCAGTATGTTAAAGTTCCAATTCACCTGGAATCCCCAAAAAGCACAACATGTGATTTTCGTTGTACCTGTAGCTCTGCACCATCTGAGTCAGAGGAGATGGTGCTTCATAAATGTGCAGTCCAGGATCTGGATTGAAAGATGAGACGGCTGCTGCTTCTGCTGCTGTCAGATGCTTTTGAGTCCACTGTCCAAAGCCAAGTCCCCCTCCCTGCTCTTGCTCCTCTCCCTCCTGACTCCTGCTGCTTCTCTGGTTACCTGTTCACCTGGGGACCACAGTCCAAACACTGCCCATATTGTATCCACTCCACCTCCTGGTTGAATTAAGGAGAGATTGAGTGTCGTTAATTAAATGTGTGAGACTGAGGTAAAAAGCAGAGCTGAAGCACTTGGAAACAGAATTAGACTCAATTTGATCAGAAGAAGCCATAAAGTACTTTTAGGATATTTTCATTTCCATAAATTATGAAATAAAACTGACGTGGGCAGATTTTTGAGGCTGTGGTGCTGTTGTTTTGGACGTATGTTTCGAGAAAGAGACTTTGCTTTCATGCTGAGCATTAAATGAGGAGATTGATCTTTAATTATTTTAATCCGGATAAAATCAAGTTGCATGTTTTGCAGTGTTTACTATTTGGCAGAAATGTGTGTTGTCTATTATTTTTTTGTCCTTCAAGGTGTTGTTTTGTGTTGTCATGAACTTAAATTAAAATATGAATCACTCGCGTGCTGTCAGATCCATAAATGCAACCTCTCTTAACCTCACAGCGCTTAGACGATGACGGTGAGGACGATGAAGCTCGGCCTCTGGCTGAATCCCTGCTGCTGGCCATCGCCAACCTGCTCTTCTGTCCGGATTTCACCGTCCAGAGCCACGCGAAGAACAGCCCGGTGAGTCGGCATCAGCCTGCACATTACGTGTGGCAGATATTCATCTGTGCGGTGCAGCAGCCTCATTATGCTGCAGAGCAGCTGGGATCTAATTATGGAGAGCTACCAAAGCGTCGCCTCAGGCCTTTTCATTACCTGAGCCACATGTGGTGTTGGGATTTTCAGACATGTTGGTTTGGTTTAAGAAGATTTCTTTATATTTGTTTAAAACTAACTGCACGTTTTCAGTTTTTGATGATAACAGAGAAAGAGATTCTGCTAGAGAACAAAAGCTGCAAACATTTGATGCAAAATCAAATATGAATCCTTACCAGCATCGTCATTGTGATGATGTGCGTAATCTCTTCTCCATGTTTAGAACCTGAGAACAGGTGGAGGTAAAACAGGTGATAACAGGATTCAGGTCAAGTGAAATATCAAAAAAAGCTAAAACAGCCTTCTTTACTTAGGAAGGAGCAGTGGGGCCATTGTTGTTTTGTATTGTTCATCGGCTTTGCCCAGTATTTGTGCAGTGACCTTTATTATTTTCCCTCTTTCCTGATTCACAATAGCTGCTTTGCTCCTTGGGCTGCTCTCAGGCTGTCAAGATGAATCAGATGCAGATTTTTAACAACAAATACAGTTTTTACATATAAAAGCCAAGAACAGTCATTTAGAGCTCTTTGTTATTCGACACACCCGAGTAACCGGAAACACCTGTGAGGTTGCCAGGTTTGTTACCATCGAATCCCCAAATCTGCATCTGCCAGCTCGAGCTACTGAGACCTGAATAGAAATCTGAGTTATCAGAACTGAACAGAAATGTTCACATAATCAGGATTTT
Organism: Channa maculata; assembly: GCA_020496755.1. NCBI lineage: Eukaryota > Metazoa > Chordata > Actinopteri > Anabantiformes > Channidae > Channa > Channa maculata. The sequence goes on from CM035618.1 coordinate 1,472,389, forward strand.
TATTTAAATGTACAAATTTCAATCCCCAAAAATCACAAATCAATGTTTGCATTTGCACCAATTTTGCTGAATGTTCAGTGGGGACTTTTGGATGTGAAGTGAAATGTCCTCCCCAATTCCAGGCAAGAAACTTCAGGATCTTTCCCCAAAAATAGCATAAACCTACTGTTGACATTCTTTGAGCCCTTAAGCTCCAGCAGTTAGTTGCCGACATAAAAGTGTGGTGCTGTTATCTACTTCACACAAACTTCTGAGGCAGTAGCTCGAGTTAATGAATGACTCCACATGACACAGAGAGAAGTTGGGCGGGAGGAGGAGTGGCTGTTTGTCAACTGGGCTGAGAAGAACAGGGTGGACACGTTTTAACTGTGCTGAGCAAACATCTGAATGGAGGTGAGAGGAAATGAGTGTGAAGCTGGTCCTAACCCCCTCTGGGTGTGATAAGACCACCCCTCAGTCCTCCGTCCTCAGTGGAGTGTGGCTGAAGCTGTGCAGCAGAAGCTGGAAAATGACCAGCAGCTATCATTAGTTTGCACTTGTCTGTGACCTGGGAAACATGCACACACACACACACACACACACACACATAATGAATGCTCTGGATTTCAGCTGAAACTTCCAGTAAGGATTTTGTTATTTTTATTAGACACGTGGTCTGATTCAGCGCTTCACTTCAGTCTGGTTCTTGCTGCTCTGTTAAAAAGTCGTTTGTATTAATCAGAGAGCAGTAAATAAAGATTTGTATAATTGTTTCAATTCAGTAACTTTTCCTAAAATGTGTTAAAGTTGATGGATGGTTTTCATTTTCTTCTAGAACTGTACAGAAAAGAGATTCTTCAAAAACAAGTACTTAGATTGTTGTTTACTTCGGTAAAAGTAAAAAGAAAATGCAATATGTGCATTTAAGTAAAAGTACTGTTTACTGTAAGTATTGTGCAGAATTGTTCAGATTATAATCTGGGATGCATTCAAGGTGTAGCTGGCACAGTAAAGTACAAGCATGGCTCCGAATGGTACCTTAGTATAGGACACGTTACTGTCTGTATGACACATGTATGACACATGTATGACTCCATGTGTCACTGAGGTTGAAATAGATTTTTTTTTTTGGGAGTCTTGCAGGACACATTGTCCTTTCCTGTCAGCTTGTTGATGATGAAGAACAATGGCAACACTTTCATAAAGCTGCCGTTATCTGCGCCGAGGTGTCGCGTGCAGATGTTGTCAGCACAGTGCTCAGTACTCAGAGCAGCCCATGTGTGACCCCGGTCAGACATGTTTGTTCAGAGCTCGTAAGAACTGAACGAGCCTGCAGTCGCTTTACAAGCTGTCAGTTACTTAAAGTCTGTATGCTGCCATTTTGACATTGGTGGAAAGTAAATACACTTACTCAACTAAAGTAGGTTAAGCATCATTTGGGGCGTAGAAGGGAGGCAGCAGCTAGAACTACAAACCTTCTGTATTTTGACACCAAACACAGACACCAGCACATCTTCTTGGCCTACACATCATCATAGATTTATTTTACTCCGTCTGTGCTGCAGGATACAGCGGAGGACATTCAGTCCATCGACAGCTGTGAGTACATCTGGGAGTCCGGGGTGGGCTTCGCTCACTCTCCTCCTCTAAACTACATCCACGACCTCAACAGGTGAGATGACAGCAGGGGGTGGATTTTCTATGAAGACACAGGTAGAAGGGAGAATGATTTGAAGAGGTCAAAACACTTGGACAGTATCAAGTAAAACGTGATAATATAATTGTTGCTTTGACCTCATGAGCAGACAAAACTGCAGCATCATTCTGTGATGCTGCAGTTGAGGCGAGTGATGAGGCGAGTTGACAAAAACTATGCATGCATTGGTAAATCAGTGTGATCAGATGGCAGAAGATGGCAGAAGATGGCAGAGCCTCGATGGGGGATTTTAGCTCAGCTGCTTAACAATGAGGATACTTGTAAAATAACTTAGTTTGAGCACTTTCTACTCCATAAAGTCCCAAATGACTTACTCAAAAACTTCCACTTATCAGGTCATAGTATTTTCATGTTCTAGTACATGTACTGTGTGATTTTTCGTAGCTTTTGAACTAATGCCAATGCTTCCTGTGCACTTGTTTGCTCAGGACAGAGCTGCTGAAGTTGCTCCTCACCTGTTTCTCTGAAGCCATGTACCTTCCTCCTTCGTCTGATAGCAAAAACTTCAATCCCTGGGTCACCTTCTTCTGCTCCTCGGAGAACAGGTGACACACACACACACACACACACACATTGTGGAGCACTGACCACACTGTGGAAAGGAAAACCTCTGACTGCACACGTGTGACCTCTTAGCTGATAGCCAGCAGCTGTACTGACCTCCTCCTGTCTTTCACTGCTTCACCCAGACATGCCCTCCCCCTGTTTACCTCCCTGCTCAACGTGGTGTGCGCCTACGACCCCGTGGGCTACGGTTTCCCGTACAACCACCTGCTGCTCTCCGACCATCGGGAGCAGCTGGTGGGGCAGGCGCTCCAGATCCTTGTCGTCACCCTGGAGCACGAAGGTGGGTCGGCCGCCAGCGCTGCCCTCCAGGCCCTGAACACCACCACATCAACTTCAGCTGAGGAGGAGCAGGAAGTACGAGGGACATGCAAGAGTTCACAGCATTTATTTGTACAAAAACAGTGATGTTGACGCAGATTTCAAATCTTTCTTTTGTTCCCAGCCTGCTGGGCCTGACAACCTTTTTGTGAATTATCTCTCCAGGATACACAGAGAAGAGGTACAGCCAAGTAAAGTTTACCACTTAGCAGTGAATGGAAGCATGTAGCATGTTCACTTCGTGTTCTCTTCTTTTATCAGGACCTGAGCTTCATCCTCAAAGGCTTGGCTCGGCTGCTGAACAACCCTCTGGTCCAGACCTACCTGCCTCGTTCCACCAAGAAGATCCAGTTCCACCAGGAGCTGCTGATCCTCTTCTGGAAGTTCTGTGACTTCAACAAGGTGTGGAGCTCTTGTTTTGAAATAAATAGTATATGCACCATGTTCCAAATCTGAAAACTCAAACAAATGCTTATGTAGTTCTTTATGTGAGTGAACGAAATGTAAGACACTTTAAAATGGTTTTGTGTTTGTGTGTTTTAGAAATTCCTCTTCTTTGTTCTGAAGAGTAGCGATGTGTTGGACATGCTGGTCCCCATCCTCTTCTACCTGAACGATGCCAGAGCAGATCAGTGTAAGTCTTCCCCTCTAGTGTGTGTGTGTGTGTGTGTGTGTGTGTGTGTGTGTGTGTGTGTGTGTGTGTGTGTGTGTGTGTGTGAGAGAGAGGGGCAGGGGGTTGTTACCTCACTGCTCTGCAAAATCAATCTTTTGTTTTTGCTTGTGTGCATCTGCAGCTCGTGTGGGTCTCATGCACATCGGTGTGTTCGTCCTCCTGCTGTTGAGCGGAGAGAGAAACTTTGGTGTTCGTCTGAACAAGCCGTACACTCTCCGTGTCCCCATGGACATTCCTGTTTTCACAGGAACCCACGCTGACCTGCTCATTGTGGTAAGCACAATATTTTACCAACCATTTAACTGATGCAGAAGTGAAACATTTTAATGTACATTTATTGTGTAATATTTAATTTGTTATGTGAAATTATAAATGCAAAGATTAGTCCTTTAGTATTATTCTGATTATAGTGGACAGGAATCAGGTTTTGGTTTAGCCACCGTCTGGATGAACTTCTATTTACTTCACTACAGTTCTCAGAAAATGACAAAATGGAGTTTGCAATGATGTTTTCTAAATATTCATTTAGTTTGAATTTCTTTTATTTTTCTCTTATTCAACAGCAGAACAGTTAAAAAAAATGATCAGTTTTACTTTTCTATGTTTAGATCTTCCACAAAATCATCACCAGTGGACACCAGCGTCTCCAACCCCTTTTTGACTGCCTGCTCACAATAATAGTGAACAGTGAGTTTCAAAGCTGAAATGATGCTCACTGGTCTTTAAAGTCTTTAAAACCCTCACAGTGGATCTTTGCCTCCCTTTTTTACGGTGCCATCCTCTTCCACAGTTTCACCGTATCTGAAGAGCCTGTCCATGGTGTCAGCCAACAAGCTGCTCCACCTGCTGGAGGCTTTTTCCACACCCTGGTTCCTCTTCTCCAACCCTCAGAACCACCACCTGGTCTTTTTCCTACTGGAAGTCTTCAACAACATCATCCAGTATCAGTTTGATGGTGAGGTCATGAAATTCTCCAAAGACGTCTTAATAGAAACCTGGAAACTATCAGAGAGCAGCTATTGAACGATTAAGAGACAATGTTTTCTGATGGTCTCCAGGTTTCCGTAAGAAAATGGACACAGGGCATCAGTATGGTACCAGCCTCTGCCAACTACACTCCTGAATCTGCCTCACAGGTAACTTCAACTTGGTGTACACCATCATCCGTAAGCGAAACGTCTTCCACCACTTGGCCAACCTGCCGTCTGACGCTGCATCCATTCAGAAGGCCATGCAGAAGAAGAAGAAGTCTGGAATTTCCAGGACCAACTCGACAGAAAATGAGTCCACGGAGGGCTCTCGACCAGCTGCACCTGCCGAGCCCGGCACTCTCAAAGCCAGTTTGGCGGCAACTCCAGGTATGAGCTTTGGTTATATGATAGAAGAGAGAGGTCATCTGATGGTGAACAGTAATGTTGTTGCATCAAAGAGTTAACTTCTCAGCTGCTTTGTGACAAACCCTAAAATTAACACTTACACATGTGGGGAAATGCTGAATGTTTACTTCGTTAATAATTCCAGAAACAAAGCGACTTAATTCCAATGCACCATCATGTTGAGATTCATATGCACGTGTTTAATTACGCATGTACAATTATTGCTAATAACAATCCAGTAATTTGCATTATTCAGAAATGGTACATTCTGTTGCCAATACTTTACTTTACAGTATAATTTTGAATAAGACTGAGTGTTTTCATTCTATAATATTTCTACTTCTCGTGTACTTCAACCAACACTGAGGTTTAAATTGTCCAGAGAAATGTGGAATCCATCTCTGAGTATATTTGGTTTCTGACCGAGGGGACTATATAAGTAGAGTACTTACAGAATTGTGATATTTAGGGTCTTTAACACAGTACATCAAGGTTCCATGATAAAGCAAGAACTCGACATTTTAAAAAATAGGCATGTTTCTTTTTTCACAATATGCTGGATCAATATAACCAGTGAGTATGAAGAGAGTTTCTCTGAGCATAAAGACTGTAAAGAAGGGGGACATTTCTAACCTGGCCCTGTCATTTGTACATGTACGGAAAACAGAATAAAGGACCTAAACCTATTTTGTCCAGTTCTACCTTGAAGGACTCTTCGTGTCATATTGCACTCAAATGGCAAATAATCCAACATATTCTCAGCACAAAGCAGTTAACTGCATCTTAAATCAGACTGTGTCTTGTGTCCTACAGGAATCGATAAGATAACAGAGAAGTCTCAGGTGGGCGTGGATGGAACCCTGGTTGCTGTTCCACATGCAGAGTCTCCACAGGCTGGTGACAGCAGTGCTGTCGCTGGAGCCAGCGACACAGAGTCCAACTCAGAGAGAGACGCCGAGGTACTTGAAGACATATCAGTGCTGAGCTTGTTCTGTTCCAGGTGCTTTGTTTTCTCATTCTGCAGGTAAACTGACTTCATCTTCTGCTGTCAGGTCTACTACAAAGAGTCAGAGGCGGCGAGGAGTCGGTTGTCAAGTGTCTCTTCAGCATCGCCTTGGAGCGCTAATCCAGACTGGGTGAGGAGACGTCTTCTTACCCTGTATCTGTTGATCCTTTTATTAGCTTCATGTCAGGTAGAGTCCACTGTGACTTGTCTGTTTTCAGGTGTCTTCATGGAAGGTAAAACTTCCACTGCAGACTATTATGCGGCTGCTGCAAGTACTGGTTCCTCAGGTGGAGAAGATTTGCATTGACAAGTAGGACATTACACAACCAATCATTTCAGAAGTAATAAAGTAACTTTCCCCCCCATTTAAATTTGTTTAAAAAAAGAAATATTTTCTTGGTTTACCTGTCTACTCATGTTTGCTCTTACTGCTCATAACAACTTTCACATCATTTACGTTCTCTACAAAACTGTTTGTGCTGCTGCTGGGAATGTAAAATCAGTCACTGCCTTTTTGATAATTTTCTCCGGAAAGAACCTAATTCTGAGTGACTGGATAATCACCACATGGTGGGTTTATCACAGCCTTTTGACCAATGGCTGCTGACAGTGAACAAAAACCAGAACACTGAGCTGAAAGAGTTCAGGGAAACTGCAAAAAAAAAAAAAAAACCTCATCACTATAAAGCAACAATTTTCACGAATATTAACTAGTGCAGCTTTAACCTCAGATTAGTTCGATCCAGATGAAATCAGACTTGTTGTCCTTCTCAGGGGTTTGACAGATGAGTCCGAAATCCTGAAGTTCCTTCAGCACGGCACGCTCGTCGGCCTCCTGCCTGTCCCGCATCCCATCCTCATCAGGAAGTACCAAGCAAACGCCGGCACGGCCATGTGGTTCCGCACGTACATGTGGGGGGTCATATACTTACGGTAAGAAACATGAACGTGAGACTGTGTGAGTTTGTTTATCAGCTTTATTTTAGATTTCAAACTAAAAACAATAACTCACAGTAGTTTAGCCTGTAAGATTTTAGCAGTCGTGGCTGATTGAGTCTTAATAATCCTGTTGCCATAGCAACGTGGATCCTCCAATCTGGTACGACACGGACATCCGGCTGTTTGAGATCCAGAGGATTTAATGGAGCAGATGAAGACGTCGAGTCCACTCCTGGAGGAATCAGAGGACCAGCTCAGTTTCTTGTTTTTTTGTTTTTTTTTTTCCCCCCTTTTTAAGAAAACAAGCAGTGACAGTCTTATACTTCATTTTGCCATTTCTAAAGACATAAACTGAGAATTTATAAATATGTCAATAAATAAGTTACTGCATCTCACACTGAGCCCGTACTATGACCAGATGCATGCAAACACAAATTGTCATATACAATTTTACTGTTTTAGTGACTTTTACACAAATGGAACAAAACTTTAAACTGTAGGACACAGTTTTACAGAAGGAAAAACTTTCAAGTAAATCATTTCCCTTGAGTACATAACATTCAAAAGTATGTGGACTAATGACCAGTATTATTTAACAGCTTCCACGATTTCACACACACCCTCTGTCCTCAGTCCCTTGAATCAGATAAGGAAAAACTCCCTTTAATGAGGAAAAGGAATAAAGTTTTTAAAAAGTAGAGAAGGGATCCCTCTACCAGGACGGATAATCTGATGTTCTGTGCATGGTGTAATTATTCATTCAGCTTATCCCGTGAGTTCAGTGTCGCCACAGCGGATCGTTGTCCACATGTTGATTTGGCACAGTTTTTACTCCGGATGCTCTTCCTGACACAACCCTCCCCAATTTCTACCGGGCTTGGACCAGCACTACACAGCTGGGGAGGGGAATGGGCTGTTAGGGGTTCAGTGTCTTGCCCAGGGACACTTCCACATGTAGCTGGGCCTGGGGATCGAACCAGTCTGTGTACAATGTATTATTTGTCCCAAAAACAAATTCAACTGATAAATAATTTTAAGACAAAGAGTGAAAACATATGAGCTGAATAATACACACCCACACGCCAGAGAAAACAAAAAAAATTTAGGATGAAAGTAAGTTTTTAAAAAAATATGTTCTTGTTATCTCTTCAAGGGGCCTGAAGTTGGGAACAAATACACTACATTCATTGACTATAATATAAATAGTTGCTGAAGCATTAATTTCTGAGTCAGATGTCAGTCACAGAAATATTTTTCTACACAATGAGTATTTTGAATTTTTATCTTAAGTATTTTCTGCTTGTAGGGTTTCAGTTGTAATGTTCTATTTTTATGTTTAACGTGTAAGACTTTATATTACACTGTCTTATTGGTGCATTTACAAAGTAAACCTCTTCCTCTGCTGCCATTCAGCCACAGGAGCATGAGATTTGATTGTGCGGTTTGGCTCAGAGTTAGTGTTCCGCTTCGTTCCAAAATGGATTGGAGACATTTGAGGCCGGGTTCTTCCACAATGGTTATGTTGCAGACCTGGATTTGCATTTGGAAATAGGAATGGGACAATTGCCACAAAGTTATAAACACACCAATGTCCAATGTATTGTATGGTGTGTTAAGCGTTTTCCTTACTTTCAGTTTGGATCTCAAACCATAAAAAAATGCCCCAGGCCCACAGCACACAGCCATGTCCACAAACTTTTGGCCATATAATGCAAAAAATGAAACCATAAATGTGTATCATGCACTGATCTGACCAAGCCTGATTATCAGGCTGACTGTTACATTTTTTGTTTGAAAGTCATAGACCACATTGAAAGGGACAAAATGACCACAAAAATTTGAAAAACCTCCACAAAAAGGCCACATGACCAAGAACGACAGCACAGATACACAAAGTGACAACAAATAATTGTCGTTTTGTCTTTTGGTCTGTCGCCTTTTACCAGTCTGTGCTCATAGGTCCATTTTCTCATAATCTGTTCATGTTTTGTGTTGCTTTACCTGCATTTAATCAACTTAAATGTGTTAGACCACCTGTGTCCATCACGCGGAGACGAACAGCTCCATCAACGCTCCCACAGAGTGCATCCTGTAGAAGACGCTGAGCGGCTGACCCAGATTCACCATGACGAACCAAGCAGTGAAGCCAAAAAACTGTTTCCCCACGCCGTTCTCAAACTGGGGGTGGACTCCAAAAGCAGGGATGACCCACAGCTGAAAAAAAAAAAAAAGAGCAAAACCTGAATGTATTTCAGAATTTCATAAGTATAGTTCTTTTTAAATCCGCTAACAAACAGGATTTTACCATGACGTTAGAAAGGATGAGGAACGCACAGATTTCTTGAATCGCTCTTTTGGTCCAGGGCTTTTTCTCATCATGCTCTTGAACAGCAGGGGGTGCTGACGTATTACCATCAAGCAGTGTGGTATTGGTCTTCTTCTCATCCTGTGCTGTTTCCGTTACCCTTTTCCTAAGCTGTGGGACAATTTAGTTAATCGTTTAAACAAAAACTTTAAATGACAATTTACAAATCATCCAAATGAAGTGCAGGTACCTTGAATAAGTTGGCCATTGTCGGCTTGTCCTTCTTGAGAACTATTTCCGGATGCCTGTGGAGGCCTTCGATGATGAAAATGTTCTGCAGGAGGAGCTCCAGTAGAGTGAGGAGGGAGTAGGACAGGTCCAGGTTGTCAATAAGCTCACTGGCTGTCCCTGCTGCAGCTGCCACCAGGGAGAAATAGGAAAGGGTGAGCTGGCCCAGAGCTGTAGCCATCAGAAGGATCATATCCAGCTTACGAGAGGGGTTGTGTCCCTCTTGATGAGCCCTCTTCTCCAGTACGTAGACCAGCATCCCAGCCAAGCAGAAGAGAGACATAAGAGGCATGACAGCTAAATGATAGCCGTAAAATAAGAGGAAGGCGACGCGGCGACGCTCCTGATGGGACACCCAGACTTGATAGAGAACGAAGATGGTCACTCCTGCTATGAGGACCATGGTCCCAAACACAAGGCCGAATACCCCACTCTCACAGATGGTATGTAGGGTCAGCTTCTTAGTACCGTGGTGGTGACCTGGACTGACCCTGCGACCCACGTTTTTCCACATCACATAGATCAAGCAGCCTGCCATCAGGTAGTACTCAATGTTAAAGGGATAAAGGACCTCGTAGCCTTTCCTGAAGATGAGGCAGGTTGCACTCGCACTGCACAGACACAAGGTTGAATTACCTGTGGGGAAACAGAGAGAAATTATCTTGTTAACATACTTTGCAAGTCAGGGGTGTTTGACAATACCAAGTTTCTCTTCATTGTATAAAAATATTTCTGGTGCCAAATAACGAACATATTTGATATTTACAACTTTATGCTCCAGTGTCTGTTAGGACCATGTCACATACCCCCTTCACTCTACAGGATCATTTGGGCTGATGATTGGTTATGACCAGCTCAAGCCAGGACCCCCGCTTTTCCTCCAATTGTCCAATCAGGCCCACAATCGGCCTGATTGTCCTGTAGCGTGGCCTTGGCTTAAGTGGCCAGAGACAAAAGCAGTCAATTCCAGTGACTGGCTATGGATCAGAAGAAAGGTGTATGACTGGGAAGTGGTAGACCACCAGAAGCTGTGTGCTGACTGATTATGTTTGGTGGATCTGTCAGTATTTGGGCTAGGATGGCATAAACTTGGCATAATAATAATAATAATAATAATAATATGATAGGTACTTTACTGATGCCTATAGACAGCTGCACATATATGACGGCATTGCTGTGGGTGTGTTGGTGTCTTGTCCAAGGACACTTCAACACGTGGCCAGAAGGAACTAGGAATCAAACTAGCAACCCTGGGGCTGATGGACACCTGCTCCGTATATGCTGACTAGCCTGGTGTTTGCTAACACAAGGTTAAAAAGCTTGGCTGGTTTGTTTATTTGACAGATTATCAGGATGGGGTGGATACTTGCTAACACGACAAAACAGAATGAGTTTTGCTGGTTTGTTTTAAATATTTGCTCAGGCAGCAGACTGCCAAGCGCGGCGTGCTGCTAGATGCTTGTATGGCCTAGTTGCCCAAGAACATGAGGCAGCAAAAGACCTGACTGGGTATTTTGATGTATTCAGATGGGGTACACTGACAGGGGATTGTGTGGATGCTGGTAAAGAGGGAGATGATTCTGGGAACCAGGAATACACAGTTAAGCCTCCTTTGTGTTCTGGGCCCATGCAACTCAACAAAACACCAATAGGAAAGACCACCCTCCTGATGGCTATGTAGAATTGTCTGCACGGTTACACTTCTAATTCAATCTGGTGCTTTGTGTTGTAGGCAAGACAAGTATTTCATTTAGAAGGGGGTTGCTATGTCGTGGCTACTGGTTAGACTGGGACTGTGATGGTGGTAGGACAATTGAGCAGGCCTGGCTGTCAGATGAAACGGCCTAATGAGGCAGCTGGGCTAGACTCCGTAGCTTCACCTGAGCGGATGCAGTGCAGATGTAGTGCAGATGTTTGGCTATTACAGTACAAGATTATGCAGAAAGTCACTTACCACAATAGAACAAAACATAGACAGAGATCCAGTGTCTGAAATGTAGTTGTGCACTGTCACTCATCACTAAATATAAGCTAGTTACCTCCAAAATCAGAGTCATCATCGTTAGATGAGTCTGTGGTGTTTGATTCACCCCGTTGCGCTTTTTCCAACTCAATCTCATCATGGATGGTGTCCTCAGTGACTGCATTCAGCCACAGCAGCAGGTCAGCAGAGAGGATCAGCATCAGACCGGACCTATATGCAACACAACATGAGAATAAAGACACATGCAACAGAAACCAATAAGATGGAAATAATACATACATATACATTTAAAACACACACGCAGAGAAAGTGAATATATATGTTGTATATAATATAGTGTTGCACCTGGTGATTATTTTATGGTTATGAATGCAGTCTTTGGAATGAGCCCACAGTAAATATGTCTGTAAAAGGCAAAAGAAGAAGTTATTTAGTGAGGCCACCATCCATCATCTGTAAGCATCCATCCTATTTGTGTTGCAGGGAGGCTGGAGCCTATCCCAGCTTTCATAGGTCAAGAGGTCCACCCTGGACAGGTCTCCAGTCTGTCTCAGAGCCCACACACAGACATTCACATTCACAGCTACGGGCAACTCTAAAATAACCAATTAACCCTCACAAGCACATGGAGGACCAGCAAACTCCACAAGTGGGAGCAAGGGGATGGTTTCATTTTCCTACATAAAGTGGAAACTGCCCTCTAGATTATAGCTGCCATAGTCATTTGGATACAAAAGCAGAAGGGAATGAGTGTCAGCAGTAGCCTGAGTAGGGGGGATGATTTGCCACCGTTATGGATAAATCCGGGCTCCCGAGCCAACTTTAGCTTGGCTGAGGAAGCTACTGGGTTGAGCCTTTACCCACACATTGCAAATCATGATGCACTGGAGGCACTTTTACCCCAGGGAAGATTCCTAGACTTTCATTCCTGAGAAACTCTCCTGTCAAAGTTTCTCTTGACACACTCACAGAGCAGCTCTGGCATTGGTGCAGGCTCGTCTTTGTCACCAGTCAGAGACGGACCAATCCTGATGCCAAAGCATATGAGACACCACGGCTTTGACACAGCGTCGGGTTTTCACACCCTGGGTGGATTGATTGACAGCTTCACGGTAGAGCTAGTTTGATTCCTGGAAGTTGCATATTGTAGCTTTAGTGCTGTGTTTGTTTACAGCCCAACACTGACATGATTAGTTTAAGATTTGTTTTTTTTCTTATCCCGCGAGTTCACAGCAGATCTGCCACAGCGAATCATTTGTCCGCATGTCGATTTGGCAGTTTTTACCCCACTTTCTATCGGGCTTGGGACTAGTACTGGGCTGGAGATGGGGATGGGCTGTCGGGGGTTCAGCGTCTTGCCCAGAGACACTTCGACATGTGGTCGGGAAGAGCAGGCCACGAACCTCCGACCCTATGGTTAGTAGGTGGCCACTCAGCCTTTTTGTTTTACAGTTGTTTGAACATGTTATTTTGCTCGTGATGTTAGACTAGATAATTTGTGTCTTTGATTGTATTGCTGTGGTCAGTGCGCTGGGAGCTCACCTGGTTCGAGTTTGGATGGTTTTCTGCGGTTTTGATTTGGCTTGGTGGTTTGGGTTTGTTAAAGATGTCACATTTGAATAGAAACGTGACAAAAGTTAATGAACCTGTTTTTGACTCACGCCCCCCCCTCCCCATTATGATACCGTTCCTCTGTCAGTCTTGTCGGACCAGTTTTCATTTCAAAGCCATAAACACGCATGTTTTTTGCTTGTGTATGTGATAATGTTACATTTTGTTTAGCTCTGCAAAAATAAGAGCTTTAAATCTTTGTACTTTACTTGACACCATCAGCAGTTAGTGCACTCAAAAAATATTTAGCACTTCAGCACAAAGAAATTTAGTTTCATACTGATCCAATGATCGAGAATAAATAATGTTTAGCTTTTTATGTTAAAAGATTTATATTTGTACTACAACATGTTCAAAACTAATTACGTTCACTTGATTTGATCAAATGTAAAACGATGCACTTCTGCATATTTATGTGAGCATGTTATAGATACTATTAAAATTTGTGGCTTCGGGAGGTTTGAGGAGCTTCTCTATAATAACAAAAAAATGTTCTCATTCCCTCTGGGTTTCGCCCACCTTTAAAAAGTGTTCATTAATTACCTGCAGGGCTAGAAAAGGAGCCTCTATGAACGGAGAGATCACTGTAGCTACAGGTGTGCAGTCCTTCACATAGATCAGATAACCAGTTCTGAAGATGTACAGCAGCAGACTGACTGCAGCGAAAACTACGAGGCCCACTGGGACACAACCGGACAAAAGCACAAATAATGACATTCCACTAAATACCATCTTATAAGTTTTGATAAAATAATAAAAAACAAGAGCTTACGGATTACAGTGATTCCCCCGGCATGGTGGTCTTTGTGTGGGCTGATGCCGGGCTGGTTCCTGGCCCACAGCAGGTACCAGAGCATCCAGATCAAACTAACTCCCATCACCAGCATGATGAACACCTGGGGCTCTGCTTTCTTCAGGCCATTGGGGTTGAAAGCCTGTCCGGCCACCAGAGCCGCTCCCAGCAGGAACACGTTCAGACCCAGCAAGCCCGAGATCAGAGGCTTCCTGGTGTGTCCCCAGATGGGATCCACCTCCTCGTGGTTGTCTGGTTGTCCACTGCTGGGACTCCCAGGTGTCCCGTAAAAGGTATCCAGCTCTGTGGCGCTACTCATCTTCACTTATTGTCTTCCTCCTGAAGACACTGTTATTATCTGCTTTTAACTCAGGTTCCAGACTGCTCGTTCTGGCATTTATGCCCGAGTGGAAAAGCTGCAGTTCAGCATGTGAAGACGTGTCTGAAAGGTGGCGAAAACCTTCTTTGTCTGTCTTTCCACCCTGTGGTTAGGTGTGGTCCAATTCTGAGAAAAAAAAGCAGGTGTCACGTTTAGTGTCATGTTTTTCTTTTTAGGCCTTTGCTTTCATGGTGACAAGTGAGGAGAGCACGAGCTGATCTGCAGCTAAGACACTTTATTTTACTTTGAAAGGGTTTATCCACCACACAGTGTTTGTGTGCCGTCTACAGCAGGAACTGCTTCAGGAGTGTGTAACCTCACGGTGTTAATGGATCCGTGTTTAGCTTCAGCCTCACATTTAAAAAGGTGCGGTAGCTTAGGAAAACCAAGACACCACATCTCCATATACAGTAACCATTCTGACTATTCTTTATGAATAAATAGTCTGAAGGAAAAAGGTCAACCTTTCCACATTCTAAATCTCTTTTACTATAGTCATCCACTCACTCTCAGTTAATTGTCTAGTTACAGCTTTTTGCTTCTAGCAAGAAATATTTTAAGGAGGCACTTGTCTTGTTTACTGGCTGACTTGAAACTGCAATCTGTCAGCTTTTTCATGAAAGGTGGACCCAAATGCAACAACGAAAAGACGGAGTGTAAAAGGCAAAGAACTTTATTTAACCACAAGGGAGAAAAAGAAAACTAACAAAATCACACCAAGGAGCAGAACTGATACAGACCAGAGAGGAACTGACTAGAAGCTAAACAGAAGACAGACACTGCACATATTGTTATAATAAGGGAGTTAAACGAGGGCAGAACTTGCAAACAAAGAATCAATAGAGATGGTCACAAATACAACTAACTGGGGGGAATGAACAAGTAAGTAAACCAGGGAGGGGGATAAAACAAGGTAACTCTGGACTAGTGACCCAATATAACCTGAACAAGAATCCAGATACACACATATATACACAAGAACTGGGAATTAATGATTCTAGATAAACAGAAGAACGATACTCACACAGGGAATTAATTGAACTGTGAATACATAGAGCAACAGAGGGACCCAGACCTCAGACCAAAGAAGTCAGGTAACAGAGTCCTTGAAATCGAATCATGCAGAATCAGGGACTCGGCATAAAGTAGAGAGGAACAACAAGAATCTGGCAGGGGACTGTGGGCACAGCCGGGTATAAATAGACAGAGGAACAGGTGAACAGGTGAAATGATAATGACTAGTGCAGCTGGTGGAATTAACTATGAAACAGGGAGCGGGGAAAATGGGCTACAAAATAAAAGTCCAAAATAGGAAGTGAAGCTGGTGGAGACAAAATGAAAACCAAGACCAGATCATGACTCAATCTCCAGCCACATTATTGGCTTTATATCTGTAACCAAAGTGTTTGAATTGCTGGAAATGTTCAAAAGATATAAAAATGATCAGCCATGACCATTATTACCTTGTCTTCAAGTGATTTATTTACACTTTGTTGTCAGTTTATCAAGTTGGTCTGTTGTCCTCTTGCTGAGGTTTAATTCTTTTTTTTTTTTTTTTCAAAAACAAGGAAAGGAACCAACAACCAAAAGACAAAGTGCCTCCACCGAGCTTCTTAATGTTTACCGTTAGGTTTTGCAGTGACAGGTAAATGTTTGCACGTGAGGTCATTTTATCTCAGCTGCTGAAGCTTGTAGGTCCTTCAGAGGAGTCAGAGGAAGGTGGTGACCTCTGTCACTAGTCTCCGTCTTGTTCAATCACTCAGTGTTAGAGGACGACCTTCTCTCGGCAGATTTACACATGTGCCATATTCGTCCATATTGTACTTCAAGTGATATTTAAAGAGTAGGAAATATTCTTATATCCATCTCCTGACTTTTGCCTTTCAATAATCCTTTATTGACTGTAGAGTTATTTTGTCTGCATGGTGTAGATTTGGGCCATGATACTGATTCACAAACAGATCCAAATGTATTTATACTACAGTCTTTTAATCTTCATTTAAACTAATTGTGGGACTTTGGTAACCAGTCGGCTATGCAATGATTTAGGTTAGCTACTTTAAACGGGGTGAATCTTTATTTCCAGTTTTATCGCATGTGTAACACATTAGTTGGCTCAAGTTTCCCTTCTTCAAGCACATGATGTCCTAACAGAGAAACAACACGACAGCCCAAATGCACAGACCTGTAGCCAAACACACACCCAGTGACACACACATTTAAAATAATTGATGTAATGTATGGACAGAATATTCAGAGCCACATCCATGACTCCAGAGGCTCAAGGAGCATGTGTTAAAGAACAAAATCCATCACAGATTACAAATCGCTCCTCCGCCCTGTAGTGACAACATCAATTTGCCCAGTAGGCTTAGTAGTTATTGTGGAGGGTTTAAGGCTTTGAATAACACACCTGCAGGGAAACCTGCCCCACCTCACAGCAACCACAGCACTCTGTCTTTACTTGGCTGATGTCCAGAAGGATCCTGAACAAAGTCAACCCAAGGAAGACTGCAGGTCCTGACGGGATCTCAGAGAACATGCACAACAGCTAACAATGGCTTTTATGCGTCACACTGATTACTCATGATTGTAGAGTCGTACTTTTCATTCCAAAAGTCTGTGGACACATTTTTGTTGTATGTGATACCTGGTTGTCTCATTCAACATCCTCCACTCTTGGTGAGATTTCCTACTGGAGTTTGGAGCCTGGCTGCAGGGATTTTCTCACTGTCAGCAGTCGGGGAAAGTAACTTCTATACATTCAGTCCCAAATAATGTACTTGTGTGCATGATACAATTCCAATTCCAAAGCAATTGATGAATTTGATTAAATCATTTTTTTTTTTTACAATTTTACACAAATTCAAAATGAGCTAATATTTTCCATGAAATGCTAAAATTTCTCAGTTTCAACAACTGATATGTTGTTTATGTTCTATTGTGACTAAAATGATTGGATTTTGGAAATGGGGATTTACTTTTGACTCCGATGCTGCATATACTCCACATCAAGAATATGAAAGACATTACATTAAGCAAGTTGTTTCCAACTGTTTTGGGGCTTGGGTTGCCCCCCCCCTCCTAGATTTAGGAGTTGCACCAAGTAGTAAAATCATTAAATGTCACTCACAAAATAGGAAATATCCTATAAACTGAAAACAGATTTATGTTGTTGAGAGTATGAAGTGTGGCCATTTTTCACCTGATAATATACAGAATCGAGACTTTTTTCTACATATTGACAGTTTACAATTTGACACCTTCATGTTTCTAAATTATATACTAACTCATATTCATGACATTCACTTAATGGAACATGAATGGTTTTATTGACAGTTTGTCTTAAAGGTGATGGGTGGAGTTGACGTCAGAGCTCTCACAGAAACAGCCTACTTCTTCCACATGAAACTGGAAAAACCATTTCTTCATGGGCCCGGCTTTGTGTAAAGGAGGATTAGGAACAAACTGTTGCCACAATGCTAGATGCTAACATCTAAAATTTCCCCTTTCACATACTCTGACTTCTCAACACAATATGTGCTACTTTGTTAATATCTACTTTGACACTGATGTAGTCACTGCATATCATGCAGAGATGAGCAGCTCCATCAACGCTCCCACAGAGTGCATCCTGTAGAAAACACTGAGGGGCTGACCCAGATTGACCATGATGAACCAAGCAGTGAAGCCGAAAAACTGTTTCCCCAGTCCGTTCTCAAACTGGGGGTGGACTCCAAAAGCAGGGATGACCCACAGCTGAAAGAAGTGGGAACGTAGATGTATTAGATAAATTCAGAAACGACAAAGAAGCCTGTGTTTCTCTGCAAACAAACAGAAATTTACCATGATGTTACACAGGATGAGGAAAGCACAGAGTTCCTGCATCACGTTTTTGGTCCAGGGCTTCTTATTTCGACCATGTTGTTGAACAGCAGGGGGGGCTGACGTGTTACCCTCCAGCAGTGAAACATCAGTCTTCCTCTCCTCTTGTGATGGTACTTTTTTCCTAAGCTATAGCACAGTGTAGTTTATCATTTAAACAAATGCTTTTCGTGTCACTTTGCAAGACATTTAAATGAATTGCAGGTACCTTGAAGATGGTGCTCATCTGCTTCTGTTTCTTCTTAGAGAGACGGTTTGGGTGCCTGTGGAGGCCTTCGATGATGAAGATGTTCTGCAGGATGAGCTCCAGCAGGCTGAAGAGTGAGTAGGACAGGTCCAGGTCCCCCAGAAGCCCACTGGTCCCCACAGCCAGAGCGGCCACAAGGGAGAAATACGAGAGGGCAAGCTGGCCGAGAGCTGCAGCCATCAGTAGGAGCACATCCAGGCTCCGAGTGGGGTTGTGTCCCCCTTCGAGCGCCCTCCTCTCCAGCCTGTACACCAGCATCCCAGCCAGGGAGCAGAGACACATGACAGGCATGACAGCTAAATGGAAGCCGTAAAATATGAGGAAGGCGGTGAGGCGAAGCTGCCGATGGGTGACCCAGACCTGATAGAGAACGAAGATGGTCACTCCCGCCACGAGGACCAGGGAACCAAACGTGAGGCCGTATATGATCCCGCCTTTGTAGACGATACGTAAGGTGACCTTCTGAGTCTCGTGGTGGTGACCTGGACTCACCCTGCGGCCCACGTTCTTCCACATCACATAGACCATGCAGCCGGCCATCAGGTAGTACTCAATGTTGAAGGGGTAAAGAATTTCGAAGCCTTTCCTGAAGACGAGGCAGGCTGCACTCGCACTGCACCGACACAAGGTTGAATTACCTGGAGGCGAACATAGAAAAGTGTTCTTATTGCAACCTACTGTACAAAGTAGGTGTGGTAAAGTGTCTCTTTATGGTATGAAGAAGTATTTCTGGGGCCTCATTAACAAAGGCTAAATATTGGATTACGAGCCTCAAGAGGAGGCAGAGACTTGCAGTCTTCCTGACGTAACTGCTTCAGCTCAGAGATCGATTCTAAGACCTCTGGTGTGAACATCTATCAGACCTCATTGCACAAGCTCTCTGTTGGATTCAGGTCTGGGCTCTGACTGGAAAGCTCGAAAAGGTGAATCTGTGGTAGGTTACTTGTTTCACCTAGCTTTTACTTAGCCTTAACCAGTGAACATGCACCCTGACATTTCCGAACATATATGCACTGAATTTATTATCATGGTTAATGAGCTGATCCATGTGTTGCCCTGTGCACAATTTGGGGACACATGAGACAGCATCATAACTTTGTTGCTGAAGGAGACAGAGTTGAGTTAAAACACTAGTGCAATTTCCCCCTGACATTTCAGCCTATCGCCTGTGATGCTCACACTTTTGTCTATGTCAGCACAGGTTCACAGTTGTGTCAACGTACACCGGCTATGTTTGAAAGATCCATAAAGCAGAGTGATTCATGTTTTATTTGTTTGATTTGTGTTGGTTCAGAACTGCTACTTTGATAAAAATCTGACCATATTTTAAGGTCATTTTAAACATGATTGTTTGGTGAATCTCTTATTTTGTAGGAGTTGCTTCTAACCCAGTTGCCCTTTGGCTACTTTGAGCCTTAGGATGTTTTGAGAACACGCTCCCTGGCATTGACTACCTGCTAAAGGAGAGACGTATGCCTGTGATGAGGTTGCGTTGCTGGAACCATCTCTGTCTTCCTTTTCCTGCTCAATCTCAGCGTGGATGGTGTCCTCGGTCACTGCATTCAGCCACAGCAGCAGGTCAGCAGAGAGGATCACCATCAGGCCCAGTCTGCATCCAGTGCATCATTTAAAGGAAAACACACATTTTCATAACAATGACCTTTATTCTGAACTATAACACAAATATAGACATGTATAAAATAAATAAAGTGGTACCTGGTGATCAGCTTGTGTTTGTGAATGCAGTCTTTGGAATGAGCCCACAGTAAATATGTCTGTAAAGCAATAAAAAGCACTTATTTATTACAAGGCCACAGCTGAATAACAGCGGTAAAGATTTTAAGTATTTATCAAGGTTTTTTTTAATAATGCAAATTCCAAATGTGAAAAATATAAGCAGATAATTACACTTCTTATACTTTTTTAGTTTTTATATCAGCATAGCTCAAGTGGATCCTTTGAGTCCTAACCCTGGGTTTCTGTTAAAGTTTGTTTTAAGTTTGGCTTTTTAAGATTTCTGTTTGTTAGTAACATGGTTTGGTGAAGACTCTCAGTCATTTAGAGGATAAGAAGTCCAGCTGACATGAGTCAACCTTCGGATAGTAACATGGTTTCTTTACCACATTAAAACGCTTTTTTTTAGCAAGTTAACTTCTCTTCATCGTTTCAGTTCATTAGGATCTGCCTGCTGAATCTAATTACAGCTTAAATTTACCTATTTTTATCTTTTTGTAGTTTTATTTTATAGTTTGGAATTAGACTAAATAGGTGTGAAAATGTTTTCACTGTAAAATTTACATATTAAAACAAGAAGTAACAGGTGTTACATTTTAATTTCAACACAAAATTATAAGATCGATTGACTTTCAAAAGTCAATATCAGTACAATGTCCTCTTTCAACCACATTTTTGGAGATTTAAGATCAAACATGTCATTACCTGCAGGGCTAGAAAAGGAGTTTCAATGAACGGAGACATCACTTTAGCAGCAGGCGTACACCTCCTCATACTGATCAAATACCCAGTCCTGAAGATGGACAGCAGCAGACTGACGGCAGCAAAAAGTATCAGGACCACTGGGACAGTGGAACTCAATTCATTACACTGCACTAAATATCTTACATTATGTGATGATAAAAAAATGAATACTAAACGAGCTTACAGATGACAGTGATTCCCCCAGCGTGGTGGTCCCTATGTGGACTGATGCCAGGCTGGTTCCTGGCCCACAGAAGGTACCAGAACATCCAGATCAAACTGATCCCCAGCAGCAGCAGTATGAATACCTGGGGCTCCTCATGCTTCAGGCCATTTGGGTTGAAAGCCTGTCCAGCCACCAAAGCCGCTCCGAGCAGGAACATGTTCAGACCCAGCAGGCCGGTGACCATGCGCCTTCTGCTGGGAACCCAAACCACCCACGGATCCAGCTCCTCATCCTCGATCTGGTCGTCTGTTTTTTCTCCGCTGGGTATCCTACAGGAGGAATCCAGCTCTGTGGCTTCAGGATCTGGATTCATGCTGTATGTACTTTTTCTACTCCTCCCAAGGACTCTCTTTAGCTTCTTCAATCCTAGTTGTTCTTCTTCCACTTTCTGTTCAGTTTCCAGAGTTGTCTTTTCTGAAATTCTACAGTTCGGCATGGTTACTCTCGTGATCTGCTGTCTTAACCACTGCTGTAGGTGTGGTTACATCAATAACGTCCAGTATAATAATAACGACACACCTTTTTCAGGAAGGTATCAGGTTTCAGGTTGACCTTTTCTTCACCCGTACCACTGGAACAAAATTGCCCTTGTGGCCCCAAATGACCGGAGCAGGAGATTTGTCGTGCTACAGCCTCGTTTTCTTTAAAGCTGCTAACTTTTTTTTTTTTTACTTTGGTTTATCAGCTGGGGTTTCTGCCACATAGCATCACTGTTTGCATCTACAGCAGGAACTGACTCATAAATGTGTAACCTCAGTCTTATCGCTACACAACCTTAAGTAGCAGCTAATTGGTCAGTCAGAGCTGATAACGTGCTGCAAGTCTTTTCGTTTAAGACAGTTTACTACAAACCAGGTTTGTTCTTTATGTTATAGTTTTACCTTTGCAAACATATCACTCAGATTGAAAATGTATTTTTATGTTAGGTAATATGAATCAACATTTTCTAAACATTTGTTTGCACGCTGCTTGACCATTCATGAAGGTTAGGAGACTCATAAAACATGCTCGAGTTATGTAATCCATCAGTGACGTTGCATTAGTTTGGCCAAAGGTTTATGATATTTGTTGCTAATTCACGGCGGATTTTGCAGTTTCGAATTAATCCTAAATCAAACTACAGATTTAACATATACATGGATGGAAAAATACATCCAGAAGTCTGAAATGTTTTCCAATATACATTTTGCAACTAGCCAATCTGCTGTGTGTGTTTTGTGGATGCGGAGCAAAAGGAAACAGTGTAATGGCCCCTTAAGTTGCACCATGACCCTGCAGTAGTTAAAGGGTCATACCAGTACTTTGCATGTTTTAGCTCATTTACAACAAATTACTCTCAGCTTCCTCCCAAATGCAAACCATGCTGCTGTGTTGTACAGGCTTGAATATATTTCAGGCAATGGCTGATTAATTCATTTCAGTGTGGTGTAAAAATCTATTATCTGATGTGTGAAACATTTACTCAGGCTACATACAGAAGCCATGGGGAAAGTTATCTTTGTGGGCTAATACCCAGTCATATCTGGGAGGCAGGTTTCTATTTACATTTACAAAGTGTCAGACTTCTGAAGGAAACTCGCCCTGAATAGAATAGAAGGAGGACAATTAGACAAAAGAAAAAAAGGATTTTGAAGTTAGGGTGACATGTAGAATCATCTCCTACACTGAACCTGCTCTTTCTATTATTTGTACTAAATCTGTCATGTTTCATCTGCTTTAATCTATTGTGGTACGTTGTACTTTATTCTACTCTGTTCCACTACTGCTACTCGGTCATGTTGTATAATGTCCTGTTTTTTCTCTGCTCTGTTTCACTCTCTGTTACTTTTCAATCTGCCCTAATCTATTGTATTATAATGTCTGTTGTAAGTTATGATTAGTGTTATGATAATATGAGATATTGTGTTTAACATCCAACTGTTTCATATATTTTGTATGATTAGCATAGTAAGATTAAATTTTCCCCCAGAATGATTCTGCATGAGCCTTAAATTAAAAAAAGATGTTTAATATTTTCATTTTTACAAAACTCACAACCTCCATCAATATTTACAAATCTTGCCATAAAAGAATTAGTAGGCTACATATTGAGAAGTCTACTTCTCTGATTTTAATACAAATTATATATTTGTAAGCTAGAAAAGGTATTTTTTCTCACTTTTTTTCTGTTGGCAGTGTTTACGTATAAGGGGCGGGCGTCACAAAGCCCCGCCCTTGTCTGTCAATCACCACGCCCCGTTTTCGTCTCCTAGCAACCTGCCTGTCAGCCCCGCTTCGTTCCTGTCCGCTTCGGACCAGCAGCGTCCCGGACTCGAAGTTGCCGAAATAACAGGACAAACCTGATCCTCCATGTAACCGTACTCTGAGCCGAGGGGCGCCGCCATGAACGACCGGTACCACCGGGCGGCCCGGGACGGCTACCTGGACGTGCTGAAGGAAGCCACGCGGAAGGAGCTGAACGCCCCGGATGAAGATGGGATGACTCCGACCTTATGGGCCGCGTACCACGGCAACCTGGAGGCGCTGCGGCTCATCGTGGGGAGAGGGTGAGTCCGGAGAACTGGGACCCGAAGAGTCCTGCAGAATCCGAGCGTCCAGTAGGAAATGAGTGGTAAATTCAGGCTTACTGACATTTACCAGCAGTTAAATGCAGATGAGCAGTTTGTTGTGTCAGTTTCCAGTTTATGAAACCGATCAATCAGCCGGTTTGATCATTAGTTTGTTCTGGGTCCGTTTTTTTTTAGAACAAATCCCCAAATACTCTAGTTGTGTGTGAACTGTGTAGCTGTATTTCCTGGTTACCTTTATCTTCTGTGAAAGTTATAAGAATATTTATTGGATTTTGGACTTTTGTATTAGTTGGTCACAAAAAACAGCAAATAACTGAACTATTGGAGAAAAGAATCATTCGTTGCAGCTCCACTCATCACAAAAACACTGCTGGCATTAATTAAATTGTCTTGATAAAAATGTTTTGCCACTGGTGCCAATCAAATCAGTGCTAGTGGGGATGGAGGGACATACAATTTAACAAGTTAATGACAGAAAAACCTGAAAACACACACACACACACACACACACACACGCTGCTCAGCAGGATAATATGATAACTTCATGTTAAATCTGCAGATCAGCCTGATCCATCACTCAGCAGGTGATGCTTTAGATTCAGACATTACAGAAGTTGTTTTTAGACTCATCCTTCATACACAAAGAGCTTTATACACCTCGGTCAGAATGTGTGTGTCTATGTGTTGTGTGTGTGTGCAAGAGAAAGCTAAGATAGTTAAAAAAAATTACTATTCTGGTGAGATAAGCTACAGAGATGTGTTTTGTTCAGGTTGTAGGAAGCAGAGTAACAGTTTGTGCTGATCCTGGTGGCAGGTTTATGAGGCGAGTAGGAAAGTGTGGGTTGAGGGGGGGGCAGCCAATTGTGATGCTGCCGACACAGGAAAGGTCACAGTGATGGAGAGGACATCTTCTTCCCACAGCAGACCCTGCAGGCTGCAGTGCAGAGAAAGATAAGAGTTCACAGCAAAAGGTCAACTAAGAAGGAAGAGCATGGGTGGATTATCAGAAGATGGCAGTCAGAGGAAGAGCCCCCACCCTTTTGTTCAGTAGGAATTTTACATTTGTTTTCTGTAGTTTGTGTCTCTTGTTGGTTGGTTTCTTATTTTGCACCTACTAGTTTTAGGTCCTTGTTGATCATTTTTTTTACCTGTTTTGTTTCTTGTAGGTCTTTTTGCCTTCAGAGGCTCAGGCCCAGGGACCTGTTTTTGCTTTGTACGGCTTTTGTTTGTTTTTTGTGGTGGGGGCAATAATCAAAATGAGATCTGTGTTACAGCACCAATCCCCTAAAACTACAAAGGAAAAGTCCTCTGTATTTTTTTTTTTCAAATTCTTGTTAATTAAAACAGAAGCCTGCAGCCAGAGCTTAATGGATGCAGGGAATAATAAAACTCAGGGCATGGATAAATTAAAAAACACTCCAAAAGGAGCTTAATATCCACATAAATAGATAAAGTAACTATATGCAAGCAGGCCAGGAAGAAACTGGGAAAATCAACGGGAATAAAACTAGGTGAGCGAAGAATCTAAAGATGAGCAGGACTAGGTGAACTAGGGAAACGAAATAAACAAGGGCTTAACGTAAATTTGAGTCTAGACATCACCATGAAACAGACATGCTGACACTCAACTAAACGTGGCAAGAGAAATAATGCATAGAGGTCTGTGAAGTAAAAGCCTCACCAGAAATAAAGAGAAAAAACCTGCAGAGGAAAACTGGTGAGTAGAGTCCAAAGTAAAACGGGAAGGTTTGTGGGAGTGTTGCTGGCAGAGCAGACAAGGATCTGACAGTGAGTGAGGCTGATTACAGGTGAAAGGGGGCGGAGACCACGGAAGGGGAAGGAGAGAGTGTGTGTGTGTGTGTGTGTGTGTGTGTGTGTGTGTGTGTGTGTGTGTGTGTGTGTGTGTGAAGAAGGCGGGGATGTCAGGACAATAATAAAAATAAAGTCCAAGGCGAGGGACCATGACATAGCAGTGTGGGATCACAAAAACTGGGGTGAAATAAAATAGTTGGTGAAATGTGAAAATAATCAGAGGCTTAATTGCTAACGAACGTAACTGTTAGAAGGTCCCCGGCTCGAATCCCATCCAGCTGCAGCCTTTCTGTTTTGAATTCGCATGTTCTCCCCTGTGCTTGGGTGGGTTTCCATCGGTTTCCTCCCACAGTCCAAACAGATGCGTGTTAGGTTATTTGGTGACTCTAAAATTGTACGTAGGTACAATAAATGTAACAGGTCCTTTACTTTTCCACATCTCACTACTCTGTTTTCTAGAAAATTCTAAACTATTTCAGTTAATATTTTCTCACATAATGATCCGTTAATGTATCTACTCACTGGTGTTTAGCTGGAATAGGTTCAACAAGAGTTCACACATTACTTTATCATCTTCATGGGGCCTTTACAGTTTTTACAGTTATGTAAAATAACATATTTAACCTCAGCTACAGTTTATAGGAGGCAAATTAGCACAACAACGCCAACAACCTGAATTGAATAGTTTGTTTGCCCCTTCACCCCCTCATACGGCTCATCCTAATAATCTGCTTAGAACATGCAATTAGAACTGAACTCAAAGTACAGCTGAGGCTGATGGGAACATTTTGCACACCTCACATTGACACACAGCTGTGTGGCTAAAAGCAGGATGGTCTGTAAAAGACTGGACAGTATCAGAAGCAGGTCTGCAGGTTCTCAGCTAGACGTGAGTCTTAAGTCTTGAGTGCCCCCTAACCGATCAGTCAAGGAGTTTGGGTCTTTATTGCTCATGCTACAGGCAGAGTTCAGTCAGTACATGGAGAAGTATTGAGGTGGTAAACTCAGCTCTACAAGTTGCCAGTAAACATTGGTGGAAGTTGGTGACAACCTGCTCCATCACCTCTGACTCAGCTCCTGGCACAGCTGCAGGTGGTCAAATTACTTTTTGAGGTAGTCAGGTGTAATTCTCCAATCGTTTCCTTTATCCTGCCTCTGGAATATGATCTCCAATTATCTGCTCTTTCATCTGGCAGCGGAATAAATAGAAGCTCTGAACCCTAAAATAGCCCACCAACTTTCAAGTATCAAGTCATATTTGCAGGCTTTGCCAGAGTGTGGCGTTGCACACAGCAACTGAAATCAGAGTCCATGCTGATAAAGGTGGTGACCTTGTCCTGGCGGCGTGTGGTAACAGTGTCTGTGGGTGTGTGTGAAAAAAAGGCTGCTGGTGTGTGGGATAAATAATGCAGTCACCTCTGGCATGTTAACCTGCAGCGTTTTAATTATTGATCAGGTGGAAGGAGGAAGAGCTAAAAGGTGAATCAAATTTTAGCTTATTAACCCTTTTGGGTGGTACAATATCAGCCTTATGTTCATTGGAGGATGCAACATGTGAAAAGGTCAAGGTGTGTCATGTGCTTTATAGCGCTAAAAATCAATTTTTAACCAAAAGCCAAAGTCTAGTTTATGTTTGTTCATCCTGTTATTGCTTGCGCAGCATTATGGGTCATGCTTTACTGATATAATGGTAATAGTTAAATAAAGAGTGTCTGATATTGACTGTTATGGTTGTAAGGTAAGTTCTGAAGATGCACAAACTGCACATGTTGGACATGTAGAGAAATTAGATTGTCAATGTAAAAAGGGGTATTCAATTCAATTTTTCAATTCAATTCAATTCAACTTTATTTATATAGGGCCAATTCACAACAAAGTCATCTCAGGGCACTTTACAGAATAAAGTCAAGATTATAAAGATATATAAAAGACCCAACACTGGAGCAAGCCATAGGCAACAGTGGAGAGGAAAACTCCTTTAACGGAAGAAACCTAGCAGAACCAGGCTCAGGTGGACGGCCATCTGCCTCGACCGGTTGGGGTGAGTGGAAAGGGGAGAGAGAAAAGAACAGAGCAACAAAAAGCAACAACAAAACATCGGGCAGATTGTCAATGCCACTTTAGAAGAAAAGTAAGATGGAGATATTGATTGGATTCTGCAGGACAGACCCAGATACATGTGGATAGGAGTGTCCACATACTTCGGCAATATAAAGCATGTTATTTGAAATAAATTAGCTCAACCTGTACAACATGGTCAGAAAGCATTTCAGTAAGAATACTGTACCATTGAGATCCAACATGGCTTCTGGTCTCCGGTTCTGTCTTTCAGAGGTGACCCGGACAGGTGTGACATCTGGGGAAACACGCCGCTTCACCTGGCAGCTGCCAACGGCCACCACAACTGCTTGTGCTTTCTGGTGGCTTTTGGTGCCAATGTATGGTGTCTGGACAATGACTACCACACACCGCTGGACATGGCCGCCGCTAAGGGCCACATGGACTGTGTTCGCTACCTGGACTCCATTGCTGCCAAGCAAATCACCCTCAACCCGAACCTGGTCAGCAAACTCAAGGACAGGGCATTCCGTGCCGCGGAGCGTCGCATTAAAGAGTGTGCAAAGCTCCAGAGGAAGCACCGTGAACGTATGGAGAGGAAGTTCATGAAGGAGTCTGCCGCTTTGGACAATTTGGATGCTATTAGTTTTTCCAGCTACACCAGCAGCAGCACACTGAGCCGCAAGTTTAACACTGTCACCTCCAACATGCCATACTCACAGGTAGTCGCTCTTTGACCTTGTGTTAATGAGGAATGTGAAGATGCTACTTTTTATTTAAATTTTTTCCATTTGTCTATCTCCGTAAGTTGTGAGTCGCCATGGCGGATCATTAGTCCGCATGTTGATTTGGCGCAACCCTCCCCAATTTCTACTGGGCTTGGGACTGGCACTTGGCACTGCACAGATGGGGATGGGCAGCTGGGGTGTCAGTGTCTTACCTTCGACATGCGGTCGGTGGGCGGCCACTCTACCAACTGAGCCACTGCCCCCTAAGATGCTGCTCTTTTTTAAGAATTATTTAAAAAACTGGACCTAACTATTTTGTTAGCCTTTGACAAGTGACCCTCTTAAGTATTACAGCAGCATTAATTGATTCTAATTTTATATAAAGTCGTTAAGATGAGCTTGCAGATGGTCACTTGCCTTTTTGCACACCCAGCAGACATTAACATTCATTTAGCTTGTGTTTCTGGCCACCTATTAAGTGTACATTCAAGACGTAGTCACCTTTTAGCAATGTTTTTGGTTGCTACCAACTCCTGAAGGAATTTTATCTAGCAAATTTAACCCAGGAATATATGGTTGCAGACAAAGATAGTGGACTATGCACCTTTTGAAGGAAGTAGTACAAGGACCTCGAGACAAAGGTGGTTAGGTTTACACAATAAGGTTGAATGGGAAAGCCACTGGTGAAGTCGATAATCCCAGAAACGGTCTAAAATGACTAACATCTGGAAGAGTTGACTTCTGGCCAAGGCCACCACTGAGTCAGCCCTCTATGATCTTTCTCTGCAGCCAGGTGCATCTTACTTTAGCTTGAACATGCTAGTTAGTTGCTCACAGTGTCTGGCTACTATTTAGTGCAAAGCAGGAAGTGTGCAGTCAGACCTCTTTTTCTAAATCATTTCTTCCCTGATCAGAGTTGTACAAATTTTCTGAACGTTTAATGTCTTATTCTTTGCTCTCAGGCCACCCTGCACTCCACAGCCAAGGGCAGGGCCAACATACAGAAGAAGCTGGAGAAGAAAAAGCAGGTTGATGGAACGTTCAAGATCTACGAGGACGGCAGGAAAAGTGTGCGCTCGCTCTCCGGCCTGCAGCTTGGCAACGACATCATGTTTCTCAAACAGGGCACCTATACCAACGCCAAGGAGAGGTCACGCCTCAACATACGTGACATGTTCCCCAGAGACGATGATGATGCTGACAACATGTCCTACCGTGCCATGAGTGACCCAGGCCTCCATGAGGCTGCATATTCAGAGATCAGTGCTGACTCCGGTCGTGACTCCCTGTTCACGCGACCTGGGCTCGGCACCATGGTCTTCAGAAGGAACTATATGAGCAGAGGCATGTTTGGCATCGGGCCACACGATGAAGCAAGTGTAGCAGGAAGTGACCCTGTGGGCCGGGCGCCTAACGTTCGTTTACATGGACAACTGCCTCAACGGTTGCCCAGCTTTGATGAAGACAGTATTGGCAGCGCAGTGAGTCTGCAGGAAAGAAACCTGCAGGAGTTGCCTTTGGAGGAGACTGATGTTGGGCTGGATGAGGACTTGGAACCAGAGAGCAATCCTCTAGAAACCTTCTTGGCCTCTCAGAGCCTGAGTGAGTTCATGCCAATTTTTAGGAAGGAGAAGATTGACTTGGAGGCTCTGCTGCTGTGTTCAGATCAGGATCTCACCAGCATTCACATCCCTTTGGGCCCCAGAAAGAAACTGCTGGATGCCTGCAAGAGACGCCTGGACACCTTAGATGACCCAGAGGCCATTGATGACACTGAACTTTGAAGGTCAGTATGGAATAGTCCATACCATCCTACACTAATATAGTGTAGGCATAAGCTCAGTGTTGTGCATATATCAGCAAAGCCTTAGGATTATGAATGAGTCAGGTGACTGAACTGGAAGAACCGGAGTGTTCATTTTGATCTCGAATCGTCAGTTGGTTGCTAGTTTATTACTGTGACATTATGACATATACTATGAAATGACAAAAATGCAAAGTGTTTTGTTTTAGCAGTTCTACCAAGCTAAGTTGTGCGGAGTTACAATATGATGATGCTGGATTTACAAGATGATTTCTTCAGGTACTGTATTTACTGGATTGGCCAAAAAATGTCTGTATATTATAAATTGTGGTTTGTTTATTAAGTTCTGTTCCATTAACCTTTTGTTCTCTACATATATTCTCATAGCTGCCGTCTTCTATGACTCTTTCTTAAATTGTTGTAATATTAGGTAGTAATCCCGTCAGTCTTAGCCAAACATGGACAACATGCTTTTAGCATGTTATTCTGCTCTGCTAGCTGTGCGTTTGCTAAATACTGCGCCATGCTACAAATACATGCTAACATGCCAAACATTTTATGTTAAATGTTAGCATGAGCTTAGCATGTTATCATGTTAACAAACTTTGACATGTTATGACCTAAAATAGCAGTATTTATCCATCCCATCCATCAGGCACGGAGCAACAGTAGCATTTATTTGGATTCTTTTTTCAGCTTCCCGATAAATGCAAATCCAATTTTCTCTTTTGTTTCAGCTCAGTTTTTGGCCTCCTCCAACTCTGCTGCCAGGAGAATACCTGTCTCATTAGCCACTACTTTATTGTGCTCACCAATGATTTGTGCTCACCAAATCATTGGTGCTCACCAAATCATTTCACCAATGAACAATCTGAAGTTGCAGAATAATATAATGTCATAATCATATCATAACAGATATTGATTATTGTCAGACAGTAATTTACCTTGAATAGATATTGTATCCATATTTTCCCAACCTTAGCTGCACCTAAATCCTATGATTATACATGCGCACAATAACCACCATAGACCACCACTGTAAACGTAATCTGCTTTTTTGGACTGTGTCACATACAGTGATGAACTGGCAGCTAAATAAAGTTGTTCCCACAATGTTGCGGATTATCTGATCAGGACTAAATGTACTCACACTTGTCCATTCGAAACTTTTAAGTTTAATTTGTTTGCCATTGAAACTGTCACAGGTCACAAAAAGCAAACTACAGTTTCCTAAGAAAAAATGGTTTAAAATATTTTGCAGCCTTTAGCACTAATGTTACTTAAATAACAGAATGTAACATTTTGTCTTTGAGTTCACTGCCCCAAGGTAAAATATCCCTGTTGGTATTGTTCATGCTTCATGACTGTTATGAAACTGTTATGATCCTGTGTGGTTTTAAAATGTCACATATAGTCTTAAATTTATCTTAAAGAACCCTGTGGAAATTCTGAATTAGTAGTATAAACCGATCAGGCATAACATTATGTCCATCTTTGCAATTTATTGCAATCCAATACAGCCATGAATTCTACTTTTACAAGGTTCTAATTTCTCAGTATTTAGGTTGAAACAATAATTGGCTATAAGGTGGCCAAAACATTAGAACACCCTCTTCTTATAATGAAATCCAGTACGACTTCACTAACCACTATGACAATTCATGGCAGAGTTGATGTATTGGATTCCAATAATCATAATGTTACTGATCAGTGTCTAGTATAATATTTGTTCCTTGGTGTCATGGCTGGTATATTAGCACCACGTACTGGTAAATTGTGATATAGCAAGTTCAGTGTAGGGTCACACATACACATGTATGTATGTCTCACCATGTGCTACTATCATTCTCTTAACAAACATCTTTTCAGAAAGGCTTTGCCACATGTAGAGTACAGTAAAAACGCAGACACTCTCAAAGTGTGTGTGGAGTCTTTTCCTGGTTGTCCTTGCAAACTGTCTCTATTAGTGAATGTAGCTTTTCCTCTAAACAAGGTATTTATCTCCATGCCACACAAAATGGTAAAAACGGCCACAGACTGACTGTTGCAGCAGTGAAAACAAAGCTGGTGTGATGACTGTGTTATCACAGTCCAACTGAATGTTTGTCTGTGCATGAATGTACATTTTTATGTATATGTGTTTTGTAAAACAGTAGCCACACACAATTAACTTTTATTAAAATAAACTACAAATTACTTCGGTTTGCGTGTTCATTATTCTGAAATACAGTCAAATGCAAACTTTGCATCCCCTTAATTTCAAATGGCAAAAAGCAAAAGAAACATTCAGCTAATACAAACATTCCTTCATCATCAGAAGTAACAAAAATGGTCAATGAATGTATAAAAAGAATTGCAAAAGTGCAAAAGTTTGCATCCCACCTTTTATGTCTAATACTTTGATGTCCACCCTTCCTGTGCTTCTCTCCCAAACAATACACACTTGTGCCGACTACACTTGACTGTGGGCAGGTGGACTTGTATTCCAACTGGCTGTGTCAGTTCCACCGCTGTGTGTTTTGGATGCTTACATAGCTCTTAAGCTAGTTTCCTAGCACCTCTTTAAGTATAAATATAACATTATAATTAGAATATTTGATTCACATAAATATTATGAGCATGACCAAAGCAGTTGTTTACTGTTTTGCAGTTTCAGCATAAGGGGATGCAAACTTTTTCATTCAACTGTCACTAACCTGTGTTTTTCGGACTTTTTTTAGTAGGTCTGCAACTTTTCATTTCATGACACATTAATTGTTCAGCCTTAAAAATGTCTGAAAAGTGAAGAGGAAAGTGGTGCAAAGTCACTTAACTTACTGAATTACTCACTTACTTACACTTTAAGTCATTATTTCTGTTTTCTGCTATTTTATTGATTTACTTAAATAAATTAAATATACATAGTTAGTAAAATTATTACACTGCTTCGAAAATTATAATCTGTATTATATACAGGGCCATTCTGTATAAAAGTTACACCTTTAAAATCTATATACAGTTTAATTGTAATATTTGTGTACTTAAGTAAATGCAGGACTTCTCCAGTATTTCTACTCAAATAACAGATCTGAACAATTCTATTCACAGGCTCTTAACTTTACGACAAGATGAATAAGAAAAGCAACAAACCTTCATTTGAGTAGCTGAAAACTAAAAAGAATATGACTGACCAATAATCAAAATGGTTGCAGATTATTTATGTGACATGTTGCTGGCATCAAATTCAAAATAAGCAAATATAAAAAAGAAAAATCTGATTTCTCAGTTTCAGAGATGGAAGTTTCTATATTCAAAAGCCTGTTTTAAATGCAAATCATGGTATTTTCTTAGTTTTTACATTTTAGCCAGAGTCCCAACCTTTCTGAAAATGGAGATTGTAATTTTGGCAGCTCCACACTGCACATCTGCAGCCTTTCACCTTTTCTCACGTGTGATTAGTTCTTCTTTGAATATGTATGAAACAACTAGCTCACAGCTGTGGCAGGATGTAAGTGGAGCTGTCAGAAGCCTGGTGTTCTTATGTTCCCTCCTCAGTACGTGCAGTACCTGCAGTACCTGCAGTATCTGCAGTATCTGCTGTCCTTTGGAGTAAAAAAATACACACTGCAGTCAGCATGGCCTCAAGCCCAGAACTCCAGCCTCTCTGCAGAAAAACAAAGCTGCACTTGACAGCAGATTTATGCATGTGTTCGTTATTACAACTCTCACCAACACATACACAAACATACTCCACCTATCAGGCTACGTTCTTGCACACCAGCATCTTCTCTTCACTCTGAACCTTTCCCCCAGTGAAGAAACAACTGCCACTGTTAATCCACTCCTCTCTCCCTCTCTTTTCCCAGGACATTTGCCAAGGTTACAGAGGTGGGAGGGGAGGGGGAGAGGAGCTTATACAAAGAAACACAAGGGGGGAAAGAGGGGGGAGGCAGAATGCAGAATGTATGAGACACCGGAGAGGAGGGAGAGCTGCAGCTTTGTTTGGCTGCCTGTGTGAGGCTTTTTGGATCCATCACATCAGAGGACAGACTTACGAAAAATTCTACTTGCGCTTGGTTGCACTGGGAGTCAGCTGACGGAGACAAAAAGGAGGCAGAGAGATGAGGAGGAGGTAGGAGAGGAGGCTCTTGAAGCATGAGGAAGGGGGCTGGGCTTCCCTGACAATCCTTCAGGCCAATAGGGAGTTTCAAAATGCTAACTTTGACCTCCTTTGGACACTGTGCTCAGGGTGCATTCAGCATTTAGCACCGGCTGCTGCAACCGAGAGGACACAAACCACATGGTGACTTGGTTCTGATCTGGTCACCAGCACCAGTGCTGACATGCAGGCCTGCAGGGATGGGAGGATGGGGGAGACGTTAGTGAAGAGGAAAGAGAGTTCAAAGTGCAGCGATGAAGGGACGAAGGGAGAATGTCCAGGGAGAGATGGTAAAGAGAGGGACACAGAGACGCTGATGATGGAGTTGACGATGATGGTGCAGAAGGTGGTGAAAGAGAGCAGCTGGTGGGAGAGGAAGGGGATGGACTGCAGCATCCTGGCAGCAGCGTTCGTCTGTTTGCCGCCCGGTAAGAAACTTCTCACAGCTGCTGGATCATCAGTTTTCATCATAGTACAGAACCACAGACGGTCCAGGTGTTGTACCTTTACATTTTTAAGTCATTTTATTGACTTAAGAGAAAAAAGCACTATGTGCAGATGAAAAGCTTTTTGGCTAAACTCATCAGGGTGGCGTTAATAATAATGTGTATGTCTTTATATGTGAATGAATCAAATTCAGTTATGCAAAATGTGGCATGTGAGAACTGTACTGTCAACTTAATAGTTTAATATGTATGTTTGCTTTTCTTTTTATCACCTTAATCTTTTTTTAAATATTGATAAAATTGATATTTTACTTTCTAATACAAACATGTTACTTTTATTGTAATTTAATCAGATTCTTTTTTTTAATTGATTGATCTGTAAAATCGTCCCTCGGTACCCAAAGTGGTGCTTAATGTAAACTCTGAAGCAAAACACGCTCAGGTTCACGCTTCACAAGCTTGTGTTTCTTGCTAAAAGCCAGAGTCATAAAAGTAGCCTGAGCAGTTACCTGCATCAAGCTTGATTTGTAACCTACACTCATGTGTGCACTTAACATTGATTACTGCTGCTGGAGCTGCTCGTTCATAATTACCACTGTGAGAGTCAGTTTTCCTTAAATAAAACCATATTCCTGCTGGGTTGAGTATTGAGACATGGTGACATCACCTCGAAATAGGAGCTGCAGGATATTAGCACTGTTTTATTGGGTTAGAAAGAGAACATGTCACCTAAAACCTGCTCACTGGGAGCTGGTCCTGCAGTGTCATTACTGCTAAAATGTCTGTTTGCTGCATCAATTATTTAGCACGATGAGACTGAGGTCACTTTCTCATCAAACTGTCTGCATTAATGTTTACAGGAATGTTCGTGAAATAGTGAATATTGATTGAATGGTCAGGCAATAATAGCTGAACACATGACAAAGCAATCCAGAAATTTAAAAGGCTCATTTCTTCAGAATGTGGAAACCTTCCTAAACAATTCACAAACCACGGTGATGTCGTCATGCCAGGAGCCTCCTGTGTGCTGAAACATGCACAAAGCTGCACAGGCACCTCCAGTGAAGGCTAAAGTTTCCTGCTTTCCGTTGCATGGTCAGATTTCCTACCCCTGCAGTGACGGTGGTCGCTGCTTGCAGAGGAGAGACACAGTACAGTGTGTTTGTAGCCATACAGCACCGTTACTGTGAGAAAGCCAATGTCGGTCAGTTCATCTGTCTCAGCAGCTGTTGGAGCCTTGGATAGATTAGTGGAATTGGACTAATTGGCAAATGCCCCAAAGCCATAGAGGGTCAGACGACTCCTGGGCGCAAGTTCTCTGCGTGAAGTAACTGTCGAGATTTCTTGTTAGAAAATGATGACGAAGAAATGTTAAGAAAAAAAAAAATCCCAAAGAGACTAAAAGGACAGATACTTACTGTAAAAATACATAAATTAAAAGACAAACTTAAGGACTTAAATCTTAAAAAAAAATATATGAAATGACGACTAGAAAAAAAACCACGATGTCAAAAAACACTAATGAATGTGCACAAGGTCTGTACAATAAGAGTGATGTCTATGTCCGTATAAAGGCAAAATGTTCTATGTTGCTGTTGCAAATGTCAGAGCATCACTACTTTATCTCATCAATTTGCAAGTAGTCCCTTTTATTATTTCCTGTGCCGTGTCTTGCAGCCTTCCTGCTGCTGTCCTCCTCTCAGGTCCTGCTCTTTTTAGCGGGCATGCTGCTGATGGGTGTGGCTCACGCTGTCATCACCGTCAAGGGGGCACATCTGGCCAGTCACGGGGCGCTGAGCGAGTCGCCGGCCTGGGGCAGGTTCTGGGCCGTCTTCTTCATCGAGGTGAGAAGCTCAGAAATAAACCAAAGGTTCTCAGTAAACACCTGAGGCAAAGCTGGCACATGTAGCTCTGCATAAAAAAAGAAAACACTGCTGAATCGCGCTTAAACATTGAACTTACAGGAATAGTTCAACATTTTACTTAGCAGAGAACCTACTGCACCCTGTCAAGATGAGTTCAGGTAAAAAATACAACTTTCTGTGCAACTTGATGTTTTTACACGAGAGCCACGGTTTCTGCTGGCACATTCAGATCAGCACTAAACGAGGCTACAGAAGCTGTAATAAAGTTATTTACGACTGAGGTAATAAATCATAATTGCTCCTGTGGCTCTTTTGCTCTTTTAAAAAGTCTCTGATTTACAGCACTTCTGTGGTAAACACTGTGTGAAATGAACGAATGCTTTGCTTAATCCTGCCAACTGTCTCCTAGATGCAGCTATTGAACCAACAGAACAGGAAATGGATAATCAAAGCATAACTTCTATCATTTAATACGTTTTATTATATTTTCAGCAATCACCATACAGACGTTAAACCCAACAATGAATCTCTTCTGCTCATGTGTCTCTCTGCAGTGCTGCAGACACGTTTCTTCATTCCAAAACACAGAAATTCCACCAGGGATCTCACTTTACTTTTAGCCTCTCTACAAAGTTATGGTGAATTTGACTATATGGGGAAACATTTATTAGAAATGTGTCCACCAAGTGTTTTGAAACATAGAAACACAGAGAAACAAGTAAAATAGAGACAATTTAATGCTGCTTTCAGGGTCTGTGTGTGGGTTGTTGAAAATATGATTAGTGTAGAAAATGACAGAGGTGAAGAGCAAGAAAGCAACTAAATGGATTTGTATACAAGCTCAGCTGTCCCAGGGGTGTTAAGATGAAGCAGACACCTGTGAACCCGTATGTACTGCCAGTCCATGCAAGACCAATATTTACACGAGTAAATGTGACTCAGGATATTAAATCTGTGTTTAATAAGATTGTTTCAGCAGCTCTGTCATCATCTTTGCTGGTCTTTGCTCTCAGCTTGTTATTAGCTGCTTATCAAAGCAAACACACAAAACTAGGGTAAAGGCGCTCGATAGCAGCATTGACTTTCCTGCTTGATCATTTTTATTGATGGTTTTATGTGCTGCATCGGTGATGGGTTTCATAAAAATGTCCATCTGTGTGTGTGTGTGCTCGCGTCCAGATCTGTGGTTCATTCTCAGCGCGAGCTGGCATTCAGGGTCACATTAAGATGCATCATGCTCATACCAATGTCATTGGACTGGGGGACTCCAGTGTATGGAAGCTTCCCTTCCTGCCTCGTGCTGTCTACCTGTTCATAGCTCCCCTGGCTGTGCCCATCATCACTCCACTTGTTGCACTTGGTGAGTGGATGAAAGTAGGACGTGTGTTCACTCTGATTCTTCCACATTAAACGTGATTCCTTACCCGCTGATCCTGTTTAAGCCCCACTGAGGTTTCACTAAGGTGTGAATTTGTTGTCATGCATGTGACGGTTCTGCAGCTCAGCTCAGAGGACACCCGCTGGCTTACACCACACGGACCATCCTGATGATAACACTGGGCCTGCACGCGCAGTACTGGCTGCTGATCAACGTGTCGGGGTTCGAGTCGCCTTGCGGTGCTTTGCTCTTCATGCTCGCGTGCAGAGCAATGCTATCTGTGCCCTACATCCACGTCAACATTTTCCAGGTGAGAAACAATTTCCTCACCTCTTTATTTTCTACAAGATGAAATTGGATTGAAGCAGGTAAAACATGTGTTAGTGCCTCTTTTCAATTCTGTGTTTTTGTCTAATAAACATCATAAAAAAATCTTTTATCGTACGGGGTCTTGTTATTAGGCAAATACAACTTCAGAATAACAACATCATGTAATAAAACATTAGAGCAATTCTAAGTAGCTACAACTTCCAAAGGATTTAAGGTGATGAACTGCTTTGATGAACTGATCATCAGCAGGTCTGGAGACAACTGTAAAAGCAGAAGTTTCTTTTAGAAACAGACTGAACAAGAACAAACAAGTACAAAACCGCATCTGAACAAACCACAATGCTTCTGGAACAATGTCCTATGGACAGATGAGACCAAAGTGGACGTGTTTGTCCTAAATGCTCTGAGCCATGTTGGGTGAAAACCAAGACAGCATTTCGGCAGAAACAGCTCATCTCCACTATCACACACGGCAGTGAAGGTGATGATTTGGGCTTGTTTTGCAGCCACAGGACCTGGGCACCTTGCAGTAACTACCAGACTCTGTACCAGAATATTCTAGAGGCAAATGTGAGACCATCTGTCCAACAGCTAAAGCTTGGTCCAAACTGGACAATGATTATAGGCACACCAGCAAATCTACATCAGAGGGGCTGAAAAATAAAAGAATCAAGGTTTTGGAATGAAGTCCAGACCTTAATTTAATTGAAATGCTGTGGTGGGACGTTCAGAGAACTGTGGATGAGTGAATGCCCCCAAACCTTAAAGAACTCAAGCAACGTTGTTGAAAAGAATGGGCCAAAAGTTGTCCACAACAATGTCTGTTGAACAGGAAATGATTTTTTTCATGTGTTTGGTGCTATAGTCAGGGGGGAGACTTAGTGTCAGCATGCATCATGTTTGTATTATCATTTTTGGCTTCATTTTGTGCATTTATGTTTTCGGCACATATTTGCAGGGTTCTGTTTGCATTTTTGACTTGTGTGTCATGAATTTAGTGTTTTAACTTGTTTCCTTGATTTTTTTTATTTTCATTTTTATAGCCAGACACATGGGATCCACTCTCTCAGACTTTGGTAAAAACTGTTGGCAGTGTAATTTCGTGCCAAATGGTTGTGATTGCCCCTCTTATTAAAAAGGCCTTTTTGAGAAACTCTGTTTAAAGGCAGCATTGTGTTCTCGTAGACCCGACCAGTGAGTGAACTAAAGGGATAAAAAGGAACAATTCATGCATCCCAGATGGAGTCTGAGTGCATTGTGCATTGTTCTGATCAAAGTGTGTGAAGGTGGATTAGAAAACACAGACTTTTGATGTGAAATCGAGGGTTTAACAAGGGAAAATGTTTGTTCTCTGTGGGGTGGTCGGGCCGAAACCTTGTTCTCTCCTGTCTCCCGGTGCTGTTGTTGGCAGTAGTTCTATCTTTCTTTCCCCTTGAACTCAGTCTCCCCATTTCTCTCTGACGTTTGGTTGGTTGACTCCAGCGTGTCGTTTCATAATATTGTCCACTAAGACTCCTCCTCTGTCAGCTAAGAAAATGCACATATTATTAATTCACATTATTTGTGTCCTTTCGTCTTATCCCGTGAGTTCAGTGTCGCCACAGTGGAGCGTTTGTCCGCATGTTGATTTGGCACAGTTTTTACGCCGGATGCCCTTCCTGAAGCAATGCTCCCCATTTTCTACCGGGCTTGGACCAGCACTGCACAGCTGGGGAGGGGAATGGGCTGTTAGGGGTTCAGTGTCTTGCCCAGAGACACTTTGACATATAGCCAGGACCGGGGATCGAACCACTGACCCTGTGGTCTGTGGACAACTGCCTTTACCAACTAAGCACAAATATTATTTTTCTTTTCAATTTTGCACCTTTTTGGTGTTTTGCTCCATTAATGCAACACAAACACTATAATTTAGGATAATGAAATTCAGTTGGATGCCTGGAGTTCTGTGGCCTTTGACCCTGATCATTAAGTTCTCTTAGGATCAAGAACAAATTGCCTGTAGAATTTACAGTAATTACCTGCCAGAAAAGTTGCCAACAACCCATGATGCTTTGCAATATACAATTGACCTTTGTAAAATGACAGAACAAGAGTTTATTGTAAAATTTTACTGAAGAAATTACAGCAATTTGTTAAAGTGTATTTTTGCTTTTCACCAGCGCTTACATGCTTAAAACACAAACACACCCAGAAAACATTGTCTACTCTATTCCAACCTTGTAATAACGGTGTAATAACAAGGTATTTACAAAATAATATGGAGCAACATTTCTGTAATAAAGAGAAAGGAGAGTAATATTTTGAAATATTTTATATTTTATTAGATAGTATTAGGGGAGCATTGATTGTGTAATAATAAAGTAATATGGGGATAATATTTCTGTAGTAACAAGGTATAGGAAGGTTGTCAATGAACTGAATGAAACTATTATAATCACTTTCAGGTAAAGAAAATTGCTAATACAAAGTAATAACCACGACAGTACTGTATTATTACATTTATTTTGCTTAATATGCCACATAATAACTGAGCTGTAATGTGCTGTTTTTACTTTAAGTCATAAACATGTGTTTTATTACGCATTACCCATCGAACAATTAGGTGGAGGATGGCTCATCATTTATTTTAAACACAGTTGCAGTTCGGCAAAACTTGTAAAAACTCTTTTATACACAGCACGTTGGGCTCCCCATGTTCTCTCCGACCCGCCGACCAAAGAGGATCTACCAGATGACCTACGGAGTCCTGAACCTGCCACGTAACCCTCTGCTCGACATGACGTTTGGGCACTCGCTCATCAACTGCCATGTGGAGCATCACCTCTTCCCCTTCCTGTCTGACAACATGTGTTTAAAGGTAGGAAGCACACAGTAATGATTGAGTTCCACAGGAATTCTGTTGGGTTGCTTTGCAGCTGTTGTATACACAGACTAAGTATTTAATGTCTACATACTGTGTGTCTCTCTTCCCACCCCTCAGGTAAAGCCTGTTGTGTCCAAATATCTGATTGAAAAACAGCTTCCATACCAGGAGGACAGCTACCTCTCCCGCCTGAACCTCTTCTTCCACAAATACCAGGAACTGATGGTGTTTGCCCCCCCGATCACAGAGCTGGTGGGAGTGCAGTAACGAAGGAGGAGCTGTTCAGAGTAATGAGTCCTGCTGCTCATAAGCACAAGTGCATTCTGAAATGTCCCAGCCTGCACACAGCAGGTTTGCACACCTGCAAACCCACCAGACAGTTTCTGTAGTGAGCTTTGATACTAGGAGCTAAAGGATCATCCTCATGATTGACGCGAACTAATATATTACCAATAGAACCTGCACTAATGTTAACACTCAGTCAGCTGCTTGATCCGGTTTAATAAAAGGCGGAGATTAACGAACAGACCTGGGGTCGGTCTTGACCACTGGTTTTGCAAAGCTTGGCTCTTTTAACTCCTGGTATAACAGGCAGCAAACAGGAAGTCACAGGATCACAAGGTAAAAAGAAAGTACCCAGCAATAGAAATATCTCAAATTAACGCATAAAAGCAGTGTGTGTGAGTTATTTTATGCTTAAATGCATGGCTGACTTATGAAAATGGTAAACAGAAATATCAGTATATCATAAAACCTTTTATTTAGCAGTGAGGAAAACAGCAAAAATGGAAACGTCCTGCTCTGAGGTTGGAAACGTTTCGTTTGAGGGAGATCTGACTGAGATTGAGTTACAAAACAGCCAATTTTACTATTGAAACGGAGACAAAATGAGCAGACACAATGAATGAATGAGTCATGACATATACACCCATCAGGCATAACATTATGACCACCTGTGAAATTTAATACAATCCAATACAGCAGCTCTGACCTGAATTCTACTTTTACAAGGCTAGAATTTCTTAGTTTTTAGTGGAAACTGTCAGAAAGGTTCTACTCTCTGATTATTATTGAGGTCAAAGTGGTTAGTGCAGTTGTTAGAGCGCATTACAAGAAGAGGTAGTTTTAATGTTTTGGCCATCCTATTTAAAATGAACGAGGGGCCCAGAACATTATAACCACCTCTTCTTCTTCTCAACCCAGTGCGACTCCACCACCCACTATAAGACACAACCTCTGACTCATTATGAGCCAGTGCCAAGGCCCCAGAGTTATGAAGTAAACCAGAGGACATGAGGCTGAGACTGTTTTCACAATTCAAAATCTTGCCTAAAAGCATTTATCTTTAGCGGTTACTTTCTAATTTTACTTTACACCATCCTTTACCTGTAGGCATCTTTACATTTAGTTAAAAAATGAATTATTTAAATGTGGGGACTTTTTAAATACAGGATTATGTTGAAATGCTCTAAGTGATGCTTTTAGAAAGTGCTACAAATACAGGAGTTATTATTTTTAAAATCTTTAATGTGGAATTAACTCTCAGTGTGCTGTGAGGAACAGTCTAAAAATACCAGTGCTACAAACGTCGGCTTGAGCCCAGTGATTTGTGAGTCAGGCCCTTTGGTTTCTGACGGAGGGATGTTTTTGCCTTGTTGTGGTCAGTTTCTTTTTTCGGTGTCCTCGCATCCAAAGCAAGTCCTTCACACTCAGAATGTAAGGACAGGCAGGCTCTCACTGTGTGTGTGTGTGTGTGTTTTGTGTCAGATAATAAATGAACGTGAGTTTTAATAAATTAAAGGGTCCGTTGTCTTACTGGACACCAGTGTGCAAATGTCTGTGTTGCCTGTCTATGTTGTCTTTTGAGTGACATTACTGAATTAACTAATTACTGCAAGTTTGGTGGCAAACTATGAACACAACACTAACATATTAACGAGGTGCAAAAAGTACCAGGACTGGAATGGGAGTTTGCAGATTTTCGGAAGGAACAGAAGATCTGGATGAAACCATAATAACTGCACTGTGCACAAAAATGTTAGGACTAAAGAAAAGCAGACAAACACAGGTCACATGCATGTCTCTGATTGGCGGAGAGCACGTGATTACAGTAAAGATTCTAGAAATAAAGACAACCTGGCAACGCTGATCAACTAATGGAAGAATTTTCTGTATTATCTCAAAGCACATGGGCACGAGACCTTCACCTGGGTTGTTTTTAAAAACTACCTGGATGTTAAAACGTGTCAGTCAGAAGCTGTTATGAACCATGTCACATGAAGGTGGAGACAAAGTGAACAGGTATCTTCCAGCTTCTGACTGACTGAACACACCTGATCCAGGTAGCTGGTGGTACAGGGGTCTTTGGGGACCAGGATTGAGAACCAGTGCTGTAATTCTCTTCATTAACTCAGTGTGTCCGAGATTTTGTGGGCATTTTTGTTATTGGCTGATCTCACAGCAGCTTTTCAAAACAATTGTGACACATTTCTCAATGTTTGAAACTTAAAAATTGTGCAGAATTCACTGAAGGGATTGAAAAAACGTTTCCGTTCCTTCTCTTCCCCCCTATTGTTATTCTCTGTCCGGTCACTTGGGGGCAGCAGCTGCTCTGAAGCTGCTGATTCAGTTCCTGATTCAGCCAGTGTTTGCATGTGTTCTGGATTTTCCACTTGAACTTTGGAGCATCAGAAATGTTTACACGTGAAGAGGAAGCAGGTGAACAGGCTAAAAGGCAACAGCGACAACTTCCTGCCATCTCATCATGACGTTAGACAGACATGCTGCGACAATGAATCAGGTAGAAACAATCGAGATGCGTGGTTCGACAGTGCGTGTATGGGAATGCAACGCTACACCTCTGTGTTTGCAGCGTGGGCTCCACCCTGCAGCCTCTCTTTTCTTCAAGGGAAGAGGAGGGCAGAGTGTGGGGGTGGGTCGCTGCTCAAAGGGTGGATAACATATTCACTGAAACCACAAGGCCTTGGACTGACGTTCATATCATCGAGGTGTGGCCTTTCAGACTCTACAGTGTGATCCAGGAACAAGTGCCAGCCGACAAAAGTGGATGAACCAGTTCTTGTAAGAGACTGAGAGGGGAAGGAC
This sequence comes from Channa maculata, assembly GCA_020496755.1. Classification (NCBI taxonomy): domain Eukaryota; kingdom Metazoa; phylum Chordata; class Actinopteri; order Anabantiformes; family Channidae; genus Channa; species Channa maculata. The sequence goes on from CM035618.1 coordinate 1,516,257, forward strand.
GGAGACACACTGGACTGGAGACATGGCAGAGGCAGCAGCTGTAGAAGCAGATCCCATCCCCAAACAGCAGCTGTGTGGCGTCAGCTCAGGTACACCGAGTGGAGACAAAGGTAAAGAATGTCCCCAGAGTCCTGACAAGCCTGAGCCTGCTGATGGTCCCATAGAGAATGGAACGGAGGAGCAAAGTCAAGACTCCAAGACCTCAGAGGAGATCAAAACCCCAGAAGATCTGAATGAGTCTGAGGACCTCAAGAACCCCGAGGAAGAGAAGGTGGAGGCACAGACAGATGACGAGGTGAAGAAAGGAGACAAAGATGAGGCAAAAGAAGTGGAGGTGAAGGAGGAACCACTGGGTCCCGACGATGTGGTGTGCGACTCCTGCATCGAGAGCCCCCGCAGAGCCCTCAAGTCCTGCCTCACCTGCCTGGTGTCGTACTGCGAGGCTCACCTTCGGCCTCACCTGGAGAACACCAAGTTTCAGAACCACCGGCTGGTGGAGCCGCTCAGGGACATCGAGAGGAGGACCTGCGAGAGCCACAAGTGGCCCCTGGAGCTTTTCTGCTGCGCCGACGCATGCTGCATCTGCCAGGACTGTGTGACGGAGGACCACAGGGGCCACAACGCCAAACCTGTGGTGGAGGCCCGCAGGCACATAGAGGCAAGTGTGGACACATGCTTCACTTCAGACATTCTCTTTTTTTATTAAAACTCCCACATCTGCAGCTTCCTTTCTGCCTAGTTTGTAACAATGTCAATTCAATATCTTTGAAGTCACTGACAAAACCTCAAAATGGTCCCGAGAGACTTAAAAATGATTTTTTGTTTTCTTTTTACTTACTGTATAAACTGACAATGGCAACAGTTGTTTCTTAGCTGCAGGAGTATTTGAACGTGTGCACGACCTTCTCAAATTATTCCAACTCTCCCGTGTTGCTTCTGTTATCTGATATCGAGCCCCTTATGTGTTCCTAGTTACTTCGTTTTCAGAGCCTAACGGGGGAGACTGACGCGGTTTGAGTACATCTTGAGTAATTAAAAGTTTTTCTGAAGAGACGTGTGTAGTACTAATGTCCTGAGCAGCTTTGACAGATGTAATGTTGTAATCCATGAGCTCGTACTGTTGATTGTTCTGTGTGGAGTTTGCATGTTCTCCCTGTGCTTCATGGGTTTCCTGCGGTTTCCTCCCACAATCCAAACACATGCATATTGGGTTAATTCGTGACTCTGAATTGAAAGTCAGGGTTAATGGTTGTCTGTCTGCGTTGGCCTTGAGACAGGCTGTCCAGAGTGGACACTGTGTCTTGTCCTATGATACCTGGGATGTGCCCCAGCTCCCTGCAAATAGAAAGTCAAATACTACAAAAGGTTTCGCTTAAGAGGAAATAACGTTCGTTCTTCCCCTGCCCAGCATTCTTTCTCTCATTTCCACAGAGATACCTGACACAGTGAAACAAAGACAACAAAGTGAAATTACTTCCTTTTAACTTCTAAGCTGATCTTTGAAAAATCCTCCTGATTACCGAAGCCACTTGTTTAATCTTGCCGTCCTTCGGCAGATTCAGTTTTCAGGGGCCTAAACCTTCTTCCAGTTTGTGTATTTAGTGTATAGATGTTTGAGTAACAGAGGTAAGAATCTGCTTGTCTACAACATAAATGTGCAGGAGTGTAACACAGCCCTGAAGCTATTTCCACAACCAAAGACTATACAAACCATCTGGATGCTGCTCTACACTCTTTGTTATAATGTAAGAGAGATACAGGAAGAAGACATTATTTTGGAGACTGTCTTCTAAACAGCTCTGTAGCTCGTCTGTACCAGCAGCAGGGAACGGACGACAGAAACCTTCAACATCGCATGACCTGATCACTGTGTATTTAGACAAACAACATTTGTAGAGAGGATGAGTTTGATGAGCCTTTAGTTCTATTCCAGTGTGAATCAGCCTTCTGCACGTTGCTTACTGCTAAGGAAGCTAAACCAGGACGATTTACGAAGCCTGCGCCTGTTTGTTTAGTGCCTAACCCTAAACCGTGTGTCTTTGAACCCAAGCAACCTTCCATGTTTGCACAGTGATAATACAGCATAAGTGACTGTTTACATCAAAAACAGTGTTATTCAAGCTGCCGTTGAGGCACCGCGGAAAGAGGCAGCAGCCTCCACGATGGTGCCTGTAGCACCATTAGGGTGCAATTCTAACAGATGACACATCATGACACAATTAACGCAACATTACCAGGTGATTGCACAAGTATTGCAACAATTATTTTAATAGGAAACATTAAAGGGAAGTATTTAAGTGCCTCATAGTATCTTAGTATGAGGCACTTAATCATGTTTTTTTCATCACAGGGCAGTTTGGCACTTGAGTACCGGTTGGACTTAAGGGCATTTTAAGTGGGACTTTAACTGTTTTTTTATGAATTTTCCTCTAAGGAAAGGACCCTCGTTTCAGTTTAATGCCACTGCATCCCAATTTACTCACAGCCAAGATTAAAATTACACGGTGGACATTTTTACAGTGGCCAACTGGACCCAGAAACAGAAAAGATTGAAAATATATATATAAAATATGCAGCAAAATAGCATCAGACATAGCAAAATTAGACCTAAAAAGCAATGTGCAATTTGTATTTATTATAAATGTTTATTTATTACAGTGAATTTAATGGAGGCTTGGGTTCAGTGTGTGGGTGCAGAATACGGGGTGGTTGTGGGACACACTGATCCTTTTTCTGAGTGCCTCTCAGGAACACCAGTCCCTGAGACAGTGCCCGTGTTACACACAAGCTACAGAACCTGGACCAGTCACTGTAATTTAACCTGGGCAGACGCAATCCAGACATAATCCAATTCATGCCGCCAGTCATCTGCCCTTTGCTCTTTTGGGTGTGGATGCCATTCAGGAATGTATGAAGGTTCACTCAGTCAGAAGGTGGTAATGTTCTGTTGGCTTTCAGATGAAACTGCCACTAAAGCCATAGGGGCCGACTGCAGCAGCTTAGCTGAAATAGGTGCAACATAAAGACATGAGGCTTTAACAAGTATTTACTCCACTCGGGTGAAGGTAGGAATACTCCCCTGACTTCTGGCACATTTACAAACCAAGTAGTTTCAGTGCATAATGATGCTTCCTTGAAATGTTCTGCTAAATAATGTTTGTACAACTGTGTAACTGGATTAAATGGTTAACTTTTTACATTTCATTCAGCTGCTTGGAATTTTTTCCACGCAGATGGTTTGAATAGTATTTGAAGAATCTGAAAGAACCAGCGCACACTGGGGCTGCAGCAACACAAACCATGTGTAGTTTCTGTTGTGGTCAGAAGATGAGAAGTTCGGTTTTTATAAATTTGTCTCAGTAACGAGCAGTAGATTGATGAAGTGATGATGTGTTTGGCATCTCATCCTCTTTGAGGTACTGAGAAATAACCAATGTGACTGACACGTTTGAAGCACTTTTTAAAGCACACAGTTTGTTTTATAGTAGCTTATAGTATTTGTACTGTAGTCTATTAAATATAAATGTAAATGTATTATCACAAATCACTCAATAGAAGTATTTAATAGTAGTTCTGCATTTGTTTTAATTATGTTTCAATGTGTTTTCCTCTCATTTGAATTCAGTTTTTTGGTGTTGGAAATGTGTAAATACATTTACCACATATTTGTCTTTACATGTATATTTCCATTTATACTACTTTATACTTTTAATCCCCTTTTGGGCCACTGTGAAATCTGTTTTTTTTTTTTTTATTTTATTTATTTCCACGGCATTTATTTAGCAGATTTTACAAAACAAAACTAAACTAACTGTCTCAAACTGTGTCAGTTACTTGCTTTGGTAAGTAAATAAGAAATAAGAACCAGAAATTGTTCTTGCTCGTCCCCTCATGGCCTCAACCTGCTTCAGCTCTGATGTTGCCTGAACCTGTCTTCGAAATTCAGACTCAAATCTGCAAACAAGCCAAAGTTTAGAATGGGACACGTGACTGCGCCCGAGCAGAGGAAGCCAGCAAATAACAGTTTTCCTGAAGAACTACACTTGCATGTTTTCAGCTGTGGTTTCTGTGAAGAGACGTGCTGAGATCTGTTCTCCTCTCACTGTGTTCACAGAGGGAATTAAAGGAGAAGCAGACGGAGATGGTGAAGACGCTGACAGCAGCAGAGAATGCCATCGACAAACTACAGCTCAACACTGTCTCTATTGAGGTAAACCCACTGTGTGACTGAGCTGGAAGGACGTCAGAGTGGACAGGATGTCATCTTACATAGAGACGGTGCTAATTTCAGCTTGAGGAGCCAGCAACCGCCAGCCTCCTGAACCTGACTGGTTTTCCTGAGGTCTGGGAGGAATCCCATGGTTTCCATGTTGTTAGGGTGGAAGTGAGGCACCCAAGTGTCTCCTTCATAAAATGTCTGTTCTGTAACGTTATAATGTGATCTGATGCTTCCACTAACAGTTATCTTTCTCATGCGTCTTCTATCAAAGCTTGTGTGATGTGAAAATAAAACATCTATTCTGCAGCAATCTGTGGCTGACGTGCAAGCGGTGATCAAGAGCCAGTTCGAGGAGCTGCAGGCAATGGTGGAGAAGGCCAAGGAGGAGGTGACGGAGATCCTGGAGGGCGAGCATAAGCAGGCGGTGAAGCAGGCTGAGGGCATACGGGTTCACCTGGAGCAGAGGTGCACGGAGCTGAAGAAGAATCAGGCGCAGATAGAGAAGCTCTCCAGAAACAAAAACGATGTGGATTTCTTACAGGTGAGACCAGGAGCAATAGCTTAGGCCCAACAAGTAAAACCAAGATAGTGCAAATAGTTGGTCATAGGCTCAAATGTGCACGATAAATAACAGAAAAAAGTGGCTGATGCAGTGGTGTGACATTGCTCTGGTGCACAGATCAACAGGAACACAGCCCGAGGAAAAAATGCACGTTTGGGAGTAAAGTGAAAATTCATCCGTGATGATGATCTTTGTCCTGTGCAGGCATCAAGATTTTAATACTGTATGTGGGGAATCCACAGCATACTACCATACTGTCAAACTTATATGTACCTGGGTCCACAGTCTGTCTGACCCCCTCCTCTCTGGTGGTCCCTAGACCAGACTTACTCACTCAGAACAATCCTATGTGCAAACGCAGACAACTCTTCCTGCTGTAACTTCCATCAGGACAAAGTGAAACTTCTTCTGCTGCTCGTCTTTAGCATCTTCTCCCTGCTCTGTCTGTGTTGCTGCTCACTCGTAAGTCGCTTTGGGTAAAAATAAAGAAGTTAATGAACTGGGATGTCTGGAATTGGAATTAGTTGAATTACTGTGAGTGCACAAACATTTTAAGAACTGATTAACCGGTAGGAACGCTGTCTAACTTCTCTTTAAAATGTCAAATCTGATTAGATGCTTGCAGAAAACAGCACCTGATTCTCCTTTGTAAACCAAAGAACCATGAGACAATGTGCCAAACTGTCCCCAGTGGATTAGGGAGGGGGCTCGGGGACAGCTAAACACTGTCGACCACACCTGTCACTTGATTTGTCACTGCAGACGTTTGTACTAACCAGTATGAGTAATATGAAAGAGTGTGGCTGGAACAACCCGGCATCAGCAAACCCTGTCCTTAATGTTTAACATCCGGTATTTATCAAAGCTCCACTTACCAACTTTGAACTGGTTTCCAGTACAATGTACCTTCTGCTGCAGTGGGCTGTGAGAGTGAGGTTAGAGACGCTTGGAAACTTTATTAACCTGTGTTACCAGTAACACAGGTTACTATTTTAGTTAACACTGCACGTGTGTGTGTGTGCGTGTCAGAGAGAGAGAGAGAGAGAGAGAGATTGTTATTTGCATGTGTGAATTGTCTTGTAACATCTAAAAGACATTTCCTGAGTATCTAAAGCTTAATGTCCTGTATTAGAAGCTTTACATTGGACTTTCCTCCCTAGGAGTATTCACAGTGGAAGAAAGAAGCGGCTGATGTGTCACTGCCTGGGGTCTACATCGGCCTGATGGACCGTCTGCACTCCTTCAGCCGTGTGATCGTTGACTCCACGCAGGAGCTCTGTGCCATGCTCGTGTCTTCGTACATAGAGAAAGTCAAAGAGACGTGTAAAAATGGTGAGCACACACACCTCAGACGCTGCGGCAGTAAACTACACATGGACGGACAGTTAGCTGGTGGCTCATGCGTGAAGAGTTTCACCTGTGAGGAAAAGTGCGTTAGTCTGAACTACATGTGTGTTACATGAGTCACCTCTGTTGTGTATCATGCAAATGAAGAGCGGAGATAATTGTTTCCCTATAACTGAGCTTTAACAGAGAATGAAATATGTGTGTGTTCCTCCTTATCAGACAAAACGGGAATAAAGACGACGGTTCGTGCAATTGGTGCTGCAAAACAGAACATGTTTATTCCAGATCCAGTGACACATGCTGACTTCCTTAAAAGTAAGTGTTTTATTCAAACAAGAACAGCCAGTCTTCATCCTCCACATCAAGTGTTTTTTTTTTTTTTAAAGCAAAATCCATCCACCCTCTTAAAATGTTTGTCCTGTTCAAGCACACAAGCTTCAGCTGCAGCTCACACTGCACTGCAGGCCTGGACAGGTCTGCCACAAGCAAACTGAATATATAACTGCAAAGCAGCTGCAGTTCCCAAATGTGAACTTTTATCGTTTGATTATATTTGGCTCCAAGTGCTTGTGCTGTGTTCACCATCTGCAGCTGATGCTGTTAACCAAATCAGCTGATTGACAGTTTTACTTTTCATCATAATGAGTTAAATTATTTTATGGGGCAGCTGCTACTCACGTTCTATGTCACTTTTGCAAAGCACAACCATACACTAAGATCTGGTAAATATAAAGTAAAATAATAAAGACCCAGTCACCAAAATACGCATCGAACTGCTCAAGAATGTGGTCCACTCTAAGACTAGTCAACATTTCAGGTGTCTTACAGAGTCTTGCACGTCCTCCTCCACAGTCTCTGTATCAAGTCCTTTAAAGATGCCGTTTTTTCCATTGAGCTGATGCTGTGACTTGTCCTGCTCTGCACCTTCCTGCTGCTCAAAGACGTCCACATATCCTCACAGATGACATGTCCCCCGTCTGAGTCGAGCTCACTTTGTGGACTGATGACACATTTGAGCACATTAAGTTAATGAGTGTTAGATGCTAAGACATGTAAGAAAGAAATTTAGAGTAATGTTTCTGAATGTAACTAGTTACTTTGTGAAGTAACTTTGCAATAGAATGTTTTCATTATTATTATCAAATTGGTGAAATTCATTTAACTTTATTTCTGCTCCACACAACAAATCTGTGCATGGTGCAAATAAACTCCATAAAAGTTATTGATCCCCAGACAAATGTGGCAAAATAATTCAGATATTTTCTCATGATTTACTCACTGAGGACTGTGTGAATTTGTATTTATAGAATAAATGAAAAAGTCATTATGGAAGTTATGAATCATGTGACCTCAGTAGTAACTACATTTCTGCACCATTATGCAACATATGTGAAACTAAGATTGAAAAATGTCTCTCCCCAGACGGCGCCCACGTGAGTTTTGATGCTGACACGGCTCATAAATTCCTGCGACTGACTGAGGAAAACCGGAAGGTGACTAACACCACGCCCTGGCAACATCCTTACCCTGATTTACCTGAGCGCTTTGAGAACTGGCGCCAGGTTCTGGCCACAGAGAGCTTCTACCTGGGCCGGCACTACTTTGAGGCAGACATCAGCGGCGAGGGCACGCACGTCGGCCTGACCTACAAGAGCATCCAACGCAAGGGCAACGAGAGTAACAGCTGCATCACGGGAAACGACTTCTCCTGGTGTCTGCAGTGGAACGGCCGCACCTTCTCCACCTGGCACAGCGGCGTAGAAACCCCTCTCAGCGTGGAGAAGTTCACTCGCATTGGAGTGTATGTGGACTACACGCGAGGCCTTCTGGCTTTCTACGGCGTGGATGACAACATGACGCTCATTCACAAGTACAAGGCAGAGTTCCTGGAGCCTCTTTATCCAGCTTTCTGGTTGCCCAAGAAGGAGAACAGCATTGCCTTGGTGGCACCTGGGGAGCCCATAAGACTCAAAAGCCCCTCTCCTTCACCTCCGAATGGGGCGCTGGCTTCATGATCAACAACACAACAACCCCTCAGCTTCCTCCTGTATTGTGTCAGTGACAGTGTAACAAATTTGTTTTTTGTGTGACATTTTACTCAGCAAATATTGGACGTCTTTTCTGAAATACAAAGAGACCGTTTTAAATATGAAAAGTCCTGCCGATGAAACATCATTTGTGTTGCAAACCTGATGTTTCTATTCCTCTCATGAAGCTACAAATGGATTTATGTCACTCATGTGTTAACTGGGACTAGTCCTGTGCTTTCCATCACACTGTGAAGTGTCCTGATTTTCCTGTTTGCAAATAAATGTATGTTCTCACTAGCCGCAAAAAAAAGTCTGTTTTTGTCTGTCTCTGATCTTCCCCACACCAACAAAATGACTTCAGCGGGTTCTTTGATCATAAAAACATTATTTATGATGTCTTTTTTTAAACTAACCCCAAACACTGAGCAGGCACACCAGGAAGTTGCACAGTTTCATAAAGTTTTGTGAGCACAGTTAAACAACGGATGTCCACAATTGATATAAGGTGTCAGGTTTATTCTGCTGCATCACGGCCCAAACATACAGAATTCCCCATGTACAAATATTCTGTTACAAGAGAAAATACAGTAAATAAATGTTAATTGGTCTGGACTTAAAGACGGCCTTAGCTAACTAGTTTTATGTATGAATATCATTATGGAAAAAAATAAAAAAAAGCTTTTTCCCCTTTGACCATATACTTTGGTTCATGGTAAACTGTAAAAAAAACAATAATACCACTGAATAGAAAACGTAACCACAAGCCTACAATAACGTGACAACATACGTGGCACGCTGTGGTCACGTGACTCCGACGTGTAGTGACGTGCAGCTGAGTATGTAACCAGGAAGAGTGACATTTCAACATGATAACAGACGTAAGTGACAGACGTTTCATGTTTTGTCTTTTGACATGTCAAACTTCTAATAAAGCGTAATCTACCTAGACTAATAAATACTTTTTAAAAGAGTTCCTCAGCTCAAATATGTGCGAGCTAACGCTAGCTTTAGCTTTAGCATTAGCCTCTAGCCTCTGTGTTAACATTTTCACCTTAGCGTTAAACATTAACTTAGCTTCAACTTAACGTCTCCAAACCACGAATCCACATCGTTTCCTCTGATACTTTTTCACAAGGGGTTGAGGTTTGGATAACGGCAACCAGCAGCTGTAATGTGTCAGTGTTAGCTAACGTTAACTAAAGTTAGCTGCTTTGCTTTTGTACTTTATATTTCAAAACAATATGCGAACGTGAACTACACAAATTTGCAACTTGTATCAACAACAAAACACTCATTGTTTAATACAAAGTCATTGTTTGCATAATAAAGTAAATGTATGTAGTCAAATGGTTTAAAGTTAGTATAAAATACTTCAATGTTACAATTAACGTCACAGACATTGGTTTTTAACTCACTTAATAGATAATAGTTTAAATAATCAACAAATTAAATATTGGATTTTCTGAATACAAGAAAACACTTAAAGTCTTTCTCCATTTGGCAGTTTTAAGCAGTGTCAAATGTTAAATGTTTTCCAACAGACTGTAAGGGCACTTTTAAAGGCTTTTTAAAGTGTTCATGACCAGATAAGTTTTTTGTTCATCCATCAAATGTCTGAAAAGCCTAAAACATCCCTCTCATTTTAACTTGGACTTGTTTGGTTCAAACTGAATAAAGTTTAATCTCCTTTCCTTAAAACATGACCGTTAATTCATTCTCAAAATAGTTTCTGCTTCATTTCTGTCAGTCACGTACTTGTCATGTTGTTGCAGCTCGGAGTTTTCCTGGTTATACAGCAGCCTCCACTTATTGGTTTTCCCACGGGTTATATTTACTGATCAATACATGGACATAGACTTTTATTTGCTTACAGCATTGATGTGCACAATGAATAACTTTGGGTTTCTATAGTGGTTATAAGTTCTAAGCGAGGTTCTGAATATGTCAATCTCAAAAGATCTCAAGGGCTTATAAACGATGTGCTGGTAGTAAAGCTGTGTATACAGAGCTTAGAGTTAAAGGTGCTTAATTGCTTAAGATTGTATGACCCATGAATAGTCTGTATGTGAACAAAGGTTAGGCTTTTTTTGTTGAGATGGTTTTGTGTACTTGTGTGTCTCTAAAGGTAAAGTTTGTTCCTCATTGATCCCACAGGATACCAATGATGAAGATGTGTCTCTGTTTGATGCAGAGGAGGATGCAGGAAAAAGGCAAAAGAAGACAAATATTAGGTACATTTACAGAGATCTGCTAGGCATCACATTAATTACTCAATTCAGACTTTATAAATATTTGTTGGCCTTTTTTGTCACGATTGCTGAGTGGTATTCTATTTGTTCTTATGGTCTTGTGTTTAATATAGCAAACGCTGCAGAACTTCAGATTTCACTGTTTTCTATTAAAATCTCACACCAGGCACCCAGTGGCGTCCTTCTTCCACCTCTTCTTCAGAGTTGGTGCCGTCCTCGTGTACCTGCTCTGTGAGATTTATGGTACAAGTTTCATCGCCTGCATGGTCACAATCATCCTTCTACTCTCATGTGACTTCTGGACTGTAAAGGTGCGTTTTGTACTGCTTTTACAATATACAAATATTGTAATTAAAAATTTGATTTAGTGTAGCTTCTTGGTGAAACAGCCTCTCCTCATTACTCCATCACTCACATGTTTGTGTATGGTGATAGTAAAATACAAAGCATACGTGTGCAGAAGAAGTCGCTTTTGTTGGGTTTTCTTTCCATTTGCACAATATTGTTAGGTGCATATTGGAGCTTAATGGATTCGGGCATAATTTTATTCTAGCACTGAAGTCAATGAACAAAGAGTTAATTGGCAGCCAATTTTACTGTCAAATAATGTAAATAAGTATGTTTGTTTAAAGCAAAACATGTCAAATATTTGCTTGTTTCAGCTTCTCAAATCTGAGGATGTCGTTGTAAATATTTGTAGTTTTGAAGTGTTGCTGAGACAAAACAAGATACATATAGAATAAACATGGGCACTAGGAAATTAGGAATTTGTTTCCACTCTTTCCAGGCATCTTTTAGACAAAATGATTATTTGACAATATAAACAGCAGAAAATTTTCTAATGAACATAATCCTTATTTACAGCACTTACAGTGATATGTCATAAATGTTCATTTAATTTCCAGAACATCACTGGAAGGTTGATGGTTGGTCTGAGGTGGTGGAACCAGGTAGACGATGACGGACAAAACCACTGGGTGTTTGAGTCAAGGAAGGTAAAGTGCTGCATAGGTGCTGTTGCTAAATGCGTTCTTTTATCAGCAGTCAGCTGACAGATGTTTGCACATTCAGCACTGGAGAAAACTCTTAGAAGATCCTGTTTCCCGCAGGGTACTGGAAAGCTACAGGCATCAGATTCTGAGTCGCGAATCTTCTGGCTCGGCCTGATCATTTGTCCGGTCCTCTGGGTCATCTTTGCTTTCAGCACCCTCTTTTCTTTCAAGATTAAATGGATGGTAAGTTCTTCTTTGAAGGCATAAAATGCTAATGTCTTTCTCTCGGTGGCAATCAGTTGCCAACTTATTGCTTTTAAAGAAGTCAAACAAGAGGCAATGGTGCACTTTTGTGCACATTTACAAGGACCTGGATTGACATCTCACCACAGTCACATTTACGGTGGTGCTTTAAAATTTGTCAACCCTTTGGAATGTTCTGTTTCTGCATAAACGTAGTTACAATTTCATGTAAGGCCAAAAGTAGAAAAGTAGGGAACCCAATTTAACAAGACAGTCAGGTGTGAGTGTAGGAGGCCCTGCCTTATTTAAAGAAGAGAAATCTGGCTCTTCATATCTAAATACTGATCTAGACAACACAGGGATTTTTGAGGACCTTAGAAGAACAGTTATGTGTTCAGAGTCATCTTTTTTGGTCTCATTTGTTTAATTCTTTATGGAGTTTTAGGACTTACATAAAAACACATCATGTTTTAAAGTAATTTGTGCAGAAATTGATAAATTCTAAAGGGTTCACAAACCCTTTGTGTTCTATAATATTTTTTATCTACACTCTTCAGTAATTTAGACTCTTCTGGGGTTATGAATGAATCCATGTATGTGTAGCCATGTTTATGAAGGATTATCTTAAAGACAGACTTTTTAATATCATGCTACTTGGTGATGCCTAATGTTACAAATCACACAAACTGATTATATCTCTTTCCTAAGGTTAATGAATACAGTCTGAGATTTATTGATAATGGAAATATAGAATGATGCAGTTGTCAGATCATAAATATTAAACTATACGTCACTATCATCGTCTTCCACTCAGCCTGTAGTGATCATGGGTGTGGTGCTGCAGGGGGCCAACCTTTACGGATACGTGCGGTGTAAAGTGGGAGGCAAGACCAGCTTAAAGAACATGGCTACAAATTATTTTGGACGCCAGTTTCTCAAACAGGTGCCTTCACTTTCAAGTTAAACCCACTGAATTGTCATGTTATTTGCTGTGTTTCCGAAAAGTGTGAATTTGTGTTTTTCTTCTGCAGGCGCTGTCTAAAGAAGACGAATCGTAGAGAGCAGCTCTGCGGTGTCAACGTTTGCATTATTCTTAATGCAATGATAGTCTCTTAGCTAGTAGATGCACAGAAACACATCCCTTTGAAACATGAGCTAGAAACAACAGCTTTTGATCTTTAAATATTAAAGTACAGTAATTTCTCCATTAGTCCTAACAGAGAGAGTCTTTATTTTCCACAAAGAGGTCAAAGGTCTGATGGCTGTTTTCAGTAACTGAAGCCCAGCAACAAATCGTCAGATTTAAGCTGATGCTTGTCGTCCCGCAACTCCCTCGCATCTCATTTATTTTTGTTCTCAATGCTTTTTAACTGTAGTCTTTATAAAATCATACAAAGCAGTTTCCAAGAGAACCTGTACAAACTTTTCTGTTTGCATAACAGACAGTAAAGTTTGTAACGTTAGTGTAAAGTATTTCAGGAGATTTGTAAATATGTATGTAAAGAAACCATGTGCAGCGTCTTCTCTTGTGCAAATACATTTGTAACATTTTCTGAAGAGAATAGTAGTTTTTATTTATGCAAACAGTACTTTACTGTGAAAATGCACCAGTTCTTTTCACTCTTTCATCACTAAAATTCAATTAACTTTGTGACAAATAAAACTCTGCAATACAAGGGGTAATGAAAACAAATTTTAGTTGTTGCCTCAGAATTTTGTTTTTTTAAATTTTCCCAATTTATGCATACAGTAGTTTAATAAATAACATCTTTGTTAAACTGCTTTGGTCTGAGCAAACTACTAACCTGTGGGTTGGGCTCTTTCAAAGCATTATCAGATCATTTTAAGAGGTCATGAGATAATTAATGAGAGAAGAAAGGAGACACACGCATAATTGCTGTAAACAATACATGATTGGGATCATTTTACTTCTGCTGTTCCTTCAACAGTTATTTCATTGAAAGAAGTTCAGTTAGTTTTAAAGCAATGGATTTTCTACATTTGTTATGTTGATATGTGTAATTTCATCTCACAAATGACATTTTCCTTAAAATAAATGACTTTTTTAAAAAAGTACTTTATTACTCTCTGATCAAATGGAAACACATTAGTACATGTAGCTTAAAACTGTATTTGAACAAATGAACTCCATTACTGTATCAACAAAACGACTTTATATTATTTTATCAGAAGATTTAAATTTTATTTCATGTCTTCAAATCTTTAAAAATAGTTTTAGTATTGTGCGACACCCAGTGGTTTCTTTAGGTCACTGCATGTAGCGTGCGATTAGTAACTGCACTACTAATGCAGTATTTCTTAAATATCCAGTAACATGGTAACTGTCGTTACACAGATTGGTTAATTCGTTGATAATTATTATGAAAACACTATGTTATTTGATTTGCCACAACAAAAGTGGCGTCAGTTTTGTTCCAAACACATGACTACAAGGCGGATACGGAAAAAAGCTTTAACGGTCACACCCATAAAGGAAGTTGGGCGTGTTTAACTTCAAAATAAAGGTGTTTTGCTTTGCGCTATAAACTAGTCACTGTAAATGGGCAAAGTCCATAATACACGTGTGATACAGATGGAGGAGGTGGACACATTTATTTCCAGTGTAAACCTGCTGGTTATTTCCTCCCAACAGGTTACAGCGCGTTTTACTGTGAAATTCTAACCGGAAGCGTGGGTCTCATAAAACTAACCTACCCAGCTGGACTGCGCTGCTTTTCTAAGCACAACATTAAGCTAACGATAAGTTAGCTCTCGGGCGTTGTTGTTGCTGCTGCTAACGTCTTATGGTTTAAATAGGTAAACGAAAGCGTTTTTATTCACAGGTGGACGTCGTTTGAGGGGATTTACCCGCAGCATGATTCCCACCGAGGATGCGTCCGCTAGGAAGCGGGAGATAGAGGAGAAACTAAAGCAGGTCGGACATTGTTTGAGGGGAAAGAAGGAAGCAGCTTTGTTTGAGCGAATATTCATCACGTACTCGTCTTAAATGTTGTTTAGTGACAAATAAAATGTCGCTTTCAGTTGACAACACGACGGAAGCGGCTCATTGTTTTTCTGTTCGTTGTTACAGGAGCAAGAGACGCTGTCATTCATCCGAGAAAACCTGGAGAAGAGCGACCAGCTGACCAAGAGCATGGTACCGTGAAAACGCACCCGAATCCAGGCTCACTGCTTCAGGGGACATGTTTTACTAACCTGAAACTGTCCCAAATGCAAAACTCAAGGAGACGTGTAAATGGTTTCATGAACTCACAAAGTCCAAACGTACTAAGAAAGTGACTTATTTTGGCATCAGTGTGGGGAAATGATGTTGACAACATGAATGGATGAGTCCGGTCCAGATTAGTTCCACATCAGTTTCTGCACAAACCAAAAATAAAAGTTTATTTTATGTTCAGATGCAGAGAACGAACAAAACTTTAAAACTTTGAAGTCGCACGTCCGTGAACATGCTAGAATCCTACGTGTTGTCTTTCTGTAGTGTGCACAAGTTTAAAGTTTGTAGTATTTAAATGCTGTGGTACCTTGTTTGTGGTATGATTTAAATCCTCATGGACAATTTATGTTTCATTTTTTATAAAACGTTTTTAATCATTTTTTTTCACCTGTGCTGATGTCGTTCTCCACCCCTAAGGTGTCCATCTTGTCTTCGTTCGAGAGCCGCCTGATGCAGCTGGAGAACTCCATCATCCCAGTCCACAAGCAGACGGAAAACCTGCAACGGCTGCAGGAGAACGTGGACAAAACCCTGTCCTGCATGGACCATGTCATCAGTTACTACCACGTGGCCAAAGACACAGACAAGATCATCAGAGAGGGGTGAGACGTCAGCCTAAAGTTACTGCCTGGCTGCACTTTTAGGTTGAAGATGAACATCTTGATGTACAGTATGTTTTCTGTTACAGACCGACAGGCAGACTGGATGAGTATCTTGGTTGTATTGCAAAAATTCAGAAAGCGGTGGAATACTTCCAAGACAACAACCCTGACAGCCCTGAACTCAACACAGTGGTACAGTATTAACCTTCATCTCTCTATGAGCCGTTCAACATTTTGGGGAGTATGTTTTCTCGGTGTGAATGAGACAGGAAGGTCAACGCCACTCTCATCTTTGTTAATTGAGTATGAAGCTACAAGCAGCAGCTGGCAGCAGTCCAGACACTTCCCCTGCTTCTGGTCTTTATGCTAAGCTAACAGGCTGCTAGTGGTGGATCCATCTTTACTGTACAGACAGAAGTGTTTCATTATAGTCTTTAATAGTTTTTATTTAAACCCTATTTACCAGGTAGCAAAGTCTTTTTTTTTTGTTTTTTTTATAAGTAAGAGATGGTCAGGATGGCAGGAAGAAACACAAATTATCAGTATTAGTAAAAGTTTAAATGCACAAGTATTTATTATTAGAGTTTTTAATTTAGTCTGTGATACCAAATTCCATCTTCTAATTTTCTTCCTCAAACCCTTTCAAGTATGTAAAGGCTACTTCACACTTTGTGTGTCCATGTTTCTGTTTCTGTAACGTCCTTTTTTTCATTCCTCCAGTGAACAGGGGTCAACAGAGACTCTGCATTCATGAAAATGAACCGACAGTTAAAGTGTGCAAAGCAGAAACCTTTGACAAGCCGTAGAATGAGAGTAATAATCAACTGTCACAAGTTTTTCTCTACGACTAAATCCTAAAACCACTGATTTCAGATTCTTTTTAAACAGAGCCTTAAAACCAAATGTCCATGGCCGGATAAAACGGAGCTTTAGGTTAAACTAACCTACATCATCAGAGGTTCAGATATAGCAACTGCAGCTGTAGGTGGCAAAGTAAAAACAGACGTGCGGTGTTTTTCCTGCAGAAAGCTCGCTTTGAGAAGGGGAAAGAGCTGCTGGAGGCTGAGTTCCGCAACCTGTTGAACCGCTACAGCAAACCTGTGCCCCCCATCCTCATCCTGGATGCTATCGGTGTGGATGAAGAGCTGGAGGTTCAGGACGATGGGGTGCTGGAACACCTGCCCCAGGCCGTGCTCCAAGACATCATCTGCATCGCAGGCTGGTTGGTGGACTACGGACACAACCAGGGTACGACTTGATGAGTTACTTCCAGCCTTAGATCCAGTCCACTTTGATGCTCCTCTTCTCGCTTTTCCTTCCAGACGCAGACATCACCTATTTAAATCAATTATCTTCTTGAGACACCGATACACAAAATATTCAGGGAAAACTAGCAAATCCTCGCTGTACGACTTAAAAGTTTAATCAATCAGCGAAATGGCACATTACATATTGTTCACACTAGATGGATGCATTAAAAATGAAGAGTTGTCAACATACTGTACACAGCTCTGCACAATAAGACCAAACATGTCCCTGAACTCTCTCCTGCAGACTTCATGACCATCTACTTCCAGATCAGATCCAACCAGCTCGATCGATCCATCAAAGGCCTGAAGGATCACTTCCGCAAGAACAGCGCCTCCTCTGGGATCCTCTACTCGCCCGCTGTCCAAACCAAACGCAAGGACACACCCACCAAAAAGGCTCCTAAGAGACCAGGTCAGCAGCAACGCACGTTCTTTAATCCATTTCAGTCGATATCCACACTTTAACAATCAAGCTTGATTTTAAAATGATGAATGCCACATCCATACAACACGCACCATCTGGTGATTAGATTATTCAGTTTCAGCTCTTCTCTGTACTCACTACCACCTCACACTGTGAATCCCTGGGATTTTACAGTCACTAATCCTTTATCCTTTTCTTTCACATATTCCCTGTGTTGTGATGACAGTCTACATCCCAGGTAAACACAAAGCTTTCGTGTGTGCCTCGTGCTTGCTTCTGGCTTCAGGTTTCATTTTGGCAGTGAGAAATAGGAGTGTGGAAGCTGACTTGTTCTTGGGAGAGATGTAGTTTATGTTCAGTGTCGGCAGAGGCCTCTGTTTTCATGTTTGTGTGTATTGGTGGAAACTGCAGTGATGGAATGAGGACAGATAATGAGCTGTGTTCAGTCCAGTCAGCTTCTAATATTATGAACCTCTCAGTTTAATAGAACTTTATTTAAAATCAGTAAATGTTACCTGCAGCTCCTCACTAACACTCAACATAGCTTCTTAAAGAAAAGGGAAATGTGACTTTTGCATTTCAGATTCATACAAATAGGCTCCCAGAGCAAACTCAAATACTAGAGACAACATTTCTGGAAGAACAATAACTTTTTGGTCAGTAAGGGGCTGAATTCTTTAGCCACGACACGTTCAGTGTCTTGCCCAGGGACACTTTGACATGTGGTCAGGAAGAGCTGGATGTGAATCTCCGACTCTTTGGTCGGCAGGCGGCTGGCACCTGTCATCTGCAGGTGTTGTCTTCCCAGTATGTAATGATCGGTACCTAGCAAAGGTGTTGAAGGAATGATAAGCAGGGAATCAGCGACAGGGTCATGTGTGCAGGGTAGCCCATAAAAACATGGTGGAGGGGGTCACCTGAAGTGCTTCAGGACAGTGGCTCATGAACCGCTGCTGGCCCTTACAGCGTTTTGGTCGAAATGAATTACATGTTACATCCCCAACAACAGGGGACTGATTTTAAACTAGTCATCAGTCTTTATCATCACACATTGCAGCTTGTCATGTTGCAGCGCTGCATGATACAAAGTTTGGGCTCAATACGTCATTTATTTCATGCGTTAATGTATGAACCATGTCTACCTGCCTGTATAGGAACCATAGTACATAAGCTAATACACAAACCAGCTATTGATATATCTGTGATGTACGGAGGAGAAATGTGACTTGTAGTCATGTAACTGATTTCTGCGTAAACTTTTAATTCACTTTTTTTGTTTCTGGTGAGACATGATATCAACATGGAGAGAATAGTTTTTGTGGTGTTATATAGTGTCCGTCAGCTGCCTAAGTGCAATTTTGGTTTGTCACAGACAAGAGTGGAGCTTAGGCTGGAAATATGAGATTAAAGTGTTAGTTATTTATGGCAAAGCAGACTTTCTTCAGATGAATATCTTTGAAGATGCATCTCGCTGCCAGAAAGCTGTAAAAACCCTGCTTACACTTTAACGTGTGGCTCGGTGAACAGCTGATGCACATCACTGTTCACACCTGTCGTAGACTCGTTAGTTGGTACGACAGCAGGAGAACCAACAATTGACTATATAATACCTTTGCTTTTACCCTTCCATCCACAGAATATGTTTAATAATTGTGAATAATGGTGTAGATGGTGCTGAGGTCACAAACAGGACTGAAGGAAGGTTGACTATTCACATGGACCCAAACTGAGCTTGATGATGTTTTTCTGCATGTGGAAACGAGCAGCTGCTTGCTAACACGCTAACCCACATCACAAAGTGACACTGGCAGACGTGTTACAGCTCGTTTTGCATTCAATCTGGCATCAGTCTGCAAACAATCTAACACATGAGGGGGGAAAAAAGCAGCTGTCAGCGTGTTGTGTGTTTACTAACCAAAGCACAGGATGATGTTTGAATCCTCAGAATGTGAATGTACTGGAGTTTTGTAGATTCTGTTGACCCATGTAACAAACTGTTATATATTAGTGATGTAATTGTTGTCATTGTGATCACTGTTTGATGTCTATAACTGACCTAACCTGTTTCTTTTGCTCTTACATGACTCTGGGTACCATGTTTGTTTCATGATGTAGCTGTAGTTTCTGTCAGCTGTCTCTCACCTGTTGTGTAGCTGTGGCACTACCCCACATACGAAAACAAACCCCTGCTGGCTGTCTCATGGTGGAGGGATGTGGTACCTATGTTTCATCACTCACTTCCTAGCTCTTCTTCTTCTTCTTCTCCTTCTTCTTCTTCTTCATCTTGGCTGTCTGGACTTCGCTGCCCCCCTCCTCCTCCCCCTCCTCTTCTGGACTCTGTCTCTGTGTTTATGGGACCAGGGACCATTCGCAAGGCTCAGAACCTTCTGAAACAGTACTCACAGCATGGGCTGGATGGGAAAAAGGGGGGCTCTAACCTCACTCCTTTGGAAGGTAACGGTCTTCTCTTCAGTGTTTCTCCTTCTTCGCTGACAGTGGAACTGTGTTATGTCACACATCTAAAACAACAGACAGTCACAACAGCTTTCACACACTGCAGGTGTTTAAAAAAAGCATAAATTATGTCTTATGAATCTGAATTTACAAGGTGGGATAACTACAGGAGACCACACATTTATTTAAAATCTTTTTTTTCACTGATACAATATCTGTAAAACCTAATAAGCTCTATAATAAGGACAGTTGAGTCATGGCTGTCGTATAGTCTTTACGTGAATATGTTCCCTACACTCAACATCAGGAGGCAGAAGACGAATTCTCTTTACTGATGTTTTGTTATCACACCTGTGTGTGAAGAACTGCAGTTAGTCCAAAGCTGTTGACATTTTGTCTGTAATACACACTAACTTCTGAAGACACACACACACATCATTTCAGCCACTGTCCACCTGACTGTGGTGGGTGCCCCCTGTTTCCTCTGCTCCTCCCCCCTCCTGCGGGTGCTTGGTGGTGGTCGGTACAGCTGCTCCAGTTTCAGGTTTGTCCCCCAGCCCCTTTCTGGCCTAGTCATGACCCCTGCGGCTTGACTAGGCCTCTCTCCCTGCTGTTCCACCCCACCCACCAGGTTTCGATCATGACCTGCGGGTCAAACACCACTCTGACACCCTGAACGAGAAGCACGGGGCTACTACAGGTGAGTGACAGGAATGTGTGTGGGGGGGAGTGACGGAACATGATTTGATCCGTTTGATAGAAAAGTCTCAAATGATCATTTCCTGGACAAGTACAGTCACAGCCTGCATCATCTGACACATACACTGACACTGTAAATGCTTTCAAGCTGCCAGGACCAGACTCCATGTCTTATATGATCAGTTTTTTGTTTGCTGGCTGACTCGATTTTCCCTGGTATACCTGTCAGGAAAGGACGATGTCCTGGACATCGAGATCGACTCCTACATCCACTGCATCAGCGCCTTTGTCAAGTTGGCCCAGAGCGAGTACACCCTCCTGACGGAGATCATCCCCGAACACCACCAGAAGAAAACGTTCGACTCGCTCATTCAGGTCAGAGAGAGGATGTAATGGACAGGTTTCATTGCAGCTTCAAAAACTGATTCAGCAGGACAGATCCCGTGGGGGTCTGCCTCCTGGCTCCAATGTTAATGCAACAATATGTACATTTTGTTTTTTCTAAATTTGCTTCTTTTGTAAAAAATTCTCTAAAACGTATTTTTTTTGTGAAGAGGTGCTGTTGAGACACATTGAACAACACTCAGTGAGGCTCGTCCTTCTGAATAGAAAGACTAGTAGCTTCTCATTTACTGAACTTTAAGAGCTACTTGTAATAACTGGGCAGAGATTGAGTCTTGTGCTAATTTGATTCCTTGATTTGCGTATTGTTGCTTTAAAATACACAGATGAGGGTGGTTGTGATGGAAAGTGTATTGGAAGATGTTCCCCAGTGCTGGACTACAATATAAAGGTTCACCATTGACAGGTGTTGGTATTTGTCTGTCTCTACAGCCAGGTTTATTATATTTGACTGACAGTTTTCATTATACCGGTTCTACAGGATCTGAAAAAGAAACAAGATGTGCTTAAAGTTTGGACTGTTGGCTTTAATTTTGGGCTATTGGTCAAAAAACTTTGGATAATTTATCTTCATAGACACCCAATGTTGGTGCCTTGAAAAATTATTCATCCCTCTTGACATTTTCCACATTTTGTTACAACCACAAATGTAAATGTATTTTATGTGACAGACCAACACAAAGTGGTAAGTAATCGTGAAGTGAAAGGAAAATTCTAAATGATTTTTTGAAAGTTTTTTTTTAACCAATAAATATCTGAAAAGTGTGACATGCATTTGTATTCAGCAATACTTTGTAAAACCACCTTTTGGGGTTTGTCTTTGCAAAGCTTTGCACATGTAGAGAGTGAAACTTCTTTGGAAAATGGCTCAAGTTCTGTCATATTGGATGGAGAGCGTCTGTGAACATCAATGTTCAAGTCTTGCCACAGATTCTCTGTTGGATTTAGGTTTGGACTTTGTCTCATTCTTACACCACACTTTGATCTAAACCTTCCATTGTAGCAATGGCTTTGTGTTTAGGGTCGTTGTCCTGCTGGAAGCCGGACCTCCTCCCCAGTCTCAAGTCTTTTGCAGACTCTTAACAGGTTTTCTTCTTCTTCCCAACAACTCTTCCCTGTCCCTGCTGAAGAAAAGCGTCCCCACAACATGATGCTGCCACAGCCATGTTTCACAGTGGGGATGGTGTTTTCTGGGTGATGTGCAGTGTTAGGTTTCAGCCACAAGTAGCATTTTGCATTTTCAGAGCACCTTCTTCCACATGTTTGCTGTGTTCTCCACATGGCTTGTGGAGACTTCTTATGGCTCTTGTGGAGTGCAACACTCATAGTTGTCCTGTGGACAGGTTCTCCCATCTGAGATGTGGACCACATTATTATTATTATTATTATTATTATTATTATTATTATATTTTTTTTAAATAACCCAACTGTGCTTTAAACATCCACAATTTTACCCCTGACCTGTCTGCTGTGTTCCTTGGACTTCATGATGCTGTTGTTCACTAATGTTCTCTAACAAACCTGAGGGCTTCACAGAACAGCTGGATTTGTATGAACATTAAATTACACACAGGTGGACTCGATTGGTTCCACTGGACTTTAGTTGGTGGTATCAGAGTAAAGGGGGAATACAAATGCATGTCACACGTTTCAGATCATTATCTGTAATTTACATTTGTGGTTGTAACGTGACAAAATGTGGAAAAGTAAAAGGGCACTGTACATCTATTATTTGAGACCAAAGTTTCAAAAGAATGTTGGAAAAATCTGATTCTGTCAAATGAAATTACTTTGTATATAAAAAGCTGTTATGGACCAATTACTGACTCAGCTTGAGCAGCGTTTTACTTCCCTAATGTGCAGATGTCTGAGCTATTACTTCATAAGACTTTGAATGAATCAAAGGCAAAATTGCAGTATGATGTTAATGTGTTTGAACCGTATGGTCACAATGTTCTATTGCCACAAGCAGATGGTCTGTCTGCCCACAGCATCATGGCAAACTGACGACGTGTGTGTTAGTGTTCATAAAAAAACTATGTTGTAATGAAATTATGTTCCACAAAAAGACAGACACAACTTGACTTTGCTTCGATACTTTATTAGAACAGTCAGAGTGTGAATGTTGTAATCCAGAAGCCTGACGATGAAGTAGATCTTCCAGAGTCATTTAAAGTGCAGGTTTCCTAAATGTACGTGACACAGATGTAGAAAAAAAGATCAGTAGCTGCTTTTATAAAGTAAACTTCTCAACTTCCATCATGACGTGTTCAAAAACGCTCTAATAATGTATTTGCAGCTAATTTGGTTTTGCACTAGTGTAACTACTTGGCTTTAAATTGTGATTTGTAATTTTATGCTATACAAGAACATTTTGATTTGCCACTTTAGTTTCCAACAGTTAAAAACAGTGGGGGAAACCCTGACTTTATTCATATGCTGCGTTTATTCATGTCCCGCAGTGCAACTCATCACATTTTAAGACGCATGTATATAAAGCTTAGGAACCTCCAGCCTGAAATGTGTGGGTTTCACGTGAATGATTGAGTTTTGTTTGCGTTCGACTCGTCACAGGAGGCACTGGACAACCTGATGCTGGAGGGAGAAAACATTGTGTCTGCAGCTCGCAGGGCCATAATGCGCCACGACTACTCAGCCGTCCTCACCATCTTCCCCATCCTGAAACACCTGAAAATGACCAAGCCCGAGTTTGATGCAACGCTACAGGTCAGTCGAGTCTCGTCGTTTGTACAACACCGCATGCAAAGCATCTTTTCTTTTTAACGTTAAATGTACTTGTGCAGGGAACAGCGGCGAGCACCAAGAACAAGCTGCCTACACTTATCACTTCCATGGAAACTATTGGAGCCAAAGCTCTGGAGGAGTTTGCAGACAGCATCAAGGCAAGAAGCCTGAATTTTAATCAGTCGCCAACCACTCGTCGTTCCTCCACTGAGTTTGAATTGCTTTTTTTGTTTGTTTGTTTGTTTTAGTTCAGGTAGTACATGTACACAAATACCATTAAACATCCCTTTAAATTCTTTTTATCAAAATAAGTCTTTACTTGTAGCTGAAAAATGCCTCCAGATGACATCACTTGTAGGAACCTTTAGTTCAGATTATGCCATCTTGTTGCTCACACTATGGAGCTTGTAATTACGGTGAAGCTGCTCCTCCAGATGACCCCATCTAAAGTCCTAATGATGGAAAAACTCCTCCGTGTGATGTCATCTAGAGCAGTTTTTTAATATAGGGAAGTGAGAGGGATGTTTAAAAGCATTAATGTACATTTACACCATAAAACCATACAAACAAGGTGAAAATAAGTGAAGTCGCCCTTTAGTGATTTCTGTCTTGTCGTACCACAGAATGACCCTGACAAAGAATACAACATGCCCAAAGATGGAACAGTCCACGAACTGACCAGCAATGTAAGCCAGCATTCATTTACTGCTTTTCTTTGCTGTGTAACACCGGTGCATTTATGATCTTTCCATGGGGATTTTTGCTGTTTTCCGTCTCTGGGGATCCGACAGTCTCCTTGGGAACAGCTGACGTTGCAGAGCGGTAAATAAGGTGAAGTGACACTTACCTTGACGTCTTTTCCTGCAGGCCATCCTGTTCCTACAGCAGTTGCTGGACTTCCATGAGACGGCTGGAGCCATGTTGGCCTCACAAGGTACAGTCATGTTGGCAGTGGCAGCTTGCAGCTTGTAACGGTCTGTTACAGTGCTACGGCCTAAACTAACATTTAGTGCTGGTCCTCTGCTGACATTCTAATGGAGAAAGTATTTAGACTGGTGTGTTTTTCTGATTTTGGAACTGTACTCAACACTTTCACCATGAAATGAAACGTCGGCTTTAATTTGAGGGCGTTCACATGCACAGGGACTGAATAGTTTGTTGCTTTAATTCAGTCTCTAAACCAGTGGTCATAGGTGCAATCGCACTAACCAACGACTAAGCCCAGTGTTTATTAACACCATGTTAAATGTCCCCTGGTTTCCTTTAATTTTTATAGAATCATTTTTCTTGAGGATTGTTTGTTGCCTTTCTGTTGTGAAGTAATTGGGTTTTATTTGACAGTTATTGGAAACCAACCAAAAGTCCTGTGTTGCATCGATAATAAATGTTTTTGTCACTATGACAGAAACATTTTCTAGTTGAAACACTGATTGGAAATTCTTAAACTTCTGAACTAGTCTTCATATTGGTGTTGTGTCTCTGCACATCTTCATTAGCATCTTAGCGTCAGAATAGTTTTTAAAAAGCAGGCGGCTGCTTTCAGACCTGTCCATCATTCAAAATGTTGACAGTTTAGAAGACAAGCTGATGAATTGAATTGAGTATTTAGCAGCTAAAGACACCGGTATTTCCCTGAGGAGTAACTGTAAGTTAACAGGTTTTTATTATAACTACGTGCTGATGTACAGATCTAAAACCAGAAACCCGACATGTCCAAATACTGCATACTTGACATCAGTCTTGATTAGTATTACTGATGATGTAACAGGTGGATGAAGGCTCTTTGAATATAAAAGTAAAACGCACCTTTCTGTCCACCTCCTCTCTCCTGTGCGACTTTCCGTTTCTCCAGCTTTTCTCCTCTGCTCTGAACGAGTCTGTCATGCAGGTTTTCTCCAGCATGTGTTCAGGGCCTGTGCATTAATCCCAGCAACACTCAAATAGTAAATCAATGTTTTCCAACAGTAGGAATAAATGTGGCTCCCTCCTGTTCTCTGCTTTCCCTCCTTTTCATTATCCCATCTTCTCCACCCCTGGCTGGCTGATGACTGCTTACTTGGCTTAATCTGCACTAACAGATCTTTTCTAACCTTTTTGCACTTGTGCCTTCTTTCTTTTCTCTCTCTCTCTCTCTCTCTCTCTTCCGCCTCGGCCCTTTTAGTACTGGGGGACACTTACAATATACCTTTAGACCCCCGAGGTAAGCACACGAGCACGTGTAGGCCCATGATGACTTTTCTGCCTTGTGACGTCCTGTTTTCATGTCAGTTCTTGAAACTGTTACTGATTGGTTCAGATGACAGGAGACACTCAGCTGTGAGCTGCATGTGCTGAAGTGCAGATAGAGAGAAAAAGTTTACAAGCGGTAATGGAACTTATTTCCACTGAATTTAATACATATGTTTAAAAAAAAGAGCTTGAGTGCACATATATTTACTTCCACCCTTTATTAAACAGAATATTTTAACTTAAATTATGTAGAAACAAAAACTGATTATCATCAAGTAAAGCTGAATAATGTAGGATTCAGTTTAACAAAGTGTTTATGCTAAAACTGTACGTATTTTTTTTCCAGAGACGAGTTCAACGAGCAGCTCCACCTCAGAGTTCAACAAAAGGCTCCTCAGCACTTACATATGTAAGTACACAGGAAAACTTGGGCTATATTTTAAATCACCTTTTTATAGACCATTGTTACAAACCACAACAGACAGGAAATAGAAACCAAGTGGCAGGAACTATTCCAGGTGCCCTGGTTCAGGGTGTAAATGTCCTGTTAGAAAATTTGAAGTCCAACATGCTTAGAGCCTCCTGGTGTTGCAGCTGCTCTACGGTGCAGCTTTCTGACAGCGATTAGCTCTTGAGCTCAGACACTGAGGTCACCAGAATTAGCAAATGGCAGAAGACAGAACACTCTGTGCTCTTTGTTCGGCTGCACTGGTTATAATGACGAACGCTGCCGGCAGCAGGTAATTTCAGCTGTCAGGAACATTGTTTCATAGCTGATCTCCAGCCAGTGTCTGGATGCTCCACATCATATGTTTTAACCCGTCCTCCAGTCTGCAGATGCAGATTTAATCAACATTTACTGTAGGTAAATAAATATCACATCCCAGCTGAGATCAATATGGAACACTTGAATCATCAGTACAAATTATTAGAGGCTGTGTTACAAAATTCCTGATTCTTTGAGTGTAACTCAGACTCTGTATTCTAAAAAAAAATGTTTGAAGACAGTGTTTTTATTTCTGTACTACTGCAGCCAGTTCACCAAAATGAAGGACACGATAAACCCTGACACAGTTGGCCTAATCATTTGAAATGGTAAATGTTCTGCACTTATATAGCGCTTTTCTACCTATTGGCACTCAAAGCGCTTTACACTGCTTCTTATTTACCCATTCACACACACATTCATACACCGATGGGGGAGCTGCTATGCAGCTGGCCAACACTCACCGGGAGCAACTAAGTTGGGGTTCAGTGTCTTGCTCAAGGACACTTCGACATGTGACCGGAGGAGCCGGGGATTGAACCAACAACTGTGAGATTGGTGGACAATCGCTCTACCTTCCTGTGCCACAGTCGCCCAATGTACACAGCCTCTAAGTAATGACTTTTTTTTTTTCTCCACAGGTAAAGTTCTGGGGAACCTGCAGCTAAACCTGCTTAGTAAATCCAAAGTGTATGAGGACTCAGCTCTGAGTGCGATTTTTCTCCACAACAACTACAACTACATCCTGAAGTCACTGGAGAAGTGAGTTTGTTTCACCGATCTGTTACTAAGAAGAAAAAAAAGCTTGTTTTACTAATTAATTCAAGTTTAAGTACAATTAGTCTTTTAAAGAACAGCAGGCTGCACTGATCAGCTGTAACAAAGTGGCCATTGACAGAATGTAATGAATAAACAATATTGATTAACGTCAATCTTTAAATTTTCAAAGACTGATGCTAAATGTTTTCAGCATCTAAGATGTGAAGATTTGCAGGGTTTCGAAGTTCTGTTCAAACCAAACAAGCACGTTTAAGATGATGTGGAGAGATGCTGTTCATGCCTCCTGGGAAGTCAGTCACAATATTGTAATATTTTTAGTAGAATGTACTGGAGGCTTCTAAACAGTCAGAGTTTCAATGATTACAAAGTGTTGCAGCTTTTTATTTATTGTAACATGATCTCAAATTGCAGAATGATTGACATCTTAATTGGGTGAACAACACTTTATTATGTTGTGTATATAAACTGTCCTCCTGTGTCCAGGTCTGATTTGATCCAGCTGGTAACAGTGACTCAGAAGAAAGCTGAGAGTTCGTACAGAGAACTGATAGAGCAGCAGATCCAGACGTATCAGCGCAGGTACATTTATACATGTTGGCCATGTTTTTCTGTGCGTGTACTTGTGTGTTTTAACCAGATTGTCATTGTGTTGTAGCTGGGTGAAGGTCACTGAGCATCTGACTGACAGGAACATGCCCGTCTTCCAACCTGGCACCAAGGTCAGAATCCAAATGTGCAAAGTCTGGTTTTAGTGTCTTAATAGGATTCGTAAACAGCAATTTAACATCTGCTTGTCTTTACTGATAATCAGTCCTTTATGAGCCAACTTGCAAGATTGTCAAGAAAAATCCTCACGTTCTGTTTTTTTTTTTAAATGTGTATTTACTCAATCACACAAGCTGACATTGCAGACGCCATTATATTCATTGTGTAAATGAGTTTTACATAAACTCTCCCTGCTTCCAGCTGAAAGACAAAGAACGACAAGTGATTAAAGACAAATTCAAGGTAACGTTTAAATTCCATTTGTCTCAATATGAAAGAACAAACTGTCAGTTGATGCAGCAGGTTTGACGTCTGTCTCTCAGGGTTTTAATGACGGGCTGGAGGAGTTGTGTAAGGTCCAGAAAGGTTGGGCCATCCCGGACAAAGAACAGAGAGACTTCATCCGTCAGGCCCAGAAGAGAGTGGTGTCTGACGCTTACAGGGCTTTTCTGCAGAGGTGAGAGGTGCTGTGCTCATGTCAGGAACCAGGTTTTTATGTAAAAGATAACTGCATCTCCTCACAAAGGCAAAAGAACTATGTTTAAAATCTTGTTATGAGGAGTTTCAGTCAATGCATCTTAGTGGTTTTCTAGTCCCTAAGAGAAAGTGTTCCCAGTTCTTAACTTTGTGTTACAGAATCATTATTTACCTCTACATCAAATAATGACAATGTGAAAGAAATCACTTGAGAAGAATGAGAGAAACTGTCCAAAACTAGGTTTGTCAAGCTTGTAGCCTCATACTCAAAAAGAGTTGACGCTGTAATTGGTGCTAAAGGTGTTTTGACAAAGTATTAAACAAAATAATTTTAATCCATTTTGGAACAAGGCTGTAACATAACAAAATGTGGAAAAGGTTAAGTACTGGGAACTTTCTGGATGCACTGTAACAGCAGCCTAAGACAATAATGTGAAATCCAAACAGTAATTACCCGGACGCACACGCAGCTGGACATGGATTCAATATAACATTATGACCACCTGTCCAATTTAATACAATCAATACAGTAGCTCTGCCATGAATTTTACTTTAAGTTGAAAATTCTGTAATATTGAGGTCGTACTGAAGTGTATTAGAAGAAGAGCTTCTAATGTTTTGGCCACCTCATTCATTTTAAATAGGGTGGCCAAATCCAGAGTTGAGCCTAGGATGCAGAGACCCAGTCCTACACGTCTCTCTGCAGTGTCCTTACAACCGTCAACCCCACAACTCCCACATACCTATAGAGACTGTGTCTGTTCCCCGACCAACTAAATACGACCACAAGCGGCGTGAATCATGATAATCTAATAAAAGTTAAGACTACTCCTCTTACAGAACAAACCCCAAAACTATCAGATCTCTGTTAGTAAATGACTTGATAAACAATCATCAATTTGATCTATTTTGTCTCACTGAAACTTGGTTGCAGCAGGAAGAATATGTCAGTTTAAATGAGTCATATTAATGATCATGTTCCTAGAAGCACAGGCTGAGGTGGAGGAGTAGCAGCAATCTTCCATAGACCTAAACATAGTTATAACTCATTTGAGAGTCTTGCTCTTAGCCTTTCACACCCAAACTGGAAAACTCAAAAACCACTATTTGTTATCATGTACCGTCCTCCAGTCCCTTATTCAGAGTTTTTGATTGAATTTTCTGATTTTCTATCTGATTTAGTGCTTAGTACAGATAAAGTCATTATAGTGGGTGACTTTAACATTCATGTAGATGCTGACAGTAACTGTCTCAACACTGAATCTAATAATTCCACTAAAGCAGATGCTTCAATGAAAATGCTGTGAAATTTAAAGAAATGATGAAAGAATCATTTGCTTCACCATATGGAAAGTAGCCACGTTAATGTTTCTCCTGCACAAGTTGATAATTCTGCAGCTTCACTACGTACAATACTTGGCTTAAAACAGCAAACACAAAAGTTAGAAGCCTGGAAAAAGTTTAAAAATGTTCAATAAAAGCTCTGTGATGCCAGAACAACATATTATTCATCATTAATAGAAGAAAACAGGAACAACCCCCGGTTTCTGTTCAGCACTGTAGCCAGGCTGACTAAGAGCCATAGTTCTGTTAAATACTTTTTACTCCATAAGTTTCCATTGCTATGCTGAAAACACCCATCAATGGAACACATCAAACTTTAAGTATGTCTAAAAAAAACTGAAGTACTTGGGGCAAAATATGAAATGTGGTTTAACCATATCATTACTCTAGATGTGCAACCAGCTCCCAGTTCCGATTCAGGAGGCAGACACTTTTTTTGGGGGTGACATGTTGAACGTACTACGTGCACTGCCCCATATACGCAGTGAAATAGGCACAACTCTCATTTACAGAGGGCC
This sequence comes from Channa maculata, assembly GCA_020496755.1. Classification (NCBI taxonomy): domain Eukaryota; kingdom Metazoa; phylum Chordata; class Actinopteri; order Anabantiformes; family Channidae; genus Channa; species Channa maculata. The sequence goes on from CM035618.1 coordinate 1,546,652, forward strand.
TGCAAACTATACATCCCTGAAACCATTATTTCACTGTCTACCACCAACACAGACGAGAAGTGCTGCTTACTGTCTGCAGCTTGCCCATTTTTGTCGTAGATGCTTGGATGTGGGCGTGTTTTGATCCAGGATGCTTCAAAATGGTGGTCAACTGGGGAAACAGAAAAGTAAGCAGTTTTAGCAGTGAAGAACGTTATGTCAGGCTAAAAGCTTGGTTTATTCTTTGGATTCGAGAGAATGATGTAAAGCACTTGAGGGTTCAGTAACTCATAAAATGTAAGATTTCAGTTGCAGTTGCTGTGGTCCTTCAAACTTAAATTGGTTTATATCAGTGGCGGTTTTGTTCCGATAGACTGTGCAGCAGGAAACCCAGTGCTTCTGGGTTCTGGGAAAATAAGCTATAGATTAATCATCAAAACAAATAGTTAGGTGCAGCTCTACTGTTTTTAAGTCTAGGTTTAAACCTTCCTCGTTGGTAAAGCTCAATCTCTGAAGCACCTTTTCCCATAATACACTTTATAATAAACAGAGTAGAATTCTCCCCTTTCTGCCAGTTTCAACCTAAAAACTCAGACATTTAAATAGTTTTATATAGTAAATTGCCTGATGAGAACAAGCATTGCTTCCAGCCCTGTTTATCCAAGTTACCCTCTTTTGTTTTTCCTGCAGATGTGCTAACATCTCTTTCACCAAGAACCCTGAGAAGTATCACAAGTATCGGCCAGAGGAAGTGGAGGAGATGATTGAGAAGCTGTTTGACACGTCTGCCTGAGCTGCACTTTGATCCCTGTCTGAAATCGTCCCCTTAGTTTACTCATTAGTGAGCGTTTAATTGTGTCAATGCTAACAGCTGTTTGAGTTGCAAGGAATTTTTCTCATCTCTATATCAGGGAGCATTGCATTGTGGGATACTTTACGTGCACTATATAGTGGATAGATTGACACAATCAACATTTGGACAATACCACAAAATGGCGAACACACTATATAGTGAGTAGGGGGTGATTTCAGACCCAGCTTAACAGCAGCCCTCCTCACACGACCTGCCACCCTCGTTTTGCACAAAGACATGAACATGGTGTATTTATGTAATTTACTCGTTCCTGCTCTGCAGTTCAAACTAATAAAGTTGTTGTTGGTGATATTTTTAGTGCAGTGATACACAGAAAAGACTGTTCAGTCACTGTTAAAGCAGTAAATCAGTCCGATCCCTGGGACTCTGCACCACCTTGCAATTTTGATCTTCAAATCTGATAAGTACGGGGTGGCAGGTTAGTGTTGGTATTAAAATCACCAATACTAACCAGCCACCCCGTACTCACATACGACAAGATGATGTGTATATATACACATTCACACAAGACGTTTGACCTGTTGTAAATACAACATATTCTTATCAGAGGTGTAAACACTTGGTGTAACATTTTAGATCTTGAGCGAAAAATTGTTCACTTACCTTATTCACAACAGCAGACTGGTGTTCATGTCACACTAGAGCCTGCAAAGATAGAAAACAGGCTTCAGACAGTGATTTACAAATACATTAGATGCCAGTTGTGATTAAAGGATTTACTCAAGGATGCAGTTGAGTTTGGCAAAGACTCAGCATCAACTAGACTGTACGGGGACAACTTGGGAAGTGTCTTCACTCCTCAGAGCTGATGTAAGACACTTCTGGGTCAAGTGAGAAGTGATCGCATAAGAAACATGATCTGGTTAACTGTCCCATCCCTGTCACAGGTCTTGAGCCTGTCGAGTCTTTAATGGGACTTTCAGGGCGATGGTAGATTCAGACCTTAGGAAGAACATTACATCCATACACATCAACAGAAACTGAAAAGGCAGAAGTCCTGTTTCACAAAGCCACTCGACAGGTGTCACCTCTGATCGCAGCAAGAGTCAGCTGAGCACAAGCAGTTATGTCACATGCTTGTGGATTTGATCTGTGCACCATATTAACATGGGATGCACTATTTTTCAACTTTGATCATGTTCTACCCTTTGTTTGTGCAATATAAAATTAATACATAAAAGAATATGTATGTTTAACACTGAGGCTTTCGCTGAGATGTACAAGATGCTGAATTAGTAACAACAGAGGACCAGCCAATGCTCCCAGGTCAATTCTAAACCAACCCTCTTCATGTGAAACTCGTCTGATCTTTTCAGTCTATGACCTCTTTCTGAAAATCCTTTTAGATGAAACTCTTCATTTCAATTTTTTTTGCTAACATTTTCTTTTTATATTTTGTAATTTGATGTGATTTTGTTGCAGGTTAACTGCTCTACACATACATAGCTTAAAAATGCATTTTCTAAAAGTGCCAATATAGAAATAAATATCTTACAAATATTAAACTGTAAAAGTCAGTTCATAAAAAAGGACAAAAAGTATCATGGCTAAGATGATTAAATTCAAAGTATATTTAGACTGTATTATGTTTTTATAACAGCGTTGGTGTAATTTCTAGGAAAAGTACTTCAGGACAACCATAAGTGCCAAATGTGGATCACATTTGTCTATTAACTTCTCCCACACACAAACCAAAACAGATTAGAAACAAGTCGAGGTGTTGAAGGAGTCACTTAGTGTCCCAATAAAGAAAAAGTTGTTGCTGTTGCTACAACGTTTTCTTAAAATCCATAACCGAAAAACAAACACTTGGCCATGTTAAGGTGTTGTGTAACACTACTTTCTCAATTTTTGTGAAAAGAAAATCAAACTGCAGAATGTCTGCAAATGAATCAAAGCAGACATTGAGGGGTTTCTCTCCAGTGCTGCCTTATTAGTGTCCCATAGAGACACAGATACTCCACACTGTCATGCTCGAGGCATCAGCCTCTAGTTGGCCGAGGAAGAAGATGAACATGATGGACCCACAGGACCGCAAGGACCAGAGGAGAGGAAAATGACCCAAATCCCACAAAAATTAGCAAATGAGCATTTGAAATTCTTTTTGGAAACCATGGACATCGTGTCCCTCGGACTAAATAGGAGAGGGACCATCCAGCTTGTTATTATATCTATGGTGTTGGCAGCTTACACATCTGAAAAGTCACCATCAATGCTGAAAAGTACTTGGAGGTTTTAGAGCAACATATGCTCCATCCAGACAACGTCTCTTTCATGGAAGCCTCACATATTTCAGCCAGACGATGCTAAACCACACACTGCATCCATCACAACAGCATGACTTCACAGGAGAAGAGTCCGGGTGCTGAACTGACCTGCCTGCAGTCCAGACCTTTCACCAATCAAAAACATTTGATGCATCATATACCGAAAAATCCAGCAACAAAGACCCAGAACTGTTGAGCAGCTAGAATCCTGCATCAGATAAGAATGGGACAAACTCCATCAACTGGTCTCCTCTTCCCAGACATTTACAGACAGAGGAGATGCTACACACTGGTCAACATCACCCTCTTCCAACTTCAACATCTGATATGTTGTTTTTGTTCTATTGTGAATAAAATATGGGCTGATGACATTTGCAAATCACCGCATTCTGATTTTACACATCGTCCCAACTTTTTAGGAAGTTTAATTACAGTTCTGTCCTTATTGCACTAATAATCAGTGAGAAACACAGCAGCCACCTGCTGCTTCCCTGTGTCCTTCAGTCCGCCACCATGTGGTCAGAGGAAACACTGCAGCAGGTGGTGGAAATGACTTTTTTAATTTAACGTATAAGTAAGAAAAGTCCAATTTGAAAGCAGGACTGAGTGTTGTGTTTATTCCTCTGTACACTGTGGTGGAACCACGGATGATTCCAGAAACCAAATCACAACAAAGTCATCTCAAGGCCCTTTACAGAAGTTCCCGATTACAGATTACACATTTCCTTCAGGCTGACTGACCTGTTTATTTACAGTGTCCTGTTTGGCCTGTCCACTGTCTCAGTCCCCTCATCCTCTTTTTTTTGACTCACATGTTCTAAACACCACACTGTCGGAGCTGCACGTCCACACAGGAAAACACACACACACTCCTACATAAGCTGGACACTTGTGAACACCCTCACTCATCTAAATCTAACCGGTTGCTTTTCATATCCAGGAGGAAGCGGCTGCTCAGTTTCCTCAACTGAGAACCTGAATTACTCCACAATCAAACATCCTGGTAGTGTGAGGAAGTTCATCAGATCCACGTGTGTGTCCACACGATTTTTACTGTTCAAGAAGCCACACGTTACAACCTGTTTAATGTTAAATGACATTTACAACAACCTAAATTGAAATTAAAACTAATCAGGACATTTGAAGAAGACAGGAGAAACTACAAAATATCAGATTACAAAAAACATTTCGCTCACTGTGGAGAATTCTTTCCTACTGATGAGTGAATATTAAACACTGGGTTTCTACATTCAACTTTTTTAATCAAACATCTGTTTGAACCAAGAAGAAATCCTGTATTCTGTAAAGTCAAAGTAAAACAAAAAATCCCCAACAATTGTGTGAATGTTTTTTGCAGTATTCATTCTGATCTATAAGTTCTACGATGGATTTACTGACTGTATGTGTCAGACAGCGATGGAGCAAAGACAGCTGAAAACGTGCTGGATGAATTTCATGTTTCCTTTTTTTTCTAATTTGTGCAAAAGTAGAGAAGTATTTGTTTAAAAATGCGTTTCAGCTGATTTTAATGACCGTATGTGCTGTTGACACTGACATCTTGTGGCCCTAGATCCTCAAATCAGACAAGTAAAAGTCAGTAGGTAAAATCCTTTAAGAGGAAGAAAACAATCATCAGTCGTTTTCCTGTTGCATGAGTATGTTTCTCTTCAACAGCAGATGGCAGAAGAAGCACAGTGAACAACATGTGGACCATCTTTTCCAGTTTGGGTTCCTGCTGTGAACCATGACACACACACACACACACACCAGAGGAACTACAGCTGGTGCTTCATGTTTACTCCTGTCTGATTGTCCACCAATCACTTCCACAGAAAGCAGGGCACTTTAAGTTCCTGTGAGGCATTAAGTCAATGGGTTTTCCATGTGTCTGTCCTGCCAGGTTGTGATAAGAAGCTACAACTGACAAATGACGAGCTCGCATTAGGTTAAAGCAGATAAAGCATAAGAAATGATAAAAGACTACAGCTGCAAACAGCTAGCAGCTGTCCATACCTTGCGTACGCCAGCTATAATTAATTAGTGAGTATTTTTAAGCTGTGGAAAACTTTTTCTATGAGTTTTCTGACTCTCCTCTATAATTGCAGTAGTATCAGATCAAATCTAACCTGAGTCATGTTTGCGATGCCATCTGCTGCACTGAAACCTTTCTGTTAACCATCAGGGAAATAGCAGGAGCCCCCCCCCCCAGGCAGGAAATGACATCATGGTGTTGTGCTCATAGGCCGGGTGGCAAAGGAATGTTGAAAGTGGCCTGCTGTGGTGAGAGTGGTAACCAGACACCACAGAATGGTAGTGGCCACACATGGGAATATTTGAACTTTGATCACAAGAAAGTAATTAGCGTGTGTGAGGACAGAGGCTCTGACGGACTCAATAGTCCATTACCTGAAACACGGATAGGTGACAATAGAAACTCCTTCTGAGGGTCCTAAAATATCTCTACATTTGTTACCTACTGATGCATAGAATGCAATTCAGTAGCTGTGACGAATGTCCTGCATTTATTTAACTTACTTAATGAAGTGATGGCTCCTCAGAATGGCTCAGAATTCAAAGTGCTCCATTTAAAACAGAAGCTAAACTCATATAAAGGGAGAAAAAAAATGGCTGAAGAAAGACTCAGAATGAACACAAAGGGATTCAAAATGACTACGAAGACATTCACGGCAACTACAGAGAAGCAAAATGAGCACACACAGACCCAAGGTGGAACAAATATATAGACTCTTGGCTTATGTATAAAAAGCGTTTGGGGCTTCAAGTCGACACGGTTGATGAGTTTCTTAGCAACTTTCTCCTGACTATCTACTACTGGAATGAGAAATCATTAAGGCCTTTTGGACAGACTTCATTAAATTGTTCATTTCAAGATGTGTAGAACTGTTTGAGGACCACATAGGAAGTGCAGCTAACTGTTACAGCAAACCTTCGGATCATGGTGCTCATTCTGCGTTTCCTATGGGCCACAACCCACACACACACACGATTTCCTCACCAAGTCTAACTCCAACCCACAAGTGTCAACACTCGCAAGGAGGCAGAGACCTAAAAACATCTGCTCCCAACAACACAGTGCTCTGCTCATCCACTCAGATGACCAAAACTCCACATTGTAAGTGAGGCTGATAAACCTCCAGCTAATGGCTCATTTAGGAGTACTTACACACACACACACACACACACACACACACTGGCCTCCACATCCTCTCAACTCCCCATCGCTGATAGTCCCACACTTTATAAATAGCGTGCACTTTTAATATGCGCGTGTGTCCAATGGATAACGTCAGCGCTTTGGGAGAGAGGCTCAAGGAGTGTTTCATTATAAACCTGTACCATTAAAACTTGCTGGCTGGATTTGAATTTTGGCTCTCACGTCACCTCTCAAACTTTTATGAGGCCAGTTATGATCCTAAATCGATGCAGGAAACTGAGATGGGGGAGTTGGACTAGGTAAGCAGCGCCATGACCTCACGAATAACAGGCAGTGTTGGTGATTGTGCGGCTATTTGCACCCGAGTAGGGTGCATTGTTCAATTTTTAATGGTCAGTACTGCATATACTGGTATTTATGGTGCTGTTGTTATAAGTATTAGCTCAATGACAAATGTTTTGTGTGTTGGCTCCAGTTTTTGGGTTATGGAAGTATTCAGACATCTTGGTGAAGTAAACGTAGTCGTATGTAATTAAGGCTGATGCATTCATTAGTAAGCAGCATTTTCTATGCAAAGTCCTAATCTGAAAATTAGCCACTAAACGGTAGATACATGGAGTAAAAAGTACCTCATGCCAAAGTACAATATTTACCTCTGGAGAGTGGAAGTGGGCTTTGAAGTGGCTTGACAGGTAGAGTTTGTACTATGTTACATGTTAACATGCTTCATTTTGAGGTTGTTTATGCTGCTTGTGATACAAAGTCGTCCAGTTGAAGGGGACACAAAGAAGACTTTGAGTTTTACATCCTATTTGATAAGAGTCTAACGAGTACCAATGACTAAACAGTAAGTGACCCAATAACAGCTTCCAGAAGCTCAGTGCAGTTTTTACCGGCTTCGTGTGGTTCGTGACGTCTGTCAACAGTGGCAGGACAGCCACAGCTCTGCTGACAGAAAGCAGGTCACATTCATGTTACAGTCAGCAGGCTTCTCTGTGAGAACATGGAGGGATTGTCTTTAATGCAGTGTGGAGAGGCAAAGATCATGACGTCCAGCTGTCTGAATTAATTCAGCTGTTTAATTTCACTATCTGAATCCTGCGTGTATGAGGGAGCTGAATCCAGCTCGGCCAGCTTCCCGTTGGTCACTCAGGGTATTGCAACACTGTAGGATACTTCAAATGTAACAGAATACTGCTCTTAAAAATGTAATAAGTCACGTAACTAATTGCTTCATAAATAATAAACTGGATGACAACAGAACTCAGCACTGATTACTGTCAAACTACCATGGATTACAGAAAGGAGCTAATGGGCACAGGCCCAGGGGCCTGAGAGGTCAGGGGACCCGTGGGGTCTGAATGTTCAGTGGAACAGCCTTAGCTAACAGACACAACCTGTACGACTCAAACAGCGACCTAAAACAATCCAGGACACAAAATGACCGAGAACAGACTGAACCCCATTTTCTCATTAACTCAAGTTCAAATAAGGAAAATTATATTTGGCTCCAAGTTTGCATAACCATTAATAAATACATCTATATAGTTACTGTGTGATGAAAGAACATTTGTACCAGCTGATTGTGCATTGAACATTTAATTGATTAAACAAAATGAAAAAACTTCGACTTGTTGTGTGAAGTGAATATACACATTTTTAAAAAGAATTTAAATCTATGGGTCAAGAAACATTTTTCCCCTAAAATTTGCAAAACAACAAAAATAGCATGCAGGTTGCCGCATTGCAAAATCTTCCATTTCATCCATGCAAAAACTCGGATCTCAAATTTCTGCTGATTATAGGGAAATGTGTTTATTGTATGTTGTACAGTAAGAAGTGAATAAGCAAATGAGGGAGAGATTTTGGACCCCAGCTGTTTCCGTTATGTAAAATTCAGCGTACTCTCGTTATTCACCATTATTGCATTGCTGACAGAAAAGCAAGGAAGCTGAATGTGACAGTTAAATTTATGCCCCACACTTAATATTTCCTATTAATTTTCCTTTCAGAAAAGAACATTTTGGTCCTTTCTTGTATAATTGTATTTCAAACAATGTACAATGTCAAATAAATGTACACCACCACTGTCCAAATGCTTATGGCACTGACCCCAGTATCCATCTACAGAAGCCGAGTCTCTTGAATGGTAATAATAAGAATAATAATTGTATTTATAAAGCACTTTACATTTGTTAACAAATCTCAAAGTGCTAAAGGTCGCAACGGTCAAGCCATGAGGCCGCAGGTGCTTCCGAGAGCTGCAGTAGAACGTGCACGGTGAAAAACAGAGAGGACTGTGGGAGAACCACAATCACGCAAGTAGCGTGTGGTTTCCAGCTTCATGGCAATATCTCTCACACTCTGCGTCCCAGACTTTCTCCCCGAGTTATCCAATCTCCAACATCTCCACTGGCCGCCCTCCCCACTCCCACTCTCGACCGCACACAAATGGTTTGAATAAGAGGTCTGCATGACTGGGCTGTGGCTACAGATGAAATCCTGAAGAGTGATAGTTTACTTAGCCTAAATACCCCCGATTAGACAAATTGAAACATTGTTGTTTTGCGGTGGAAACTCAAGGACCTATTGGCCGAGTCCGTGCACCCCGTTCCGGAAAAGGCCGTGCTCGTGGACTTTCGTCATGCGAAAACCACAAGTGGAAAAAAACAAAAACAAACAAGAAAAAAAAAAAAAAAGCTGCTACAAAGTCAACTAAATTTCTCCACCAAAACAAAGCCTGTAAAACCGAAAAAGAACATTGTCACATAGAGATGATTCACAAAGGAGGCAGGCACACGCGACTCCGGCTTCTGTTAACTACTGAAAAACATGTCCGACCACAAACGTTCTGCCCTGACTTATGCTTCGCCTCATGAGGTCACATTTTCCTCTTGTTTAAACATCTCCAGAATCCCAAACAGGGCCCGCATCGATGTGCTGCTCTGAGCCCATCATGATGTTTCCCTCTAGAGAATAATCACAGCATCACACGTTTAAAGAAGATTTCAATATCTTCACTTCCGGTTCCTCCAGAGTTAAAGTCAGCCAACTGTCAAACCTCCTGAATCCTATTAAAATCCGTCCTTTATAAGGCCACAGAGGCCTTTTTCTTTAAGCAACACATTCATACGCACTGCACATGCACACACTTGGTAATAATACACGAAAATCATTTTACCAGTCTGGAGCTAAACAGCAGTGGAGACTCATAAAATGGAGCGGTAGCTGATTCATTGGCCAGCGGACTCCGTCTGGCCGGGCAGTCTGGTGTCAGCGCTTAGCGGCTGGACCGAGCGGCCGCTGTGAAACTGGAAGAGCTCAGGAAAGAGTTTGTTTTACCAACAGAGTTCCCGCATTTGTCTAGCGATGAAATAATTAGTCAATAATCAATTAATCCATCAACAGAAAGGTAATTGCCAAAGATTCAGATAACTGTAACTATGTTAAATGGTAAAGTCATTAATCAAGCAAAAATACCACTAGGACTGGTTTCAGCGCCACAAATGTGGGGATTTAATGTTTTTATTGGATTGTAAACTTAAAATCTTTAGATTTTGGACTGGACAGAATAAGCTGCTCAGAACTGTGAGGAGCATTTCCAACTCTTTTCTGACAAATTATTAAACTACCAGTGGAGCTTCGAGCTATTACTTAAATGATGTTTTCCAAATTCGGTACAATGGTTGGTGGCGACTGAGAGCGTCTCGTCCAAAGTGCCGTTGGACACATGTTAGACAAACTGGTCCCGGCTACTTTCCACCTATTAAACACTGCATTTTGTTCTAGTTCTAGGCCTCGAGAGTTGAGGGCCCCTCTGAGCCTCTGCATGAAGCAAGTGTTAATATTTCTCATGTGTATTTAAAACACACATCCCAAAGAGACATAAGACCAAAAAAAAAGACACAAAATGACTTCAAAGACAAAACAATGACAACTAAGAGACAAGGACTCTGACTTCTCCCTTGCATACAGCACTGTAGATGATGAAATCCCCAAATGTATCCACGTCTTTCCATTGTGAAAGACTTGGATACATTCTTTATCTTTACACCTGCACCTTCATGCATTTAACTGCAATTAGCAGATATTTAGCTGGTAAATTAAGAATTACATGTTTGCAAATTACCACTTTCCAACCAACACTTCATAAAGAATCCCATAGAAGGTCCTTAAACTTTGCATTTCACCACTTAGCACCAGCTTTTCCAGCAGGGCAAACAGAAACAAACATGGACACCAATTACATCGCTAATTTCTTCACCCCCCGCTACACCTGCACACCACCGTGTGATAGTTTGGTAGCCTGGGAAAACGTTGCATTGGTATTGAGGCAATCAACTATGCAAAGGTGTTTGAGCCAAGTCCCCTCAGAGGCTCGTGTACTGTACGTGTGGGGTCTGTAGGGTATTTTCAGGAAGTAAAAAGATTGGGAAATGAGTGAAAGCGGCTGGTGCTGCGAGTGAGCCTTTCCAGATCCTGATGACATGAGTGCAGGTGTTCTGTGATAGTGATAGGTTTGGGAGACAAAAGGACACTTGGCAGCCAAATTGATGTAAGAAGTGTGACCAGACTAAAGCCTTCAGGCTGTGGCAACCTGAGTTCAAAGAGCACATTTTTGAACACGTCAGCATAGCGACCTTGTCTGGGGAGAAATCGGCCTCCTGTGCACAGTGTGTGCAGCTGTGGCTGACGAGCCGGGGACGTCTCGGGACAACTTGAAGACAGCTGCCATGTCAACTGGGGAAATTCAGAGCTCTAGCGAGGTCAAAACATTGTTATACATCACGAATACAGAATTTGATTGGGAACCTAATTACACACGGAATTACAGTCACTTAAGTGCTGCAGAAACAAGACAAGTTTGATTCCTAGACGTCTTTTGACCTGCAAACCACCAAATCAGTGTTAACTTGATGTCCCTCTTACAGGCATTGCGTTATCTTCGCTTGCCCTGCTGCTGGGGGTCTTAGAGCAGATGTTTACACACCAGACACGCCCCCAAAGACCAATCATATCGTTGCATTTTGCAATGTTTGCAACCCACCATATTATATAAAGTGCATTCAGAATGTTTTCAGACCCAATGATTTTTTTTTTTTAAATACTACAATCGTTCCAATTTTTATTTTTTTTGTCTTTAATCAACACTCAGTCCTCGTTCCGAAAAATTGACAACAGAATTTTAGAAATGTCTGTAATGATTTGCACACAAGTCTGTGGTGTGACAGGCTTATGTTGCTATACAGCTTACAACCAAATCACCATCTTGCAACTTGCTTTCTGCTGCATTATTTATTAAAAAATGTTATTGGAACAAAATCCATGCAATGCATCATATTCCCTACAAAACTGCGTTTGCAGTTTAGTTACACAGGAAAGTAACAGTGAGGATTTTGCCAGTTCATTAGACGCGCTTCAGGAAAATGATAGTGCTCATTAAACATCAGACACCCCTCTCTGCATAATGCCATCACCCACCATCACACACTGTTGTTACTCTTACAGCTGTCAGAGTACATTAAAATCCAGAGCCCTAGTTTTAGTTCAGTTCCTCAACTCTTCAGCTTTAGGCTCTTATTTATGTTGTTTTCTTGTCTGAAACGCATCCCTCATTTTGGCAGAGCAGTCTGTCCCATTAAACACAAGTGCTTTGAGTCTATTATGGTAACGAAACTCTTCCCATGGGCGTGGGATCAGGTTTGAGAAAGTTCAGTGCAGCTACACAGAGGACAGCCAGAACTGGAGGAGCAGAAGCAGAGTGTCTCAGAGCGGATTTCGTGTGGACTCTGCAGCGTCTCTTTCATGTACCGAAACCACAGGACCTGTAGAGAAGCAGCTCTGTTTTCCCTTGACGTCAGAGCAGTGTGCACTGAACCTCATATCAACAGGGCGGATCGATCAGTTTCTCCTCGTCTTATTATTACCGTCTCATGTCCAAGGGTTTATAATACACTCAGGCTTGATGATGTGCTATCAAGTGTTTGCTTGTATGCATTTATTATTGTGTCCATATGGCTCAGAATTGCTGTACTGGGGAATAGTCTGACCTGAGTCAAATATTTCCGCTACTTGGACCATAAAATTATTTCCAGCCTATGAATACCTGTTTTCAAAGTGACAGAAAACATAATGCTTCAGCATACACACACTTAAGTGTGTGTACATGCGACGACCTCGATAGATTAGATAGACAGTATATTCAATGTAATCAAAACACTTTGGTCTCAAGAGGGCACCATTTGCTGAACTTCAATACCCAGAAATCCAGTTCGTGACATCAGAGCACTGCACTTCCCTCTCATTTTGACTCTTTGCTTCCTGTGGTTCTGTGGGCACCATAAGAGGTTGTGCCACCCCGAGGTGCTTAAGCTTCCCTTTGCTTGACCACATTACTTCCAGTCTGTGCCCTAATGGGACACTTCCCTGCTTCGCTTTTGCTTCCAGGTGCTCAGAAATGCCGACGTGACCAACCTAACTCGACAGTTATGTTGACCCAAGTGTCATTCCTGTTACCACATGGAACCTAAAAATAACTACCCATCTGGGCTGCAGAACTTTTACTTTCGGTCCCTATATGGCTGTCAAAAGTAGCGTGGTGCAGAAAGTTATAAAAACTAAATGCTCAAAACACTATTGTACAAGTATCATTTACAAATCAAAGTATTTTGTTTTGCAGAGTTCAGTCTAACTGTAGAAATGCACAGGAAGAGAGAACAGGTCACATGCAAATTACTTAAAAAAAGAAAGACGGCTACAACGGTGCCCTTTAAGTTTGTGAACCCTTTAGAATTTCTGTAGAAATGTGATCAAAGTTTATCTTTGGTGATGACCAAACTCTGCATCCCAGCATAAGAACCTTATCCATTCACCGAAACACTGTGATGCCATGAATAATGATCTGGACCAGAACGGTTTGCTATAATTAATGAACCTACAGTGTGAATTCTTACACATTCTTCTACATCAAAATGCTAAAGTGTCCATTAGTGAACCAAATGTTGACATACAGAACATCATCCAGCAAGAGAAGTTGTTCTACAACAAGCCTGCCACTTCCTGAAATGATGGAATAAGTTGTTGTTGTTTTTTTTTTTTTTTGGGGGGACAGTCTTCTTTGAGCAATCCCTGGCCTTTAGAGCATGTTGACATTGCAGTTCTGCAACGAACTCAACGAACTCAGGAGTCCAATTCTGACCATGTCATTATTTGATCAGAAGAAGTCTGCAAACCTCACAGGAAGATTTAACATAGCTATATTTTCTTTTTTTACTCTACTACCTCTAATGCGGCCTCTAAGGGCTTCATTATCCTCCCCATATGTCTGCTCTATCAGAACTGCCACCCAGTATGTCCCCTTTCAGAGGCCACAAGAAGCAAAGGGGCTCCGAGTACCATGCGAGGCAGGCAGATTTTTCCACTGGTTTAATGAGAATCACAGACAGAAGAGAGGAAATGTGCAGGGTATTTATAGAAAAACGACTGGTATGCAAGCCCCCCTAATTGTGCTTAGTCTACCTCTCCTGAAAAACCTGCTCACCACTGCTCCCCCTGACTTTCTACATGGACTCAAAGCATGTGGAGGGAAAAAGGATACATGGGACACTAAATGGGAAAAAGTTTTCCATACACGAGATTTGAATTTAGCAAACATTCAACTGATTTCACTTTTCTTCATACAAAATGAGTACAAACGTGCTGCTTTACTCTTTTTGTAGAAAAATCCAAATCTTCATAGAATGTTAGTCAATTTTAATCTTATTAACAGCTCTTCTGTCACTAGTCACTGGACTAGACCAAGATTCAGCCTTGCAAATGGCAAGAAATAACATGAAACATATTCAGCTAGTACAAATGTTGCCCATCCTCATCAGAAAACTGTCAAGGAGAATATGAAAAATGACATCCGTAGAAACGTTTGCATCCCTCTTGATAAGTTAATGAAAAAATAAGTCATATTTGTACTAATTAATTGTGCAGTAATTATTTTGATGGAAAATAGTTTTATTGTTTTTTCCCCACCTTAAAAAAAATGAACTTTTGCACCCAGCTACAGACATTCATGGTCGTCAGGGATTAAGTGTGAAAACTCTGATGATCCCCTTACTCTTTGTCTAGTTCTGACTTCTCCTCTCGGTGTTACCTTTTAACCTTTCTAGGTGTAGTGGGACCAAACAAAATTCTAAATATGGTGATGAAGCTCAGAGAGAAGAACACACATCCCTGCGTCCACTAGGTAGCCCCACAGTGTAGCTTAATAGTCTTAGCTGACACACTTGTTTTCCATTCACTATCTCCCCCTGAAGCTCCTCTGTGACCCTGAGCTTAATTAATCAGGTAATTCTCTAAAAGCGCTTAGTTAGTGATGGCACTGTGACATTTTCTCACTAATCTAAGGTAATCCAACCGTTGCATGGGGATTTCGTTTGCTGAATGTCAACTCTCGATGCCTAGCTACATCAGCTAAATTGAATTTAAATGAGCTTTCGGCTGACGACAATGTTCCAGTTGCATCCACGGCAAATGTCAACTCAAAAATCAAATCAAAAATGTCCTTTAAGTGAAATCCAAACATGTTAACTCTGAATGACTTCATGAGAACATATATTTTTATTTCCATTGCAGGGAGCTTTCCATGTTTTCTTCTTTTCCTCTCAGGACGTAATCATTTTGACATGGAGGTCAGGTAAAACAGCCTCCTTTTCCCATTCAAGCCCCCCTCACTGGGTGGGAAAAGGCTGTGGGCTGTGTTGCATTGTGTTGTACATATCCTCACAAAGCTCATCTTCATCCTGCTGGAAGCTCTGCCGGATATTCTCTAAGCAAACTCACAATGAAGATTAATACAAAGTCCTAACCCAAATCCACACACGACCCTTTTCTCTTAGTTTAGGAAAATCTAAGAGACGTGATGAGCGAATGGCCTTAATGAAACGCACACTCTTTCCAAGGTGCAGTAAATCACTTGTAGCGTGACTGTGCGCTTATGTCATGTTTGTCCTGTGCTGTCACTAAAAACACTGTCCCCTCCACTGGCGCTGTGGTGCAAGGTGCACTCAGTGAAACAGCCTTTCCACTTCAAAGTGGATTCCCAGCAAAAAGCTACTCAACAAGAGACACAAAGTGGAATCAGACTTATCTTAAGTCAGTGATTAAATACATTAAACAAGGCTTCATAATCAGTTGAATTAGATGGATAATACATCACAGGGATGAGCAGCATGGAAAATAAGTGTAATCTACTTCAGTGAAAAACACTCCCAAACATGAGCGTAATGCAAGAGCGTGTGCTGTCAACGTTATGTCATTTTGCATGCAACCAGGCACTCAAAGCGCATCTGTGAGTCCAACAGCGTTGGTGTAAAAACACCCAAACACTGGGTACTTGACTGTTTAGATTTCTGCATAATGAGGTATGATGATAGATTGAGCTAGTGACGACAACGGGATATTTCAGACCCACCAATGGGAGCTCGACTCATGCATTGTTGTTACAGGAGTGCAACTCCCTGGGCAAAAAAAGTGGTGTCATTTATTTATTCTGCAGGGCCACATGGTGATATTTACCCTTCAAACAGACAGCGGAACAGGAAGGCCAAAAGATTGGATCTCACTATTTACGAAACAGGGCAGTAATACACCTGTTTTTGGCCTTAATCTCAGCCTGACCCTTTGTTGTCCTTTCGTCTTCCTGTTGTGCTGAATGCCTTTCCCATCATTTTTGTCAAAGTGAGGTGGGTAGTTTCGATGTGATCGTTGGGGTAAAAAGATACATACGTGAGCAGAGAGATATGAGAAAGCATGAAAGTGGAGCTGCTCCAGCTGCAAGCCTGCAGACAGTCAATGAATGATGCCTCTAATCGTTTCAGGGCGTTGTTTTTCTGCTGCCTGACCTAAAAGCATTGTGTCTGGTCCTGTTGTGTCTATTGTCTGCCTGTTATAAAAGTGCAAAACAGGGGACAAAAGAAAACTGACATAAGTAGCACACACACACACACACCTTTTCTCAAAAGGATCGGATTCATCACAGCTCAGCCTGGATGGCTTTCATGTTATTTTGATCAGAATAATGAAACCCAGAGTATTATTTTTGAGCCTGAAGTGGCTGCAGAGTGATTTTTCAGCAGATCTTTCAAAGATGTATTTTTTTTTTCTTGGTTTCCTTAGTGGATTAACTCTGTCAATATAGAAAGGGAAGAGGTGAGGCTCTGACACTGGTTAAAAACTACCAGCCATGTATGAGTAATTAGGTCAGTGTGCGTATGTGTTGATTCTGGTTTTAGTACAGTTTAAGTGTCAGTTAAAAACCCTGCTCCATTCATTCATTTCAAGTTGTGATTCTTTTCTGTCAACTAAAAGTTTTCTGTTGTGAAATGTTGCAGGTTAACAGCAGACACTGATCGATATCTTTCAGGCTGGATGCATTTCTACCAAACATTCCAAAAATCTCAGTAAAAAGGGATTTTTTTTCAGGCAGCACAACAACACAAAGTAGAGACATAGTAGATACTAACATAGTGCAGTAAGAATTAGCTTCCTCCCTTTGATGCCTTGCAGATCTGTATTTTCTTCTCTGAAAGAGCTTTAACTCAGGTCAACCATGATAAATTGTAATAAAAGTTTCATTTTCCAAAGGTGGCCTCAGTGGAGATCTCACTGTTCTGCAGGGAGCAAGATCAAACACAAAACACAGATATGTTACAGTCTGACTATTGACCTCTACTATCCAAACAGGTGGGTTTTTTTTGTTTTTTTTTGTAAAGCAGTTTCTACGAGTTACATAAATGTGCCACCTCCACAGTTAAAATGTTCCATTATTCACCTCAAAAGTCACTCGATGTCACTTTGCCACTACGGTATAGCCCTCTATAAAGTTCCACAACACTGTGGTTTGACCTGTTACACGAGTAGTGCAGGCTCACAGCAGCTTTGACAGCTTGGTTTCCTGTCCTTAAACTGCCCACAACCTGTTCCATAATGCAGGAGGAAAAGAACAGTCTGATGATATAATCCAAATAAAAAGTGTCATGCTTCGCTTTCTGCACAGCACGATCAAAAGGTGCCTGAACTGACAATTCTAGCAACAGGTGGTTGGGTGCAAGTGATCCAGAACGGCACTAAAATTTAAATGAGGGTTATCGTTTCATTAAGAGAGTTTGTGTTTCTAAACCGCCCTCCACTGATGTGAAGCTTTAAATACTCCAAGTCTTAATTCAGTTCTAACCTTGGTCAGGACGCTATAATCAGGAAATGCTGCTTGCATGAGTCTCCTTTTCAGGGTGTTGTCTTAATCAAGTTAATACTGGAAATATTACAGGCCATGTAAATGTTATGTCTGTGTACAGCTGCCAGAAAAAGATCTGATTTTTGGCCAGGTTTTTGTCATGTCCAAGACAGGCTAAGGGAAGTCATAAACTAAGCACAGAATATGATGCATCGCATGTAGAAAAGCTTCGAAAGGGCAAATAGTGTCACACTCTCACAATGAGACAATAAAAACTAAAATACTTAGAAGAAAAATCTATTGGATCCCATTCAGAAAGTCTGGCCTGCTACGGTGTGTTATTCAACACTTTTTCTTCTGATCTCACAGCTGTGCAGATCATTAGCAAACAGTTGCACGGGAACCACAGGACCTGCCAAAAACCGCTGCTGCAACTCCTGCTGTACATCCTGGGGTCACGGCAGGCCTCTGGGACCAAATCCATCGAAGGGAGACTTTAAACAAGACACTTTCAAATGTAAGAGCTACTTGCGATGTCAGATCCGAGGCTGTACAGGATCACGGCCGCTTATTCGTGACCTGAGGTCTGAACAGTAGGAAGTCAACAGCACGCAGTGGTATTCTCATTAATTCTCATAGGGATTTCAGGTAGAACTGTGGACTGTTGTGCAACTTCACTTACTTGACCTGCATTTTAATACTGAAAAATCTAAACTACACAATAGATGCACTGTTCACAACGTTAAAATTAATATTTTGCAGGTGCAGTAAAACTTTAAATCATGCTCTCTACCTCAGCTGTGCTAACAATTGCTAATTAGCAATAAACACAGACTATAGTTGCTGCTGATCAACCCTGTGTTCAACAATTTTGGACATTTTGGCAAAAATGTTGTATTGGAAAGTATTAATTTGTTGTAAGGGTAATCATTTTTTGCAACTTGACAATTTACTTTAGGCGTCCATCCATCCATCCATCCATCAACATGACATGCATACAGCATCCTATAATTTGGTTGCAGTTACTAGTTTACTTATATAGAATTTATTTTTTTTTTTTTACGAAAACAGCATTGTGCTAGAGATAATGCCATTTTTTTTCCAGGTATTTGGCCAAAACTCAAATCAGGACAAATTTAAAAAGCTCTTTATTAAGGAAGTATGTTCACACCCAGCAGACCTGACCACACAACATCGTCTGCACCACAGACAAGCTGCACAAGGGGCAAACCCCTAACGCACCAATCACACAGAAGGAGACAGAGACATGATCATCAGAAAAGCAGAGAGAGAAACAAGACGATGACTTGGAGTCTGGGGAAACTGTCCAAATCCAAAGTATTTGGAATGAGACGCCAATATTTAGTGAGAGACGATGCAAGGTCGGACCAGCGGATGGGATCAGGGTTGATTTGATTTTGGTGGTCAAAGGTAAGGTCATTATAACCACATGTCTGTCCCATTTTCATCAATGCATATCTTAGGGACACCTGGAGGACAACACATAACCTCTAGCACAAACATCCACTGATTAGATTAGGAGTCTTGTACGGACAGATGTGGAGGCAATTTGAGACAGATTAGTTGAGACATAACAGTACAACTTTTAGACTTCATTCTTGTTTTATTTACGCATCTGGTTCAGGTATATTTACCATGTGCGTGTTTAGCTTGGGTCCCAAATATTAATATCCAGTTAAAGGCAGACTTCATTAATTTTCAACTTACTTCCTATGGTTTTAGTTTGAGGAGTACATGTACAATATGATGATGGCAAAGACTACATCCTCTGTAGTGTGAGCAGTGAGATGACCGTGTCTAAATTGTAACGCCCCCCTCGATAAGGTCATCTGGAGGAGGGTTTTTTTTGTTTTGTTTTTTTGGTAGAAGCAGAGAGATATTTTGATATCCATTTTTTGGACATGTGCTCCCAAAACTACAGCCATAGAAAGTACATTGAAAATAAGTGAAGTTGCCCTTAAAGTTCCAAACTCCCAACATCTTTTGAAATCAGTTTTCACATGACATCCAAGCTGTGTCTGTTCCATTTACAAGAAGATAAAAAAAAAAAAAGTTCTGAGCTAATGTTTAATATCATCTTTATGCAGCACATGAGGAACAGAGTTGGCCTTTCAGAATAAAATCCCAGAACTTTTACTGTCTGTCACTTAGGACAATCAAGATCACTCAAATTTAAATGTCAAATCAAATGATCTGCACTATTGACACTAAAAGCACTTTACACTGCTTCTTATTCACCTATTCACACACACACACACACACACACACTGTATGCAGCTGACCAACACTCACCGTGAGCAACTAAGTTGAGGTTCAGTGTCTTGCTCAAGGACACTTCGACATGTGACTGGAGGAGCTGGGGTTCGAACCAACAGCTGTGAGATTGGTGGACGACCGCTCTACCTCCCGCGCCACAGTCGCCAAATTTAGCACTTGAACAAACAATTTCACTGTGCTGTTATGATCTATTGCAATACACACTGTGAAGTTATCATTAGTGTTACCTACATAGTGTATGTTTGAAATGGAGGGTGAGCAATGCTGCACATTTTATCTGTTTTGCCATAAAACATGATGTGTCAGCCAACTCAGTCCAAGTGTGTTTACCAGCAACGGCCAACATGATATTTCTAATGTCATCATACAGTCCATGCCGAGGGATTTTCTTTTGAACATATTGAGCTACAACACAAAAGCTAGAGGTGGTAAAAACACCATCCCACACACTGATGTTGTAAGATCAACAGACATCAAATACTTAAGCAGGTTTATAACCAAGAACCACGCTGACACAGCATTTAAGCCATGGCCCCTTTTTTTCTTTGAAAACAGCCCATTACTACCAATAAGTCAAAATCTCTACGCCTCAGTATGATGTGTCTCATTCTTCTGAAAGGCTAATCTGTTTTACACTCGCCCGCCACTTTACAGGGTACACGTTGGTAGTACCAGGTAAGACCCCCTTTGGCCACAGAACTAGCTTAATTGTTTGTGGCGTAGGTTTAAAAATTCAATTCAATTCAATTCAACTTTATTTATATAGCGCCAATTTACAACAAAGTCATCTCAAGGCACTTTACAGAATAAAGTCCAGACTACACAAGTATGTAGAAGCAACCCAACAAATCCCCCTTGAGCAAGCCCTAGGCAACAGTGGAGAGGAAAAACTCCCTTTAATGGGAGAAACCTCCAGCAGAACCAGGCTCAGGGTGGGCGGCCATCTGCCTTGACCGGTTGGGGTGAGTGGAAAGTGGAGAAAGAAAAGAAAGAGCAACAAAAGCAACAACGAAAAGCAACAACAAAACAACAAAAAGCAACAACAAAACAACAAAAGCAACAACAAAACAACAAAAAGCAACAACAAAGCATCGTGCAGGTTGTAGGATATAGAATTAATGGTATACAGTAGTGACAAGTAAATGTATAGAGAAAAGCTAGTTCAGGTTGAGTGAGCAGTTTAACTATAAGCTTTATCAAAAGGAAGGTTTTAAGCCTAGTCTTAAAAGTAGAGAGGTGTCTGCTCCCAATTTGGATTGGAAGCTGGTTCCACAGGAGAGGAGCTTGATAGCTAAAGGCTCTGCCTCCCATTCTACTTTTGCAAACTCTGGGAACCACAAGTAGGCCTGTATTTTGGGATCAAGTGGTCTAATCAGGCGATACAGAACTATGAGATCTTTTAAATATGATGGAGCTTGACCATTAAGAGCTTTGTATGTAAGGAGGAGGGTTTTGAACTCTATTCTAGATTTTATGGGAAGCCAATGAAGAGAAGCTAGTGAAGGTGAAATATGATCTCTCTTTCCTAATCCAGTCAGCACTCTAGCTGCAGCATTTTGGATTAATTGAAGGCTTTTTAGAGAGTTATTAGGACACCCCAGAAGTAGGGAATTACAGTAGTCCAACCTAGAAGTAACAAATGCATGGACCAGTTTTTCGGCATCACTTTGAGACAGGATGCTTCTAATTTTAGCAATGTTCCGTAGGTGGAAGAAGGCTGTTCTAGAGATTTGTCTTATATGTGCTGAAAACACTGGGATGACAGCATCATGCAGTTGCTGGACTCTACTAATGCAAATTAGGTAGAAATAGTGGAAAATATTGAACAGATGAACCTAATAAAAGGGCTAGTTGGATTATATGTTTTACTGGCATATACCACATATACACCACATATATACCACATTGCCTATTGGATGTACTAAACATTGGATGCAGTAATTGTATTGCTGCATCACTGTTTGGCTTCTTCCTGTCTCCCTGCATGACCTACACCAAGGTTTGGTGTATGCAGGTTTTTGTTTTCGCTTTTATTGTCAATTCGGCATCTAACTGGTTTTATATCTCACCAACGAAAAACTGAAAAATAGCCAGCAGTTTAACGCTTCCACATTTACAGAAATAAGAAATGTTCAATGCTCCCATGAGTAAAGTGAAACATTGCAAACATATTTTGACTCTGCTACTGCAGTGCCCTGCCAACAGGACCACCAGCTGCTCAGGCAAACCACAGTCTTACTTTTCTTCTCCCCGACTTAAGAGCCTTGGAAGCAGGGCAGATGTCAGTTTGAGACTGCTTACATGACACTGTACTCGGGGGGACATGCTCTTGTTCATATCTTGCACTCAAACACAGTAGTCAGAACTGTGGACCTGTCTACAGCAGCTTAGAGGAGGCTGCTGCAGCAGAAAGAAGTTTCACTTGGGTCTTTAGAGACTAGTTTGGGGTTTCCTCCAACCATTGGGCCGATCCTCAACAAGAAGTCGCGCGTAAAGGCTACGCAGAGTTTGGGGGGGAAAAAAAAAATTAATCCAGCTCTAGGGGGCTGTATGTTTTCATAAAAGGCTGATGTCAGTCTTAAAAACCTATAAACAAAACCCCACCAATAAAACAAATCTATGTGTGAAATCATTCCTTCTTGAACGGCAGTATTTTTATTGAGCCATCTGAACTGATCCAAAGGTTGAATCATGTCACCCAGATTTCTTTCTTCTTATTTGGAAACGTTTGGCTACTCAACCAAGCAGCTTTAGTTATATCCTCCAGAGTTCGCCTTGTCCTGCATAGGCTCGTTAGGTGGGGGAGGAGCCTATTTAGGTGAGAACATGGCGTAGTCATAGGGACGTAATCTTTATGATCTATAATCCCCTAGGATGGGATTGTTAGGTGTGGCCTCCTTGGTGGACATGTGAAGTGGTCTTGATGTTCCTGTCCAACATATTAAAAGCATATATCACCATTATTCCGCACTACTTTCCATAATCCATTAACACTTTTTTAAGTGTTTATATACTAAGAACCTACACATGTATCAATAGAATTATACATTTCTATTTTATTAATGTTTCATCACTGTTTCAACTTCTTTTTTTCCCCCCTTATACACAGTTTTCAGAATCTGCTGCTAACTAATACTCGATACTCGATACTCGATAGCACTCGATATTCTATATTATCTTTCTGTTTTTGCACCATTGCCAAGAAACACCCCAGTCTGCACGTGTGTCACTCAGTGCTGCTGGGTTTCAAGAAATTTCCAGTGCATTCCCAACTCCATCTGCAACCCTACAAGCCACCCCCTCCCCCAAAGGGGGACCGTTATTCAATGTCTGCTGTTTTTTTCCCCGTGTTTGCTGGATGTGCACAGTCAGGTTTGGTGACTGTTCAGAGGTGCTTTGGAGAACGAGACCTCGTGAAGCCCCAGATTGTGTTGATACAGTTGCTTAGCCTGAGGCTTGACAACAGCCCCTGAAAAGAGGGACCAGATAAATGATTTGAGCTCTTGGCAGTCACCTTCGTCTCTATTCAGCTCCCCCCAGACCTAAGAGGTTATGGCTCTCAAGCTGAGCTCAGCTGAGTCCAGTCCCAGACCCTGCTGACCACATCCTACTGGCCTGTATTCTCTAAATGAACACTGATTATTTATCACGTGCCTGCTTGATCTGATTTCAGCCCTGAACACTTTCCTGGAACTGGGGACAGCGCAGACCATTTTCAATCAGAAGGAAGATCACCTGAGATTTTAGGAACTTCACTAGTTTGTGTTGCTCCTGGAGAACAGACTTTACATCATAATAATTATGTTGAAATAGGGGGAAAAATTCCAAATTTATCTGGGCGGATTCCATGGAACCTTCTCACCCACCAAACGGATTTGAACAAAACACAAGACCACCCTTTTGCAGAGGAAGCATTGTGTAGATCTAACACATGAAGGAAAATGTGAGTCACTGCTCACTTCCAATAAATCTGTTTAAATCAGATCAGAGTCCAAGCACATGCCCACTGTTATACTGAAGATTGTAACACAATTTCATAAGCAAGTACACTCTCTGAAAGGCACCTGCTGTGATGTTAGATGTCAAAACAAGACTCTACTTTGAAAGACTTTTGGAAGACGTTCAGGGACAATGGTAATAGATCTGATCAGAATCCATCAGGTCAAAAACAAAAACACTCAACTGCTGTGCTGAAATGAAGTCACAAAAGAAAAGCAACAAATCAATTCTAACACTAAATGTCCTGATGACAAACATTCAAAACTAGGGCAGCAGTTCAAAAGAGTGAGATCAGCTGAAGGCGTGTAGACACATGTCCAAACTGCATGTCATACCGAAGCTCCTGAGAGTTACACGATAGTAATATATAAAATACATCCAACTCGTGGATTCTGTGACTGAAGTGTAAAGTTTTGCTGTTTCCAACTGGGGATGCAGGACGTCAGTCTGACGACAAAGCCAGGAAGACAGTGTAAGAATTCAGCCCGAGTTAAGCTGTTTGCACCAACTTGCCTTTACAACATCAGAAGCCCATGTTTTGTACCTCAGTCATTGTATTAGACCAATTTCCTCCAGATACAGTAGAAACCCTTAATCCTGCTTTTCTTTCCACTAATTATCTTCATTATTCTGCATTAGGATGACAAATGAAGATAAATGGTGTTATGAGTCTCTGCTATTTTGGGGCTATAATTTGACTTTGAAAATTAAAAACACGTCTTTTTCTTTCTTCTTTTTTTTTTCTACCCCGGTGCAGCTCTGATCAAATTACACTGTTACAGCCAAAAGTGGAAACGCACACTTCCTAAATATGAAAATGGTCTTTGAAGAGTGGCTCTTTATCACTGATGCTTGCTTAAGATTTTGTAACATCACATCACATGTCACTGTTACTACAGTTGTTGCTTTGTTTATTTGTGTTGTTCCTCACCCCCTCATCTTTACTTTCTCTCCCTCTGCTGTTAAAGGTCATAAGTTGATTTTCTATTTCTATGTGGAAAACAAGGGCAGTTTTTTCCGCTCGGCCACTGCTGTGTGTCATTAACTGTGTGTATGGACAACATGAATCATGTTTTTGATACCATTGAGCTGCTTCTATTAAGTCAACTCTTTTCCTTCTCAACTTATTGAAAACAGCTCCTTCGGTCAAGGCGAGGGGGACCGCTCCGTGTACAAGCCTGTCGCATAAAGTTCGAGATCAAAAACCAATGTTTAAAACCATTAAGTCATTCACTCATTAATAACTTCATGGTTTTATTTTGCTGCTATATTAATATCAACACAAATTATTTAGTAAACACTGCAATTCAAAATGTGATATTCAGCTGCTGATAAAATTCAAATTATTATGGCTTCTCCTATTCTTTCAGTGAGAGGCATCGCCTGATCACATTTACACCTGGAAGCTTCCCAGTACAACCACAGTCTGACCACAGTCTTATTTATTTAACATGTTTAATGCTATAATTGTTGATGATGGCAAATGTTAGGCATATGTTAACATTTAAATAACAAATGGCTTTTTTAAGAGATGTTGTCAAAAAGGGCAAAGGGCAAATCACAGAAAGGCTCACACTTCACAGAAGATCTAATTCCTACTGAAAACTATGCAAACTTGCAGTACAACATCCAGTTTGCCTGATTCCAGCATTATTAAACCTTTTTATTGTCATGATTATACTCAAACAGTATAGAAAAATGTAACGATGCAAAATTAAAACCCAACGTGTTATTTAACCGTTGATGAAAAAAATAAACAATCTTTCTTGAACCTCGACCAAAGGACCTGACCTCAACATGGGACTCAGCAGTGCTTTGTACATCTGCCCCCCTCCCAAACCACCTCCTTGTAAAATGCTGACATTGTTGCATCAGAGCATAGTCATCCACTAAATACATTCCCTGTGTTTGCAGTTTAGCTGCACATGAATGAAATTTTTATATCATTTTACAATTTTAACATCATGTATGTCATTGATATCGGTTTATTAAGGAGCTGAAGGCTCAAACTGTTTACTTTCGGACCATCTGTAGCATTGCTGGATTCATTAATGTGTTGTTATTGTTTAGCTGTTTAGGTATTGGCCTATTGTAGCATTGCAGTACTGCTATAATATTGCAAAACCTGCATAAATTGAGGATTTGGGGAAAATATCTCAAGTAAACTGGAACTTAAGCACCTATCTTGGATGATGGAAAAATCACTTGCTGGCTTTTGTTATAATGCTAGTAGAGCATGTCTGAAGGTCTGAAAGGTGCTCATGCTGCCAACACGTGCCATCAGCCGCACATGCTCATCCTCCAAGCCACCCAACAGGTTTAGCCCCTGGGAGATGGCATAGCCGGTCAATCAGCCAGTGCCTAGGGCCATAGGGGATAATGTTCTACAATGAACACAGCACTCACCTCATTTTCCACTCAGCACTGCTGCTGTGATGCTGCATGTTCGCCTGTTGGACTCCTCATTGACTGCAGTCTTTAATTGAATGCCGACTGTGTTCACACAATCAATGCGTTTAAAAGCTAGGAGCAGAATCGTGTGGCCCCCATGCTGTCCTCATCCGTCAGTCTTCACATTTTTCAACAGCTTACTGAAAAGCCACACAACAAAAGAACAATGTGTTAAATTATGTGATTCATGATCACACAAGCCATTATTATTACACATCAAGTTCAGTAAGGTGTGTTTTCAACACCCTCCTTTCTGTTCAGGACCTCACCCCGGGGAGGGAATGAGGTCATGTTGTTCAGGAAAAAATTCATCTATCAGGACAATAGTCCACTTGCAATTTCCCAGGGTGCAGTGCTGAGCTGTACCAATCAGATGCCTGGGAATCAATGCCTACAGTTTCTCATAGTCAGAAGGGCACAGCTAACCATCTGATACCATGAAACTACTTCCTTCCTTGGCGAGTGCTGAAGGGAAGCCAACAAAGAAAAGTTAACACCCAAAAAGTAACCAGTTCCTCCTCACTGTAACAATAAAGTGTGCAGCTAATTTTATATTTATGACATTTAAGGCCAATTATGAAAACCTCCCTTCCAATAAAAAGACTGTATAGAAATTGCCAATATTTTAATTGCCAAGTGAAGGAGCTAACTGGCTGCTATTTTTAGAAGTATACAGCACATGGAAGTTCATCATCCCCCCCCCATGGATCTTGATTTCAGTAAATAAATGTCCTGCTTTGTTCATTCAATCAACAAATTGCTTTGGAACATAATCATCCAGTGAACGTACACACACCCTTTTGCAGTTTAGTTCTGCAGGAACGTGAGACAGGAATGCTAGAGAAATGAAATCTCATATTAACCATTTCGAAATTCTGCTGTTCACACATTCACATTTTTTAAACTCTAATAATCCACCTTAATCAGTCCAAATTCCAGTCCAGCATTTGTAAAGTGAATCAGATCCATCAAACAGAGTTGACCTATAATCAGAGCTGCTGACATTAAAGGTCAGTAAAGCAGTGCCACCTTACCCGAGTAATAGTAGAACTGGACTTAAATTAGTTTTTGTTCACTTCATTGAAATATCTATCCATAAAGTCTCTGTAATGAATAAGTTAGAAAAATTCCCATTTATAATGTATGTAGTGATGATCACGAATGCTCGAAATACCTGGTAACTTGGTGGTTGCCCAAACTTTATTCATCCAATCTCACTTTTTCTGCAGCGTCCATGTGAAGCATATGGTGGCAGCTGACACAGCAGCTTTTTCATTTAAATTTGAAAGCGTCATACTTTTAAACTGTGATATCTGTTTGAAATTGCTCTATGAGCATCAGGGCAATTGGTTCTTAATGGGTGTGGAGCGGTTAGGTGGCTCATCAAACACATTCAGGGCTTTGTAACTGTTTAAGTCTAAAGATCTGGTTCACGTATACTTTAAAATCGAGGCCCAACTCATATTTGGTCTCTTGTGGATGACAGGAAAACCGCAAAAAGTCACCTTCTACATTATATTTGGTTACTAAAATACACTGTTGATATGGGAACAGATCTGGACAGTCATCAAAGCAACATTTTTCCCATCCAACCCTCTGAAATGAATGACACCTGAGGTGGAGAAAGAAGAATGACACATTGCTCACATCTTAATAGAGCAGCTTCTTTAAATAGATGGGTTGAATGTGTCACCTCTTGCTGACCTGACATGGTTTGCTTGCTAAACTGAGAACAGCCGTCATTCATTGATTGAAATGGGGAATTTAAAAATAAAAAATGTAAAATCTGACACGTGTATCGCATGGTCATCTATCACTGTGTGTATTTTAATGCACAACTAGATTGAGATTCAGAGTAAAAATAGCTGCTCTTCTTTGAGGCTTTACAGCAGGCTATACGTGTTCCAACTGTGCAAAACACGTGGGAGGGAATTGGTGTATTTTGCAACACAATTATTTTCTGCTGTGGTCGTTACAATTACATTAGAATGATCTTATTTGCTGCTTCAATCAGTCCCTTCTTGGTTCTTGATTTCTTTGTTTTTTTTTAATTCTTGTGAACACAATATTTCAGAAAAGCCTTGAGGGAATTTCTTTATTACTGGCGAAAACCTTTACTTGGATTCAAGGATCAAGTGCATTCTCGAGACACATTTATGTAAACAGCTGACTGTTTAGCGGAGGAACACACCCATGAGGGGCTTCTCTCATTTTATCTTTGTTCTTTTGATTTTTCATATTATGTATTGCTACTTTGATTTTTTTTTTTTGACTTTTGAAGATTTTAAACAAATTGAAACTTCTGATCCCTTATGCATGTTCGAAGGATGACTGCTTAAATCCATTCTGTGCAGAAATGCTGTTTGAAAGAAAGCAACCGCACATTATAGACACAATTTGCTAAATATGTTTAGTAAAAGCATATAAACAGTTACAGTGAATGGCAGCTAATCATGGGTTACAGTAAGTGTAACAATTCCTGAGAATGGGACAATGTTGGTTCCTTCACTTAATAGCTTTTACCAGTGCTTTCAAACTATTACATCTTCACACTGCTTCCTCCACTAATTAAACCTTGTGATATAGTTGATAGTTCCAGGAAAAGCTACTAAATGGAGCTTGATGATGGATTCCTGTTCCTGACGTCAAGAAAGTATTGTGATGTTCCAAAAATGTCCAAGACCATGATGTCAATGTTGTTTCTTGACCCTCCACCCAACACCTTTAGAGCTAAACTGAAAAAGATCCGTAGGTCAAATGAGTTGGTATCACATCTACACACAAATCCACACAGAATCAACAACTCCGCAGTTGCCCTCAGCTCTATGGAGCATTTTAGTGTTTTCCAGCCCACAGCTTTCCTAGTTTGGTCCACTCTCAGGTCTCTCTCCAACTACATTTGCAGCTGTGATAGGCAGCTGTTTTCTCTGATACTCTTGTGAACCCATTCTTCGTGGAAAATGGAACATGTGGCAGCTAAACAGCCAGTGGTTTTCTCTTGAGTTGGTAGAGACCAAAGCAGAGCTAAGGTTAAAAATTAGGTTTTAATCCACGAAAACACTAACAAAAGGTTCAATACACAAACAACTCCAACTTCGTGAGCTGATAATGTAGCAAAACAGTTTCTCTCTGAACTCGTCTGCCCCCTGTTGGCCCAAAACTAATAAATGTGTTTCTATTTTAAAGATATCTAGCTAAAAAAAAAAAAAAATACAAACAGGAGCCAAACCCAAAACCTTTTTGGCAGAGACTGAGGATCAGGGGCTGGGTTCCACACAGTTTCAGAAACTACACTTCCCCTCATCCCAATTCTCTCTGACCACACTGTCTGCGTAGCAGCGGCCAACTGTGGACTACACCACGGACATTCCAGCTGGGTCTAATTTGGCTCCTTTCCCCCCCACATTCTGTAAATTTTATTATTAATTTTAATCATAACTGTTTCCTTTTGCGGTTATGTTAATATCTAGAAATATGCTGCTCCAGCCTCAGATCACTCTGAAGTGTTTGCGTGGTGTGTGATTAAAGGCGTCTGGAGCCTGAAGTCCAGCCTTCGTGTGGGTAGGTGGGGTGGCAAGTCTTTCCAGGAATATCTCAAATAAATCAGGTGTGATAGCTAAATGGGAAAGAAATGGACCATTTTCCATATCCACATTCCAAATATTTCCTTACAGGAAATTCAAGGTTTAACACCTTTTGTCACAGAAAACTTCTGCTTTGCACAAAAGAGAATTTGCCCGAGATTGTAAGCGACATCTTTTTCCACAGGTTTGTTTGTTGTATTTTCCCCAGGCAACAACAGAATCATTCGTTTATGCACCTCCGTCATGCTATCAGCCATTCCCCCTCCTCCCGCTGTCATCCTCCCAAAGCTTTTCCAATACATTCTCGACAACACACTTTGAGTAATTGTAGTGGTCAATGCAGCAGGCCAGATATCCAAACAGGAAACAGGAAAAAGTGCTGAAATTATTCCAATCAAGTAAGATTGGATGATGGAAAACAAGGCAAGAGGAGACATGAAAGGAGGGTCAGAAAGTGGACTCTTGAAATCGGCTTCACATTGCTGCTTGTTTTGATAGTCATGATTAAAAATGGACAGCTGAAGACATGCCCACAGTCACAGACTCATCTTGATTTTATTACCGCCCAGATTTAATCCTATGGAATTATTTTTAGTTTGGTGCACCGGTGTTATCAGAGTTCTCCCAGTGACTGGATTCAGCTGTGTGGGATTATGTTGAGGTGAGAGACGGAGGTCTTTGCATGCAGACAGGCCCAGAGTGCGGTCATGCAAAGGTCTCCGCATCCACACTGGGCCTACTGCCATTAAAGGCTGGTCATGCTGTTGGCCTGTCATACAGTGTTGATGTTTGGATGGAGAAAATGTAAATGGAGTGTAATTTTTGGATGACATCTCTCTCTTTCTCTCTCCTTTTTGTCTTCTCCTGCCAGTGGTATCGATTCTGCAAATTGGTAAATGTTGTCTTGTGAGGCATTACTGAGAGAAGTGGATTAGATCCTTTTCTTTTCAAAACACTCCTTCGTGTCTCAGTGCACTTCACCATTCATTGCTTTAGTGAGGAGGCAAATGGGTTATATCAGTTTTTGATGCCTGGTTGTCACATTGCCATTAGAAACAATATTATGGGGATGATAGAGGTGAAACTGAGTACCTCATCCTCAGGCCTGTCAGCTGGACCACGCTTTAGAAGCAGACCATGCGAAACTAATTATATTTGCTACTAGCCTGTTTAGCAGTTTGCCAAAGTGAAATTTTGCTCGGCACTCTGTGCAGCTCTGTAATTTGTTGTCTCTGACACGTTCTAAAAGATGTAAACTTGATATTTACTGCAGGATTTACGCCCCCCCCCCCCCTTAATACCTCCTAAAGACTTCTGGCCGCTCAACTGTTTTTTTAGCCTGTTGAACCATTTAATTTTGAAGATGTGGAGATGTGGCATCCATTCAGGGGTCTGAGTTTTGGCCACACTACTTAATAATTTCTTAATATGAGGGCAAGTGAAAACTAGTGTAAGTTTCAATGCAAGTCCAAGAAGATTAAAACATATTGCACAATTGTTGTCCAGTAGCAGTCTAAACTTTTTTTGGTTATAGACTTTTCCCCTCTTTGTATCAACTATGGGCAATGATATTTTGGAAAAAGTATTTTTTAACAACAGACCACTGTCCATGTCTGTGTACAGTCTCTACAGTGATTTATCAATAACGCGAGAGATAATTGCACAAACCACTTTCACATATTGCATAATTCTTACTCTCCAAGTTAAAAACTAATGGCTTAATTGATTAGTAACTTACAAATTATTGCATAACCTCAAACATGTGGCAAAATGTATAATTTATTGGTTGTTTTGATTTGAAGGTGATCATGAAGACAGAAAAGGAAAGACAGTCAGGGGAGACGCAGACCCAGAAAGCAAACCTAACTTGAAGAGTTGTTTTTCCCTCAAGTATTAACACAGCAACACTCAGCAATGTGATAGAGGCTATGTTGACGCAACAACTAGCGTCAACCTGTGATGGAGTTTGGGTTCATATACCAAAAAAAAAGCCGCAAGTGTTTTGACGCTGATGGCAAACTAACTGCTGTTTAAATGTCAAAAACATTAAGAAAAAAAAAGAAATTCCCATTCCTAGTCCTATTGTTGATTCTAGTGACAACAGTATTTGTTTGCAGTCTGAATGAATTCAATAGAACAGTTTGCAGTCTCAGGCCTGTGGTTTACCAATCAGCTATGTTCAGCACTGCAAACTCTACTCAGATGTTTCGTGGTAGGAAAGTAGTCTTTGGAACACTTTTGAGGCCCAGGAACCAAACTCAGACACTGATTCTAGCACTTTTCTTGCAGAGTCCCTCTGGTGGGAAAAGCCTTAACTCTGGAAAAAAAAAGTGTTTTTTGCAAATTCACTGACTGCTACAATTGACAGTGAATACACAGAAAAGAATTTAAGGTCAAAACAATAGGAAGCCACATACAGTATCAGAAGGCCCAACACTGCTGACTCACGCCACACATTGGAGTAAGTCAGACAACTCTAATTCAAGCCACATTCCTACAAGAAAGGCTTGAATTCCAGAGCTATTCCTGCATATGGCACACAATGGAGTGACCACACACCAAATTAGCCATGCAGATACAAAAACACATTTAAGAGTGCACGTCAAATCAAACTATTCATTTGATCCCTTTTACAGGAAGTAGCTTCCCTTATCTAGTCCCAGGTCGACATCAAACAGGGCATTTCCAAGTTGTTAAATGTGCCTGACATCTTTGTACAGCTGAAAGCGTGGTTGCGATTCCATGTGTTTACAGACGAGTGTCCCCACAGAGTGGCTTTGGCCACCCAGCCACAACAGTCCATGAAAATGCAGGGTCAAGACATCAAAGGCTTTTTCGAGATTATTCCAGTCAGGAGCATGAAATAACACTGTGACAAATACAACTCCCATGGCAGAATACAATGTCCCTCATCCGTTCGCTTTCTGTTCCTAATCAGGTTGCTTATAAATGTCCAAAATTAAACCAGGCCGCTCCCTGGAATGTGGCTTCATGGTTGTACTGGAGCTTAACACAAACAGGTCAACACTTAGCACCATGAACAGACTCTGTCTTCAATAAGTCTGCTATCTGGTGGTTCTTAAATCTCATTCAATTAGCTTGTTTAGGCTGCTCAGAATAGGAAGAGACTTTCATCACATGACAGACTGGGGTGCAAGCTAAACAAAAAGTGCTTCGGGTAACAGGAAATGCAATATGTAACCTAAAAGATGTGTTTGTCAAACCTCTGTTTCCCATACGTGTTTGTAGCACTGTGTCTGACACCTTCCCAAACTTGAAAATCTGAAATGTGACACTTCTGCAAAAGAGGCACAAGGCCCAGGATGTTTCTGAAAGAGATCACTTACAGGTGTAGACCCCAATCCACATTCGTACCCCTCCTGATACACAATAAATGAACTGCCATTTAGAACAGCTAGAGCCATTTGCCTTTGACTTGTTCTGATGCTACCCTCCAAAATATGATCCAAAGATCTGGATTCAAATGTATTGAACCCTTAATCTGTGAATGAGTCAAGACTTTCGGCCATGACGGAGCGTGTATTATTAGATTTCTCAAAACAGTTTCTCTGAAATGTCTTCTTACAACCATCTGTATACATCTGCTTTTTATGTGTCCGTGCTGGCGACAGACATTAGACAAGACAAGACATGAAACAAAAATAAAACCCTCAGATACCCACTTGGACGCAAGCATGAACCGATTTGACTTTGGAGGTCAAGGTCAATCTGACCGCATGTCCATCTCATTCTTCTGAATATAACAAATCTCAAAAATGACTTGTGGCGATTTAAATTTGGCACAAACATCCAACTGGACTTAGGGGTGAACTGATTAGATTTTGGTGGTTAAAGGTTAAGGTCTGTCCCATTCTTGTCAGTGCATTATACTCAGGATTGCCTGGAGGAAATTTTATTGCATATGGAACAAATATCAACTTGTACTTATGAATAAACTGATTAAGTCAAGTTTTAAACTGCAGTCTCCTTAAAAAGAGCTCAATTTATAAAGAACATGGAGCTAATTCCTTGTCTCAAGAAACAACTCTCATGTAACATGTATATGGCATGTGAATATTGCATACATACAGATCCATCAACATAAGCTGGTACATACAGTAGATGCAAATAAACCGCTAAGAATTTCTGCTTACCATAAATAACTGGAAATTATTACATCATTACGGTGACAGGTAAGAGAGTGATAATATACCTCCATCACTGACTTGAAATTAAATAACAATTGCTTTGTTGTTCCCACTCTTGCATCTGTTTAAGGTTTGTAATCCACTGCACTATCCTTCATCCCTGGAGTTCTGCTCTGTGCTGTGTATACTGGGAAACTTTGGCAGGAAGTCTGGAGTGTGTATGAGTGTATTGTCTACATGTGAGGTTGGGAGTGCACGCAGCCACATACAGCTGTGAAAACACCTCTAACACTTGACTGCTGCAGAGCGACGCCCTAGACACTGCACATGTGGTCCAATCTGGTGATGATGAGCACAGGTGAGTTGTCTAAGTGCAATATGTGGAAGTTCTGCTTCCATAAGCTGCAGAGAGACCTGCCTTTGGCTGGTGTAAGATCACTTTCTCCTTTTACAGTTTGTTTATGGTGCACTGATACAGAACAAACAGCGTATTTCTGAGCAAGAAAAGTACATTTTGCATTTGTTGCCCCTGCTGGATTCCCTGGTTCCAGTTGTGCTTTTCAATCCCTTCAACAAATTTGATTTATATAAAAAGAAACCTGAGCAAGTTAGCAGCTAATTTTCTTTCATGACAAAGTCTCTGCACTAAAATAAGCCTGCTCACAATAAAAAGGGAAAACAATCCGCTTGCCAATCAAAATTGAGCTCTCCAGCTGCCGAAATAGAGAGCAGTCAAGACTGTGTTTTGAATCCTGCCATCAATGGTGAAGTTGGCCTTTACAGTTTTCAAACCATTCTTGTAATCAGGATTGATAGTGAACAAGACACAAGCCTCTGAGACAGAGTTTGGTTCCACTAGAGTGCAATATTTTTTTATTTCACAGCGTTCAACTGTGTGTTTTTAACAGTTCTATGAGCTTTTACCATGTTTTCTGCAGTGTAATTAGTGTCTGCAGCTAACTAGCTTCCAGTGGGCAGCTTTGAACTCTTTCCACGGCTAAACACCTCACAGGCCAAGAAAGACGTGCAGGGGAAAAAAAAGGAAAGAAAAGCACATAACAAATCAATATTGATGTACAAAATCTGATCTGCCCTTGTTTTGGTTTTTTTGAAACTCACATCACAGGTGGACGAAATCAAGCTGTTTTCACATCTCGTGCTCTAAAAATCTCATGCTACTCAACTGAGATTCCAAAAGGTCTGATAAAACTATTTGATATCATGTGGCTTTCAAAGGAATCTAATCTGGAAATGATGCAGTTGGATAGAAAACTGAACCTGGAGTTTTTGGAGCGGTCGACTGTAGCGGCATTAAAGAGATGCAAGTATGGAGAAAAAAAATGGAAATATACATCGTTACAGATGTGTGTGAGAGCACGAATGCATAAGTGTATATGAGAAAGAGGGACAGACGGAATGAGATACAGGTTCTATGTGCATGCAAAGACATCTGGATTTGTTTAGAGTTTCCCACTGCACTGCCTGGTTGTGTGGTCATACAGTGTGGTGGTGCACAACTATGTGTTTGTATGGTTCATGGAAGTGCTGTGACATAATTTGTAAGTTGTCCATCTGCATGGCTCCCCTGGGGGTTTCAGTTATATAAGGATCTTAAATGGAGCACACACAGATCAAAGCTGCGCATATAAAGACACGCCTCATCGGAAAAACAAGGTGAGAAGATGAAGTACGACAGAGCACGTTCGGAAGCGACGAGCCTGCTGTTTGCTCTCGACAATAAATTGGAAAACGTGACAGAAGTGAAAACAAATTTAAATTGAAAACTGTCCTACAAAACAACACCGTCAGGGGAGACAGAAAAATATCTGTGGCTAAAGTAGCCGTCTTTTCCCATGTGTTGAACCAGAGAATAAAATTCAATTACGGAGTTCACTGCTGTCAGTAGGAGCACATGTAAACAGATGCAGGAACGCCAGTCGGGTTCCAGGTTAGCCGGGTTAAACATTTCTATGAGTCAGTTGCGTGGCCTCCCAGCCGCTGATATCTTCACTCATTAATGTGTGGCATGAAGGGAGAACACATGGCAGCAACGAGCCTTGGCTCGCTCAAACAAGTTTATGAAAGTGGAAGAAACCAGACACGCAAACAAATGCCGGCTGGCCTCTCTACGATGCACGTCTGGAAGTCCGGACGTGCGTGTGTGTGTGTTGCTTTAAGTGGCTGCTGTATTTCATTTCTCAACATTTATCTGCCTGCGTTGTGGCCTCTCAGATCCAGCTTGTGCACCGGAGCTACAGATGTAAGCTAACTAGTAGCAGAGCTCTCTCTCTTCCCTCTGAGGCTTTGGCCGAGGCCGCCCACCAAACACAACCGTCCATACCAGACGAGTGCATCACCTCTGTTCGGAAAGAATGAACACATTGCTTCCTAATGTGTTCCCAGTAGGTGCAGGTATTTGTGAGAGAGTCTGTGATCTGCAGTGTAATTGGTTCTTAATCTAGGCCATGATGCACTGCAGACAAATCTTCCCTTTGCTATGACATACTACAACAAACAGTTGGTTCTGTGATCACAAATCCAAACTGATGAATAAAATCTAAAGCAAAACAAAGAAAAATACCTTCACATTATGTTGAAACAATATCTGACAACTTCTTCTTGCTCATACAATCTTGGAATTTAGAGCCTTTTTCCTTGCAAGGGTCCGATCCAAACTAGTGGCCTCTATCGCAACAGAGTCAGCACTGTTTGTTTCTTTAATAGTTGGTGACCTGACTCGGTGGTCCCTCAGATTAGTGCCCAGCTGAGATCAAACAGCAGGCTCCTGCAGGAAGACACCATGACCACTCTGGACACCCTTAAAAACATACACTTACAAAAATAATTAAAGGGGAAGTGATCAAGCGAGTGGAAACTATGCAGAGCTCCTCATTCTGCTGCAGGGGAGCAAAGCTGATAGCTTGTGGCACGACGACGACATAAATAATATTAATAGAAATATTTAGAGGGACCTGATTCAGTTGGCAGGATAAAGTGTAGACCAATGTCAATTCCTCAAACGGCTGGTGCTGTATCCTCCTCACTGAGCCTAAGTTGTGTCAAATATACATTTATTTATGCTGTATTATATGCATAGTTTCCCTAAGGCACAATTATGACCTTCCTACTGTATTTGCTCATCATCCCCCATTTTATTCTCCAAATACAGACAGAATGGCAATGAGCTGGGAGGAGAGAGACACGACTTTAAAGCTCAGCAGCTGACAAACCGTTGCATACAGGACGCAACTAGCAATTATTAAATAATTATTGTCCCTGGGCAGGACACTGAACCCCTAACAGCCCATTCCCCTCCCCAGCTGTGCAGTGCCGGTCCAAGCCCGGTAGAAATTGGGGAGGGTTGCGTCAGGAAGGGCATCCGGCGTAAAAACTGCCAAATCAACATGCGGACAATGATTCGCTGTGACGACCCCGAACTCCCGGGATAAGCTGAGAGGACTAACTAACTAACTAACTAAATAAATAAATAAATTTCTGTCAAATAAAACAGCATTTTTTTAAATCCTGCTGCCAAAAGTAGCTTACATTTTGTCATTTTCTAAAAACTTTATGCAAATACAGAATAGGGGTGTAAATGTTTTAGCAGAAATATGCTCCAAAAACTCCAAAAGGTGCCGTCGATGCCCGTCTGACTCGCATGGCGCTGGCAGCAGTGCAGAGATAAGTGAGGCTCCTCCTTTTGACCCAGCAGAGTTTCAGTCATTTCTGCCTGCTTAGTACGTTTTGCGGTTTCTATGCATTGTAATTTGATCAGGACTGATAACAGAAGGGCTGTGCTGAGCATGGTGTGGGCTTAGCAGACAGTAGTAGAGCGTAGCAGAGCAGGGATCGGTGGACCAAAGAGGATTGACTCAGAGTCTTTCTAGCTCTAACTTTAGTTGCATATTATAGCCATTTCTCATGTCCTCCTGGATAAGAGACATTTACGGCCCACTCTTATGCTCGTCACGATGCATTTGTTGTGTTTCCTTGCAATGACCTTTGTCCCATTTGGCTTTTGTTGACACACCAACATTAGCACCTCAGCCAAGCGGAAAAACTTTTTTGTGATATCCTTTAACTCTGCCTGTTTCCATTTCTCTGCAACTTTACTCCTTACATCACGGGGAGTGTGTGGTCCATCTATCACCCTGTGTCCTTGCCTTTCTGCCACTCCCTTTTCCACACACCATGTCTCCTTTCCTGCCTGCCCCCCTCCCTCCTTTCCCTTCCTCACCTCAGCATCTTCACCGCACACTCTGTCCCGGTCAGCCTCTCATTATTTTTACCCACCAGAATGTGGACCAGCTCCACTTCATGCGAACAGAAAGCCACAAGTTTTGTTCTGCCTGGACAGCACCCAGTCTCAAGAGCTGCTTCAGTCTACACACCAGCATCTCCACTCCTTGGAGAAACTGACATATTAACAGAGGAATAGAGAGAGGAAGTGGATAATAAATTACTTTTTCAAACCCAAAATCATAAATCAGAAGAAATCAATCATTTAAATTGATCATTCACATTATATCCCATTAACCCAGACAGAGACTGAAAGACACAGAGGTTGAGTAAGTGAGTAAAAAGAAAACCAAAACATTCACTTACTGCCCTATTTTCCCCCATGTCAGCTCTCTCAGGATGCTGGCACATTTCCATCACATTATGAGTTTCCCGGCAACACTTGCCAAGAAGCCTGGGCCCAAACACAGTAGTGACCGAAGCTGTGCATTATCCCAGCTGACTGTGAGATTTACTGCCACTAGGTCAGATCATAAAGGTTTGGTAATGTCCAGGTTCAGAGCATCAATAAAAACAACACCATGACCAACTACACTCACAATTACCAGTTTGATTTGGTTAAAGATAATGGCCAGAAGATTGGCAGCACTAATTCAGGTCTGACAGGAAACTGGCTGGGCTTCCATGGACTATTACTATTGTTTCTACAGTGAACCGTGGAAGCAGAGATTTATATTCGACTTGAACTTTCTTGAGCACTATTACAACAATTCAGCCAAAGCTCCTGCTGGGTACAAACAAGTCATTTTGTTCAAGTAAATCACTACATGTGGTCAATGATGCAGGTAGGCCAAACAATCTATCCTGAGTAGCTTAGGCCCACTGCTGTTGTGCTTTATGACCTGTTGACCAATGTTTGATGAAAAGTAACATTCCTAGAAATATTACATTGCTTCATGTCACATCATTAAACACTAGGATCTGAAAGGGTCCCAGCGTCTGACTTGGGTTTGGATTTGCTGATGGCAGAACAACTCAACAACTCTGAACTCTCTAATAATAGAATATAGTATATAATATACAATAATAATATAAAAAGCCTCATGCTTTCTTGCAATTTGACGTGTCTGTCTGACCAAAGAAAGCAGCAAAATATTTGAAAAGTGTTACATAGCAAGAGGCTCAGTATCCCTAAAAGATCAATGAAATTTTAACGACAAGCACAAATCATTTTATGGTTCCGTTAGAGCACTTTTATTTATGTGGTGACTATATCATCAAGATATTTGTTAGTCAGCTATGGCCATGCCAATAAATACATAATAATGAATGGGAGGTGGGGAACTCAATTGAATTTTAAAAGAATATAGAGGTTTTATCAATTTCCCAAAGAATACATCAAAACAAATGGGCACTTCTAGTTTCATATAAAATGAGAATATGTTTTTCCATGTCATGTCTCACTTGGTTGTTCAACAATCAAAATCAACCCAACTCAGCCAAAAGAATCGGGGGCCAGCCCTGAATGTGTGTGAGAGAAAGAGAAGGCTGAATTGATTTACACATTGAAACATCTATAATCGTTAAACAGCTCAATATTACAGATTACAGCTAGAACAGAAGGCAAGGATTCAATTAAAGTGCACCCTTGCGAAGTATTACTTCACACAATAATGTGTCTGTGAGCTAACAAGAAACACAACCTAATAAGCTCTTTATAATGAGATGAACACTTACTTTCTTGCCTGCAGCAATCTTCTGCAGGAGTCACTGTTAAGTTCTTAGTTCAAAGTCATAGCAATAAATTCTTCATGTAGAGATGACAGGAAAAGTGAAGATAAGAAAAGAGTTGGAACACCATCAAAGCTTGGTGCCGACTGTTCTCCACCTCATATTCCATAAAGCTATAAAATTGGATTTTTAAGGATAAGGCATTGAGGGCATGTTGGACACTGGCGCCTAATGATAATGATGCTCAGGGAACAAGGGGTTGGAGGTCCATCATTAAATTGTGTATGGGTAGAATCTAGAAGGTATGATTATGATCGTATCGGGTGAAGCAGCTCTGCATTAGGTTTGCACTTGTGGAGTCATTTACTTCTGGTACATGGAAGCCAAAGATTCAAGCTAGTTTAATCTACCAATGGTGGAAGGTAACAAAGTACAAATACATTGTCACTCTTCTTATATACGATTTTCAGATATTTATACTTTGACTTTTTATTTTTCCTCAACACATTTACTCTCTGCATTTTTACATGGATTTTCAAAACAGGCTTTTTATTTTTGTTTTAATGCATTTGAGGCGATTTATCGGTCGATTTTCTTTCCTCTTGTTGAGGTGACAGTCACTTGGTTAAGTAAAAAGGAAGGAAAAAGTTGTGCAACAATGGAAAAATAGAGAAAAGACAAAGCTCAGAGAGAAGTTCAAACCCACTGTACTCTCTCACCTCTGCACAGCTGGCCAGTTACTGAGTGAAGGGGGTGTGAATTTTAGATTGTTGGTTCTAGAAAATTACAAGAATGGCTGAACACAGCACCCCATTCCAGTGTGCAAAAGTCAGGAAGTTTCTGAAATATAATAAGTACTTCTAGAGTATACTGGTCCCTCAAATACCGACTTACTACAAGGTCAACATTCACGACAGAAAATAATGTGGAGAAAGTTATAGTAAAATAATAAAAATGATGTGTGTAAAAGTTTACATTCCCCTTCATAAATCCAATAGTTTTATTTGAATCCCACAAGTTTGGGGTTACTACAGGTGATAATCTGATCTACACCTTCATTTGTCAGAGGTTTTTACGTAGGATGCCTCCAATTTTTACTGGGCCTGGGACTGGTGCTCAGATGTGCACTGGCTTGCAAAACCTGATTGGATGGAGTTGGGCAGTTTGGGGGTTCAGTGTCTTGCCCAGGGACACTTCCAACATTTGGCCAAGGGGAGTTGGGGAGCAAACCTCCACTGATAAACCCTTTAGGTAATGAATTACCTTTAATATGTAAAAAAGTACAAAAAAAAAAAACAGAACAAACAAAGCTTGATGAGTGGCACCAGGTGTGTTAAATTGGACTTGCACTTTGAGCAAGTGTTCTGCAGGGGCAGACTCAAATCATTTGCTGAAAGCACAATGGATTTAAGAAAACGCTTTCAAAAGACGTAAAAATGAATTTGATAAACCTTCACAAAGAGGGATGTAAAAATAGCAAGAAACCAAGACCAAGAAAATTAACAAAGTGCTTGAGAGCTACATAAGAATAGAAAAACAGCAGGGGAGCTGACAAAGTCTTTACAGCCAACTGAATGAAAGTCCACATTTCCACAGTGAAGCCTCATCTAGACAAGGGAGAAAAGTAGGGATGTACCAATGCAGATACCTGTATTGGATAAAACTTCCAGTTACAAAAATTCTCAAGTTTCTCCCAAATTATTAATACTGTAGCAAGGTAGAACTACAGTAACATCAACTTTACATGAAGTTCGCTTGTTTTTTTAACAAGCTAAGTTATTGCACCTCCATATTCCCCTCCACAGACTATAGTCTGTGTTGTCCTCACATCTCCAGTCAGGATCTCACCTCAAATGTGTGCTTTGTTAGTAATTTATCTTTTCTTTTTGTTCTTTTCATCAAAGTTTTTCCGTTTATAAAACCGTATTTGTTTTGGCAGAAGAACGTGAGATTTTCCATTCACATACGATTTTTGGGTTTGTTTACCTTAGACTGTTTAGTCGTCAGGTGTTTGCTCCTTGCAGACTGTCTAAGACCAGAACTCTGACAGTTGTTGGAATCAGTGTTTCAGCGTGAACTGTCCAAAGTATGAAAGTCTTAGTCTTCAGGTGTGTCCCCACTATTTAGACCAGCAGCATCTGCCAGTCTCTCTTGAGGACTTTACTGTCCAGCAACTTGTACTAGAAGAAAATCTGTGCTAATCTAGTACTAATATCAGTACTCTGTTGAAGTACTGATAGGAGTACATGATGTAGGCTTGCTGATATTTTGGGTATGTCTGCATTAGCCACTGGAACTCTGCAGAAAGTGGAAGGAAAATAAATGTGGTACAGTATTAAAAAGCTTTAAACCAAAGCCTGACAGCATCACTCAAAAGACTAAAAATGAAGAGGCAGTGGATCCTTCAACAAGACAAAGACCCAGAGCACAAAGCAAAGTTAACTCAGAAATGGGTTTGAAAAGAACAAGATAAATGTTTTACCGTGGCCTTCCCAGACATAAATGTCACCAAAAACCTATGGAGAGATTTGAAGAGGGCTGTACTTGGCAGACAATTAAGAAAGTTGGTAGCCTTGGAACAATTATGTCATGAAGAAGGAGCTAAAATGACAGGATACAAATGCTACTCAGAGAGAACCTAAAGAAGCTGGAAGAAGTTAAAACGCAAAGGGAGACAATGCAATGTATTAATGAACATGCAAGATTGATTTGGTATAAGACTGCATGGGTATAATGTTCATTATTTTATTGTAACTTTCTTTTAAAAACCCCTATAATATTTTTGTTACTTTTTATGATTAACTTACATTTGTACCAGCGGAGTGTGGATTAGAGATTCACGTTAACAATAAAACTAATCTTTTCCCCCTTCTGCCATTTTACAGTAAGGGGATGCAAAGGTTTGCACTTCACTGTACATTTATTGCACAATGTAAATATTGTAGAAACCAAAAACAAATGTTCTCAGGGTTTTGCATAACTCATCTTCGCCTACAGTCACAGGGAAATGGAACCCATCCCAGCAAGCACTTGCTATGCTCTTATAAAATTTCACGTTTTAACATTTCACTTCACTACCAATCATGAAGAACTGGATTGTCTGACATTGGGCCAAAGAAAGATCTGAGAATCTGAGTTCATGGTTTTGCCCATGAGATCATATGGCTAAATATCAATTGCATTAATATTAATGGTTTAACTAGTATGTCAGACAGAAATGCTAAACCGCAT
This sequence comes from Channa maculata, assembly GCA_020496755.1. Classification (NCBI taxonomy): domain Eukaryota; kingdom Metazoa; phylum Chordata; class Actinopteri; order Anabantiformes; family Channidae; genus Channa; species Channa maculata. The sequence goes on from CM035618.1 coordinate 1,589,852, forward strand.
TTGCCAAAGTGCTCACTGACTGCTCTGCTCACATTGTTCAATAAACTCGTCAGTCGGCTTTGAGGTGTTGGTTATACACACATGCATTCATTTTTATAAGGGTTAATAAGCACATTAAACAGGGGCGCTCGTTTGGAATATTGTGTAACATATATAAATATTGTGCAAGCAAAGACTGGATAATGTGTGGATAATGTGTTAGGAGTGATTGAGTGAATGTGGGAAAATATCATGGAAAATATTAGCAAATTGGAAAATGTTACAGGTAGTTGGAAAACAACAGATATTGTAACAATATAATGCATTCTGAGCTAGTGATGACAAATCTTCCAGAACAAAATGAAATCTCCCATTTGCTCATTCAGACACACACACACACACGTGCACAGTGAAGATTGTTTAACTAATGAGTTGGTTTGGCTGCAGTTGAGTTATGGGCATGAGTGCATGGTGGGACCTCACCCCACTGCAGCCTGTGAGAGTGTAGTAAATGCACCTAATGCCACGGGCTGCCAAGGTCCTAATATATCCTAATTTATCAGCATGTAATTGCGGGTTGCGAAGGCAGAGGTGATATGGATTTGTAGATGAGTGCCGTGACCACAAGCTCTTTCAGGAAATATTCATACAGTAAAATGATTAAATAAAATAAATACAATGATTTGTGCTCGTCGTTAAAATTTCATTGATCTTTTAGGGATACTTCTGTTTATACCAGTCATGCAGTTTGAAGTCTCCTCACGTTTTGTGTACGTCAGTACTACAGTGATACTACAATTGCAGGCATATTTAAAAAAAAAAAAAAAAAAAGTAGGTTCCACAAGTATGTGTAACAGAGGTCTTTCTGGGAGGCAAGTCAGAGCAAAAGTTTGTTTGCTTGACTGGTAGGATGAGATGTAAATTTAGATATTGATGGATCAGGCATTTAAAAAAAGAAATAAACTAAAAAAACTCACATAATAGCTTCAGATCTGTTTTTGTGCCATCTCCCCAGTGAATGAATCACCGGTCACAAAGAAAAAGAGAGAGTGAACAAGTAGAGGTACAGAAAGGTGGTGAGTAATTATTTACAGCTGTTGTGCTTAGTTGCAGGGTATAAATCTGTAACCACATCAGAAATTATCTATAAAATTTACAGCTTAGGAAAACCACATGTGTGGCTCTTTAACACTCCTCAACACAAAGTGCCATCTTCTACACTGAAATAAAGCAGTTTTTCTCAGTACCTTGACGTGTCATGTCCATTTTTCAGAAGAAAGAGCTCATGGTACCAAATGTTGGTGCCCCCTAGTTACATATGCCCCAAAACAGGTAAAGAGACTTTACCTGTCCCTAACAGCCAGTCAATGAATTTACAAAAAAAGACTGTCTGACTTTGAGGAGCAAGACGGACTGAGCAGAATATTGTGCCATTGCGCCAAAAAATAAATAAATAAATAAAAACATACCACACACAAATATATAAATACATGCATCAGCCAGAAGCTATAAAAAGCAAACAAGCAGAAACTTTCTCACAAAGACTGGAACCATTCACACATCTGAGATCAATTATTTTGTCTGACAATTCATTTGCTTCTGAAAGAGCTTAAGGTAGCTTTAGTATTGAGCTACTGTATATGAGAGGAGAGGGTCTTTTGGTCGTCAGTACAGAGTACACGTTTAAGATTATTAAACTTGGGTTTGAAAAAGTATGTAATTTGAAGAAATTAGTCCAATACAGCTGCAATATCCAGCTTGTTGCTCAGTTTGTTAGATCTGCACTACTAGTTTCATAAGCACTGTGATAACAGTGGTTACTGGGATTTATGGTCACAATAACTGTAGCATTAAGCAGTTACATCCCTATATAATAGTAACGATAACCACGTATCACATGTTGGGACAAAGCAATCAAACACCAACTATTGTTGGAAATATATCTTAAAGTCACCTGTAAAATTTTAAATAGTAGAAGATGAATATAAATGTATATAAATGTAAAACTAGAATGACCCCCTCTTGACATACAGTCATTGCTGACGCCAGCATGGAGGCATAACGTCAGAATGCAGTGCGACGTGAATCATTCAGGTCCAATCATCAAGAGATTTTTGAGAGCCTTAAACTATAAAGCTGACATAGAGGTCAATCCTGTATCAAATTAATTTTTCCTCAGAAAAATGCATTCTGCAAACTTACTCAAGCCTTTGGGGATTTAGTGTTTAATCAGACACATACAGTATGAATTGCTAATCAAAAAACTTAAAATAGTAAAGAAGTCAAAAGGATTGGGCTTAGAATTAGACATAAAGCCTTAATTACAGTACACGTACATAATATTTCTAGCTCAATCACATACCAATGAAAATGTACTACTTAAATGCAAACCTAAGGGAGTTTAGTACATCTCGTGTTGGATGTGTTCCAACGATGATCCTAGTGAAAGCCCTAAATGGCGTCATTGGACAGGAGGAGGTAATAAAGCTGTTTATTGTCACAGGTGGGGCAGAGTGTGCGATGCTGTTGAGGTTTTAGGCCCAGCTGGAGGAAGCAGCAGTGTTCAGAATGAAGCCCCATCCAGGCCGTGCCTGGGGGCCTGAGGCATATTTCTGGATACGTATAGATGTGACTACAGTACAGTGCACTACTTACTGAAATGTCAATATGGTTTGTTCAAGAGTTTATTGTACCACGTTTTTAAAATGTATGCATTCTTCTTACAAGGCTCAGTAAAAAGATGTACTTTTCATGAATAAAACATGTCTTATTTATATTGTCTTATACCTAATAAGTGTCCATTGTCCATTTTAGCCAATATAAAACCTCTCTATAAGCTTTTTAATAAATGATTGAAAAAGTCAGGCTCTTATTTTTGAGGTCAAAAGTAATAATTTTCACAGAAAGGAATGTCAATGTTATTAGAGATTAACTCGTGTCATATTGATTTTACATTAAATACTGAAATCTAATTTTCATCCGATCAATCGATCAGTGAGATTCTAATTTGTTCATGTTAATGAATCATCCACACACACAAAGGTTAGTTATGGAGTTCCACAAGGCTCTGTGTTAGGACCAATACGTCTTAATTTACATGTTTCTTTAGGCAACATTATTAGAAAACACAACTTTATCACGACAAATTTTTATTGCTATGCTGATGATACCCAGCTGGCAAAAGTTTTCATACCCCTTGAACTCTTTAATGCTTTGTCACATTACAACCACTAATGTAAATGTATTTTACTGGGCTTTTATGTGATAGACAAACACAAATTGGTGCATAGTTGTGAAGTGGAAAAAAAAAAAGATTTTTTTCAGAAATATCTAAAAAGTGTGACGTGCATTTATATTCAGCCCCCTTTACTCTGATACCACCAACCAAAATCCAGTGAAACCAGTTTCCTTCAGAAGTCACCCAAATAGTAAGTAGAGTCCACCTGTGTGTTTAATTTAACCTCAGTACAAATCCAGCTGTTCTGTGAAGCCCTTAGAGGTTTGTTAGAGAACATTAGTGAACAAACAGCATCATGAAGTCCAAGGAACACAGCAGACAGGTCAGGGATAATGTTATGGAAAGTGTAAAGCAGGGTTAGGTTCTATAAAAAATATCCCAAGCTTTGAACATCTCATGGAGCTCTGTACAATCTATCATCTGAACACTGAAAAAATGTGGCACAATTGCAAACCTACCACATCATGGCCGTCCACCTGCACTGACAGGCCGGACAAGGAGAGCATTAATGAGAGAAGCAGCCAAGAGGTCCGTGGTAACTCTGGAAGAGCTGCAGAGATCCACAGCTCAGTGGACAAAAGTTTCACTCTCTGGTGGAAAGCTGGTAGAGACAAACCCCAAAAGACTTGCAGCTGTACTTGCAGTGAAAGGTGGTTTTGACACTTTTCAGATGTTTATTTGTAAAAATTTTTGAAAATCTTGTTTAATTTGTTTATCATTTTCCTTTCACTTCACAATTGTGTAGCACTTTGTGTTGGTCTGTCACATAAAATCCCCAAAAATACATTTACATTTGTGGTTGGTATATAATAAAATGTAAAAAATTTCCAGGGGTATGAATACTTTTACAGGGCACTGTGTGCTGCTATGGGCTTAGACAGCTGGGGAAACCACCCCTCCACAATCCACTGAGCTCCTTTCCTCCTCTTGACTCTCTCTCCTCTCACCCCACATTTAATTTGTGTCTTCTCTCTCCCGTAGTTGTCTTTGTCCTTCTCTGTCTCTCTGTCCCTTTCTGCAGGTGTCCCCAGCTTTGGACCAGTGTGTCATCCAGTGTGCAGATACTGGTCCTACCAACCTGCCTTTCTTTTCCCTCTTCACTTTCCACTCACCCCAACCGGCCAAGGCAGATGGACGTCCACCCTGAGCCTGGTTCTGCTGGAGGTTTCTTCCATTAGAGTTTTTCCTCTCTACTGTTGCCTAAGGTCCAAGGGGGAATTGTTGGCTTTTCCCTATAGATCTTTATGGTATTTATTTTGTACTTTATTCTGTAAAGTCTCTTGAGATGACTTTATTGTGAATTGGCGCTATATAAATAAAGTTGAATTGAATTGAATAGATAAGATTTAAACCAACCTAGTTCAGTTCCTTTAATCCCAATTTCATGTTCCAGTCTCTGTAATAAAATGTTGTGATCAATGGTATCGAATGCAGCACTAAGATCTAACAGAACAAGTATAGAGATGAGTCCATTATCTGAGGCCATGAGAAGATCGTTGTTGACTTTTACCAGTGCTGTTTCTGTACTATGATGAACTCTAAATCCTGACTGAAAGTCTTCATACAAATTATTCCTATGAAGGTGATCACATAATTGTTTTGCGACTACTTTTTCAATTATTTTAGAAATAAAGGGGAGATTAGATATTGCTCTGTAATTGGCTAAAACACCTGGGTCAAGACAGGGTTTTTTAAGTAGTGGTTTAATTACAGCTACCTTATAGGCCTGTGGTACATAGCCTGCTTCTAAAGATAGATTGATGATATCTAATACGAATACAACCCCTAAAAAAAAAAAAAGGGGTGGGGGGGACCACGGGGAAAGTTCCATAAAGGGGGAGCACCCGTTAAAGAGTGTGCTGGCCTGACAGCTGCCCTGCTTTTCCCACTGTCACCATCTCTGGTGGCAAACCGTGGTTTCCTTTGGGTCAAGCCCAGTTGACTCTTGCCAGACCACCACACGCTGGCGAGAGACTTGCTGACAGTGCTGCAGTTTCTTGATGCACTGGAATGATTGCTACTACAAGCTAGTTTTCACCTCTCACTCTCCTCTTTTCTGAAGCTCAGCATCTCAGTGCCCATCACTTGTCCAAGTTCCATAAATGGAGAGACCTTTCACCAACATCTTTACAACTATTCCCCTGAAAGACGTATATTCACAAAGGCACAGTTTTTCGACATTTCCTCATCCTTTCTTCATTCAAATGACTCAACACCCACTTCAGTGGTTCCAGAATGGGAAGATAAATTCCCTTTATTTTCATATTAACTTGAGTGGGACTCTCATGTGACTGGGTTCACAGGGTTCTTTTGCTTGTTATCCAGCTGCCTAATGCTTCAAGTCCCACAATACCTCTCATCTTACTGTGCTTCTTGTCAGATCCTCTCTTACCAAATTTTCAATCCCATCTTTGATGTTACACTGCTTATTCTGAGGAGCACAGAACTAGTATCTTTTCCTATTCTAGGACCTTCTATTTGTCATCACTGTGGCCATCTGAGAGCAGAAACAATTAGTTAGAGCCGACATTGTTTGCAATTTCCCAATCTGATAATGGGAAGCCTCAGTGAGAGGAATGAAAACAGAACCTGAAACTGGTAACCAAAAAAGGTATATGTCCTAAAGGTGCTGACTTGACCAAAAGCGAGTGAAAGCGGTGGAAAAACACAAATAGCTGGAAACACAAGCCTTTCTTCTCCACTGTTTCAATCTACAAATAAATCCCAGAGAATTTTCCAAAGCTGTGTACAAGTGAAAAGAGAAGGAGAAGGCAATTGGGGGAAAAGAAAACTGACCTTTAATTTGACTTTCTCATGCTATGTGCTTTTACACTCACATTATGTACAACCTCAACTGTGATCTCACCAAAGACTGGTGTGCTCGCTGCAAAGGTGCATGACAAACTCTATGGCTCACGAAAAGAAACCATTCATAATATCACAGGGAAAACCTTGCTTCCAGCATGTAGTCAAAGTAAATAGTCTTCACTTTTCTACCTATTGGCATTAAAAGTGCTTTACACTGCTTCTCATTCACCCATTCACACTCACACACAAACACAAACCGGCCAACACTCACCAGGAACAACTAAACTGGGGTTCAGTGTCTTGCTGAAGGACACATCGAAGTGTGACCGGAGGAGCCGGGGATCGAACCAGCAACCGGGTTATTGGTGGATGACCGCTCTACCGCCTGCGCCACAGTCGCTCATAAGTCTTTGTGTTGCATAACAAGAAACGAGCCTGAAAATGGTGCAGCATGTGCAGTGAGCATTAAAAACAAAATCTCTCATCTCATCTAAGCAGCAGTAATGTGAGCAGATCTGTGACACAGTGACATCAGAACAAGTTCGACTAATGTCTGACCACATTTGAAAAGAGGTGTCTGTAGTTGTTATGAAACACCACACATAATATCTGTTAATGCATTTTCAGATAGTCTCTGCTGGAAGACAATCAGAGCATAGCAGTGGTTAAGATGAGAAGGGCCACAGTGAAAAACTATTGAAGAACCTGGAGATCAAAGATCATCGGCTTTCGGCTTGGGCTTCAGCTGTTGCCACAGCGGAACTTGTTGCACACTCTGATTTGGCTGCAACCCTCCCATTCAAAGCTCTACCACTGAGCCACCAGGGCCCCAGAATGAAGAACCTAGAGCAAGAAGCTCAATCCGCTGTTCCCTTTGTTTGTTTGGGTTTTTTTTTTTTATCACTGCACAGATGACCAGTCGGTACATCGACTCCATCCAGCATGAGACAGATGTGTGAACAAAGGGTTCTAAAGCTATTTGTCCAAATAACAAGCAGTTTAAACAGAGCGGAAAACTAGCTTAAAAACTGCGAATAAAGAGAACGTCATGGTGTGTGGTGAGCCGAATAGCTAATCATTATGCCACTACTCCAGTGACGGGAGGGATTTTCTAAAAAAACTTGGCACAAGCGTAGGGTACATGAGGGTAATGGTGTTAAAGGACACTTAACATTGTCTGTCCCTTTCTTGTTAACGTGATCTCTCAGGAACACCTTGAGGGAGGTTCTTTAAATTGGTCCACTTTGCCTTGATTTGAATTTGCTGTTAAAAGTTTAAAATACTTTTGAATTGGCTTAAAGGAATTTCTTCAAAATTTGGCACAAAAATGCACTTGGAGGATAAAAAGGATTAAATGATTTAGCAAACTGATTGATTTGCTCTGTTTTTCCTTTTCTTTCTGTGCTTTCTACTCACTCTGACCCATCAAGGCAGACAGCTGCCCACCCTGAACCTGCTTCTGTCTTGGGCTTCTTCCTGATGCTTAAGGTCACCTTAAAATCTTGACCTTAGTATGTAAAGCTCCTCAACTGTTGAAATTGTTGCACCATTTAAATAAAGTTGAAATAAAACTTTACTTTGACTTTGGTGGACAAAGGTCAAAGTGACAATGAGCTCACATCTATCGTATTTATGTCATAAGAATATCTCAGAAATGCCTACAGGGAATTTCATTACATATGGCCCAAACATCCACTTGGATGTATGAAGAAACTGATTAGAATATGAGTTATGAATGTAAATGGTTCATGGAGCTATACAACCATAAGTTTGTATTTCCAGTATAAAATCATAATTTGCAAAAATCTCTGTTTCATTATAATGTTTTTAGTTGTTTTTGTGCTTGTTTTTAGTAAGATGGAGCAACAAATTCCTATGGTAGTAATTGTATATAACATACATTCAGCTGTAGCTCCTCAGTATCATCTTTAGTGATCTTGGTATAGTGGTGTGCATGTGTGTGTCTATTTATGCTTAACAATTTTGTGAGACAAAAATCTTTTGTTTTTAAAAAATAGTGGGCTGTGTCCCTTTGTTGTTTTTAAAAAAAACAAAAAAAATCACAACTGCAATGGGCAAAGAAAATGCAATTGGATATATTCATCCTAATCATTCAGTTATAAACCCAAACACCTCCTGCAAGTTTTCACAGTTAAACTTCTACGACATACATGTGCACTCGGTCTTAATAAATAATAAGTCATTATGGACAGCTGGGCACTGTGGTCAGATGGGACTTTGTACCCACATGCCTTAGGTCAGTCATTCCTGAGTAGTTTTAAGATGTTTAATGTACAATCAGAGGGCCCAGGCTCAGACAACAATCGCCACAATGAACTCGAAGTACAGAGCTGTTGTAGGTAGGATTTCATTTTTGCACACTTCATTTCAGTGCTCTGAGAGATGAACACCTCACAAAAGTAAGTAATTGTCCTACTCACGCTTTTGTGCGATTACGTGAGGTGAAAACAAATTTGTGGTTTACTGTTTGTCATTTCTGACCATCAGATGGAAATCTAATTGTGAATGAGCTTCAAGTCTCATTAAGCTTTTTAAAAATGCTGTTTTCCTGACTCTTTCTTGCTGTGCTAAAGTCTATTTTTATCTCTGCACAAAGTTTAAAGTAAATGGGAGCCAAGACGGTCTTGATGGAGATTGTGGTTGAACTAGGGGCTAAATAAGCAGGCTGCACTCAAATCATTGAATTTCAACCTCATGCTAACATCTGAACACTTGCTGTCAATCTGATTGGAAACTCTGGTGCTGATGTTCAAACAGAACAACCCAAAGACCGCAAGACAACACTTGGTGATATTTTTAGTGCAGCTGAAACAAGATGGTTTGAACAAAAACACTTCCACAAAGAAGACGAATCATTTTGTCTGGCAAGACAAACACTGGATGTTAAAATCACTGATTGTAGCCTGTGTCTTGAACTTAATAATAAATGACAATTGTGCAAGAAAGGGAACAGATATGGTGCAAAAACAACAACTAGTAAGAACAGAAATGCAACACGATGTAGCAGTAGCTCCAAAAGCATCGTTCACAATAGCTTGGAGTGAGTGAACACAGGCCTGCTTTTATTGAGGTACCTAAAAGGTTGTTTACACTGCTTGTATAATAGCCAGTAAACGGTTTTGTCAGTTTCAGGCAGGTTGATTTTACAGATCCAAATCTTACAAGTGCCACTATAAAACAGCATTTATAAACAATTTAATCTGCCGTTAAACCCAAATAGGTACGAATTGAATCTTTTGTGAGTTGCTCTGATCAGATTAATGTCCCAAAGCAAACATATGAAGCTTAGACTGCACATTGTATGATGGATTCCAACAAAAGTCCATTAGTAGAAATGATCTTCAAAGAGGGCATAAGCATTACTGTTACACTGTGCAGCTGAATGCTGAGTGAGGGAATATACATCACCAAGATAACAGTGTCAGTGAGCAATGAAGTTCTCTGGCTTAGATGTGCAACTAACGATTATTTATCACTCACTGCTTCATCTGCTGGTGATTTTGTAGATTACTGATTAGCGCTTTGGCCCGTAATGTGTCAGAAAATGGAAAAAGGATGCCTGTCACAGTTTCCAAGACCCCAGGCTCAAGTCTTTTATTATCCATTCAACAGTTCAAATGATTTAGCGGGGAAAACTCGTGTTTGGCATTTTTGCTTTGATTAATCATTGGAATCACTTTCAATTATCAAAATGGTCATTCAGTTTCAATACGGCTTAACTGAAGAGTAACAAAGTGAAGAAGGAGCAACAAAACAGTGAGAGAAAAACAAGTGAAGAAGAAAACCTGTGGATAGAAGAGTGGTCCAGAGCCAGCACAAAGTAGCCATTTCCCACTGTGATGCTGGGCTCGATTAGCGTCACATCACAGTCTCACGAGCCGTGACATAAGAATGCTTATGAAACTCCCACATCGCTTCTGAATGAAACTAGAGATACAGTGAAGTTACGGGAATCTCCCGGCTCCCCAGCCAGCACAGTAAGCCTGAAGGTCCCTCCTGACTGATTTACTTCTTATTGTGTCTGTGTAAGATTCTTTGGAAGACCCCACCGCATTTTAATGTCAGCTGTTTCCCACCCTGTCAAGTAACCAGGGCCTAATTAAAATCTTTCATAATCCCAAGACACCCTTAGCACACAGAGAATAAAGAGGAAGTACATTTGACGCTGTGCTTCAAGTATAGAGAGCTGCAGAGCGTATGACACCACTCAAATCCTCAGTAACTTCTAACATTGTTCAGCCTGCATCCCTAATTATTTCAGTTTACTTTCCAGAGAAATTCCAAGTCATTCCAAAAATTCCAAAGGCATGTTAATATTACCCTTCTCATCATTTGCTTGTGGAAACATCCTAGGGTGCACTGAAAGCTCAAATCTTTAAATCTTTGACCCTGTTGCTTTAAACATGTGGTTCCCAAGTCCGATCTTAAAGGTCCCCTGCCGTTGTTTTCAATCTACCCTATCCAATTAATCCCTACTCACCTTCGATTACTCGATGGACCACATGCGTAATATGTTCCATTGTGTTTAATGTACTGGTGTTAAATCTGTATTTTAAAACCTTCAAATGAAAGCTGAAATTATTGACCTTTTTCTGATATGGATTATTTCATCTTTAGTTTTCAGCAAAAGTACACGAATTAGCCTTTCGGTTCAATTACTTCATTCCATTCCATCAGAGGTGAGCGCAAAAGCTGGCACCAGGGTGATCTAATTGCTGGCCTCTTGCCCAGGGTTTATGATGCTGACCAAGTAACCACCAACATGTCCATTTTCTCCATCTTTCTTACTGCAGCTTGTATAAGTCTTTGCTCTCCACCTCCTCTAGAAATATTTCTTATGTCCCACCTTTCTGCTTCGCACAGACACAGTGTGAGGGGCTGTATCCTGTGCTGAAGTGTCAGTTGTGCAATGGACATGAAATGTAGGTCGATACAGAATGAAACCAGAGGCAGGACATACAGCACAGTGTTCCCTGCTCTGATTGAACTCATTATCAGGCAGCTAAAGTGTGTGAACCAAAGCTCAGCAGCTGTTAAACAGCCGACAAGCTTCCTACTGCAAAGGAGACATGGCATGTTTTCATACCAACCACAGAAAGCCAATAATGTAGATCTATACAGACTACATGCATGCAGTGCACACACGCTGCACAGATGAGAAACACATACGTATATACACAAAACAAAACTGCTCTCACACACAGGAAACAAATGTGAGATTGGAATTATCAACAGGACTTGCTGAGTGGACACCCAAGAGCCCAACATGGTAGAAGACCTCAGCTCATCCAAAACCTTAAACAGAAACATCTAAAGTGAAAGAGCATCTCACTGATAACAGGTGTAGAGTAAGTACAAATAAAAACCCAGCTGTAAGAATAAGAAAGTGACAATTTATAAGAAGCAGGTATATAATAGGAACAGTCTTTTGACTTTTTGGCTTTGAAAGCACCTGGTTATCAAATTTGTATTAATAGCGTAATTAATGTTTTTCCAATTTGTCTTGTTGCGCCAAGCTGTTGAAACCGCTACAGTAAATCAAGCTGTATTCAACATAATGTGAAACATTCTGTTTTTTCTGAAATGCTTGTGTGTTTCTCAAGATCGAGGTAAATGTAGGATGCATAGTCTTATTAATGAAGCAGAGTGAATGCAATGAATCTGAGGCCCTTAGATTTCCACTGGCGCCATCTGACAACCCCCATGAACATTTTCTGGGGGCGTCACTGCTCACTAACTGTTGTCACCTCGCTTTAGAAAGACGTTTTAGCGTCTGGCCTAATGCAGCCTGAACCACTTTTTTCATTTATGTCACGGTACATGTGATAGAGATGTGTTGTAGGCCTACTTTCACTCACAGCTGGTTGTGGTGTTTGCCTTAGTCGTCTAAGGTACAAAACATTCAGCTAATAGCGTCTCATGTCTAGCCAGTGCTGTCCGCTGCACTTAGTGGTTAAAGTGATGGGATGGTAGATCGTGTTTTGATCAAGTAGCTTTTACAAGTGAAGGTGTTAGATTATGAAACAACTAAGTGCGAAAGTTTGCATCCCCTTTTTTGGAAAGGTCAAAGAGGGAATACAAACTTTTGCACTTATGTAACCTTTTTCTACATTATACTTTGACAGTTGCACCAGCTGAATGTGCATCGTTATTATCATGTTAAGTTTAGGATTGTGTTCGTATCCCCCTTAGAGGCCATTTCAATATAATTAGATGAAATTGAGAGAAGTTTAGGCCCAGAACCTGTGGTGCAGGAGGCTCAGTGAAATAAAAATCGTTACCTCAGTTCACCTTTTCTGTGATGCAACATGCCCGTCCAATCAAAGCCTGCCCGAGCAAAGATTCTGGCTGATCTCTGGTTATTTAAAAATGTCTTCCTTTTTTCTGGAAGTTTTGGAAGAAGTTCGGCTTAGTAAGCGGCCAGTGTCTGCATTTCACACCCTGAAATCTTTCTGGCATCTTTAATTTTGTGCCTTGGCTTTGTTCTTGAACGTTTGATCAGAGCTGTGTACAACATTGTGCTCATGTATTTTTGTGGATCATTTTTATTGGGAACAATTTGTTTCTTTTTCCTGGAAATGAGGTCATTTGTTATGGGTCCACATTTTGCTGAGACCCCGTTAACCCACCAACTGCGTGCACACAGTTGCCTGCACACAAACATACACACACCAAAATTTTCTCACTTAAAAAAAATGCAGTAAGGTTCATAAGCATAAAAACTGGCGCTCTTGCACAGACATACATGTACTTTTAGACACCTAGAGGAATTTACTATGAGGACCCCCCCCCCACTGTGCTCCATCTAGCAAAATAAAACCATTGAGTCATTTCATATGGTTTGCCCTTAGTCTGCAGATGTTACAAAGCTCTCAAATAGCTTGCACTAGTTTGTATTCCTGCAGCAAAGGCCAATGAGCCTTAAGTGCCGTCACAGCAAAAAACTGGAAAGAAAATTTTCATAAGTTAATGGTCCACAAACTCTCAATCATGCCTGGTGATAAAACTGTTTGAACAGCTGTTTAGCCACAATAAGAATGTTTCTAATCTGCAGCGTTAACCGGTAGGCAGAGAATTTTTTTGGTAAGACTTTATAAGGACTTTCAAACTGGTAATATGGGATGTTCATGAGTTAGGTTTAAGTAAACAAGAGGCATTTGTATTTGTACTATAAATAGGTACAAGCTGGGAAGACATATTGTTATAGAGCAGCAAATATTTAAATATATTTTGCTGTTTTGTTACACAAGTAAACCAAAGGACTTTGATAGATTAAGTTACACATCATCAAAAATGTAAATGGCCACTTATATAGTGCTTTTATCCAAAGAGCTTTACAATGTTGCTTTTCATTCACCTATTCACACACACACACACACACACACACACACACACACACACACACACACACACACACACACACACAGATGGTGGTGGGTGCCATGCAAGGTGCTCACCGGACCCACCAGGAGCAACTGCAGGGTTCAGTGACTTGCCCAAGGACACTTTGACACATAGCCAGGAGGGACCGGGAATTAAACTACTGACCCTGTGGTCAGTGGACAACTGCCCCACCACTTGAGCTGCAGCAGCCCCAAAAACATTTTGAATGGACAAATCCAGTAAAAACCACCTAAATGTTCTGTTCTCAAGCCTGTCCAGGGCATTTACCTGCCCAAACATACACCTGTCTGTGTGCCACCATGTGATGCAGTAGGGAGGTGATAATCTTAAGGATTTGCAGTGGGTTGGCTCATTTTCACAGGTGACTGCTTTGCTACTGTACAGCCCTCAGGTAGAGACAGTTATTCAACCCAGAGACATTCCTGCAACTGCTTCAGCGTTTGTTTTCCCTGTTACGAAAAAGGTAGGAACTGATCTAAGTCATCTATTGCTTTTGTAATGTTTTTGCAGACTTTACAGATAATGTCGATAGAAATATATCAATACATAGGAGATGTTATGTGCATGCTATAAGCAGAATAACACTGTGGCAGGATTTGAGCATTTATATTTTTACTTTACCTTTGAAAAAAGTGCTGTGGTAGTAACTTGATAGTAAACAAACTTTAAAAGTACTGCATCAGCGTATGAGTAAGAAACATCTCCGGATGGTGAACTTAATTAAAAATGGATCATTGTTGTTCAAAAGGTGTCAGTGTGAACTGGGGAGAAAAAAATAAAAATAAATAAATCAGAGGCAACAAAAGTGAGCAAAGCTTGTGCACAGCTGAACAGTAGGTAATCTGAGCTGGGGCCAACGGTGCTTTAGAGTCATTTTTAGCAGTTGTGTTTGACAATACACTTTATAATACAAAGTTCATGGCTCTAAACGATGTGCTGTCCACTTATTTTTGAAAACATTTTAAAACATTTTAAAACCGGAAGACATTTTGTAGGATTTAATTTTAAAAAAAGAAGTGTTTAAGCAGAACAAGAGGTGAATGTGTGAGGCTACATCGCTACTGACACAACCAGACAGACTTGGTTTCATAAATAGGCACCTATTCATCTGTGAAACACTATCTAAAAGTCATGGTTGTCCTCAAGAAAATTAACAGCAGTCGTCAAAAAAGTGAAATCAAAAAGTTCAGGACCAACAAATGACTACCTGAAATCTACAACAACAGGTTAAATACAGTGTCGTGTTTCACGCACTTCCTCTGTAAAATACACTGTTTCTGATGAAGCAAAACCAAACCAAACATGTTCGGCTTCACTTAGCCCTTTGAAGCTTGGATAAACCAGTAACCTTCAGGAGCAGACTACAAGAACAGAACACATCTCCTGTTCTGTAAAGACACTTTTAAAAAAAAGGCATTTTTAAATGATTCTGGACAAATTTGTTTTTGCTTTTTTACAATTTTGCTACGTGACTTGTTAAGATAAAAATATTTTGCAGTGTTGAGGTTTTGAAGGTCATTAGAGGTGGCAGAAAGCCCCGGGGCGGAGCTACGACTAGCCACCCGTTTACACGGTTCTGTTCCAGTGAACCACAGATGGGTGACACAATGTCATTTGCAGTAAGTGAGCATGTAATAGAGTTGTTAAGTGCCCAGAGCAGCAGAGGAAACAAGCCTATTGCCTAAGTTGTTTCCAGAGATCAGTCTTTCCCCATTTTCC
This sequence comes from Channa maculata, assembly GCA_020496755.1. Taxonomy (NCBI): domain Eukaryota; kingdom Metazoa; phylum Chordata; class Actinopteri; order Anabantiformes; family Channidae; genus Channa; species Channa maculata. The sequence goes on from CM035618.1 coordinate 1,605,021, forward strand.
GCAGTGGATGATGGCCCTTGAGTCTAACAAAAGCTACTGATACATGTTGTACCACACCAACACAAAGCATCCGTGTTCAGTTTGTAGGGAGTGAAGAGAAAGCTTTACACCAAAGGTCAGTGTGAGCTTCTCCTGTCAGACTTTAATCTGTGCGATGTCTTGTTTTGTACACAAGGTTCCTTGTTTTAGGCTCCACAATGAGCTGAGTGGATGTGGAGAAAACAGCCCAACCTAGTGGGTCAACACAGCACAGCCTGTACCAGAGGAACTGTGGGTAAAACCCCACCACACAGGGAGAATGCAAGGGACCTGATTAGAACTCAGTGTTACTGAACTGAAAGTCTATTCACAGCCTGCTGTTCCAGGTACTATTGAGGTCAGAATCACTTTAAGAACGTTTGCACTAATACAAAAAGCAGATTTAATAGTAAGGGTTTGAATAGAGTAGAGTTTAAAAGGTGACCATGTAAGAGAAGGCGAGAATATTCTACTACGACTTTGTACCTCTGTAAATAAACAGGAAGCATTTATATTCATGGGGCCACATTAATCCAGACTCTAGTGCAGAAGGATAAAATTACCATTATTAATTATGAAATATGATACACTTTATACATTAGATAATTAAGTTTGCATTTTATTTTAAGTAACTACTAAAATAAGGTCTAATTAGAACCTTCGTCTTTCCCTTTGGGCTGTTCCCTTTCAGCGAATCCTGTGCCTCCATCTAACCCTGTCCTCTGCATCCTCTTCTCTCACACCAACTACCTTCACGTCCTCTGGGCAACAGTAGCGTTGCCAGCAATGGAAAGTTTTACCTTCAGCTACTCCGCAGATTTTTTTACCCTCTAAAATGTTTTTAACGTTAAGTTTTATAAAATGGCAAAAATATGGCAAAAATATGCACAATACCCAAAAGCTCCAACTTTAACCCATTAAAATAAATAAATAAATTACTTGTTTTGTTCAGCTGACATACAAATTGCCAAAGATATTAATTTTACTATGACATACATCATTAACACTCACTGCCTCACTGTTAAACACCTGCAACTTCTCCATGTGTTGAGTGACTGGTTTCTTCATTCAAAAACACATGGGTGAGAAATGTTGGTGCTGGAAATAAGATCTTGCAGAGACAGGAGCAGCTGAAATTTGCTTACTTCACTAACCAAACTTGTGGTCATTCAAAGCACTTTGAGCAACTATTTTGTAACCAAGCATCTCGAAATGAAGAAAGATGACATCCGGTTATGCAGTATACCCAGCTTAATCATTGTTTAACAGCGATGGAGGTCTACAAGTACACACAAGCTAATCCAGGTTGCAGGGTGACAGTCCCTGTGAGTAGACGCAGGTTCTTGGCGATAGTTGTTTTTTTTTTTTTTAATTACCAAACTTAACTTTTAAGCCGGTATAACGTTCACCATCTCACTTTGTTGACATGAAAATATTTGCTTATGTGTATCAATGTGAAAGTACCACGGAGGTTGAAGGAAAGGACATTAGGTTTGCAGGTATGTGGTCCTAAACCAAAGTACACGAAAACAAATGTCTCAAACTGCTTCAGAGCAATTCTACCACTACTGATCGAGATTTCAATCCCAAAAACCCACAACAGTGAACCATGTGGTGATGCACCATCAGGCTATAGTTCAAGTTAGGAACAAACGATAAATTCATGTACAAATTTCATGTTATTTCTTGCAGTAGTTGTAGATACTTGAACCACAATTGTTGGACAGTAACACTGCAGTTCCTAGAGTAGCATCGCTAACTTGGCTAAAATCAAAATATACAACTGATAAAGCAAATATTTGTGCATTTTCTGTTCACTGACAAATGGTTGCAGCTCTAAAGTATAAAATGCTTAGAACAACATGTATGACATACTGCCTGATAACTGAACGTTCTGATATCTGCATGGCATCCACAGGTTTGATTTGTGGATGAAAACCTATGAATGCTGCAGCTTTTAGTTTTCCAGTGGGATGGTGCATTTTTCTCCCTACGTCGATTTCAGGATATTGAGGAAGGGATTATGGGAAGCTAATAGGACATTACTTGTATGACCTCATGGAGTGAGCTCCCTACTCTGGCACTGGGGGCATTCACTGTAGCCAGGACAAAGTGGAGTCTGTGACTGAAGCCCAGTTCACTCAGTCAGATAGCAGTGATTCAAACCCCATTTGTTTTGGGCGTAGGGGATGCTCTCAGTGGTTTGGCTGTGATTGATCCTTCCTCTGCCCGTGATCGCACAATGACACTATTCCAGTTTCCACATTCATTTTTCCCTTGCTAACTTAGATCAGTTCAGTCCAGTGGCGCTTCCTTTATTGGCTTTCTGACAATTCTTCTACCTCCACCCTGAAAAAAAAAAAAAAAAGGGTCTCGGGTCATTTCTTTGGATAGAAGCATTGTTTTCCATGAAACATGCAGCGTGTTTAGAGATAATTTAGGGTTGCTGGAGTAAAAACACCCGACAGTGGCACAACAAAAAACGTAGCTTTTAAATGCAGTGCCTGGACTGAACGTGTGCTTTCAGAATTGTAGCTCTATTACCCAACTAATGCTTGTGCACTACAGTGATGGATTTTGAATGCTAGAAGTGGAAAGCAAGCCCCAAAGGATGGTAGTGGGTTCGTGAACTGCTTGCAATCTCTGCAGGATCTTAGGAGTTGGTTTATTTTCAAAGAAAGAAAACACACGAGAAGCAGGAAAAACAGTAGCAGCCCAACTGAGGACAATTTCAATGAGTTTTGTATCTCCAGGCAACTGCCCCAATATAATTAAATGTATTGACACAGTAGAGACAGGAAAAAGAGAATCATATGTGGTAAATATCCCCAGATTGCTATCTTAAAAATAGACCTCAAGAGCAATCAAAGCACAGACAAAAAAAACTAAACGGGAGACAAAATATGAAAGCAAACATGTGAATGAAATTATGACTGTAACCCATAACGGAAAAAAACAACATTGAATCTTTTCCCCTTTGTCCCTTTTTGTCAACAAAGTCCTGCTCGTTATGTTTTTATATTCAATGCTACAGCATGAATAGGTTAGAGCTTTCCAGTGATCAGCCAATCTTTTAATCGTTTCCTCCAACACTAGCTGCTGGAAAAATGGTGGAAAATTGACGTGACTTGTTTAGGTGAATTTCTGTTATAGTATCAGAGCAGCAGGGATAGATCGTTTGCATATTTACAATGATCCAGTGTTCACTGATTGGGATTTCATCTAGATCTCTCTAGAGATCTATCACTTTGTACACATAAGGACTTACATCAATTCTACTCCTTGTATTCGTCCTAAATATACTTTTACAACAATGAAATGACATGAACTCACTTATCAGAAGAGCCCATGGATGTGTGCAGTTTGTCTATATGGTTTTTAAGTAGGTGGAAACATTTAATTAAAGCCATGACAAAATTGAGATTTGTGGGTCAGATTTGAGTTGCTACATTCTCATGTAAGTCAGATCAGGCTGCTTTCAGCTGCTGGTTGGTTTCACTGTTGTCTGTCTGCTCTTTGTGTTATGAGCCGCATTGCTCCAGTGGTTTTGGGTCAGTTGACCTTCAGGTACAAATGGTAAACTACAAAGCCCTCAGGCCAAACTCAATGATTAAAAGCTAGAGTGTTTTTTTTTTTTGTTTTGTCCACTGGTTCAAGAGGTAAGAACAGTTATATGCACATCACACAGGTGCAGATGTTAAGAAGTACGTTCCGAGAGCTGGTGGCCGGTTAGAAAATCTGGGGCTTTGGCCCTGCTATGAAAATTAATTTCACAATACATTGGACCAACTATTTACTGCACAAAAGAAACTTCTTTGTGACTATGCACGTGATAACGTACTGATTAACAAATATGTAAATATGCTTGTGTGTCTTTCCTACAGACTCTGGAAGATGCAGAAACAATATGTATCTGTGAGCCCCACCGAAAACATCTGTTTACAGACTGAAAATGGACCTCGACCAAAGAAATATCGCTATATACGTAAAGAAGGTAATGGCAACGTTGTGTTTCGCCATGTGCCTGAAGAGTGGATGCTGTTTGTAACCGACATCTTCACCAGCTTGGTGGAGATCAGATGGAGAGTGGTGTTCCTGCTCTTTGCTTTGTCTTACATTTTATCATGGCTCTTCTTTGGCATCCTCTTCTGGGTCATCGCTCTTGCTCACGGTGACATTAAAGATGACACAAATGACCCGTGCATGTTCGAGGTGCGCAGTTTTACCGCTGCTTTCCTCTTCTCGCTCGAAACACAAACCACCATTGGCTACGGATTCAGAGGGATGTCTGAGAACTGCACAGTTGCCATCATCCTGGTCACTATACAGGATGTGATGAGCTGCTTCATCGATACCTTTGTCATTGGAATTGCTGTTGCTAAAATGGCCTCAGCCAAAAAGAGGGCACAGACAGTTGGCTTCAGCAAACGGGCCATCATCAACCTTCGCGACGGCTACTTGTGCCTTTCTTGGAGAGTCGGGGACTTCCGCAGGCATCACTTAGTGGAGGGGACAGCTCATGCCCAGATAGTTCGCTCCACAGTGCACACCACAGGAAAGGTTGATGTGACTTATGAAGATCTGGTCATCCAGCAGAAGGAAATCATTCTGGTCACACCTACCATCATCTTTCACAGAATCGAACCCGGTAGCCCATTGTACAAAATGAGTTTGGTGGATCTGAGAAAAGCAGACTTTGAGCTGGTGGTGTCTTTCACCTACACAGACGATTCCACAGGTATGTTGCATCAGACCCGAAGCTCATATACTCCAGATGAGATTCTCTGGGGTCACATGTTCCAGCAGATGATCAGGGTCAGTAGGAGACACTACAAAGTAGATTACACCTTGTTTAATCATACCACTAAGGTGCTGGTGCCTGAGGCCAGTGCTGAGGAATACGAACACAAAAAGCAGATTGAGCATGCTCCTCAGTATTCCCCACAACATTCACCCAGATTGTCCTCCCAGCAGCAAAGTCTTCAAGAAAAACTCCTGAAGCTCCCAATGGTAACAGTGGAACTTGTGAATGACAGCCACCTTGAACCACATGCTTCAGCATCTCAAGTGGACAGTCAACATCAAGAGACACTGCCTTTGCCAAATGACCTTGGAAGTACAGAAATGTAAAAGTGGAGCCATGTTTTAACAGGTCATTCAGAAACACAATAAGCTACTTAAGCTTATTTACTGTAAGAACCCTGAAACTTCCTGTCTTTGTATACGTGTTTTAATAGGATTTGCTCAAAGTCACAATAATAAGCGGCAATAACCAATGCAGCTATCAGCATTTCACCAATACCAGCCAAGTAGCCTGCAATGACAATGTTACCAGCCTGATCGTGTTTAGCAGGTGTAACTAATCATGTTCCTATTTTACTGTTGCATGTTAGTAACAGCAGGCTAACATGTGCTAATTAGTGTCAAACAAATAATGCAGCTGAATCTCAGGCAAATGCTATTAGTTTTGCAATCACCTGGGATAAATGAAATAAATGAAGGAGCTAATGACCACGATTATTAGATACTTTAGAATATACATTTAAAAATCATAACATAGGGAAAAAATTAAAAACCTACTGTATAATGTAAAGAGGCTCTTTGTGTGGTAGTTATTTGTACATACTATAAAAACTATTATATTTTATGTACATATTATAAAACTATTGTAATACTTGACCTGAGTAATTCTTTGATGAAAAGATGCTTATTTAAGAGTAAAGACAGTTTTAAAACTTTGTGTAATCTTGAGGTGTATGATGATGATGATGAACTTTCGATTTCAACCTTCAAGCCAGCTTGGACAGAAGGTTCTGAAGCTGCGGCAAAAACAGATGACGTTTCACATAAATGAAACCATGTTGCGTGGGCAAACTATCTGTTGAGGAAGGCTGTGTAATACAATCAATTACAGCTACTAAATGGACATTGGACATATCAACAGCTTCTCTTTGAACTGTCAGATAAATTATGTGAAAAGAAAATACAAAACGGCCAAACCTTGCATGTATTTTACCTGCTGTGTTTTATCCTTTTACTGCAGGTTACATTGACTTTGTGTCACAATCCATTCAGGTGTTTTAATGTATGCAATGTTTTATCTGTGCTGATGAGCCTGTTGTAAATGCCTATATTGGAGAAATCTGTTGACATAATGTATCTATTTTGTTGTAACAAGCTATAAACTATTTAACAAATCTTGCTCATGAGACAATTACTGCCAGTTCCAATAAAGTGATGTTTCAATGTCTGGTTTGCATCTCCACTTCCTCTAATATTGGTCTATGGTTTGTGTCCGAGAACAAAAGCTCTGAGCAGGAAGGTCACTTTGATGTCAAGTAACCAGACAGACAAAAGTAACCAGACGCCACTTTAAAATGTGCTGCTTGCTTTGATTTGCATCTCTGTGTAACCCTATTAACAAACATGTATTCTTTTTAACGTCTACCCAAAATAGATCAATCATTAGCTTATAGGAGGGCTGCTCAGGCACAGACCTGTCATTTACGCAGTTCACTTTCATTCTGACCCCATTACAGACTACAGCTGCTCAGTCTTTGCACACATCTCTTAATGCTGTTTTCCGGAGCGGCGGACATAGTTGTGCCATAAGCGACCATGACCTCGTTTCTGCACTGCACACGATTTCTACAGTACAGACTGGCAAATGTAGAGTGTGTACTTTAGTGAGTTACATTCTCAGAACAACAGTGATATCAGCTCTCCCTGCGATCTCTCCTACATCATCGCGTTAACCACAGTTAGCTCTTTGGCTGAGCATTAATGAATGCACCCAACTGAAGCTGACTGTACAGTGACAGTTTAGCCAATTTCAGCACAAATCTTGAAGCTGAGCTTGTTCTGGTACTTTCTGTCTGACACAGTCCCACGTCCACCCCTCCATCTTCCAGGAACAGGCCAGAGGACCAGAGGGGACAGAGGTTAAGTGATGGTTAAAATGACCGATTTGTTTTAAACTTCCCCCAGTGTTTAATTTCAGGACTATTGTTTATTTTATGTAGAGTATGTTGTTTACTTTAAGGAGCTGTTTAGTCAACATTGTTGTATCTACCAACATTTGAATACATCAGGTCCAGTGTCTTCTCCCCCCTGGTGTGACAGTCCACACACAGTATGTGACATTCCATGCACTGTGTGAAGGTGGGGAGGGTCTTGGAGAGGGTTGCATGATTCCAGTCACCTGAGATCGAGTGTATGACGTCACATGCGCTGTCTGAGGAGGCAGAGTGAGGAATATAGACAGCGATTAATATGACGTGTGAGAACTCTCTGGGCAGATGGAAGGACGGAGTTCAGTGTCTGGGAGTCTCTTTCAAAGTAACATGACCAGTATGACACCACGCGACCAGGCCCCCTGCTTTCCTCTTTCCTCTCTGCCCTGATCCGCCCGCACTGTGCTGAGGCCGTCAGTGCTGCAGCCAAGTCTCTGTGAAACACGTTAGTCTACACTCACGAGAGACATTTTCCTTCCTCACCAGCGCAGTCAACTCGTCATTTGTCACTATGTATACAAAGTGTCAGAAAATTGCATCAGATGATCAGATGGAGAGTTAGTCCTGAGCGGACCACCACTAGGGGCCAACTTGACCTGGGCCCTAACGTACGTTTTTAGCAGTAGGGGAAACCCGAGCATCCGGAGTAAACCTACACAAATACGGGGAGAACACGCAAACAAAACGGGGGGAAAAAACTGGGGGGAAAAATACCACATCTGCCTCAGCCAGCCTTTATTGGTCGACCCTTACTATGTATTCCTAAATTCCTAAAACCCAAAACAGAGTGACACCCCTTCGCTCTTCAGAAACTTCCAGTTTAAATATTCACATCATTTCAAATTGTAGTAGACACAGACACAGTAGCCTACTGTATATGAAGCAAGTAGCTGTTGGACAATGCACCAAAGTCAGTATGCTGTTAGTACGCAAATACAACAAAAGAGCATACAATCAATATTTGTACTTTTTACATTGAGGATCTTTGCCCCATTTATGTTCTGACAGACAGCTCTTCCTGGTAATGTTCAAGGTAGCAGTGTGTGCCTGAATACATCTTTAATTAGAAATCACAAGCATAATTTGTTTTGCTGCTGTGATCACAGGTACACTGACTTCTTGTTCCATTGACGTAGTACTTTACAGCTCCTCATTTTTGATACAGTCTAACCTGTCAAGTACTGTGTAGAGGCAGGTTTCCCTGTGTGTCCAGAGATTGTTGTATGGTAACAAACACACATTTAAGTAATAGGCTCCAGTGTTTCACAGCTCAGCAGGACAACAATCACAGCTCATTTATCCACAGCTACAGAACTCATAACACAGGACTCTGCCCCATCTACTCCCTAATGTGGCTCTAAACCAGAGAACGTAACATGGTAGGACAGAGTACCTGAAATATTCTTAAATCTAGATTCTTACAAGCACACACACACACACACACTAATGGTCTTACAACTACAAATTTGTCATTAAGGCAAAAATAGGTTCTGTAAGATTCTAAAACACTTGCCCACAAGCAGAACTCTTGCACAGGGTCTCCTTAGTTTTTTTATGCTAAGGGAAGGGAGCATACATAGCAAACTAAGAAATCCCAAGAAGCTTCCATTTCACTTAACTACCTGCCCAACTGGCTATTGCTCTTTGTCAGCATCTAGTTACAGACTTTCCAGAAAGGCCAAAAGGTCTTACCAAAAAATAGATGGAACATTTCTGAAACACTGGAAAGGCGAGCCACCAAAACAACACAATAACCCAAATAATGTCACAAACTTTCAGCACCTCTCTGCAAAAACATTTGTGAAAGCATGTATTCACTTTGTCATTATGGGTTATTGAGTGTAGACTGATGGACAAAAATTAAATGCTTTCTGAAGCCACTGGATATTTCATCTCCGATGCCTTCATGCTGGCACTGATGAGCTTTTGGCCAGAGCTGCTCTTAAACACAGCCTGACTTCACGTTTTGGAAGCTTCTATGGGACTGAAGCAAAGCTTGTTTTTGAACAGTCTCTTCCAGCAGACATTCCCAATACACTCATGTTTGGGTTTACCAGGTCTGTCTGACCTCTCCTGCTTTCTGATCCAACTCAGTAATTATGTAATAATGAGCAACTCACAGTTCAGCTCTGAAATTGCCTGCCATGCAACCGTCGGTTCAAGTTGAGGTGGTTAAAAATACTGAAACATCTGTGTTTCCAAGAATAGTGTCAAGATGAAACAATGCTACAGTTCCAGTGGCATTTTTTATCTCTTTAAAAAGAAGGCTGTTTTACATTTGCTGGTTATCAAAATCATACAAATGCTAAACACATTTCAATAATATTTAGTGGAAAGTTGGGCCATGGACGAAAGGACAAGTGACTAATCTACTAAATACAGATGTTGATTCAGAATTCCTTTGTTGTGTACACTGGAAATAAATAGAATTTTGTTTTTTTCATTCTTACAATAAAAAGATCATTTCATAATTTGAAAGAGATTTCATTATTTCAAATTTCCTGAATTTCCCACCACCTTCAGCCACTCATGGAAGCTAGGGCTTCATCTACCGTTTAGGTTTATTACTGGTAATTCTAAAAATCTCTGGCCCCTGGACTCACCAGGCCAAACCAGGTTTTGTGCTTCAGTCTGAATAATAAACAGTTTATTATGCAGAGATATGGTTTTGCTGTGGTTGAAGAGTTACACTAACAGAAGCCCGGCTCTGTACAATTGGCAGATATCAGTTCTCAAACTGGTTAAGGAAACATACAGGTGACAACAGTAGAAGTTGAGCCCGGGGGTCCTAATGCCTAGTAGCATTTAGTAGTGTTGTTAACATTAAGACATTAAACATTATTTAGCCACAAGAATAAAATCACCTGCCTTATACTGTGTGGCTTCCCCTTGTGCTGCCTGAACAGTTCTTGACACATGGACTCCACAAGACCTCTGAATGTGTCCTCTGGCATCTGGCACCAAGATGTCAGCAGCTGATTCTCTAGGGCTACACAGCTTTGTGTGCAGCACTGTGATGCACTGTGTGTTGTGGCCAGTTGATCATGAATGTTCATGGATCAGATCATCTGGGCTACACTTCATTGCCAGGGCTCATCAATGAGCCTTGGGCATCCAAGTCTCTGTCTCTGGTCATTAGTTGTCCTTCCACTACATACCAGGAACACACAACAAGACCTGTGGTGTAGCCCTCACAATTAAGCCCTCATTGATGTGGCTCAAATCCTCACGCTGCCCATTTTACCTGCTTCCAACGTCAAACAACTGACTGGCCAATTTCTGACAAATAAAACCAATCCCTTGTAAAATGCTTTTGTTTTCACTTCACCTGTCAGTAGTTTTTAATTGCTTTATTCTAAAATGAGCCGTGAGCCAAAATAACGAGTAATTTTTCTTCTTGGTACTTTATATTAATTTCATATTGAAACTTTTGTACACGTGTAAACTTTGAATTCATAACTTTACCATTGGTGTTTGTAAATGGTGGTGTTGCCTCTTGCAGATGCTGTTGCTGCAGTGACTTAATTTGAATGAACAGCTTAGCATGACTGTACTCCTCAGTCCTGCGCTGCTGTTTACTGCTTGCTCACATGACAGAGTTTTGAGTGTGAGACACAATCACTACCTAATTCCAGTCTCCAGCTCTCCACCTTGTGGTCCGCACGCAGCACTGGGCTACTGCATGCAACACTCTCTTTATTGCTGGAAATTGGGCATGGAAAGCAAACACACACACACACACACACACACACAGCTCATTGACACAGGTGGTCTCAGCTAAATATACGTGGTGCTATAAATAACCAGAACTAAAAATAAGACTCACAGGAAGGAAAAAAAATGAGCAGTTCCAAACCGTTTCTGAAAAACATGTAGCGGCGGGTTAATGTTTATCATGAATTAGTAAGCAAGAAGAATGATTTAGTCAATTGCTTTAAGACAACACGGCTACAGCCTGACCTAAAATTATAGGGCAACAGATGCATAGTCTAAACATCCGAAGCAACTTGATAGCTCAGTGGAGAAAGACAGTCATATCATAATACAGGCATGTAGGCTTTTATTGAGTGAGTCATTCTTTCCAACAGAACACATTTTCCATACCCACATTAAAAAAATAAGATCTATAAAAACAACGGGTATCACAAAAATGAGCATGATGGGCAGTTGTGCAGCACACTGTCAACAGCAGGTGGTAACAGGCACAGAAGTCACATTTTTCTTGAAGATGTTAATGCCTCTGCAGTGAAAAGATAAATTGTTGTTTTGACCCGAATTTCTGAAAAGAAACATCAGTTTCATTTTGCAGAGTTAAAAGTTATAGCTAATAAACCTTTTTAGTGTAAAACAACATGGTTATTTAATCTTTTTGCAAAGCTGGATCACATTTTTTTCTTTTATGTATATATGTATATACAGTACCAATGTCCAAAAGAAGCTAAATAAACTAATGTTTGCTGGACAATGGGGCTTTGGTTCAAATTTCAGTTTTTAAACTCATTCATTTCCGTGTTGCGTTTTATTTGACCTCTAATTGAGATTCGAGTCAACGGCCAATTAGTGTCAAATTACTCTCATGCTGTGCTCTGTTCACACATCAGTCGCGTCGGTCAAAACACACACAAAGACACAAACTGTGCACAAGTTCGTCTGTGAGTGTGTGCGAGTGTGTGAGAGTGTGTGTCCCCTCCTCTCTTCAGTGGGGCGGGCCCGTGCCGGTGCGTGCCGTTTAAAATGCTTTGGGGCAACTCACTGCGAAGCACATTGTCGAGACCGGTCCTCCGGAGACATGAAGGACGTTTACTACTTGATTCTTGTTCGCCTGGAGTAAAGACAAAGCACAGAAACGACGCGGAGGATAGCAGAGGGCAAAAACACGCCTGGATTATTTTTCACCGAGCTGAAGCCAACCGGTCCACAAATGAGCAACAGGTAGAGGAAACATGCGATTTCGTTTATACATGTAATCCTGCTATGCCTCAATATAAAAGTAACAGCTTCGATAAGCGACGTGCACAGGTCCGAACCGTTATCTTTTGCCACAGCGCTCGTATTCGACTGGTCTCAGCATTTATTCTCCATGACGCGCCGCTTCCTGGCTTGTGCCGCAGCTGTCAGACGGCCCGCCAAAAAGGTTCATTCTATCAGGACACGTTTAGCCTCCCTTCGGTGTCTTTGAGGACTTGGTTTTAACGCTCGCCTTTCTGTTGAGCTGTAAATGGAACGTGCATGGTGTGTGTCGGTGATTGCATCAGAAGTCCGTTCCATTTTCCACCCGCACCTGTTAACATTTGTCGGTGGCATTTGGGACATTCTGATGGCAGCACCGTGTCTCCCTGCAGTTACACAGATTAGTAATACTCATTGAAACACAAGCCAAGAAAAGTATAATAATATAGTTATTGTTCATAACAATAATATAATAACTACTATTATTGTTATTATTATTATTATGTCTAGCAGCAATTCCTACAATATTCCATCATCATTCCCAAAAGTATTGATTCAGCTGCATAGGATTCATTAGATGAAACGAGGTAAAGCTGTTGCACTGCTCATAATGTGAGGAAAGCTTCCACATCTCAACAGTACAGCTTCTTCAGTTCTAACACTCAGCAGTGCGTGTACACATATTTCTACTCAGATGATATTCTGAGTTATTTTGCCATTTTAAGTGTATTTATGTAAAAGCCTAACAAATTACATCAGCCTGTTTTACTTTCTGCCAGTGTGAAACCTGACTATGACTCACAGCTGTGGTCACACCAAATGTATCCGCATTTATTGTGTGTGTGTGTGATAGTGGCGCTGTAGGCGCAAAGATTTTTCTAGTTCTCACTACCAACTTCTTTTTGTCATGTTATTATTCACGTGCTTCAGACACACATGCAGGGAAAAATAGCGGCAGGTTAATTTAGACTTTGTTGCTAGGACAGCCAAAACTAATGAGTGATGTTGTAGTTGTGCAGGGACAATCCCCACAGGACAGCCATTATTACAGCAGGGGACGAGAAAGCTCAAAGGACTGTGTGAGAGTCAACAAGACGAGCACCTTGACAGGACAGAGCGTGCAGACTAGTGAAGAAACTGCTTCATACGAACTAAAATGCTCCAAGACACAGATGTTCAGTATCCACCACTGAGCCATAAGATGAGTTTACAACTAATGTGATCTAAGAAAGAAAAATAACGCTTGAAATATTGACTTGAATTTCCTTTGATTTGATTTATGTTTTTTTTTGTTTTTTTATTATTTCAAAGATGACTAAAAGAAAAATGATCCCAACATTCCCGATTCCCATACAAACACTTGCCCACAATCCAGCAAGAACTGGTCAAGTTAATGCAGGGAAGCCAAGAAAAACAAGTCATTTTTGTAAATGACAACAAGACCTGAGTGCAATTACAGTTTGGCCTCCCTCAGTGAAAGTTAAACTATTAGATCAGGGTTAAATGTCACTGTTTGTCATAACTGGATGACATTGAAATATTGTTGGCACAGGAAGACAAGTTTTTCTAACCCTGGGTATTAAGTTTTTGTAGTTTTTTCCTCGGGCTGCCTGCACAGCTCACTCCATGATGAAGTTATCAGTTCTGACAGGTTATTGACTTGTTTAAATAAAAACCGCTCAAATGTTGAAACATTAAATTATTCATTTAGTGATGCTGTCAAACATTTTGAACAAGATTTTTGTAGGTTTATCTGATTTATCCAGGACTGGTTTGTCTAACAGACATGTGCTTCACCTGTTTTCTTTCAGAAGATTAACTAGATGAGGTCCAGTCAGCTGATGAAAGAGGAGTGACCACTTCATCCTCCTCTTGTTGCAGTCTACCCTAAGGGCCAGTGAGGCTGAAGAGGCGTCCCTTCGGCCCACCTTATTTTGTCACCATTTCCTCTGAGTTGGTCTCCCAAAGAGTTTCAAAACTGTTTCTCCAACGCTTTTTCCAGAAACTTAGACTGTTTTGTAAAGCAGAAGCAGCACAGCCCTCCCAGACTGAGGTGATGGGAAGCGTGCGAGCCAGCCGCTACAGCATTGTGTCATCAGAGGAGGACGGCATGAAGCTTGCCACTATGGCAGTGCCCAACGGCTATGGCAACGGCAAGGGCAAGGTGCACACGCGGCACCACCCGCAGAGCAGATTTGTAAAAAAAGACGGTCACTGCAATGTGCAGTTCATCAATGTGAGCGAGAAAGGTCAGCGGTATTTGGCTGACATCTTCACTACATGTGTGGACATTCGCTGGAGGTGGATGTTCATTATTTTCTGCCTCGCCTTCCTCCTGTCGTGGCTGTTTTTCGGCTGCGTATTCTGGCTGGTGGCCATCCTCCATGGGGACTTGGAAAGTGATGGCCGGAAGTGCATCTCTAACGTGAGCAGCTTCACCGCCGCCTTCCTGTTCTCCATCGAGACTCAAACAACTATTGGTTACGGCTACAGGTACGTCACCGACGAGTGCCCTGTTGCAGTCTTTATGGTCGTCTTCCAGAGCATCGTGGGCTGCATCATTGACGCCTTCATCATTGGTGCGGTCATGGCAAAGATGGCCAAGCCCAAGAAGAGGAACGAAACTTTGGTTTTCAGTCATAACGCCACAGTGGCAATGAGGGACAATAAGCTCTGCCTAATGTGGCGTGTGGGCAACTTGAGGAAGAGCCACCTGGTCGAGGCGCATGTGCGGGCACAACTTCTGAAATCCCGGGTGACAGCAGAGGGGGAGTACATCCCCCTCGACCAGATGGACATAGATGTGGGCTTCGACAGTGGAGTTGACCGCATCTTTCTGGTCTCCCCAATCACCATCGTCCATGAGATTGACGAAGACAGCCCCTTTTACAACATGAGTAAACAGGACCTGGAGAACTCAGAGTTTGAAATAGTGGTCATCCTGGAGGGAATGGTCGAGGCCACAGCAATGACCACACAATGTCGAAGCTCCTACATCGCCAGTGAGATACTCTGGGGCCATCGATTCGAACCTGTGCTTTTTGAAGAGAAGAACTACTACAAGGTGGACTATTCCCGCTTCCATAAGACATATGAGGTGCCGAGCACCCCTCTGTGCAGTGCCAGAGACCTTGCAGAGAAAAAATACATCCTCTCAAATTCCAACTCCTTCTGCTATGAAAACGAGATGGCGTTGGACAACAAAGAGGACACAGATGAGGGGAACGGGGGAAGCGTTGGGCCCGACGGCACACAGACAGACAACATCTCAGAGACTGAACATAGCCAAGCCACAGTGCCGTTAGAGCCCCGGCCTCTGAGGAGAGAATCAGAAATATGACTGTCCAGACCTCAAACCTCACATGAGAGATTTCGTAAAATCACCTCTCTGCTCCAAAAGGCACAACAAGCCGAGCTTGGCCTTTGGTTGAGGGCAAGCCAAACGGTACTGCTGTGAAAGCTTCAAGATTTAGGACTTTGTATGTGAGGTTGAACTATGACTACATACAGTATGACAAAACACAGCACTATAAACCATGTGCATTTTGCAGGATGGATTCTTCATGAAGTCCCCATGAATGTGTGCTCTGTCTCTGGTGAGTGCATGATGATGGAGGAAGGAATTTATTGACTTAACGACTTGAAAAATTGCAGGCATGTTTCATTTTTTCTCTTCAGCAAGAACAAGATGCATTCATTTTTATATAGACTGTGTCAGAGCTGCTAGAAAATGTAGTCAAGAATTAAAAAAAAAAAAAAAGCCCTTAAAGATAATTACATTTTGACACTTTGGTACCTTCTGTTTCAGACATGCACAGAATATTTGTTAATGAGCAGGTCTCATAAAAACTTTCTGTGTGCAGTAAAGGTCAAACTTTATGAATGTCCTCCGACTTGAAAGCACTAAATTTCTGATGCTCTGCATCATCCTTTGGTGTAAAGGTTTTATGGGCAGAATATGAGGTGGTTATTGATATGAGTGTTCTTTGCTGGTCAGACAGATAGAAACATGTCTGGTTATGTCAACACAAGTATTAACATCAACCTGAGAAGAAATTAATATAAACGGGGACTGAGGTGAAATCATAGTCTGAATGTTCTTAAAGTGCTGCTATGATGTTGCTTCTTTTGTGATTAAAAATGCCAAAGAGTATTAAATTTCTAGATTTTTTTAATACACCTGATTAGATTTGGTACAGAGAAGTAGAACATTTAGGGGACTTTAAAAAGGTTTGTTTTTCAAAGAACATGTGTACAGTCTTTTTGTTTTTATCCTTATTTTGAGCCACCTCATCAAGCCTTAATCTGGAAAGTCAACAATGGGGAGAATGGAATAAAGTGCTGAATTAACCAAAGTGACGAAGGCTTTACTACAAAAAAATATACAAATTCTGTATTGTTTGGTAAACTGAAACAATAACCAAGTCAGTGGACCTCTTATGTTAAAAAAGATTTTTTGAAATAAAGACAAACCAGCTTTTAAGATTTGTGAGGTATTATGTCATGGAAAAACTAGATTGCCTTTCTAATGTCTGAATCTGAGACAGTGTTACGACTGGATATTGGGGAAAAAAAAAAGTTAAACATTGTCAAAAACACTTTTTGCTGTATGCAGACGACAAATCAGCGGACTTCATTATCAACACTACTTGACTTTCTATTCTCTTTTGTTGTAGTTGGGAATGTAAAACTAGAGAACGTGTAGTTTTTAAAAATGTACTGTAACCTCGGCATATGAAGGTGTACGGCGTTAATACAAATCTATATCCTGCAGTGACCGAAGCCTTTAGGCTCCAGAAATCCTACATGTGTAAATACCTCCCTCCCTGTTGCAGTCATTTTGTATAAGTCTTCCTAATGTACTGCAAACCATGGAATGTACAGATTTTTGTATTAATATTATTGTACAATTATATTGTTCTTTTTCAATAAAAATGTGGACAATTAGAATCATTCTTAAAACATTTTTTACTTTTTGTATATCTTTATTTTAGACAACTCAGTTGTATTTGCTTTGAGGATTAGATAAGACCTAATTGAGGTCCCTTTGGGATTAGCAAACTTTTTTTGTACCTCTTGGTATTGCTTTGACGAACAACACGAGATTAGTGGCAGGAGAATGCAGCCAAACAATGTCACAGTACTTTCTGTGCAATCTTTGTGTGATCCATTTCTGTTGTGCTACTTTATACAATACCAAATATTGTACTTGGCCTATTTCATCTATGTCACTCCTGTAGTGAGTAGTTACTTTAAAAATATTACAGTCATGTGTTGTAACAAATAGGATTAGGCACTGTTACAGTTTAAACTACCCAAATAATAATGTTGCAAATGTCTGCAACATTAAAACCGCTCTGTTGGATGCCACTGTGCCACTGCCAGTTACATTTTCCTGATACTGTTATACCTATTTAAAACGGTCGAAGAAGGAGAGAAGGAAGGTGTGTTTGTAGGCAGAGAAAGAAGAGGAAAGCTAAGAATGTAGGACTGACAGTATGGACTTTATATGTTGGGACTATGACAGGGAAGGTTAGAGAGTTGGTTGTCAGATAGGAAGAGAAATGGAGTAGGAGTTATCCTGAAAGAGGAGTTGGTGAGGAATGTTCTAGAGGTGAAAAGACTATCAGACAGGTTGATGAGTCTGAAGCTGGAAATTGAAGGCGTGATGTTCAATGTTGTTAGTGGTTATGCCCCACAGGTAGGATGTGAGTTAGAAGAGAAGGCGAAATTCTGGAGTGAGTTAGATGAAGTGATGCAGAGCATCTCCAGAGGTCAGAGAGTGGTGATTGGTGCAGATTTCAATGGACATGTAGGTGAAGGGAACAGAGGTGATGAGAATGTGATGGTCAGGTTTGGTCTTCAGGACAGAAACGCAGAAGGACAGATGGTGGTAGACTTTGCAGAGAGGATGGAAATTGCTTTAGTGAACACTTTCTTCCAGAAGAGGCAGGAACATAGGGTGACATATAAGAGCAAAGGTAGAAGTACTCAGGTGACGTTGTAATCTTAAAGAGAACAGTGACTGTAAAGTATTGGTAGGGGAGAGTGTAGCCAGACAACACAGGATGGTGGTTTGTAAAATGACTCTGGTGATGAGGAAAATGAAGATGACTGGAGGCAGAGCAGAGGACAAACTGGTGGAAGTTGAAAAGGAAAAATGTTGAGGGACACAGAGGACTGAAGACAGTAGACAGGAGTACAGGGAGATACAGCGTAAGGTGAAGGTAGAGGTGGCTAAGGCCAAACACAGAGCATATGAGGACTTGTATGCTAAGTTGGACACTGAAGAGGACGAGTTGGATTTATACAGGTTGGTGAGAAAAAGACAGAGATGGGAAGAATGTGCAGCAGGTTAGTGTGATTAAAGATAAGTAAGGAAATCTATTGAAACGTGCCAGGAGTGTGATGGGAAGATGGAAGGAGAAGATGTGACTGGTGTGGAGCAGGAAGTAGCAAAGATTAGTAAGAGTGAAGTGAGGAGGACGTTGAAGATGATGAAGGGTGGAAAGGCAGTTGGTCCTGATGACAGACCTGTGGAGGTATGGAAGTGTCTAGGAGAGGTGGCAGTAGAGTTTCTGACTAGTTTGTTTAACAAGATCTTGGAGAGTGAGAGGATGCTGAGGACTGGAGGAGAAGTGTACTGGTGCCCATTTTTAAGAACAAGGGAGATGTGCAGAGCTGCGGCAACTACAGAGGAATAAAGCTGATGAGCCAAACAATGAAGTTGTGGGAAAGAGTAGTGGAAGCTCGGCTAAGGGCAGAGGTGAACATTTGTGAGCAGCAATATGGTTTCATGCCTAGAAAGAGTCCAACAGATGCAGTATTTGCTTTGAGGACGCTGATGGAGAAGTACAGAGAAGGTCAGAGGGAGTTGCATTGTGTCTTCATAGGTTTAGAGAAAGCGTATGACAGGGTGCCGAGAGAGGAGCTGTGGTATTGTATGAGGACGTCTGGAGCGGCAGAGAAGTATGTTAGAGTGGTGCAGGACATGTATGAGAGCTGTAAGACCGTGGTGAGGTGCTGTAGGTGTGACAGAGGAGTTCAAGGTGGAGGTGGGTCTGCATCAAGGATCAGCTCTGAGCCCCTTCTTGTTTGCTCTGGTGATGGACAGACTGACAGATGAGGTTAGACAGGAATCACTGTGTGCTATGATGTTTGCAGATGACACTGATTTTTAGTGAGAGCAGGGAGCAGGTGGAGGAAAATCTAGAGAGGTGGAGGTCTGCTCTGGAAAACAGAGACACTGAAGAAAAGACAGGCGGTAGAGCTGGAGGTAGCAGAGCTTAAGATGTTGAGGTTCTCTTTGGGAGTGACGAGGATGGACAGGATCAGGAATGAGTACATCAGAGGGACAGCTCATGTTAGATGTTTTGGAGATAAAGTCAGAGAGGACAGATTGAGGTGGTTTGGACATGTTCAGAGGAGAAACTGTGAATATATCGGTAGAAGAATGCTGAGGTTGGAGCTGCCAGGCAGGAGGTCTAGAGGAAGACCAAAGAGGAGATTTATGGATGCAGTGAGAGAGGACATGAAGTTAGTTGGTGTAAGAGACGAGGATGGGTTAGATGGAGACACATGAATCGCTGTGGAGAACCCTGAAAGGGAACAGCCCAAAGGAAAAGAAGAAGAAAATTTTTTTAAAGGTATTTTCCCAAACACTTTAGTATACTAAGCATTATGGTGGCAGCAGTGGCTCAGTTGGTAGAGTGGGCGCCCACCAACCATGGGGTTAGAGGTCCGCGCCCACCAACCGAGGGGTTGGAGGTCCGCGCCCACCAACCGAGGGGTTGGAGGTCCGCGCCCACCAACCGAGGGGTTGGAGGTCCGCGCCCACCAACCGAGGGGTTGGAGGTCCGCGCCCCACTCCTCCCACCACACGCCGAAGTGTCCCCAGGCAAGACACTGAACCCCCAACAGCCCATTCCCATCCCAAGCCCTGCAGTGCCGTCTCAAGCTCTGTGGAAATTTGGGAGGGTTGCGTCAGAAAAGGCTCCAGCGTAAAATTGTGCCAAATCAACATGCGAACGAATGATCTGCTGTGGCGACCCTGAACTCAAAGGATAAGCCAAAATGACAAAAAATGTATGTTTTGTATCTCATAGTGAGCAGGATAAGAGTTTCTTATATTTCACTTCCGAAGAAGGGAAAAACGTAAGCTATTAAGGATGAGAAGACACACAAAAAAGTAAATCTTCACAGAAAATCTTTGGAATCCATTTTCAGTAAATAAATGTTAAGAGCCAACAGCCTTTGTCTGTGACATTGGCCAGCCACCGCTTTCTGCGTCTTTCACTGGCGCAGGAGGGATTAACAGCTTCTCTTTACTCGAGCTGCTGACATCCATTGTGTTCATACACCTCTAGTTCTGTCTTCCATCTTTTGTTTCTCTGGCCTTCACAATGTCTCCGGTTACAGTCCAGCAACTGCACATTCAAAACTGGGATTAGATATGTCAATAAGGACAAAATGCCAAATTATTACTACCTTTACTGTCTTACAGCTTGAACATTGATAAAAAAGGTTGTTTTTTTTTACCATGGGAATTTTTTTTGTCCTGGAAAGTTCAGGTGTAAAATTATTCCATTTGCGGTTAGAATTGCTCAGCTCAAACAAATGCAACGCATGCAGTGAGCTTTATTTTGAAGGGGTGTCATTTACAATGAATAATAAACAGGATTTTACTGCATTCAAGCTCAACTATCAGTTCTTAGAAAGCAGAGAGAGAGAGCTGGTTTTCTCATGCTGGTAACATTTTATCCTCTCCAAAGATTTGCATCTTCCCTTCAACTGCACAGACGTCAAACCCAACTCAATGGAAAATTCCTTGGTTTACCATTGAGGAAGACTGACACTAATGTCAACTTGTGGAGTCAGAACTCCAGTTAGAGTTCAGGCTTTGAACTTGATGCTGTGTGTGTGTGTGTGTGTGTGTGTGTGTGTGTGTGTGTGTGTGTGTGTGTGTGTGTGTGTGTGTGTGTGAGACATTCATCTGACATAAAGCAGTTACAGTATCAGATCCATCTCGATCACTTTGGGAGAGGAAGAGAGAAAATGAGTCAGTTGTTCCAGTTATTTCAGCTTATTATAATCAGGATCTCTTCATGTTTCCTTTCTGATACCTAATATTTAAAAAAATAAAATATAAATAAATGAGGAAAGAAAAAATAAATAAATCACATTTCATTCTTCTAACCACAACAGTCTAAAAATTACATTTAGCATTTATCAGACAATATATATCAGGCATGTGGGAAACATACAAATCCAATAAGGTGACATGGAAGAAATTCACCTTATTTATTTTCTCTAAACAAAAGAAGGTGCCACCAGTATGTTCTTGAAGCTTCACACTGGTGGGAAAGTAAAGAGTTACTTTCCGGTCACACCATTTAATATTGCATTTATTTATTGAATTATTAATTTTAAGTTGTGACCAGGAAAGGCACATTGAGGTTACTTCCTGTCCAAAAGGAAGAATAGTGCCACATTGTTGAGCACTGTGCAGTGCAACAGAGCTTCAACGCTTATTGCTGTAGGTTACATGTTTCTATTGTGAAGCTTTGCTCACACTGTTTATGAAAACAATAACACTGGTTATCAGTGGAGTAAACTTCCAAAGGTAAATGTTAGGCCAGCTTCCATTATTTCTATGTAAACCCCTGAGATATCAAATATCCAAACTGTTTACTTTTTATCTCTATTTGTTTGTATTTTATACATCATGCTCTACAGCTGATTGAGCCTTGTTTGCACTCTCAGAACTGCAACAACAACAACAAAGTAGGAGTAAAAAGCTTGGACCTGCAACACAAACACAATCTGTGCTCCTGAACTATAACCGGAACCCCTGGCTTTCATCGAAGCTTCTGGGAACCTGACGTTCAAACAGACTCGGCTCTAATTCCAGACCTGTGATGCTCAGTGCTTTGTCTCTAGCTGAAGCCAAGTCTTCCTGCTTCACACAGACCCCTGCTTAGCCAGACACAACCATCCTCACACAAGGTATCACACAAGCTAAGATGCATGACAACTTGAAAAACTGTGCAAAACCTTTCACAACAATTGAAGTGAGAGGTGAAGCACTACGACACAGGTACAGTGAGATGTTAAAAAAAGTGCAACAATGTAACAACAAGCTGAGGACAATGATGATACGGTGGCGATATGGAAATGACAAACTTCCCATCTCTCTCTCAGAACTTCAGGGGAGCAGCTGCATGTTAATAGAATCTCCTTTACATTTATAGTCATTAGGTAGAAGCTTTAATCAGAAGCAGCTTATAAAGTTAGAAACACACATCAGGGGCCTCAGTGTTTTGCCCAAGGACACTTCAGCATGTGGATTATGGAAGCCAGGATCAACCCACTTTACTTGACCCACAGCTGCCCAGAATCCTAGACAACGGCTATGGGCATATATCCCTTTAGGGGGTCGCCACAGTGGAACGTGTTGCACACGTTGATTTGGCATGAGTTTTTAGGCCGGATGCCATTCTTGCCACAACCCTCCCATTTTATCCTTGGTGGCTGGGCAGGGCCACACCAGGTAGGGTGGGATTCAAACCCGTGGCGTACTACTATTAATGATGATGATGATGATAACAACAACAACAACTCCCGGCCACACAGTCTTGTTTTCTACAGAGATGACCATCCAGCTACTGTCTCTCGCTGGAGGTTCTGCCAGCTGCAGCTGACCAGTTTTTGATGCAATGCCAAATGCTGTCATTAAAGGGAATGCTATAGTTTTCTCCTCAACTTTCTGTTTGTATTCTTCTCAATGTTCCAATGGTTAGGTGAAAACCAGCCAGTGTTTTTTAGGTCTTCCTGTTTGGGGCTAAAGTCCCTGACATACTGCAGCAATCTGCTTGCATTGGTAGCATTTGTGTGGTTACCAGATCGGTGCTTTGTTACATCTCTGGTTTTTGTTGTCAACAAACAGGACGCAGCCAATGTCAAAGGAAGCTTAGTTAGAGCACAATGAGTCCTTGCCTGTAAGAAAAGAATGCTTCAAGCTATTTCTGGGAATCATCTGATCACCAAGAAACACTACAGAGGCTTTGGAATCCTGATTTCTTCCACGATATAAGAATCAAAGCCCTGCCAACTGTGACAAACAACTTCATTACACAGTGGCGTGTGTGGTTAGAAGCAACTTCCTACTTTCACACATTTTAAATCAGTTATGTATGAATAACTCTTCACCATGCTGAAACTTTCTTCCTCATGTTTCCTCTTTAAAGGAAGAATTGGATTTTCCTGTGCCGGTGATCAGATGAATAACATCCCCAGAAGAGGTGGCTCCATTTCCTGCATCTGCTCAATGGCAACTACCTTGCACAAGACCAGAGGATATCACGCTTTCACACACAGAGAAAAACAAAACAGGTGAGGAACACGCTAAGGAAATCTATTAGCTTCTGTTGTGTAGCATAGCTCCAGCTTATGTGTATGTAAGAACTGATGTAAGATAAAGACTAAAATCGCCACCTTTTGGCTGAATGCGTCCAATAATAAGTTGCAATTAACATGCATCCCTGTCCAGACTCCCTCCATGCATTTCAAAGGTATTATGTTGAAATAAATGGGACAGACATGAGGTCACAGAGCCCTTGGACCACTAAAATCTAAGAGGTTCATTCTTCAGTCCAAGTGGACATTTGTGGCAAATTTGAAGAAATTTCCTATAATTTCCGATATTGTTTTCGCTAGAATGGGATAAACAGGCAGATAAACCAACACATGAATTCAATAAACTGTGCGGGCATGAGTCTGAATGTTGTAGCTTAAAACTACAAACAAGCATCTAAGCATTTCAATTTAAGTAAAAAGGTGACATTTTAGCAGTACCTGGGGAGATGTACTTCATGCTAGCACTCATCACATCGTTGAAACACACCATTTCCACTCGGTGGCTGGGATGGACATAGCTTGAGGAGCTCACTTTGGAAAATATAGCTAACTTTCCACTGACTTTCACTGAAAACTGTCCCACAAACAAAGTTTCGAGGGCATCGTGGGACCGGAAACACCAAACATGACAGATCAACAGAAAACAGTTGTATAAATAGCCAAGCGCCAGATTTTGCTGTTATTCTGTTTTATGCATTTAAATTTTTGAAAAATATAAGTCAGACAAAACAAGACATCTGAAGAGCTGAACTTATGATTTATAGAACTGAGTAAATAGGCTAGATTGGTTTTGGATTTTTTTTTAAGCTACATGTATACGTACATATTTGAGGTCCTTCTATGTATGTGACAATATGTCGAGTTTTACATGGCACAGGATATAACCATGTACACCCCTCATTTTAGTCAAAGATGCACAACTAAGAGTCTGAAACTTGAAAACAATTAGGGAACTTGGCATCTTTGAAAGACACCGGCTTGTTTTTTTGGGCAAGAATGTCTCAACTAAACTTTGTGCATTTTGCATAGAATGAGGGCTGTACATGTTGCCCCTTGTTAGGGTTTAATTGACGACGCACCGAAGTCGGTTGACCGCCGGACGTCTAGAAACCCGCTAAAAAGACCCAGGACGTTAATTCGTGGCTGGGCCGGTGTTTTTACCTGTCCGATCCTCCCTCGCTGGGTGTCGCCCGAAGGGATCCAGGAGACAGTTCCGGTGAAATAACGAAGTAAGTAAAAGTGGGACTGTGAATTCGGATTTTAAATTGGTGAGCTTTGCCAGAAGAGAGCGTAGTTGTCTCCGCTGAAAGGGAGATAAATTGACAAAGGCTTAACTCCGCCATTTAAGGGGTGTGAAAAATGGACAGTGAAAGAGAACTAAAACAGTCAAAGTGTGATTAACCGGTATACAGTGAGCAATTGCAACAACGTAACGTAATAAATAAAGAATATAATAAGTAAGTAATTAGTAATAAGTAAATAATTAAGTAAATACAAGGGGTGAGTGAAGTGCACATGTGTGAGTGTGAATGCCACTTGTGAAGAAACCACCTCGGAAGGAAACCTGACGGTGTCAACGTAACTCTGAGTGTTGAGAGTACACACAAAGAAGTGGATTTGGGTTAGGTCCTGATAAAGGCACGTAGCCTGTAACGGGACAAAAAGTTGTCATAATGGGGAGTGAGAAAAGTAAGCCTGCCTACGAGGGGGATGCAAAATATATGGATAAATTCAGACCAGGCAGCACCAGTTATTTATCACAATGGGAAAAGAGACATCAGTTTGATGGCAAATTAATTGTTACAAACTGTCGAGCTCTAGTAGGGAAGTTAGAAGTTGAAATATGTACTGCGCGCACCAAAGACAAAGAGCAGTTAGAGAAAGAATTAAATTGTGCAAAGCTGTGGTTAGACCAAGCAAGAAAGAGGAGGTCATGCATAAATGAGGGGAAAGCACGCAGGGCAGCTGCACTGCAGGCGGCGTAGGGTGTGGGAGGAAGAGCTGGAGGCTCATCAGGATTTACTCCCATTGGAAGTCCGGTATCAAATCATACGAGACACAAACATAGTGGACCCGTACAAAATCTAGTGGCCAGTGTTGCACCAGAAACTCAATCCATATATCCAAATTTAGAGGGAGCTAAACAAAAATATGGAACTATAAAGTATGATGGAGAATGTGATGGGTGTGTCCCCGTGCCTAACCCACCACCAGGCCCAGGTGTAGAAGGTGCATACCCACTGGTGGAGGTAGCAAACCCAGATTTCGGCATAGACCAGGATCGCGAGCGAACCATTTGCGTCTACCGCCACCGGACAGACGCTGAATGTACTGAAGCTTGTAAAAGTTTAGGAAGCCCATATACAGATGTAGACTCATGGATAACAAATCATAAACTCCTCGTGTTATCCTACAACCTAGATGGTTATGAGGTAGAAAGGACGTTCAAGAAATGTCTCCCCTTTAATTGGGGAAGAGTAAAGGGTACAAATACGGGAAACAATGTTCCTGGAGTAAAACTCGCAGCAGGGACTGCGGACTTACTAGCCCAGACTCAGGGGGTGTATGATCGAATGGGGGAAGCGTTTAGACGAGCTCCAGATTATGCTAAAATTTCCCAATGCACACAAAAGGACTCAGAAGATGTTTTCGAGTGCAGAGGCAGTTTTTAGACAACACAGTGGTCTAAATGATAATGCTAATGCTAATGGCCCATACCAACAGCAACTAAAACAAGCTCTTATGAATGGGTTCCTGCCACACATTTCAGATTTCATAAAGAAGATTTCATAAAGAACCCATCCTTCCGAAAAATCTTTTTAAAACAGCAGCTATTTTGAGCCATGGGCCATGCCATGTCTCAGCAGGAGGGATGGTGGGGGTCAGATCAGCATTTCCATGCACATGGATTCAGTACTTACTCAAAACATTTTTGTAGAGCTTGTCTCACATGCTGCAAGCACAATGCTCAGGGGAACGATAGACCTAAGAGAGGAAAATTCCCACAAGCAGAACACCCATTCCAGTTTTTGTACATGGATTTCGTTGAATTAAACAAATGCAATAACTACAAGTACTGACTAGTGCGGATATGCCCGTTCTCCAAGTGGGTAGAAATAGTACCAAGCAAAAATGCAGATGCACTAACAGTAGCTAAAGCCCTGTGCAAACTCATCATACCTGATCGTGGCATTCCACAAAGACTGTGTAGCGACAATGGTCCTCACTTTGTGAATGAAGTAGTCAAAAGAACAGCAGCGAATCTTGGAATAGAATTAAAAGAACCACTGTTCATACCATCGACAAAGTGCAGGGCTAGTGGAAAGAACGAATGGCACTGTAAAGCTACGGTTAAGAAAAACCATGGAGCAGACAGGGAGAACTTGGCCTGAGTGCATTGATCTCGTAAAACTATACATGAGAATGACACCAACAGGGAATGGCCTGACTCCTTTTTAAATTATTTATGGTCGACCATTCACACTACCTGTGTTCATTGACGATGACACAAAAGCTGAGGAAGAGCACACCTTAGCAGACTGGATGCTTAAATTATTGAAAAGTAAAGAAGTTATGAGTGCAAATAATCTGCCAGCCACTGTTGTTTCTTGGCAGGAAAACCAAATTAAGCCTGGAAGTCATCAAAAGGAAGTGCTGGTCCAACCCTCGTTGGGAGGGACCCTACAAAGTCATCTTGTCCACACCAACTGCTGTGAAAATTGAGGAGAGAGCCACCTGGACACATTGTACCGTTGACATGGGTGCGAGTGTGCGGCAGCAGTGGTGGGTGCCACCAATTGAAGCAACCTGAGCCTGGCTGGGGGCTTTACTGTTTTGTCTGATGGGGTTGTCCTCATATTTAGCTCTCTGAGATTTGTCTGACCTTAATATACTTTATTTTACTTGGCTACAATGGAGCTTACAACATGTAAGATAGCACCTATTAAATAGGATTAGAGCACAAGTTCTTCTATAGCACTTGTGTAGGTTCTCTCTCTTTTTCAGCAATTTTCAACAAGATCAAATGAATAGCTGCTAAAAAATCCATTATCCATTACTTTAGTCTGGGTGAAGAATGCACTATTATGGACTTTGTGGTCCCACAAAGGTTTCTGAGTCAAAGCATCCCAGTTTGTTCAACAAATTCCAGTTCTGATCCTCCTATTATCCGCCTATCAAATGCCCACTAGAATGTCAGGTTGGCAAAAAAGCCAAAGAATGTGGGTAATGTAGCTGCATAACGGCAGAGTCAGCAGGGTGACAATCTTTCAGAGAGTGTGACAGCATGGGTTAATATGAAACCTGGATGTCTGCTGCCTCATCCCACTAATAACACACCATACACACTCTGTAACGACCAATTAGGAAGTATTCCCATCACCATCATCATTACAAGACCGAATTGTTTTGTTAATTCAATCTGGCCCCACTTGCTCTTTTTATAGAGCATAACACCACAAACAGCAGCAGCCCTTCAACAAATCACATCAGAGAACAGGCTCTTCCCTCATACAGTGGGTCAACTGAATGAGCAGAGACCAAGACCACAACAATAGTGTGCAGGGTACAACATGAATACAGTGACACAGTCCAGCATGACATCAGAATCACATGCGGGTGTGTTAACACTGACCAACATCAGTTATCACAAATACATCTACATTCATTTTTTTGACATCAATTTTAAATAAGGCAGAGAGTAATGTAGTAAGAAGTAGCAGCATTTGCAGCTCACCCTTATTAGGTTACTGGAGTTGGGTTGTGCTGTTAACAGTTAAGCTACAATGGAGGTCTTCACACATCCACTATACATTTGTCTTTGAAACATGAATCTCTGCCTTTTTCCATTACACTAACCACAGAGGTCATCAAATCAAAAAGGACTAAAATGACTAAAGTCATAAATTTAAAGTTATGAGTAAACATTACACTTTAAATTGAGCTAACCTAGTAGTCCAAAGTAAAATAACCTGGTTACATCTCTCTAAGGCAAAAAAGTAAAAAGTAAAGGAAAAACCTCAAGACAAAATATAAGAATAAAAATGAGTCACGCATTCAGTTCCTGATACACTATATTGCCAAAAGTATTGGCTCACCTGCCTTTAGACCCATATGAACTTTAGTGACATCCCATTCTTAATCCACAGGGTTTAATATGACGTCGGCCCACCCTTTGCAGCTACAACAGCTTCGCTCTGATTCATCCCAAAGGTGTTCTATCGGGTTGAGGTCAGGACTCTGTGCAGGCCAGTCAAGTTCTTCCACACCAAACTCACTCATCCATGTCTTTATGGACCTTGCTTTGTGAATTCATTTGGATGGGTGAGCGAATACTTTTGGCAATATAGTGTAGCTACAGTTCCAAACTTTTATTAATGAGAGACTCCCAACTCAAACTACATTGTAAAGGGTGTCCATGTATTGTGTTTGATCCTTCTAAACTCTGACAGGTCCGTATACTGTGGCAACTGCTGGCCACTTAAAGCATATTATGTAAGGCCTGATCACTGGAGGTTTAATGAATTGTGGACTTTGAAGGGGCCTTGGCACGGACACAGCTCATCATAACTGGGCTGCCTGTGGCACCCACTGGAACACAGTGTTGACCATATTTACGTCAAACACAATAGCAGCACTGACCACACACAAGCTGCTTCCCCCATGGAGGATTTGTTCCTGATAATTTCAGTGTAGACCACTCAGCTGCAACATAAATGTTGACGAAAAGTTGTAAATGGACAGGATTTAAGACAATTGGCCGACAATTAAGTCAAAAAATACAAATAAAGTGAATTTTATTTTCTCTGTTATGACGATGTACCTAACGTAACTGGTGAGATCTGGTGAGGCAACAAGCAAAAAGCACAAGCAGAGAAGTAAGGAAAAAAGTCAGGCTTTCAACAAGCTGTACGTTAAACAAAATATTCTTGACCTCTGAACTAAATTATCAGTAGCTAATATCCTGGCAGAGCAGGTCACGATGTGGAAAAGACACGTTTCGGCAAGATAAATTAAAAACAACACGCCTTACTGTAACAACACATGATGCATGATGTGTTTTCCCCTAAAGCAGGCGGACTAAGTCAACAGTTCGCTTTGAAAATAGTAACTCCTGAGCTCCATGTACAGTGCCATTCATTTTCATTTGTCAGGAGAGCTCATGGCTTTGTAAGCATGGTGATTTTATCGCACAGGATGCAAGATACACAAAGACATTGTCAATGATTAAATGGACACCACAGAAGCTTGGGATAAGGCTGCATTGCTGTGTGTGCCAGAGATCTACAGACAAACAGAGAGAGGGATTAACTATTCAAAGTGAGGGAGGAGTGAATGGGGGGGGTATTTACTGGTCAGTGTGGTTAACTGGGGGACTGGGGCAGGGAGGAGAGAAAATAACAGCTGTGGAGAGGATGGGACTATTTTAGAGACTGGGCCTGGCAGAAGTCTGGCAAGCACTTCAATTCTCTCACCTTTCTGAAAGCAGCCACACCCTGGATACACAACTCAAACTTCTGCCTGACCTCAAAACGTCACAGTTAAGGTGCAAATGGTGCTTTAAATTGTCAGGTCAACAAAACTATACCTTTATATTCAACCACCAATGCTATGCAATGCCACAGTTCAACTCAGGACCGTAAAGCACACGCTGTATTTCATAAAAAATGTGATCCATATCACACAACAGACATAGTCTGTCCTCCTCTGGAGCGATATGAACTGTGCACAAACAGACCTCTGGGCTCTGGTCAGGTTAGGTGTGACACATTGCTCTGGATACTATATTTCCCTAATTACAATGTATGTTTTCAGTTTTAGATTGTTTAGTATTTCTTGGGACCATTGTTTTTATAGTGTTCAAAGATTTTTAATAACTTACACTACAGAACAAGTTATTTCTATTTCTATATTATAAACCAAACTTTAAAAATAATTGAAATTCTCTTGCACATGGACACAAAACATTTTTGGTAAATGGTCTGTTTATTTGTTTGAAATACTGTAGAAATAAATCTTTTCCACAACTGCAGCATGTCACCCTTTTGTCTCGCCTCACATATCACCACTTACCGACAATTTAGGGATCATTCTATTCATCCCTACGAAGCACCACATAACCCTGTTTTGCACTTTGTCACTTCCAGTTTGACTATAACAAAGTGCATTTATCTGTAATTTCAGACAGAAATTAAGTAATTTCAGGAAGTGTGCCAGTTACTGGACCCTCTCACAAGGTCAAAGTCAATCTGCACCTTAAGTATGGCTCAATTTGGTTAAAATTGGACAAATGTAACTTTTTGACAACAGTCTGGCCTTTGTGGCAATGAATAGCAGAAAGTGAAAGATACTTCAACGTTCTCTCCACCAACCATGTCATTCTGCATAGCCCTGTTGCACTGGTACTTTATAAAGTGCATGATTTGCAGTTATTTGTGAGACTAGCAAACATGCTACAAATCTATTGCCTTAACATACTCTTCATACCAGGAACACTAGCATTTTCGAATGATGGGTACGAGAAAAAAAGCACAACAGGTGATACAAAAGGTGTTATGTTCTATGTTCTTTAAACTAACCACAACCCTTTCACATTGTGCTCAGGCAATGTTATTGTGCAGACATGTTGCTCTTAAGTGTTTAAGGTCTCAGCGATAAAGAAAAAATTCCTTCATTGCATTGGGCTGAAGGCTGAAGGGGAGAATAATTCAAAATGTTGGTACATTAAACTGCAATTATCTGGCTAAAAACCTCTGAGGCCAAGAAAAAGATGTGTTTTTATGTAACTTTCAGCCTGGATTGTCCTCTAAGGACCCACACAACCTAAGAATATTTACATTATTTAAATATCCAAACATGACTTAACACAAAATGTGACACACATTTTGTTAAGCTTTCATAACTGCACCTTGGGATTCCAACATCACACCCTGTGCACTACCTGTACCGACACAGGACAACATCAAGCATTTTGTTCTTTATCTCTGCATACACCAGAGATGTGACATCCACCAACTGTACCAAGTTGTTGCTATGGGCACAGCCTGGAGTGGGAGGACGCTAACAACCAACCAACGTCAGCTCTAGGTCCATACTCCCCCGAGAGAGCCAGCTGAACAGGGAACAGGTAGCACATAAGTACATGAATTAACAGTGAACAGAATAAAAGAATTAGGCAGATGGTTCATAATATTCTTGTAATTACATCATGCAAGGCTGCCTGTTGTGTCCAAAGGCTGCGGTTTGACCTAATGCATGGCGAACACTGTGTACCTTAGATTTATTTCCCAAGGGGCAAATATGCACTGTGATTCTTACTCTCAGTGTGGAGAGTTAGGCAAAGGATTTGGGTTGTTCAAAATAAAGGAAAGTCTTAGAGAAAAGACAATATGCTGTCCTCAAACGCCTTGGACAGAAAAGGACTGTGCAAACTTATTTTAAACTTTTGTAAACTTGGCTGGCAGTGCCACAGCAGTGAGCCAAGTGCCAGACCAGATTATGTCACCACAAATATGCTCTAAAACCATGGATTCAAACCTTGTAGATCATAAGATCTCTGTATTACTATTACCCAAGGACTCTTTCCGGGATACATTTGATTTTAGTTTTTGCCCCAGAGCTACAAAATACCTTTGTACACGTTCCATAATCCCACCTACTGTGATTATGGAATTTCAAAAAGATTTTCTAATAACACAATTTGTTTTGCTTTGAAATGATAGAGTTGAAACGATTACTTTTAGTACTTGAAAAGGATTTTTACCAATTCTAGCTTCTAAAATCAGGAGAATTGCTGCTTTTCTATGTTTCTATGTTTTAAACCCTTTAAACCCTCTTTCAGATGAAATAAAACATCTGAAGACTTTACCCTGGTCCCTTAAAGATTGCAACTGGCATTTTCTAAAAAGTTTTAAATGAAATAAAATGGCAAATCACTGAGATATTAGATTGATCGCGGATGGAAAATAACAGTTTCCATGAATGAATATGTATTACAACATTTAACCACGCCTTTACCTACAAATTAACTTAACAGAGTGGGTGAGGAAGAAATCTATCCATTCCAGATGAATCCCTGTGTCCTTGTATGACACATCTTTTCACATTAGGAATACTGCTCATTTAAACTGCATTAAACAGATTGGAGGACTCTCTGAGCTGCTCGGCAGCACGGCGGTTTCAGAAGTCTTATTAATAGACAATAACTGCAGGAGAGGGGTGGAGCACTGGTCTTAAACTGAAGGCTTCAGACACTCTCTTCAATCAGAGGTTTAATTTAGTCCTGACAACACCAAGGCGACCAACAAAGAGCCTCCTCTCCCAGGGTCACTGTTAAAGACAAACATTCTTAGAAGCTGTAAGAGCTTCTGAAAGAACAGAAATTGGACTCCATGAAAATGAATGCATGTGTTATGCAATATAAAATGTTAGACATACCACTCTACTGGGTGCCATGGTTTTTAATTTTAAAACACCTGGTTTAAATATTTAGAAAAAAAAAATCATGTCCCCCCAAAAGCTGTTGCACAGGATGCCTGTATATAAGGGCTAACAGATTACGAGCCACCTGTACAGCAGAACAGGAGCACTTCTTCTTAAAAAAAAAAAAAAAACTGCTGAATTTGACCATAAGTGTTCCACCACCTGGTGTTTGTTGAAATTGCTATTAAATTAAACAGTTTGGGGCAGTTAAAACCAGAAACTTTGTTCACATCCTGTCACAATTTCCAAGTGGATGACACGACTAATTTCAGGTACCCTGCTGTCCTCCAGATCACATAGCCTGTGCACACAATGATGATGAGGAAAAACCTGCTGGTACATGTCCATGTACACCTCCACTAAAGAGATCACAATAACAGGACTGGGGTGATTAATGCTGACAAGCCCTTGCTTTTTATGGATGCTAATGGTACTGTGTGTATGTGTACGTGTGTGTTTGCCACCGTCACCAGTCCTGAAGCCCCTGCTGCTGCAGCTGCCTGGGTCCTTAGGCACAGGCTCGTTGTTCTGCGGCTCTCCCCTCTCCATAGCAACCAGAGATGTGTGAAGTCAGGTAAACAAGTTAGACATTTTTGAGTGCGATGTTAAGATCAATGTCAGACCTACGTTTCAGCCCTCACAGGGTGGCCAGGCTCAGCCTTAGAGACGGGGTATTGTCTGGACAATAGGAGAGACACTGGAATATATCAGAGATTTTCTCAGTGCTTCACTCCAGCTTTGCACCTCTACCTACATGTCTCCTGGTGGATTTCGGGTGTTTCTTCTGGGATTCTCTCCTGTGTTTTGCAGGACTAATAGCCTATAGCAGGCTGGCTGTTGCTGTGCGTAAACAATGCTGTTTCCACGGTAACATCTGCATTCACAATAAGCAAATGAACCAAATACCCAAGATCCCAGAAAGTTTATTTCTGCCCATCACCTCAGGAAAAGGACAACACAAGACTTAAAACAACACACAGAGAGGCTACTGTAGCCGGTTGTCATCCCACAGGTGCTATTCTAGAATAAGTCAAGTAATTACTCAGCTTTTAGTGTCAGCATGCTAAGTTCCTAATTAGACGGGAAGCACTTTAAAGTTTAGAAAAAAAAGAGGCATGTCACACTGCCTCTTTTTATGTTCAGATAGAACGCTTTTTTATCCACTTGCCAGTTCTTCGATTTTTACTCATCAAAAAGTTTCACCTGGGTGACTTATTTTAGGATGAGTCAGAACAGTTTGGTAATCCGCCATCATTCATCTGATGGGACAAAGGAGGGAAAAAACAGTAGGCTTTTCTGCTCAGAGTTTGGTAAAGTCTGATGCACAAGAAGAAATTGTCATATGTAATAAAGATACAGAACCACACTGTAACCACAGACCCACAGCTGATACTACATTGCTAGCTGCTCAAAGTCCACAGTTCTGAGTTAAGAACATGTTCACCCATTTCAGTCTCTCAGCCATTTTTAGGGCTGGATAAATATCAATCCTCCAATTAACCACCATTCTCAGTCTAACATTTCAATATTGATTCATTAAAATCACATCTGATCTTTGAGAGTCTACACAGGGAAATGAAGGTAAAATAACTAATCCATGCTATGTTCAGCTACACTACGTAGTTCCTGTTGGGTGTGTCTCGGTTCTGACATCATCGGGCCCCGATACCGGTCCTAAATATTAAACCCTCTTGAAATAATCATTGTGAGAACAGCTGACAGTGACAGCATGTTTAGAAGGCACACACTTAATCATCTCTGCCAACTAGGCTGGACTGGCACTGACCAGGACCAAGTAGGTCGGACCAGTGTGTGCCAGCCTTTAGGTAAATGTGATTACAGTTTACAGCTAAATTAAAAGACATTATGCTGTGCTAATCACTGGTTATAGTCTCTCACCAGCAACATCCTTAAATGTTAAAATAAGAATATTTTAACGTTTTGGGAAACAAATTCTGCCTGAGAGCTAAGTATAAGATTGGATAACACTCATGTTTGTAGGTTAAAGAGAGGAAGAAGCAAAGCAGCTAGCGTAGCTCTGTCCAAAGGTTACACAAATTCCATCCATCTGCACCATTTAAGCTCAGTAATTAACAGGTAAATCTTGTTTGTTTAGTAATTCATCTATTTCAGCAAGCTGCCTGGCAACATCACAATTATGTCAGGCCTTCGGGTTGTCACTCCTCCTGGCCAAGAAAAAATCTTAAATGAAAGACAACCTGCCTATAGATGAGCATTTCTAAACCAATCTTCTGCCTCAGCATTCACAAAATTTTACTGCCTGCTAAAGACATCAATCAGTTTATAATTAAGTATCTAATTTAATCTCAAGATGATCAATGCAATTAGAGGAGGAAGAATGGCACAGGGCTGTTTTTCCACATCTAATCAGGATGACAGGTATTAAGACAGGGCTAAGATGGATCCTAAGATAAGGGTGAAAAGAATAAAGAAGCCTCTTCATTTTTTCACGAACAGATCTGTTTGTTTCTTCAGCATAGAGTTCCCTCAGAAACTATGAGACACACTATGAAAAAGAATTGCAGATTTGTACGGCCCCAGACAGCTACAATATCTGTAAACAGGATTTTCTGGTTGTGGAAGAGCTGCGTGGAGACATTCCAACAAAAAATGGCTAAAAATTATAAGGGTTTTATGTAAGTGTGGTGGATGACGGGACTTCAAATACTGATACCAGTATTAAGTCCGACACTGCCCTTGTGTACTCATACTCCCAGCCCAACACCACACCTGATGCCACGTTAACCTAATGTTGGTTAAGATAAGTGACAACAATAAGAGCCAACAGCAAGCTCGGCTCTGCTAAAATCTTAAGATCGAGTTTCTCATATTTGCCAAAATTATTTTTAACGTGACTGACAGGGTTATCCAAGATAGAGGTAACATTAGTGAACTAATCTATGTACATGTTTAGTGCTGGATGACCACTAAGGTTTCAAGATGATGATAAATAATAATGTGGTTTTTCGTCTACATTTAGTACAGTGCACAGTTTAAAGGAAAAGTTTTAAAGTCCTGAATGTCGCAGGTTAAGTTTAAATGTTGACAGCTAGCTAGATTCCTGCCAACTTCATAAAACCAGGCAAAACAGCAGAAAATCTGAACATCTAGTCTTGAGAATTTCAAACACAAAGTGATCCACTGTCTAAATTCTTTAAAGATTTGAAACAGTATCCCATAACATCTCAATATCTGAAATGTAGTGAAATTCTTTTCACAACCCTACAGATCAGCTACACAAACTATTCAAGTCGAAAAACATAAACAACATTTTTTCACTCTCACTGATGCCTAATTACGTCTTGAATAAGGACGTGATGATGTATATGGTGTGGATGAACTAAAGAGGGCTTTCATTATAGATTCCATGGCAGTGGGTGACAGATCACTCTGAACAAGAAGACTGACAGCTGATGGTGGTACTGAACCTTTCAATGGCTGAAAGGCAGTAATGACAGAAGGGTGGAAAAAGAACATAACGAGGTGTGAACAATGTACACGTTTTTAACTGAAGTAACATTTATCATATATTTTATAAGACATACATTTAACAGTACAATTTGTGCAACTAAAACTGTTTGGCTGCACAGAATGCATACACACAACATAACTGTAAAATTCTAATTTTATGTCTAATACTCTGAACTCTAGCATTTCTATCATGCAACCAAAAATTACCTCTTACGGCAACATTTTAGTGTCAGGCA
Organism: Channa maculata; assembly: GCA_020496755.1. NCBI lineage: Eukaryota > Metazoa > Chordata > Actinopteri > Anabantiformes > Channidae > Channa > Channa maculata. The sequence goes on from CM035618.1 coordinate 1,641,625, forward strand.
GCTATTTCGGCATGGTTCTGAAAAGTAACCAGCAGGCCTCTACCAGCCAGTCAGCCTCTTGTGCATGGACTTGTTCTTTTACACTCATCCCTCTGATCAGTGGGCAACCTTGGATACAAACTTCAAACCCACATGTGCTTGGGCTATTTTGAGATAACACTAATGCAAATTAGCTTGTGTCCTAATTGTGACAGCATAGTGAACATCCCAGACTCAGCAGTGTAACTCATCACGTGCTCCATGGACTGAAATCTGAAAAATGAAGATCTGTCCCATAAGAAGTACTCTCATGAGAAGTACTCTCATAAGAAGTACTCTCAGACAGAGTCACTAAGAGTAAGGCAAGTAAGGAAAACATTCTGACCTTGGCTAAGGACAGTTGAAACAAGAGTATGACAGTTGCCTCTGAAATGTGGTGGAGAAGGAGCAGACATAGAAAATAGTGGTAAAATAAATTGCCTGAAAGTGCAGATTGTTGTTCTCACTTAATGTATTCTATTGATTCTGATCAGTATTTGCAATTATCAAGTATAATAAAATATTTCTTAATGTCTGTTAACTTTTCCTACATAACATGAGTAAGCATAAAGTTGTGCAGCTGTGCATCAACATTTATATAAAGTTGACATAATATATTGCAAATTGCCTATTTAGAATACAGAAAGTTTCACCTCAGTAAACACAAATTAGCAAACACTTCAAGTGCAGTTCAAAACGTCACACACAGCTTATGTTGAGGAATTTTAAAAAGTTTCTCTAAATGTTCTAAATCGACATAACTTTGTACAGCAAATTGAAGTAAGCAAGAGTCAACTCTGTTTAAGATCTCCTTTTTCAGGATATACATATGAACATGTCTCATTTTAGAGTTTGTATGGTAATTGTTGATACCATTAATTAATAAAAAAATTCTTCAAATAAAAAAAAAAAAAAAGAAAGAAACAAGAAGCTCAAGTATGTCATTGATCAATTAGTTGATTTTCACCCTCTGCCATACAAACTAATGCAGATCAAACTACATATTTGAATTACAGTTTCGCTAAAGCCCCTGTTCTGGCTAAGCCCCTATCAAAAGAAGAAAGTCATGTTTTAGTCGGAGCTGTAGTTGAAAAAGTTGAGGGTCACATTAATAAATCTTGCCCAAAAAAAGCAGAAGCAGCCCTGCAAGTACTGTAAAAATAAAAATGTCTGTTAGCTCCAACTCCGTTTTCACTGCTATAAAATTACTTTCCAAATATTTTAGTTCTCCATCTACAAGCACAAGCGCTGTGGTTCTGTTGTTGCTCCTGAGTTTCATGTAAGTGGCGAGCTCTCAAAATGCTTCATTGGCTTTTAAAAGCTCTTCCTTGTCCATAACAAATGCCTCGTGTGTTTGCCTCTCTAACAGCAATTACACAAAGGCAGTTCTGAATTACCTTTGAGTTGACCTTTGAACTTTGCATCCTTCACCTGTTTTGATGTCCCTGATCCGATTTGTGGTGTTTTCTGTGAACCAAAACCCACTTAAAGATAAATGTTATCTGCATTGCCCCTCAAGTTTTTCCAGTTCTTTCCTTTTGATCGTTATGACCTATACAAACCCTCTCACTTCCTCTAAAATAGTGTCTATAGTGTCTATTTTCTAGATATTTTGTCAATATTTTAAACATTTAACATAATATACCTTTATATAGTATCCCTGTTGTACATTCCATCATTGTAATGACCTGATCACACCAGAAGGCTGTAGATGAAGCAGTGTCAGGGTCAGGTTCAAACCTATTTAAGACTAATCACTGTTCCCATGTTCACTGGCTGTGAATCATATCAATCAGTGTTGCTAGGTTTCTGCTCTATTATTGAAATGGGCATTCTGGGAGAATTACAGGAAGACGGGGATATCCAGTCTTCATATCCTTCACATAAAAACACCTCTATTACAAGAGCATGAAAACTAAGAGCCACTGAAAATAAAGTTAAGAGTTTAAAATTGCAGCACAGTTGTCCTGCCCTTCCTGCAGCAGCAGGAGCAATGGTCGGAACACTCCCAGTGCCTCTGGAATCTGTGGATGACACTGGAAACAGGTCAATGAGTCTAAAAATGGACGTCGGCCCTCCACTACTTATTGTCTCCCGTCCGTCAACCCCCCCCCACCCCCCCCCACCCCCCACCCCCCTCCCCACACACACACACACAGCTGTTTCACACGAGGAATATGACAGCTGGCTGTGGGGAACGTGCACGTTACCGAGGTCATAGCGGTGAGGAACCACATTGGACTCTGGGAAATCCCAGGGCGGGAGGCTCTAAAAGCTATAAGGTTAAAAGATGTCAACTGATAAAATATTATTAATAACTGTTCCTTTTCAGTTTCTCTTTTTGTTTCTTGGTCCCCAAGAAATAATTGTAAGATGAAATTAATATTAAAAGATGCATATTTCACTTTTAATTTTATAAAACACCTTTTCATCAGTCTTAACCCTAGAAACAGTTGCTAAAAGAACAACTGCATTGCATTTTGTAGCTGTTCTGAAGCTTTTGATCATATCAAATAATCTGGCCAAACCTCTTTCTGAGGATAATGTAAAATGATAAACAGACTAGAACAGCAACTTAATAGACCCTATAGTGCAGTAGTTTATTGTTACCTCTAGTTAACAACAAGACATGTTTAAGATTAGTGAGCTTTTATTTTAAGTCTATAAAATGTTAGATCCACAGCAGTGTTTCTTTTAGTGAATAACACATTTGCTGGCAGATAATGTTCTATCATTGCACAAATCTATTAACTGACTAATTGTTTCCTAGACTAAACTGCATGTGCTTATTATTGGGAGTTGCAACTAATGCTCATGTCTTTAATAAATGACTTAACAGAAAAAAAAAAACACCAATTACAATTGTTAGAACAGAAGATAAGGTCCTTGTTTTGCCCAACCAATAGTCCGAAGGACATGTCAGTAAGCTATATGCAAACCAAAAAAAGCATCAATATGATGGATATTTAGTTTCTTAATAAAAAAAAAAAATGTAATCCTCAAAAGGTTTTCTTCCTTATGCCAAAATGTAATTTACCAGTCCACTGACCTGGATTGGCTCTGGCGTGAGTTTCGTTTCAGTGTTTCAGTTTGGTCACTCTCACCTTCCCAGAGCCATTTTAAGGCCTTGAATATTTCCATGCTGCACAGCTGTGATCTAAATATACAGAGGGACTTCCTAACTTCACGAAAAAGGTCTTCCAGCAAATTTCCTGTAATGGTGTCCCACAGTGACTTCAGAAAAACACACGGTAAACACAGCGGCAACCTGCAGACTGCTGAGGTCAACTGGGTCACACGTTGAGTATTTTAAATTACTCATTAAGTCACAAGCTTCACTTATAAAAACTCCCCTCTCTTCTGCCTTGCAGCAGTGCGCAGATATCTCATAAAGGCTCTGTACACCTGTCAGACTAATATTCCTGCTCCCACAGCTGACGGACAACCGCTTCTCCACACTGCTGCACACTCACACACATTGGTCTTACTATAGCTGTGAGAACACTTAATGACATAATGCATTTCCCTTTGCCCTCTAACCTAACCCAAACCTTAACCCTAAAGCCAACTTACCCTTAAACAAACCTCTAAAGTTGTGAATACCAGCCACAATGTCCTCTCACACAGACACACATGCACAAACACTGACAATGGATTTGGCCAGTACATATGCTGATTTGACATACAAGTGTGTTGTGGCATTGGCATAAGAATGTGCATCTCAATGTGTCTGTCAACAGCAGTAATATATCTGTACTGCTGTTGCATAACATAGACCTCAGTTGATTTCAGAGTGCAGGGCCAGAAGTTCTTTTTTCCAAATGGGGGCAATTCACCTATTAAATGCTTCACACAGGGGCAATGTATACATTTCTATGGAGGAGGTCCTATTTTACCTCATATTGCATTTCATCCTTATCCTGAAAAGACATTTTTCTCCTCTTTGTAAATAATAAAGGTTCAGTCCACTCTGATTTTCTATCAGTGTTACAAAGTGATGCCTCTTATCTCAGACAGTCTTTGACTTCTATACGGCAGTGGTGTGTTGAAGCCTGTTTTCCCACTGACCAGCAGAGAGCACATACGCTCACAGCAGCATCTCTCCTTTTTGCCCATCACTAGTTCAAGTCAAGGAATTACCTTTAGTTAATGTTATGTTCAACAGTGACAATTAGTGCGAAAAAAGAATGACGTCAGAATACAGACTGTGCAGCAGCAGAGCTGTAATAAGAGCCACAACATAACATCTGCTTGCACGTTAACAGAACAATTGACACAGATGCAGCTAAAGTACATTGTCTAATTATCTTTGCATGAGAAAAAGTTGACACCTCTTCTACATATTTTCTTCGTAAGGCATTGATGTAACGTTAGGCATAAATACTTTGTCCAAAGAAAACGTATTCTTGTCCTGTCTGTGGATCCTGAGGAGTAACATTTAGGACACTGGCATTACTGGGTTTCAATAATTTTTTATGAGTGGCTTCTACTTCATTAAATACAGATTAGCATTGCTTTAATGTTCATATTACTGAAGCCTGACTGTCTAAGATAGTAAGAGACAGTAACAGCAGAGGGAAAAGATGCCTTGTAGAGGAGTGAGATTTACAAATAATCCCTTGCATATTAACAATTTAAAAAAAATTATTATTGTAATTAGTATTATGACATGTTACAATTACTGTTGTAACATGTCGAATGAGGTGGATTTGCGCTGGCTCCTTTTCCTTGCAGGACGGCTGATTACCAGATTACTTTTGAAAGTAGAGAGTGTATGCATTAACAATAATAATATAGCTTGGTGTTTACAGGGGACAGATAAAACTTTGGTAGAGTTCTGCGTTCCATGCACAGGGTCTGTTTTCCTGACAGATTGAGATGAACTGTGTGAAAGCAGCACACCGTGTCACTCTGGGGACAACCCTGAGAGGTGTCATTGGGCAGCTTGTGACGCTTTCTCCGGGACTTGGGAACAATAGGCGGAACCAGCTGCTGTGGGAGTCGGTGTGAGAGTTTACAGGCAGCCGGCCTTCATCAGCTCTCCCTCAGAGTTGTGTGTGTTCGACAGTTTAGTTTGGCTTTTATGCAATCAGAACACTGCAGAAACATTTAGAGTATACAGAAAAAAATAAACATTAAAGAAAATATTCTAGGTCAAACTTCATTTAGGAGGTTTGCCTCCGTTAAATTTGTGGCCAACACGACAAAACGTCAAATAATTTTAGTTCTCATCAGCTGAGGAATAATAAGTCAAACTGCAGTAATTAGTGAAGTTCATGAACAATGAATTCCACATCACTTGGTTACATCAGATATGGCACCAGGACAGTGAGCTGTTGCAGAGTAATACGGGGCAAGCAGAAAATGTCAAAAAACCAACTATAATTCCATTATTCAATCAGGAAGAAACGGGAAAAATAAATTCAGAGTTTTACATAATTTTAAAATAAGTAGATTTGTAGAAATTGGTCCATGTTTGATGTTTATTTCCATTGGTTTAAGATGGTGTGTTTGAATGGTTTCCATGATGACCAGGTACAAACGCTCACAGTTCACATAATGCATAATGTGGCCTTATTTTTATTATCAGTAATTTTAGCTGGAATTGAAAGTGCTTGTCTTGACTGCTAAAAATGTACATTGTGCATGATTTCTACTTTCACAATGACAGAACTATAACTCTAAAAGGAGTCATCGTTGACGGTAATACTGGACATTAGCTCCTCCTCTATCATATTGTTCCCATAGAACTTACAGTAAACTCTTTTAAAACTCATTTCCTACTCAGTCTTATGAAGCCAAATCAACCATGATTGCAAAGGAAGAAAAGAAAGCTTTACATGTCTCTGCAGCATTCAAAAAACTGGACATCTCTTTAGGGGACAGGCCAACCGAGCAATGTTAACTCCCCTGATTCATAGCTTGTCCTCCTGACCTCAGTTTCTGTGTGTTTGTGTACAGTTTATGGACGGGCAGCTGTCTCCCTTGTCATGACACGTTAAATATTGTGTTTCAGCATCCTGTCAGTGTCAATTCAAAAATAGTTTCTTTGAAACGGTCCAGTCTTCACCTACAAGTAAAGAGCACGTGCCAGAGATAACCCTGCTTGGATTACCCTGGTGTAGGTTTCCCATAGTACCCATTATAAGACTAATGCCTGCTAAGAATCTCTGATGGGAATAACAGAATATTTGCACATCCTGTTGCACCGTTTCCACCACTTTAAAAGACACGTGGAGACTGAATTAGCAAAGCCAAAATGGTATGTTTTTTCCACTTCTAACTCCATCATTGGTCTGATAATAAAGGTGGGTTAGGTGTGTCAATGGGGGGTAAAGGACCATAAGGGAGTTATTATGACCACAAGTTTAAGCTGCAAACTGTATCAAAATAAAGGACGCAGAGTCACTGTGTGAGTAAAAGCAGGACAATCACGCACAAGTAGACAGGGAATTACCAGCAGAGAGAAACTAACATTTATTTTCAGCCCAACCACCTTGGTGCTGGTCCTGAGACCTGATAAAATGCCTATTTGAAAGAAATCTCAGAAAACAGTACAAAAAAAAATAAAAATGCCCATCACATGAAAAACTTACAGCTCAAAAAATAAAGCATAAAATGCACACACCTGAATCTGTATCTTTATCTGGCAACTCTAACCAGCAGCTGCCTGATGATGTTCAGTAAGTTATTCTTACATTGAAAGAATATCAATATTGAACCTCATACACACTACATTTTTAAATATATAGATTTTCAAATATACAGAAAAATAAGGTTGGTGTAATTACACTTATACAGCTGTTCTTTAGATGTGATATTTAATTATATTTTCAGTCAATAATGACTGTTAAATACAACTGTACCTTTTTTGTATACATTTACATGGAGCTTTAGATCCCCAACAATCCAGGTTTTAATCAGACCACTCAATCTCTTCATCCTTCTAATGACAAAGACTTCTTTAGTGCTCCACTATTATGTCCAATTATTTGGAGGCTTTCATTTTAACACTGACTACTGATATCGTGGTAAAACCCGGCGGTCTTAATGCTGGATCAAGCCCATCAATCAAGATCAAACCATCCCTCCTCACTGCTATTTGCAGGGACAGAAATAAGGACAGCAAGACAGATGCACTGACCCCAGCAGATGCACAACATTATGGTTTCCAAGCAGATATTCACTAAACCTAAATTTAACCCCTATGCTTCTATTTTCTCTTTAACAAGGGGAAACAATCAAGAAACATGATCAGCCCGGGGTTTTTCAGATGGAAAAAACGTGACAATCAAAGTAGGAGAGGGAGAAAAAAGCCTGTCTTTATCCAGTCAGCAACTTCACTTTGATGTGTCAATTCTACCCCAAGCCACAGCCAACTGTGTTGTGTCGTGTTGAATTACATACAGTGGAAAGAAAGAAGGGCAACGGACAAATGATAAACTAGAACCACAATGGGAGAAACGGTGTAAATCTGCCAACATCTCTACTGCTCTGGTTTCCATTCTAAACATTCCCAATCCCCTCATCTCCGGTTTTGTTTTATTTTATCTCCTCTCTGTGTCTAAATCCTTAAAAAAATAATACAGCTCAAAATAATGACCTCATAAAAGTGTTTCCTCAAGACGATTCATCGGCTCATTAACCTGATTGGCTGCCGTTTCTCTAATTTAATAGTCTGTGTGTATTTATAGATGGTTGTGGTGCTTTGTTCATGTAGTTTGTTTGTAGTTTGGTAGCCAGCTACTGTGAGTCCTGTGATGATCCTCCACTTTCACTAGTTTATGCCAACCATAAACCCAGTGATAGATATCAAACATCAGACCCAGTCCAAATACTGCAAAGGACCTCTTTAGCAGAAACTGACAGAGATCAAATATACACATAATAATAATAATAATAATATAAATTACATTTCATTATATAAACAAACATGTGTATATAAGATCTTATATACTGACTTTCTGTATATACTGTACAAGCGTAGATTCTCTACCTTGAGATATAGAAATGTAGAACTGTGTTTAATTTAGTTAAGTGATGTTACATAGTGTTTCTGCCAGGAAGCAGTGACTTTTTTCAACTGTATAATGTTATTTAATATGACTAAGCAGTTTCTTCACAAGCTGGACCCTCTTTGGTTTGTATTGTGAATGAACGCTATACGGCACATGCATAAACAGATTTCTACCATATTTCACTGACTGACCGTGGCCGAAAATATGGAACGTATCAAAAGAAGTGAAGACTGTGCCCTAGTAAATATAGATGTAAACAATTCATAATCTTTTTTTTTTGCAGGTGTTTTATGAGCAAAGCAATATGCTCAATACATTTTATCAGAGCTGAGAAATGTACAAAAACACTGATTTAACCAATCAAATACAGCTTTTCTACATTGTCATTACTTCTTTGCTACACAAAATGAGAATCAGTCTAGTTCTGGTCAAAACAGCCATGTTCAGTTTTACCATAAATCCAATGGGTAAATAATTATATGAGCCAATAATCCAAAGATGATGCAAGTTTGACAAGCAAATCCGCAGGAACCCTCCATATTTGGCTAACAACAGTCAATATTAAATACTCCTTATATAGATTTTTTACATATGTATATTTTGAGTTAAATATTCTCAAATATGAATATTCCTATTTGAGCATTAGGTATTTATTTTCAGAAACAATCCTCGGAGCCACATGGGGACAGAAAAATCAAGCTCTGAACACTCCACTGAGATATGATCACCTTTTAAGATGATATAACGAGCAGCTCAGCTCTGTTTTTGGTCTCTACAAACTCCTGAGGGAAATATCAGGCTGTGTAGCTTATAAATGCTCCACTATGTTTCCCAGCTTATCTCTAACTGCGGTTCCCTGCGGAACTGAGGTTCCATAAGAAAGTTTCAAATATCATTACCTCAAAAACCCAGAATCGATCAGACAATGTTTTAAAGGCCAGTAACTTCCTAAACAGTTTTCTCATGATGAAAATCTTTCAAGGACATTATATTGTATTTTCTTTTTTAAACATTCTACATAAAAATCAGCAAATAAAAAAAAAAAACACTCTTTTACATTATTAAGGCGCAGGAAATAAAAATCCCTGCTATTGAGTTTACCTCTCCCTAAACAGCTCACACTATGCATCACCAACATTAACACCACCTGGTGGTTTTAATGCGGTGGAGGAGGATTAGCAGGAAATAATTTAATGCTGACCATGATCGACAGGTCTCCCAACATACTGTGCATCAGAGCTTGTCAGCCTATTCTGACCCCTGTCTACCACAAAATTAAAATCAATGTAAGTGTTTATGTATCTGTGTATTTTACATTATGTTGAGGTTTAAATTTGGTCAGAAAAACCTCAACACAGCAGCAGCTCATTCAGTGCATCTTCCACATAGTTAATTCCAGCATGTAGAAGATGTTATTGTAGAGCTTCCTGGTGATAACACAGCACAGAGACCCTGTAGAGACTGATTTGACAATGGAGTTAATCCTCAGTTCCTAAAGTAGTGTCCCTGAACTGGAATGAACTCAGGACAGCTGCTTTGAGAGCTGATGAATCTGGCCTCTTTCTTTGCGTGTCGGTTCAGCAGACCGTATCAGGTTGGTCCCACTCACTGGTCACTAAATCATGTGAGTGAAGGTCAAACCTGTACTGATACACCGTATTAAAGGAGCATTAACATATCTGTGATATTTTAATACAGTACAGACAGCCAGTTTGTGTGGCATGGATTTACCACTACAGTTTCTGTAGTGATAATGTTTCACCTCTAGGCTTGAATTTCATCAGTCATCATAAGAGATGTGCCAGGATAAAGGCTTCATGCTTCCACTGCTGAAGCTAAAACTGTCATGGTGAACAGTATTATAACAATATTAATCCAACTGTCATTCATATGGTAAAATTATTTCATGCCACAAACTGAAAAGTGAATATATTATAATTTTGTTGCGAAAAACCAAATGCTTTTAAACATCACATCTTGAACCTTAAACATAAGTGGCTGATTAAACTTTATGAATTTGCAATAGTAGCTTTTTGTTTCATTGTCGTTGTCATTCAATGCATATACGCTACAATCAAATTCATTCTGTTCATTAAAACCATGCCCCCGGGGGAGCAGCAGGCAGCTACAGGTGGTGCACTCAGTGTCTTCCTCAAGGACACATGGTGCGTGGGCTGGGATTTGATCTGGGAGACTTCCACATCCCAGCTTGATGCTCTACCCATTGAGCCATCAGGCCACAGTAATTTCAATGCTGCATATTGTCCGTCTTTGTCTTACTATACACATCCATTCATATATGTTCAGATTTCTTTGGATTTAGAATGACTTGGCCTGGGCCTATTATTCAGTTCCAATTGACGCCGGGGGTCTGACCCACTGCATTACTAACAAATACTGTGAGGAAAAAAGTAACATGCAGTCGTGCAGCACACGATTCCTCTCCCCTTAGACAGTCAGTACTGGAGCTTAACTAACCGATGTTGAAACAGGCTTGTTTCAACAGGTTTATGAAAGAAGGAGCCCTGTATGAAAATGTGCAGTTTCGCCATTTCTAACTCATTACGGGAGAGATGGAACAAGAAAAAATGAAATATACAATTGTCTCACTTTGTGCATGCAATTAAACATGCACTAATGTAAAATTGGGAAATGTACAAAAACACTGATTTAACCAATCAAATACAGATTTTCTACATTGTCATTTTTGTAACATAGGAAAAATATTTATAGGCACTACAAAATTTGTTAATTCACTTTCTAACGCATGGATCTTCCCCCCTTCAACACTCTTAAAAAGAAAAAAAGTGCTGACATTCTTCTACTGAACACTGAGCATACGAGAAATAAACTGTAAGGACAACGCAGACTGTAGACCCATTCATTTCTGTGACATGAGGAAAGGTGCTGCAGACAAATTCACAGAAGGTAGGTCCATGTGCATCACGGCTGGGTTTGCATTTTCAAAAGTAGCTGTCAAGTAGCTACAGTAGGATATTTTTTACTTCTTTGCTACACAAAAGGAGAATGAGTCTAGTTCTTGTCAAAACAGCCATGTTCAGTTTTACCATAAATCCAATGGGTTAATAATTAAATGAGCCAATAATCCAAAGATGATGCAAGTTTGACAAGCAAATCCGCAGGAACCCTCCATATTTGGCTAACAACAGTCAATATTAAATACTCCTTATATAGATTTTTTACATATGTATATTTTGAGTTAAATATTCTCAAATATGAATATTCCTATTTGAGCATTAGGTAAGATTTAATGTTTTAAGTAAAATGGGTCCAACAGCAGCCAAAATCAGCTCAGTCACACACTAATGTTACAGCGGAGGATTAGCCACAAGCAACAAACCCAAACAGGCCTCGTAGCTTGTTGGCGCTAATCACACAAACTAAAAGACACAAAAGGACCAAAATACACGAAAACAGCAAAGTCAAACACAGCAGCAAAATCTCACCTTGCTGATGTGAAGCAGTGACTCCCATGTCGCCTGGAACGAGTTGTAGCCGTCCATGCTAACTTAGCCACTTAGCCAGCACACACAGGTAAACGTCCACGTCCTGGTGGTTGGCTGAAATGACCAGTCGCAGGTAAAGGGTCACTTCCATCAGACAGAGGGGTTGAACTGCACCGCAGCCGCACCGGGAGCTGCACGCATCGTTAATTCCCTCTGGAAAATCATCCCGGAGCAAAATGTGACTTCGCACTTTTCAAACTAGCTTGTTTTCTCGAAATGCTGCGTCAGAAGCGGCTCAGCTAACGAAGGCGAACAAGCGGGACACGAACGCTTTAAATAACCCGCCTGATTCCACAGGGTGCGTTGGATTTACATCACGGGGAGGACTTGCGGGAGGTGTCAACGAGTTTGGCTGATTACAGTAAGTTACTCGACTTTTGTACTGTGCTTAATGTGGACGTTTTAATAATTCTCAGAGCCATTTTGTACTTTTTACTTACTTTATATAGATAGTAGTTACTTTTTGGGACATCATTATACATAATACAAAACACAATAATTTACGCATCCATTGGGCTGAAATTCATAAACTACCCAGTAGAAATTGAAAAATTACCGTCATAACATTAAAGTGATTAACACAGGTATGAATTTTGACACCTATGTCATTTATTATTATTCAGTAATTTCAATTCAATTGACATAAAATGGACCATATCTTTTAATAATTTAAAAGATTGAAAATGTTACAGATAGTAAAGGTCAGATCCCTCAAATTGTAATTAGGACACTAAGCTGCTACAGTAAATGTATTCAGTTACATTCCATCACTTGTATTCGCTGGCAGGTTCCACTTCATTTATGGGGCCTAGGCTTACAATTAATGTTAATTATTATTATTATTTTCTCAAATAATGGGTTAATCGTTTACTCTACATAAGCCCATAAATGTTTCTCAGCATCCAAGGTGACACTGAAAGAGCTTGTTTTGTTTAAACATTGGTCCACAATAATAATAAAAAAAAAAAACTGTTTACAAGCATCAATTACAGGGAACATGAGTAAATGACATTTGGGACACAGTGACCGGAAAACTTGGAATTACTGCTCACAGCATTTTTGAAATGCCAAACTGAAATGCTAAAATAAGCCCTGATTTTCTCTCCTAAAATAACATTTCCTGGCTTCACTATCCCACATGGCCACAACAAACATCTACAATAAGGTGACACATCCTAATTTTGCATACAGCCATGTGCTTCACTGCTTTAATCAGGCCTGTAGCACCTATCTCTTTCCCTCAAAGGACTAGTCTGCAGTGAGGAGAGTGCAGCATATCTGCAGAATCTCAAATCGCAAATGTACTGTAAGTAAATAACGCACACGAGTTACCATCTGCAAACCTGAAAATGGTCAGTGCAGTATTATATTCCTTAATGCAGGATAAAATGATACAGAAATGACATGGATGATCTAAAATTTCTGCACACCATGTAAATTCAGATTTCAGTGGCCTGTCCATGGGGTGCTCTTGCCCAAAGAGGTGTTGGAGATCATTTTTGACAATCTGAATTACAACTTAAATCTACTGTATAAAGTTTTTTTCTTCAGGAGTTTGAACATGTGTTCTGACCTGTGTCATTATCTGAATTGTCAAGTCCTTAGAAACCAGTAGGAAGAAAATGCAAGTGCATGTGGACTCATGTTGCCCCCGCTGCCATTTTAGACAGCTGCAGCATCCAGCGACACACTGACTGTTATTTTCTCCACGTAAACAAGTGATTGATGACAGTGACAGCGGGAATAGCACCGGGTGAACCTGGTATGTGTTGTGTGTGTCCTCCTCTGTCTTTTAGAACTGACGAGGCCGGTTGTGCCAGAGGTGAAAGTGCCACAAGATGGCTGATAACAGCTGAAACTGTTACTGACAGATGCCCAAACACAAGCCAGATGAATAGTTGTATGGGATGTGGTCTTTGGCAGGGGTGAGGCACATGTTTGACACTGGGCTACATCACATAGGCACAACTTGGGCAGCAGTTTTTCTTTGTTTTGGGCAGCAGTTTTTCTTAGTTATATTTTTCACTTTGTCATGCTCCAAGTCTTTTCATTGGGTGACAGGTCCGGACTGGAGGCAGGTTAGTTCCCGGACTCTTTTACTACTGAGCCACACTGTGGTAATCGGTGCAGAATGGGGTTAGACACTGTGTCGCTGAAATAAACAAAACATTTCCTGAAAAACATGGCAGCATGTTGCTGCAACACCTTTAGATATCATTCAACATAAATGGTGCCTTTACAGATGTGTAAGTTACCCATGCTGCGTGCATCATTGCCCCCCCGACCACATCACAGATACTTATGAACTGAGCACTGATGGGAAATCAGATGGTCTGCAGGTTCCAGCTTCCATGATTTCCAAACAGAATTTCAGATATTAACTCATTAGACCACAGGGATGTTTCTGGATCAGAAATGGTTTTTAGCACTTTTATGCTGAGAAACACAAAATGCTCAAGGAGCTGAGTGATGAACCTCACTTCATCCATCCTTCTGAAACACTCAGCTTTTCTGTGATGCTCTTTTTCTATCCAATCATGATACTGAGCTGTTGCCAGTTATCTATATATAATAGGGTATCTATTTGTATAGATATGTAGGATATCTATTTGTGCTGTTTTGTAAAGTCTTGCCAAATATTCTTAGATAGAATTTATTGTTCTCTGAGTCATTATTTTGCCTGCTGGTGACTATCGTTGAAATGTTATGCTGTGATGTAGTATGTTTCCAGTGAATGTGACTGTTATTTCGTGCCCTGATAGTGTAGACACAGGAGAACAAGCAGTAAAAAAAGCAGCTTTTCTTACTCACTAAAAGCATCTGGTCATTTCCTTTTTGCACAGAATAGTATGTTGTGTGATTTTTGGCTAACAACAAGAACAAAAGAACAAAGCGCTCACTGATTTTGGTCTATGGTCACTTATTATTCATCTCTTTGTCTGGAATGTCCGTGGGGTTGTGAATCCCCCTTATTATCTGTTGTCTCTAATGAATTGTACAAATAGCAGAATTTCCTTCCCGTTCCATGTCCGTGTTTATTAGTTTGCGCTTTGTTTGTTACATTATGCATTAATAAGTCTAATTATGTATTTGACTTTTTATGAATGCATTGCTTATGAAGTTTATGTAAAGCAAAAAGAACTGCTCGTGTTTGAAAGTTGCTACACAAACAGAGTTGTGATATTCCCCTCAATCATGTGGCCACTTAAGCACTGACCTTAGAAGGTACTGCAATACTTTACTGCAACGTCTTCTCCTCCTAAATTTAATCATCTAAACCTTGATAAACAGAAGGCCCTAATCCGAAACCCATCAGCCTGATCTGATTCAGAGAGGCGTATTTCTTCAGTTCGCTCTTATTATCTCAATTCTGATGAGCCTCATCAGATCACTGTCAGGTCCAGGTAATGCACAACCTGTTGGGGATAAGTGCAGGGCTTAGAGCCAGGAACAGGCTTTGTCAATCCTGCTGCCCTGTTGCATCACAGATTGTGTTTCAATAATTTCATAATGTGCAGTAATCTGATGTTCCCTTGAGTTCAATGAGCTGTCCATGCTGCATGTCAGGAGGGGCCCCGTCGGGTGCATGTGTTCAGGAATGTGCCTGCTAAAATGAAAAACATAAATTTTCCGCTGTGGAGTTTGTGGACCTCTATAGGAGCTCACTGTATAGACGCAGAGGCAGATTTCTCAGGAGTGACTGCGTTTTTCTGAGGGCAATGTATAGTTTCCACCAGGAGGTTTAGGTTCTCAGATTCCCTTCATGCCTGCTACACTCGCATTGCCACTCTCTCTGGTTGTTTTGTGGTGTTGGAGGCAGGAGCAGGAAGCACTTGTTGTGCACAGGATACCTCTAAATGCACAGCTCCCACTCAGCTAACAACTTTAACACTTCTTTTTCCTCCACTTGGCTATGCACACAAACGGGACGTGTTCACTTCCTCTTTAGTAGTCACTTCCTCTTTGGTCAGCAGACATGATGTTCACTCTGAGTGTGTTTGGTCAGATGAGTCAGATGAGTTTTTAATTAAGCTTTTTACATTTGTACATTTTAGACACAGCACAAAATGCTGCACACAGATGCACCAACAACCCCAGTTACCAGGCAGCAAATGCATGGACTAATTTTTCGTCATCGCTTTAAGACAGGATGCTCCTAATTTTGGCTTGAAGCTTGATTTACATTAAGGTGGTTCTATAGAAAGATATAGTTGAGTGTCATTAGCTATTGGTGACTCTAAAAGTGAATGTGAGTGTAAATGTTTGTCTGTCTGTGTGTGTGTCTCTCTGTGTTGGCCCTGAGACAGACTGGAGATCTGTCCATGGTGGACCTCACCCCTCGCTGGGGTCCATTCCAGGCCCCTGTGACCCTGAACAGGATAAGAGTTTGGTTTACTTCAAGGGTTTGGATGACATTTGCTCTAATTTTGAGATGTATAAATTTAAATTGCATGTTGATTCATTTGTTTAAGTATTTGTGCAGATTTTGTCTGTTTTTTAACAGGATGTTGTTCCAATATGAACGTTATAGGTTGTAAAATGTAACAATACATAATGCATCTTTGTGACAAGTTTCCAGAAGCTCAATGAGCTCCAGTAGTTTTATGAGCCTCTATTTCTTCTTCTTTTCCTCCACATGCACAAAAATAAAACTGAAGAGAATAGGGGTTGATATCTGCATCAGGAAGCCTGTGGGCTACTGTATGTCATTTCAAATGTTGTGGGGTTTTTTTTTTCTACTGTACAAAATTTCCTCTGTTTCAAAACTTCCCAAAAGGCAGCAGTAGTACTACACCAGACGGTGACATAAATCTCGTGGTCGTGGTCAGCAGTGTTATTTTAAGAAGGCGGATCATGTGCTTCTCTTATCACGAAACAGGCTTCAATAAGCTCTCATTCCCACAGCCACGATTTGAATAAAAAAGATGAATGAATGGGAAACCTCTGTGTGTCAGCGGGAGATGACTTTTACATGAACAATCCGAGACCAGAGAGAAGGAAGAAGCCCTCACCCACCTCACCCATCTCATCCTCGCACAAGCTCCACTCTGACTGATTCATGTCTTTCCCAGTTTGTGCAGGAAAAACAGCATAAACACTTGTGAGAGAGGGGGAGCAGGTTGGAGGGGGGGGGGGCTTACAGGATGTTGTTTGACTTTTAGATCCTGTTTGCTTCCTTTTTCCCAAGGAGCTACGCTAGTGCAGGTGCACAAGCAGCCCCCCCTCCCCTCCCCTCCACCACCTCCAGCTCTGTGACCCTCTCTCCCCTCCCTTTTGACCAAATAAGTGCTGCTCTTCCCCCCTTTTTTCTTTTCTTGGTGGCGATGTTACTCTCTACAAAGCCTTTCATTGTAACTCAGATGTTTTGGCATTGGTGGTGCATTAGAGATTAGGGAGGATGGAGGAATCAGGGATTAGCCTTATGTAACTCTTTCTTGAAAATATCCACTTGTCAGTTGTATCATGCCACTGCAAAGCCTGGGGCCTGCGTGGTTTGCTGTCATGCTGCAGAGGCTTTACTTCTGCTCTGGGTCAAGTAACATACAGGTCAATGAAGTTAGAAGATGTAGTAAAATATGCATTAAAGCAGTTAAATATACAGTTGCTCGTAGGTGCAAAACACAAAAAATATTTCAGGAAACACAAACAGTTTTACTAAACACGACCATAAAAGGAAACAACATTTTGCAAAACATTTTACAACACAAGGACAAGTCAGATTACGGAACACAGACAAGACTGCTGGCTCCTGATTGGACACAACCAAAGTCAGTCAAGACCTCAGGAGTCAGGAGTGAAATCCATACCTGCTAAGTGTAGTTGTGTTGTACGCGCCATCTACAGCCACTTCTTTTTCGACAACATCAAAGAAGAAGGATGTAATGCTGCTTTTTGTTTCCTAGAAGCATAAATGTCAAAAGTTTAACGGACAAAAAAAATTCCCTGTCTGTGCAGAAACCTTAATCCCCCAACCCTCAGAGGCTGCATTTCATTATAATTCATTCTCCAGTTTTTAAGTTCACTACTCAAAGGAGTTTCCATGACATCATCAGCTGTCAGTATGAGAGGCCAGTCGCTTATGTTCTGAAATTCAAACCAGGGCACAGCAGCAGCAGAGCAGCCGTGCAGCAAGTAATCTCCCACCCAGCGACCGAGTGAAAATGGTGGCACAATATAAGTATATGAATGTGTGTTGGGGGGAGAGCAGACAGGTTTGGAAACTGTAAATGATTTGTAAAGCAAGAACTTAGACATTGTTTAGATTTTTTAAATAATGCGTTATTGTATTTATACTTCATGCACATTTCTCACAATGTTCATTTCTGTGATTACTGTGAATAAGCTTCATGTAATGATATGTAAACTTATTCTGAGTTATATAATGCAAGGAAGTCTGTGCACACAGCAAATGTTAATAATTAGGTGTTGGTGAAATTTAAGCAAAAGAAGAGTTAATTATACTTTAGATAGAGTCAGATACAGCGAAACCAGAGAATATTTGTTATGCTACAGCCTTATTTTCCAAATTGATTAAATTCTTCCTCAAAATTCTAGAAACTAGGCCCTGATGGTTGCAACTTCTTCCATTTACAGATGATGGAGGCCACTGTGCTCATTAGACCTTCAATGCTGCAGAAAATGTTCTGTACCCTTCCCCAGACCTGTACCTCGATACAATCCCGTCTCGGAGATCTACGGACAGTTCCTTGGATTTCACGGCTTGGTTTGTGCTGTTACCTGTGGGACCTTATATAGACAGGTGTGTGCTTTTCCAAATCGTGTCCAATCAACTGAATTTCCCACAGGTGGACTCCAATTAAATTATAGAAACAGGATCCACCAGAGCTCAATTTTGAGTGTCGTGGCAAAGGCCATGAATACATGTGATTTCTTTTTTTCAATTTGCGAAGATTTCAGACTTCCTTCACATTGTCATTTTTTGATATTGTTTATAGAATTTAGAGGTAAATAATGATTTTGATCCATTTTGAAATAAACAGTTGGTGTCTAAGGCACGAGGTGACATCATTGTCATAATAAGTCAGCACTTGTAACATTTACAAACTCCACTGATACATATAATACGTAGAATATTTAGCTTCTCTCATTACTTCTTATGTTGCCATTTACCTTTTACTAAGGAGCTATAGACACAAAAAATGTTAAGGTACTTACTGTAGGTGGGGGCTAAATCTGGCCCATTATCAAGTTTAACCCTGTTTAAAATGCACCTCAGCATAAATAACATTTTATAAAAAAAAAATTTAAAAAAGTGCGTTGCATATTCTGTTGGGGCTCCCAGTAACATAAAGGTGCTGCATGTTTCAGAGCTCTGAAGCCAAAGAGGAAGCTGAAATGATGCTTGAGGATCAAGAAGAAAACACAATGTTATTTCATAAAAAGCAACTAGGACCATGACAAACAAGCCCTCAATGCTCCATAAATAATGAAAAATACTGTTTGCTTTCTATGAATGTACGACGGAGGTTTTCCAACCTCAAAGGTGAACTTTGCTCCCTGAGGCCTGAAAGATGGTGGCAAAGGGAAGGAAGACAATGTGTTGATGCAGCATGTAGCTAAAAATATCCAACTCCCAACTTAAAAGTCTGTGTCTAACAGCTTTTTAAGGTGGGGGATGCGTGTCAAAACACACTGTGTCGGAGCAGGTGGTGTGCGAAAAACGAGGAAGCCCAGGTAGTTTGCTTTAAGGTGGGGGTCCTCGCACACACACACACACACACACACGTGTCCAATCATCCGTCAGCACACTGTTTAGATTTTACTGGATTTGTTGGGGTTTGTCAGTGTTCACAGGAGATTCTGTGTTTTTATTGTCTATTTTTTTGCACGGCATATCCTCATACGGTACGTGCGCGGAAGTTCAGCGGGTCCACATTCCAGCCCTGCAGTACTACGTGACATTACTCTGTCGTTCAAAGGTTTTACAAGGCAAACACATCAGTCCAGGCTGTGAGAAAAACAAAATCTTAATGAGATTTTAACGATAATAGAGTTTTATACAGAACTAAATACAATTGTTTCCATTTTTAATATTTTTAAATTCAGCATGATTTCAAAAGAAAGCAAAAGAAAGTTTAAAAGAGGATTGGTGATATATGACACAGCAAGGTTAAAAGGGGCGGAAAGATTTAGATTTAAAGGTGACATAACTACACTTCAGGAGAATTTTATTGACATGTTGTTAAGACCTGCTTGACTCTTGGAAGAAGAAACTGTTAGATGAATCCAGTTTGCTGAATAAAGTTATTGTAGACTGTCTGACGACCTGCTCTGACTGTTATCGGGTCATTCACTTATCTGTTGTTATCAGCATAATCAACTCTGTGATCTAAACATTTCGACCAAATTACGCTGCCTGTGAACATAATGACAATTTGTTGACATGTAATGTGAATAATGAGTTGCAAATATTTTGATTGCTATATTGATAAAATGGTACCAATGTTACATATTTTTCCCTATTGTTTTAGGAGAAAGGGGCGACAACATAGATTTGGACCAGGTGGTGCCTGCTCCACATGCTTGAGACTTAGCAGGTCATTATCAAGAATGACTTTGTGCTGCTATGTTTGGTTTGGCCACAAAAGTAAAATAACATTTTAGAAACATCTGAATTCCTTAGATGATCCTCAGTGGTTTTATATTTACCCTGTACACACTTTACACGTATTAGAGCATCGCTTGGCCTCCCTAAGATAAAAGCCACACTGAAACAACAGAGCAGACAAGGAGCTTGTTGTGTAAAAATACCTCTTTTTTTATTGAATTTCCATCATTACAATTGCAGTTTGAGCAATCTAAAATATTTATAGAAATTCATTGAGCTCTAAATGAACAGTCATCAGTCTTTAGCAGAGGCTTTAGAGACGTGTAAATATACTGAGAACTTCACTTCCCACGGGGCAAGGGAGCTGTAGCCGTTGCATGTAACCCACCCCGTACCCACCCAACAGCAACGAAAAGACCCTCTTCCACGTACAGTAGCATCTGTGGATACATCTTATTCGGAAAAACCAGCCCAGCGCCACACTGACACATCCCCCCACCCCGAATAAAAGAACACAACTACGCAACATCAGAAGTCACATACAGCTGTGTGTACCAGCAGTTTACCACCTGCGACAGAGAAACAGAAAGCTCCGCGGTTCACAAAAGTCATGTTGTAGTATTCGACCTCGCGAACGCTTGAAGTGAGAAGTGTTGTGCAAAAGATGGGAATCAAAAAAAAAAAAAACCTTAGCACAGTTCACACACAAACAACAGAGTTACACTCAGTATATTCTTCGTAAATCACTTCGTAAAGGGCTGAGAAGTGACCCCCATACACACACTGCCTTATTCCTATTTTAATCATCTGCTGACACTAAATTTGAGTCCGATTTCCTCTAAACTTTAGTCTATCTTACACATGAGTCGTCCCGTTCCAGTAAAAGCCACTATCGCATCAACCAGAAAGTACGTGCCTGCTGCTGGGCACTGGACAGGAGCTGGAATCATGATGGGATGTGACAATAATTGCCCATAAAGGACAGTTTCCCCTCGGACGTCCTGCCCCCGAGGACCCCGAGTGACCAAGGGTTACTCAGCAGGTGAGATGCAAGACACAAATAGACCCGTGGACGGGAATTCCCACATGTAAGCAGACGTACAAAAAAGGATCACACAGACAACACAAAGAGCCTGGCCTGTAGCAGAAGAGAGGCCGAAACAAACACGAGCAAGTTTTTAGAAGAGGGGACGGGGAGGCGACAGCGTATATGTGACTCACTATCATCTTCCCAATGATAGCGCCAACACACACACACTGAGGAAAATACCATGAAAACTGAGTATGAGTCAGCCGTGATCAGAAGTGTCCGTTTGGCTGAGCGGAGGAAATAAACAGGTAGTTTGGCTCCAGTATCACACACATCCAACAAACCATCTATCGTTCTGACATTATGGTGAAATTAATGTGCAGATACTGAAGATTCTCAACGCAGGGTCCTGTTCTACCTGCTACTCTCCCAAATCCATACTTTATACTACTATAAACCACTACACCAGCTTCACAGTCCATGTCTGCAGTTTTAGTATTTCGGTTGAAAACACATTTGAAAAAAACTTACACACTGTGTTTGTACTTTTGTGTTAAGATATTGTGCCGGAGACGCAATCAGTGTATTTTCCATCATTAATCAGCTGCTGCTTCTCATTTACACGTTGGCTGGGGGACAAGTGTTAAGTTAACAGATATGAAACTCACCAATGAAACCGATAAACATACGTCTCACATGTCGGATTTTTTTTCTACGTTAGTTTTAAGTGTACTTGTTTGAACAAAACCTTTTATTCCAAACCTAGTTATAAGTAGTATAACTATGAACCGAGAGGCAGCTACTGGTTTTAAACATCAGTAGTGCTACTGAGAAAATGTTTAAAAGATCACTGGTATTGAACTTTTGGTTTCAATTCGAGTAGTACATGTAAATTATTGCTAATAAATTTCCCTTTGACTTCCCTGTATTAAAATATCTCCCTTGCTCTAGCTGAAAAACTCCTCCAGGTGACATCACTTGGAGGAACCTGTTCAGATTATATTATCTTGTTGCTCACACTATGGAGGTTATGATTGGGGTCAACCTGCTTTTCCAGAGCTCCTCCAGATGACATAGGCTGAACTCCTAATGATAAAAACACCTCCAGGTGATGTCATCAACCAGCCAGAAGCAGAGAAATGTTTTAATGCAGGGAAGTCAGACGGATGTTTAATAGCATTAATGCACATTTACACCGTAAACTGAAGCCACACAAAGCAAGTTGAAAATTGTTGAAGTTGCCTTTAAGAATTTGTACTTGTCTTTCACGTGTCTGTACGCAGTAATGTGATACACACTACGAGTTTCACTCTAATTCAGTGACTGACCGAGGTGATGGCAGTGATTTACACTGAGAAATGCTGCAGTGACAAGCAAACGGAATAGAGAATCCCACAGTTACAGCTCCTGTCTGAGAATTTACACCATCACCCTTTACTCTCTCTCTGTATTTTTTTTTTAAAACAGTAAAATCTCCTCATGTGACCGTGTGACGTGGCTCCTCGCAGTGCAAAACATCACAGCAACATGCAGTGTCAGAGTGTCCCCGAGAGAAAGTAAAGGACAAAAACAGTGTTTAAGCATCATTCACAAAGAAGGAAACGTGTTTCAAAGTAAACGTACGCCACAGAACTGCATTGTTAGGCACTTAAAAGACCCACAAGTACTACACAGGCCCAAATCCCTGCTATGAGAGCATGCACATGATGACGAATTTCAGTTTCTTTCAACTGGATGTCAGAGTGTCTTGACTGGTTCTCTCCTGGACGCTGAGCAGTCTGAATACACTGCACCCCTCCTCCTCAAAAGGCTCCCGGCTCTTTGGTCACCTTTGTTAAATCAGTGAAAATGATGCGGATTATCTGATGACCAAAGAGGATTCTGGGGGTTCTGCTCATCATGAGAGCCTCAGGGACTCGCTGGGGTCTTTCCAGAGGATGCAGGATGGATCAGGACAGACCTGTGCTGCAGCCAAACATTTGAACTCTGCTAATAAAACACTAAGGATTGTACTACTGGTGACTGCCAGTGAGATTTGTCTTCAGTGATGAGATGGGAACTGATGAAGGTGGGTGACAGATTGCTACAGCAAATAAAGAGAAAATGAAGCTTAATGAGCTTTAACCCGTGAACAGTCAACTAAAGGTTGTAGGATCAGAGCTCAGCATGGAGCAGTTTATAGTGTGAAGGGTTAAAGGAAGGTTGCTTATCTTGTTGCTTGCCCAAAACAGGAAACTGTGGTCACTGCGTTGATTGACAGCGTGCACTGATGTGGACAAAGGTTTTGTTGTGAATGGCAGCAAAACAGGAAAGACAAAGTATTACTTTGCATGACATAGGAAGCTAATAAATGGTTTGTTAAAAGCCCAATCTGTGACTGGTGTCTCCAGTTTTCCAGCTACTGCATGTTTGACAGGACCTATCTTAATAATGTTCTTTTCCAACATTGCTTAAAAGTCTGTTTGAGGTCTTCAAATCTTTCAGATCTTTTCTGGTGGCATTAGAGAATGTGCATCTATGTGCACGGCCACGTGCCAAAGTGTCATTTTTGTTACTACAACATGGGTAACAGTGATGAACTACTTGCTTATTCACTTGAAACTGATATAATAATTACAAATCTACACCTGTTTTTCTGATATTTTAAAGATTAATAATACAAACCAACCTTCAACATTAGCATAAAACATTTAAAGCTCAGAAACACTCTTTTCCTCGGCCCTACAGCTCCTTCAGCTCGAGTGTTTAAGCATGTTTGACCTCAGTATTAGTTGACTTTACTGGAAACCTGTGCAGGAACCAGTCACCGTAAAGCACTGGAGTTTTTCTATAAGGGAAATGTGTCCTCCTCCATGTGAAGGAAACATTGGAGAACTTACAGCCTCAGCTGGTCAAGTCACTTTGTACCACAATCAGTGCAAAGGCATCATCGTCACTAGTTTAGTTAAATTCTAAGTGTCCAGGAGTAGTCACTGAATTTAACACCTTAGAGAAATTGAGAGGATAGAAGATAATTCAACACACTGATCTACAGCAATGCGTCACCATTGGGCATTTTCTAATACATATACTGCCAAAAATGAGCCATTAGCTCAAAATCAGGTTTAGCAAAGATCCTGAGGATTTGGCTAAACCAAACTTTTAAATTCAAACTGACAAATCTGGTAAATTTAAAGCACAAATTAGTTTTTATGAACTAAATATACAAACAAAGCTCTATGTTTTCATATATTAAGTTATATTACGTTTCATTATGTTAATTAAAAAAAAAACTGTTGGTTGATTAAGATGATTTAGAGTGTGGCTGATGCCAAAACAGAACTGAAAGGAGATTCCAGGTTGGACTTGGTCCCATTAGTGGCTGGAACCAAGAGTCCAAAGGCTAATGTTGCTTACGTTTGCCATAACAACTAACATGGCCATGATTTTGTGTTTACAGGTTGTTTTGTTTCCCCCCAGCAGCAAGAAAATCTATAGATGCAGCTTTGAAAAAAAAAAAATTAAAAAACAAAATCAAGCTTTTGTGTTGGTCCATTTATGAACCACGTAACTGCACTCTGCCCAACTTCAAACTGACTTTCTGGTATTAATCTATTGTTAATATGACCACACTGACTAGAATTAGACTATTCGTACATTCATTTCACACAATCACATGCGTGTGGTGGTAGCAGGCCATGGGCCTCTAAGCAACAATCAAAGAAACTTAAAGGGCAAGTTCCCCAATTTTCAACTTGTTTTCTAGTTTAGGGTGTAAATGTACATCTGACTTCGCTTTATCAAACTATTTGTGTGCTTCTAGCTGAAAAAGGAGGAGGAGTTTTTCATGATGTCATCTGGAGGAATTACAAACTTCGTAGTGTGAGCAACAAGATGACATCATCTGAACTAAAGGTTCCTCCAAGTGATGTCATCTGGAGGAGTTTTTAAAATTATTTTTATATAGGAAAGTCAATGTTTAATGGAAGTTTAATGGCGTTTATTTACATCTACTAGCCAAACAACAACAACAAAAAGAAGCTAATTAAAAACCAGTGAAGACAAGAAGATGGATGTACACAGGCTGCCATTCAGCCGCACGCAGCAGTTCAAGTTTCCCATTTTGACATCAGTACCTAACAATAACTAAAGTCATCAGCTGGACTTAACATGGGCTGCCTCATGATTTCTGCCACCAGAAACCACCATGAGAGAAAGAGGAAATCAAGAGCTGAGCCAACGATAGGGATGAGTGCAAGCATGCAGCGGAAACATGTCTTGAGACACACGACAACGAGAAACACGAAAAGGAAACAGGAGGCGGAATTGTGATGATGTGATGGAGAGGCAGAGATCCCTGCATCAGCCTTGTTGCAACACGCCCCCCTGTCAGTTTGTGTAGAGAGGCACATAGAAAGGCTTGCAGCTGAAAAGCATGTACATGTGAGTCAAGAAGAACACAACAAAAAACACACACACACAGAGAGAGAGAGAGAGAGAGAGAGAGAGAGAGAGAGAGAGAGAGAGAGAGAGAGAGAGAGAGAGACTATTGGATTGCTCAAGTTTTCAGAGAGAAAACAGCAGTTAAAATAAATAAGAAAAACTGCAGTAAATATGATTGGGGGGGACCTATGTCTAAATAATAATATAATAATTAATATTATTAATAATAATAATAATAATATTAGTTATGTTATCCAGTTCTTTTCATTGAACAAGGAGTAGAGGGCTGTGATTGGCTCAGTAAAGACGAGGAGAATTCAAGCACAAATTCTCCCACAACTGACCACAGTGTCAACACACACCTCACTGTGTGTGTGTGTGTGTGTGTGTGTGTGTGTGTCACATAGGGCCGCATGACCGACTGGATCTGCATTGCCAAGACATCCTGTAACAACATGCACGGCTCATTCTTGTGTTACAATGAGTGTGTGTTCACCTCAGAAAAATTGCGTTCGTATTTCAGCTGAAGTGGCCACAGATCTGATCTCTGAACAAACCAAATGGGATTTTCTGGCCCACAAGTTTTAGATTAGCAACAGTTTTTTTTGAGGACATTGCAACTTTTTTTGTGTTTACTGGATCATCCATGAGCATCTACAGCTTTCTGACTGTTAAGGGAGCGATGTGCCCTTAGATCACTGGATGAGACAATGTGCCAACTGGTTCATTTCAAGCATCTTTGCCTTGAGTGCCTCATCACTGCAAGGGGCAGAAAGCAGGACACAAAAAGTAAGCTGCAGAAATCTCAGTGTTTGCGTCAGTTGCATGATAGAAATCCATCTTATGCAGACTTTAACTAAGGAGCATACTCGTGCACGGCTCCTCTGGCTAACGTGTACATAAGTTCAGGGTCTGAAAACAGCTTCGTTCTGATTAAGCCACTTGGCAGATGTGTTCACATCACTGTTGCTGCACACGCTCTGTACAAAACGAACGCCTCAGCCCTCTGAACACACACACACACACACACACACACACACACACCCGCAATCACACACACACACACAAACACACGCACACCGACAGGCAGCCAAGAGCCCAAAATGTGTAGTAGACCTCTGCTGCAATCAGGGGAAAGCAGTTGAAGTGCAGCACCTTTTGCCACTCAAAGTGAGGTCTGCAGGTCTTCAACGATCAGACTCTACAACTCTTCCTCACTGGCCATCTGAGCCCAGTTTTACCCAGAGATATAATCTGTTCTGTACATGCAGTCAATTAATAAACCAATGCAACAATTGCTTTGAGTATACACACATTTAGATTATACACAGATAGCAATATATCATTCATATTTTTATATAATCTGCACCTCTTTGCACTTCAGTAAATGAAAAAAAAACAAACAACAACTCATTGACTAATAATGTTGGTGTAGTACTGTAGGTGGTGCAGAGAGGTGGCACAAATCTAACCTAACGAGGGACTTTTTGCATACACACATCTTTAATCATTCCCTATTATGTGTGAGGCACCTGTCTCCTCCACCCACCCTCATGCAGGTGATGTACAGAGGACACGGAGGCCAGGTTGGGGCAGGGACAAGCTTTTGGCTCTGCCTGGTCACATTCTCCTCTGAACTCCATTTGCCCGTTTCTGGAAGTGGGAGGAGGGGGTTGTGCAGGTAATGGAGGGGGGGCTTTTTGTTTGTTTTAATTTTCTTTTAACACATCCTCCCTCCCTCCACTTCCTGCAGTCGGGGCACCTCAGTCTCCCAAGATGACCGTCACAAAACTAGCCACGTCGGTTTCTTTGGCCTCATGGGAGGTGAAGAAGGGATGTTGCTGAGGAGGAAAATTACATCAGTTTAGTCTAATAATTCTAATAATTCAGTCTAATTAGAGTATCACTGTTTTACAGATAGAGTGAGTCCAGTCAGGTTTGAGCAGAGGACTTTGCAGCCACATAAAAAAAGGCTGTGTCATTGCCCCCTCCGGTGGCAAGCTAACAGTATTACAAGTTGCATAGACGCAATTGTTGGAACAGACAATAAAGCAGCAATAATTACAATAATAATAATAATAATAATAATAGGGATAAATGAAAAATATACCACACTCACCATGAGTTCTGTGTAAGTCGGCCGCTCTTTGGAAACTTTCTTCAAGCTACAAAAACAGAAAACAATCAATTTTAATTGTGAGTCATCACATATGAAAATGATTCTCAAGCTCTACGTCCTGAATCATTTGATGTGAGATTCTGCTGTTTTTCCACAGGAATAAAACTACAGGAAACAATCAGAACTGCGTGGGCTCTGCTGGTACTGTAAATCAGTGCAGATACCTGACAAATCCAGAAGATGTGTTAATATATCAAATCAGTCATATGATCCTGACATAACTGGATCTGAATTTAAAGATCGTGGTTTTGTACTAAACACAAATCTGTCTTATGCCTCATACATTAATTAAGTCACGACCGCAGTTAGATTCACAACAAACTGTGTGTCCACTCATAATGGATGGATTCACAGATGCCTGTCTATCTCACACTGTGTGCTTCCTGGATACATGTACACCGAGAATTTTCTGATCCATGTGAGATGCAAAAACAAAAATCAATCAAAAGAAAAATCATCTCAGTTGTTCACTGTTGCTCACAGAAGGATGGATGCTTTAAATAGATCGGCAGGAATCACAGATAATCTGTCCACATTTGATTGTTGGATCGTTGTTCTGTAAATATCAATAATTTGGGAGGCACATATTGATTTTAATTTATTGGTCAGATTGAACAGCCTTCACTTCATGACGTTTTCATTAGTTGTCTTTGAGATGTGCACAGAGGAAGATGGGTAAACATGGCCCGGTGTGTGGTCTGATGTTATGATGGATGATCGACAAATATCGGGTCTGGTGTAACGTTAACATTATGGGACTTTGGGGAAAAAGAAGCAAGATAACAACTGAAATAATAAAATGCATGTCTGCCTGCTCCAAACAAAGACACAACAGCAGCAACTGTCTGTGCCAAAGATTGTCTATAAGAGGTGCGAGGTGTCACTCTGTTACAGAGTGTACTGAATGTGTCTGTAGTCCCCAAGAAATATAAATAAATCAACAAATCAAATTGTAGTTCTGAACCCAGACCTTCACAGCTGTCAATAAAATCAACTGGTAAATATCCAAAGCGCTTTACAATGTTGATTCCCATTCACACACACACACACACTCACACACCGATGGTGGTGGCTGCCCTGCAAGGTGCTCACCTGACCCACCGGGAGCAACTTGGGGTTCAGTGTCTTGCATGTTGATCGAACCACTGACCCTGTGGTCCATGGTCGACTGCCTTACCGACTGAGCTACAGTCGCCCAATTGATCTTCAACCTTCTTCTGGTACACACACACACACACACACAGTCACTGATTTTCATCTTGATTGATATGAAGGTCTAAGCTGCAGGACAGCGTCATGTCTGCACATTTTACGTGTCCCAGCTGTGAGGAGCTGCAGCCTGTTTTAATTGAATTTTGACTCATGCTCAAAAAATCTTAAGCTACTTAAAGACTGTTTTATTCTTAAAGTCAATGGATTTTATGACACACTGAGCTGTACTTGATTTTTTAAACCTTCTGAAGACAAAGGGTTTTCTTGGATTTTAAAAACTGCAGAAGCAGCAAAGAAATGTCCCAATCAACACCATCTGGTGACTTGGGATTAATGCACATTTTGTCTGAATTGTTGTGGCTTTGTTGAAGGACACAGTGACTTTGCTACGTTCTTGTCTTCAGCCACGAGTGGGCAGTTGTTGTGTGTGTGTGTGTGTGTGTGTGTGTGTGTGTGTGTGTGTGTGTGTGTGTAAAGAAAGAAAAAGAACACAAAGAAAAATGTGGAAATGAATGTTTGCGCAGAAGTTGTCTGCCTGGTGATGAAGATGACGATGACGATGATGAGGACATACCACTGAGAGGTGAAGTCAACGAACTCTGGGGAGAACTGGTCGGCAGGAAGTTGAGGCGAAGGTTCTTCCACCACCTGCTTCAGCTGCTGGAAGGGGGTGCCCCACGAGTCGTATGGGAAGCGCAGGATGGCGAGCTCGATCTGAGCCGCGCACACACACACACACACACACACACACAATAAATACATTGAGTATAATTGTATACACTATATACAGTGATACTATGTGCTACATCAGAGCGTGTTCCCCACGTTGCTTTGGCATGAGTTTTTATGCCGG
The DNA here is from genome assembly GCA_020496755.1 of Channa maculata. Taxonomy (NCBI): domain Eukaryota; kingdom Metazoa; phylum Chordata; class Actinopteri; order Anabantiformes; family Channidae; genus Channa; species Channa maculata. Next base: position 1,671,453 of record CM035618.1, read on the forward strand.
ATGCCCTTCCTGCCACATCCCTCCCTCCACCAGGTAGCCACCGAGGGCTACCTGGTGAGGTGGGCTTCGAACCCACAACCTTCTGCATCCAAACCCGTTGTTCTACCCATAATTCTACTTTGGAATATATACAGACAGTCCAAGCTGTTCACTACATGTCACACTGTGAACGGTTAAATGTGAATGTAAATTTGAATTTGGATGTGATTTTAGATCATTTATTGACTGTGTGTACCTGTATCTTCGATTTATTAATGTCCCATATTTCTTATAAAAGTCACACTGTGGGTTTTAGTGTCCATGATTTCACTTCAGTTTCAGCTTCAGTTTTCGGCTACACATGTTTGAGTCCACACCTTTGCTGCTGTTCCTCAGGTCCTATTTCCACGTACAGCTGCAACAATTAACCAGAAAAACACTAGTAGATGTGCTTCGGGCTGACGGACTGTCCGTCAGACTGGTACTGCTTCGCTTCACAGTCCTTCTCCTCGAGCAGGGCGAGTGATGGAGGCTCCAAAGCAGCGGTTTATTAAAAACACTGAGAGCTCGCTCGGTTTATGAAGGATCTCAAACGGCTGAACTCCCCCAGTTCAGCTCGATCACATATCTCTCCCCACAGCAAACATTTAGTGTTCTTATTAAAATTCACATTATGCTTGTGCTGGAACATTAAAAAATAGCTAATTTAATAAGCAGGGAGAAGCCAGATTCAAATGATGGGAAATTGCCATAAATTGCTGAATCCTTGAAACCGAAATATTCTCTGGCCTCAGTTGGCAATGTGCAAATGTGAAATCTATGAATATTAAACAACTCATAATAGAACGTCTAGACTGTCTTTTTTATTAAATATTCTTTACCTTTTTATTCTGAGTGTCATCCTCAGTTACTGAAATTCAAAGTCTGCATGAGGGTAATGAGAGTGAGATGAACTGCTGAAAATAAAATGTAAATCAATAAAAGCTGAATTACCATTGTGATTCCTAAACTCCAGATGTCCGATTTGACGTTGTAGCCTTTCTGGTTGGTCTCAGGGTTGATCCTCTCCGGCTGCAGGACACAAATGCAGAGGATGCTGAACAAACACTGAATCACACAAACGTTTTAACTGTTTCTATGTGGTCTCCTCCTACTCACCGCCATGTAAGGTTTGCAGCCAGCATCCATTGTTTTAGCCACGGAGTCCACCAGGTAGCCGCTGATGCCAAAGTCGCACATCTTCACCTGCCCCTGAGTGTTAATCAGCACGTTGGAGGGTTTCACGTCTAAGCAGACAAAGGACAGAGATGGTTTTGTGCAGCCACTGTGCAGATTCAGATGCAGAGCTGTGGTCATTAAGTCAGTCACTTCTAATCTGTCTAAGTGACTACATGGAGCTTTGATGCAACAGGAGCCACGCGGTGGTCACAGCCAGGCCAGGAAGCTTTTACCCTTTGGTGACCATCACAGTGCGGCTGTTAAACTGACGACAAATCAATTATGGGTAAAATTTCTGCAGGTCATTTTCAAACTCGTGTTGGACAGTTTCAGATCGTTCATCATCATTTCATGAAGTCATTAGAGGTTCTCTCTACATTAAACCAGCTGTGTTCTAAAAGGCTCCAGGTTGTTTCTGCATATACCTCTGTGTGTGTACACACACACACAAAATTAATTTGCATTTCGCATCTTTAAGTATGACATTGTATGTGTGAACACGTTGGAACCAGCTAGAAAGCAGGTATGTAGAGGTTTGTCCAAAGATTAAATCATGTCAACAGTCAACTCCTTTTTCTTGGTTAGAAACAATTAAACCTGGATGACTGAGAATCTTCACCAACATGTAGAGGTGTGGTTTGTTGTGGTGGACAGGGGTCAGAATGGGACCAAAAACCCTGTTCACTGCAACAACACAACGAGCAGTGGTGTTAACATTATGGCTGACTGAGCGTCAGTGTGGTGGAAGTGCTTCGGCTGGTGCTAGTTCATGAAGTGTCTGCAGCTCAAATGACACAACAAATCCCATTTGAACAAGTAAAGAAACAAAGTTGCTCGCTGCAGCTGAGTGATGATGCAGGACAGGAGAGGAAACTGACTTTAATGGGTTTTTTTTTAATGGGTTTCCACTCTGGCTCTTACCTCTGTGTATGACTTGCAGGTTGCTGTGCAGATGCTCCAAAGCTTTCACTATCTGTAATAACAAAGGCCGTTGATAAGCGGATGAGGGTCACATAACATTAGCTTTTAGCTGTTCTGAGCGTTTGGAGGGAACCCACCGACACGGCAATCTTTCCCAGGATGTCCTCGGGAATGGTCAAGCCTTTCTTGATCACCTGCTTGTAGAACTTGTCCAGGGAGGTGTCCATCAGCTCCATGCAGATCCAGACGTCGCCCTGGCAACAGACAAGTCAAGGTTGGAAAGAGACCAGGAAAACGGCAACAAAGCAACAAAGCGAGCGGCCGGATTCCAAACAGACAGGAAGCTGCAAGTTTTTCCAGTGTTTTATTCACAGTAAGGAAATCCTGAACATCCACTGGCTGCTACATGAAGTCATCTGCTGCCAAAAATCCTCAGAATCCTCATAGGTTCTGGTTGCTAATAGAAGGAATAACATCTTTAAGGAAACAGACATTTAATAATTAGATTGTTAAAAAATGGATCCGCAGATTTCTTTAAAAATGAGTTCATTGTTTGGTTTACAAAATGTTTAGAAGATGTAAAGAATATTAAATAAAAGGTTTCTGAAGCACAAGGTGGTGTCCTTAAAGGGCATCTCCACAAATTTTCAACTTGCTTTCTATGGCTGTACTCTAAGGTAGAAATGTACCTTATGCTTTTACACTTCCCACTGGCGTCGATGTATTAAAATATTTCTGTTCTTCTAACTTACAAAGTCCTGCAGATGACATCACCCAGAGAGGGTTTTCATTATCTGGGGGTCAGATAAGTCCATAGTATGAGTGACGTGATGACATAATGTGAACTGAAGGTTCCTCCAAATGATGTCATCTGGAGGCTTTTTTTTTGGCTAGAAAAAGTGAGATATTTTAACATAGGGAACTCAGAGGGAAGTTTGATGGCATTGGCAACGACTAGATCCAAAAAAAGCAAGTTCAGAATCAGTGAGAGCGTCCTTTGAAAGTTCCCAGATTCCCCAGGTCTGACATTTAATATTTCTTTGAAAATCATAAAACACGGGCAGCACTGTGGTGCCGTGGTCAGTGCTAGAAGTTTGTCTGTCTGTGTGTCTCTTTGTGTTGGAGACCTGTCCAGGGTGTACCCCACCTCTCACCCAGTGACAGCTGCCATAGCCCCATGCAACCCTGAATAGGATAAGCAGTTACATGAATTGGATGGATAGATGGATCATAAAACTCTGCAAAAAAAAAAAAAAAAATGGGCACAAACACTTGAAAACTGCCCCAAAACAAACAAAAGACAGTAAACGTAATCAGACAGTAAATTCCTACAAACGGCTCCATCAGTCCAACATCATGTTACCTCTCTGAATAGCGCTCCATAGAAAGTCACTGTGTAGAAACAGTCCACCGTCCTCATGGAGATGTCCAGGTCCATGAGCAGCCTCTTCTGCTCCTGAGTGTTCACTGTGGCCCGGATCCGCTGTGAGAAGACAACAGGAAGCAAAGACGTTCAGAACAACAGAGGGTGACACGATGCAGTTTGTTCAGAACAATCGGAAAAAAAAAAAGACAACGTGAAGAGACACGGTGGATGGACGAACCATCAAAATGTTAATCAGGTTTGGGCTGCGAGTAGCAGGTATCGTAGGACAACAACTGGCACAGTATTTTCTACATTGCAAAAAAGTTAGGGAACGTGAAGATTTGCAGCTCATTTAAAACCTGTATTTGACTGACGACAGCTTAAAGGCAACGTCAAATGTTGAAACTTTGATTATTTTTGTAAAATACATCCTCAATTTTACTTTGATATCAGCAAAATTTGTCAAAAAACTTTAGACAAGGGCGACAAGAGACTGTTGACATGGTAGTGAAAATATCCTTTGGGGTTTGTTTGGCAGCTGGTGATGCGATCCACTAAATTATCAGCAAATATCCTGCAATCAGTCAAGAAGGTGACAACAGGCTTTTCCAACAAGACAATGATCACAAGCAGTCGTCAAAAATAAAGGATTTAACACTTCTCTGTACAGTGTCTGAGCTTCGTCAGGTTCCCAAACATTTGCACAATTACTGCTAGGACTTCTTTTGAAGGCCTTAGAGATTAAAACTGTGACTTTGGATTAAAGGATCGTCCTTTGCATCCACATCAGCCTCCTGAACCGAGCAAACAACGAAACCCACCTTCACAGCCATGATGAGGCCGCTGGGCACGTGCTTCATCTTGTCCACCACGCCGTACGCTCCCCGGCCGAGCTCGCAGATCTGCTCCAGGTCGTCCGCCTTCACCTCGAAATTCTGCTCCGGACAAACACAGCGAAAACAAGAGTGAAAAGGGTCTGAATCGCTGACCACCATCTCCTTCACACTGCAGCAAGAGGCAAAAGCTTTTTTTTTTTTTTTTTTTTTAAAAACATGATTCAAGCAAAGCAAAAAAAAAAAAAGATGATCATTCACTTTGATGTGTGGCCAACTGGAGCAGAGCAAAAGCCGGCACCTCTGCCAATGGAAAATTCCACTTATTTGATGAGTTTTAAATAAATATTGTTACTGCCCGATGGGCAATAGCAGGCATTCCAAGCTCCCCATGATCACAAGCGTTCATGTGAGTAGTAAAGTTCAGCTGGGCGTCCTTTACAACCAGCCGAGTCTTTATTAAGCTGACCTCTGTACACTGAGAGTGAAGGATCTTACTCAACCAGTAATTCACCAGGAGAAAAAGGTAAACAATGAGCAGTTACGCAAGAGTCTCTGCTCAGAGAAAAAATGAAAGCAAATCACAAATTGAGCCAAAGAAATGAAAATTACCTTTTCTCCGATGGTTACAGAAGCTTTTGAATCCAAATCTCTGGGGGGTCTGAAACACACAGGCAGATGTTTTATTTCAGAGAAGCTTTTTGAGTCTAACGTCAACAGAATAAGGCAGGAAGTAAAACGGTATAAAAAAAGATCTGTCAATGACACGTTGGAGAAAAACTAATTACGATGAAATGAAGACACAAACCATTTTTAAACCCAAACTTTGAAGCAGTCGTTAAAAAACTAAACAAAACGAAAAAAGAAGCTTTTCTGGAGCTTTCTGTTCTAAACGCTGATGGTCACAGAAAAAGCTACAAAAGTTACTATAAGCTTTATAAATCAAACGAAGGCTTATGTTTGTTTCATTCAGATTAATTTAATCCAATTAAAAATGTAAATGATACAAAAATATTAAAATGTAAACTGACAAAAATTAAAAATACAAAATAAATGAACAAAATTAAAAATCAGTTGTGATTTATTATTTGTAATTAGTTTAATTAATTAAATTAATAAATACTATTTTAAACATAAAATATATTTTTTACTCTACCTTTTAAATATATATACACAATATATAAATACAATTATTTAAGAGTTTTAATACATCTAATGTATTAAATAATCATTAGATAAAATGAATGTTTCTTAATGAAGATAATTCCCTTTTACACAAACTGAACCTCCGCTTCTCTGCTGCTGATGCACTGGCAGCTGCAGCCTGAGCTACGACGCTCAAAGAGCAAACTGTTCAAATAATTCGGCAGAAGAAACGATGTCAAATATCAGGAGTCTGATAGGAAGAAATTAACGCTCGTATGTTCCCACTCGTGTTCTGCTTACAGCAGCCCAGGAGGAGAAATGTGAAGACGAGAGCTTGGAGCACAACCTCCCGCTGCCCTTTGCTGCAGGTGCAGGATGTGCATTGGAAATGTACAGAGAAGGTGGTAAAGAGTCTTACACTGCAGCTGGAGGTTGCTCGAACACCTCCCTGGAGAGCTTGAGCACCGGCTTCTTCTTTCCTAAAAACAATACATACATAAATGCAATTAATACAAATCTTGAGAAATTCTGGCTTTGAGGTGTCTGTTGGGTTTATGTTGAAATGAAAATTGCACTTGATGACATTCACATTTTTTATGTAATTAAATGGAAATGTTTTGAATTTCCCGCACAGGGGAAATGTCGCTGAGGTTTCCTGTTGAAAGGTTTTTCTTCAGGGAGTTGGTCTTTATCTGATCTGAGTGTCATCATGGTGCAGATCGTAAAACCCAGTGCGGCACGTGTGATCTGGGAACGAGTGGATCCAGAAATGTTTGACATCTGTGATGATTAACGAACTTGATTTTTGCAGTTGTTACCAGCTCCAGTCTGTTGATCTACAGATAAAGTGGTTCAGCTCTAAATGTGATCACAGTTTCAAATCTAAACCCCTTTAAAATCACATCTTCAACAAATGCCCACAGGGTTAAATGATAACGTAGGGAACGTTCTAAATGAATGGCATTTGTGTGCATTGTGTCGTGTTTCGTGTGCGTCAGTCTGTAGCTCTGTGCGTGTGCAGACGTAAATATGGCCAGTTTTCCATCTAGTGTAACTGAAAGAGATATAAATCATTATTTGATTGATCCATTTGAAATGTATCTGCACCTATTGTCAGACGGGACACAGCTTTTTGTCCAACATTATTTAAATTCCTGCAGAAGTGAAAATTTGCTGGTCCAGCTGCATCATTTCCATTATTGATTAGTACGAGACAGCTGGCTGCAGACTAAGATGGCTGACTCCTAACCCCTTTTTTCAGATGTTTCTGGGGTTTATCATCTTGGTCCGTGTTGTGCTGAAGTTTATGGCTTCTGGCTAATATGTGCTATGTGCTGATGATGACCTTTGGCTGCAAACTCCTGAATATTTTTCCAAAGATTCTTAAAAAAAAAAAAAAATCTATAAAAAAAAAAAAATCAGAAAAAACAGTCTCCAAAACCCAAAACACTGAATTTATCATATAAGACATCTTCCATTTAAAAAGCTGGGACTTGAAGAAAAGCAGCAAATCTTTACATTTGACAAGGACGAGCAGGAAAAACTAACTTGCTGCTAATGACTTTTCCTAATAAAATAATAATTTTGGCTGTAGTTTTCACCGTCACAGTGTTTGTGCTGAGACTGAGTAGGACAAACAGACTGATGAGCCTCCAGAGGGGACGGAACATACCAGGAGATGAAAGCATACTTCACTTCTTAACATAGCTCAGGATGAGAGATCGCTTGATTAGAGTTCATCCTGATTAACCTTTTACTTTCTTCTTCCCTTCAGCGCTAGACTCTGTAAACCTGATCCGGACTAGATTTCTTTTCCACACACGCAGCTACAACTGAATCGAGGACTAAATACCGACCGATTTAAGGCAACGTAAACCTCAATCCAACCTTTGCCACATTCAAGGTGGAGGATCTGTGCTGAGTAACTGACAAAAAGCAGCTGCACTCCAGAAAGATTCAACGTCAAAACACTGATTATTCACAGCTTCTGTCCAGAGCTTGAAACAGCCATCGGGCAACAAAACTCCCACTGATGCAAAAATGACTCAAATGTCCCGCAGCCTTCGTTCTCTGACTGTTTCTGCCTGGGTCGGATCACAGAAAGCTTCTTATGCATCACATCCCATCTATGCTATTACATTTCCTCCTCCTCATCATCATCAACACTTACGACTGGATGAAGTAAGTGACTCCAGATCTCCAGATAATTAAACAAAACAGCACAGAGAGCAAGAAGTAGCAGAAGAAGAGGAAGAGGAGGAGGATGATGTGGAGGTGCTGTACTGGTGGTTGGGCACCTTGTTAACAGGATGTCAGTGTTCCTGTGGGTGTGACAGTGTGTGTGTGTGTGTGTGTGTGTGTGTGTGTGTGTGTGTCTGCACACAGCATCTGCTTCAAACCTCCCTCCACTGGCTTGTGGCAGCAAAGGTACCTGCAGACCTGTCCTGCACACACACAGACACAGAGCTTTGAGGGAATATTTTCAGACACCGTCCCTCTGATGTAACAGTGTGCTAATAAAAGAAACGTGAAGGTTTGTCTCTTTAAAAGAGGCGGAGCAGCACCAGAGGAATAACTGGAATTTCTCACGCTGCCGACTTCAGAGAATACGCAAACACATGAGCTGTGGTTGGGTCTGTCATTCAAAAAGCCCGTGTCCTGGCGGCACACGCTGCACGCGCACACACTTCACCGTGTCCCCCTGTGTTCCAACAGTGCGGGGTGTGGCGCTGTCGTGCCATGCGGCCCTTCACTGGTGACCTCTTGGTGCCTGACTCCCGGTCTCCACTTTCCAAAGCAGCTTTGTTGCACTAAAATGTCACTTTGAGCTCCTCCTACATGCATTTCCACAGACAACAATGGTAACTGGAAACCAACTCTTTGCCAACAGAAAACACTCACAGCAAGGTCACCTGCACTAAGCCGGCACAACTCTTCCAATGTGCCATTTTCTATTATCATGCCACATCTTAACAAAACACGTGTGCAGGAGAAATGTGCTGAAAAAAAGTGAAAAAAAAAAAAAAACTGGATCATTTCTGCACACAAATTACCAAGACGTCAAACATAACAACACTGTTGCTGTGTACAATGTAGGTAATTCAGATCATAACCTAATGACACAAAGAAATTCAGGCTTTGTTTGCTTCTCAATACCAAAGAGTGGATATACTTCTGCAGAAATGATTCATTTAAGAAATACTTCTGATCTTCCCCATCACACCTGCAGTGCCACACACAAATCCGCTGCATTAATGTCGACTTGAATAACCAGGTTACAGACGTTTCTTCTGGAAAGGTAGATTTCTGTGGGAGAATGTAGCTTTTTCTGCCATGTATACGAGTTAGCGGGTTTCTAATCGGCCATCTCCAACTGTGCACACACAAAAAACCAAAAGTCAGAAAGGTTTGTTAAGTGCATGTGAACACAGTCCAAAGACTAAACACCTCTTCTTGGTTTGTGGTGCAACTTTCCTGAGTAAAACGTAAATGAATAAGGGGAAGCGTCTTTAACAAACAGAACAGGCAGGTACAGGTTCCACGGGAGATAAAGGACCAACACATAATCCACATCAACGTCAGAAATTCTGCTGCTGAAAAGTGTTTGTGCTTCCAGCTGCTGCTACGACAAGGCAAGAAGCAGCAGGTTCCTCAGAAAACATTTCTCATTCAGATTTATCCTGCAAGCTTTTGAACATGCACAGTGCCCCTCAGGTTACCCTACAACACACACACACACACACACACACACACACACAGGTAGGAGACAACTGTCCCAACATGAAGAATCAGGGTTGGAGGCACAGATGTGTGAAGTGCAGTAGGTCTTGGGAGACAGGTAGTGACGTGCTGCAGGCTGCGGTGCTGATGCAGGTCTTTCAGTACAAATCAGCCCGACATGTCTCAGCTGAAAGAAAAGCTCGATTCAGCGTGTGCACGGCCGTACAGCTCGAGAGCTGCTGCAAGAACGAAGGACAAAAAGAGAAGAGTAAACAGAGGTGTGAGAAAGAGATGGGGGGGGGGGCACAGGATTATGTAATGTGTTTGGCAGGAATGAGAAACTGCTCTGCTTCTTATCATAACAGAAAGCGAGGATGGAAAGAATAAAGCAAAAGTATCAAGTGAAGCTGAAACAATGATAAAATGACATTCACTTGGATTAAGTGTTGATCATTTTGCTTTTTCGGCAAAAATCAAAAATCCTCTAGTTCCAGTTTGTCAAATGTGAAGATTTTCTCCAGGTTTGAACCTGTTGTTCAGTCAAATTGTAAAGGTAAACCACAAGTCATGAGCCAAAGCTGAACTTTACTCCCTTCTTTCTGGTTCAGCTTTGGAGTCGAGTTCTGGGATCTACATGTCAGTACTTCTCAGGAGGTGGTACTAAAAGCCCCCTGTGGAACCAGCTCAACTCGGCTCTACACCTTCCACACATATAGCACCATGGGAAGAGAAGGCAATTCAGCTCAGCTCACATGAAACCTTGGTGAAGGTGATGCCAAAAAGTACCAAGCAGCAGGAACCATGCACCATGTTTGCTCAATGGGAGGGGGACGATATAAGGGGGAAAACCTGAAGGGGGAGCAGCTGACGGTGGTCCATCTGAGGGGGACACACAGTATATTGGTGCAACATCTTGCTTCCGAAGTGAAATATTTTGACCTAACAAAGAGCTTAGCTGGAATAAAATCTTCAGCTTGCAGTCACAGTAGTTGACTGATCCTTTTAATCCACCGTGCAAATACTTGGAACTACATTTGTTACTTCCCTTTGGTGATTTTAGACAATGTGTGACTGCAACATTTCTAATATCAACGGACTGATTAATTTGGCTCTGTAACATGCAGAATGATGTGTAAAATGCACAGTGGCAATACTCAAGGCTCTACCACTGAGCCAGCAGGCCCCCACTGTTTCTTTGTATTAATGTATATATATATATATATATATATATATATATATATATATATATATATATATATATATATATATATATATATATATATATATATATATATATATATTCATAATACTGATATGCATTAACATTTAAATGGAGCAGCTGGTGGACAAATTATAATACTTGAACCTGAATGAAGTATAGTACTTATACAAAGTGTGTTACTGTATTTCCAAGATGACTAGGAAACAATGAGCGAACTAAAAATGTGTCTCCGACTTTCTCCCGATTATGTTGCATAACTCAAAGGATGAACTCCTTCCTTTATTCTTGCTGAGCTCAGCATCAGACTTGCATTCTGTGGTGAGGCAGCGTGGGTTAATTAAAAGCAGCCACACATGTAACTCCCGGTGAAGGAGATGGGCGCCTGTGCCGGGACACCCCTCCTTCCTGCTGAAACCAGCCACAACGAGGAAGGAGAATAAGTGGCTTCGTGTGGTAACGTGTGCAATTATCATATTTTCTCAACAAGCGACAGCGAGAAGAGAACAGCTGAGGACGATAATGCTGCCAGTTTCTGCCACGCCCGACATGAGCATGCAATCAGCCGCATCACGCCTGCACGTCGGTTTGGGAGCAGTGAAAAGAAAAAAAGTCACTCTGACAGGGCAGTGTGTGTGTGTGTGTGTGTGCACCCAGAAAAAGTGGGTGGTAATAAGCCGTTGGTGATGAGGACGCATGGGGCCTGCTGCTAACCCGTACACACACTCTGGCTGGAATTCCAACCATCCCAAATGTTGCTCAATGGAATTCCACAGAGCCAGAGGAAGACAGATCAATCATGCAGAGAGCGAGGCAGCGAACCACAACCTCTGACACAAGGAAGGACAGGAAGACACAGCAACACACACGGAGGAAGGAGGGAGGGCTGAGAGCAGAAAGACATTTGAAAATAACTCCGGGCTGAGCCCTCGGCCGTGAGGCCCCCTCCGACCGCCCTGACAGTCTGTGAGATACTCTACACTGCCAAAGATGGCTGCTCCTTTAGGCTAACAGCTGCTGGACGCTCCTTTGGGAGCCCCCACCGGCTCATGCTACACGTCTCCGTGCACAGGGCTTAACTTCTGGACCGTGCAGCTTCAGGTCACCTCGGAGCTCCAGACTGCAGGTTTCAGCACTGACCAACCTTCTGCATCACCACAGTGCATCATTTCACATGCACTTTGTGTTTATGTTCCAATTGTCTGATTGGTTTGTGGCAGCACCCTGGTCTCCAAAGCTCTAAATCAGCTGTGCAGTAACTAGGTGTGTCTCGCGGTCTAACAGAGGACCGTCCAAAGTCCAAACATGTGATGACTGACAGACCAAACTGTCACTGCGTACGGAGGATTTAAAGCTACAGTATGGGACCTTTGTCTGACGGTTTTAAAGTGAGTCTTACTCTTCAAACCGATCGGAGAAGTCAGGGGGCGAGTGCTCACAGCTGTCAATCAATACGTCAGTGAAACCCACCGTTTTAGCCTGGATTTCGATTTCAATATTTCATGTGCACTATTCATTTATTGCACTTATTAAAGTTTGACTTTTTTTGTCTTTTGTCATTTTCCTCAGGTTGTGTCATCTAAATTGAACTAGTTTTTTTCTGTTCTTATCAGTTTTCATTTATGAAAATTAAAATGTTTTGGGTGTATTAGTCTCATTGTCTTATAGTCTCGTATTTTTATGTCTTTTTGGCCTCATCTTGTTGTAAACTCCTCTCTTTTTGTGACCATTATCACCGTTTTGACTCTTTTCGGCTTTTAAGGTCTTTGTTTGGACTTTTCAATCATCTGCGAAGCCTTGAATTGCATCTAATTTGCACTAAAGAAGCTCTATGAATAAAATTTTGATGCTGGCTCCGAGCGACCCACAGGTAGGTGAAGCACAGAGCAGGAGTTATGGGAGAATGCAAACCTTAGCTTTAAAATCACGCATCCAGCCGTGATTGGAGCGTCTAGTTTGGCCGTGCAGGACTAACCCCGCCCCATTTCCATCCATGTCCAAGTGCTGCACATATTACGAGTACTTTAAATATAAAGGTAGCAGCCTGTTAGCTTAGCAAATAAACCCCAGTTTAAAAACTGAACAAGCAAAGTCGTTCTCCTAAAGGTGCTTTTCAGATGGAACAATGCTTGAGGTGTAAGCAGCACCTTTGGGATAAACAGAATCATCGACAACCAACGTTACTTTTTTCTGCAGCCAGTAGCACATAAATATACAGCAGTGTTTTAATTTGCTGCTGTTTTTCTGCTCAGTTGTGTTTAATACAGATGTCACGTTGCCGATAAACTGCAATTGTTTTCTGCATCGCTGCTCAGGTTTTGAGTTTTCTTCAACATGTGCACAAAAACCCAAAGAAAAAAAAACAGAGAAGTGTGAAAACTGTGGAGCGTTCGAGCCTCTGACTGCTCTCTATTATGTTTAAACTCAACCCAGAGACACAGATCACAGTGCAGGTATTTTCCTTAATCACTGTCGGCACGGGAAGCGAAATCTTGGGAGTAATGAGGTTTGGACTGGGCCGACACACACAGCGTTGTCTCAAATCCAGATGGTTGTTGAATGGAGAGGCATGAGTGTGTGTGTGGCTGCAAACAGCTCTCCACTGCGAGCCACTTTAATGTAGTACAGACGACAGAGAGCAACGTGTAAACTCAATTTGCTCACTTCATGCCTGTTTGCAGTTCACTCCCCATTTTGCACAACTCAACAGAAATGAAAGCTAAAATATAATGTAGCTGAATTCATTTCTTTGCATTCACAATGTTGCAAGAGGCCGTGATGCTGCTCGAATGTGGAAGAGTTACTCCAACACGAGACCCGCGTCCATTTCCAAGGCAAATACATCACACAGCTTTTATGCAAGGCTGCAATATTGCTGTTTAAATAGAAATGATTCACTAGTTCCTGCTGTTAGAGAAGCTGCTGCAGTGTGCATGCATGCTCACTCAGTCAACCCCATCCATAAAGGGAAGTACAGTTAGTGGATCATCTGAACAATGCTCAGAACAATTCAACTGTTATTGCAGCAACAACAGAAAGCCACTGTAAGCCTGGAACTGGACCAACAATCAGCTCGTCGAAACAGCAAATTTAGTATTTGCGCAGCTGAAAAAAAATGCAGCCCCCATTTGCATGACAAACGGGACATTTGTGCAGGAGCATGAGGGCCGGACGAGGCTGCAGGGGGCACACGAGTCGGGAGGGCTGCTGTCACGGTGCCATCAGCCAGCCCGGCTCTGTGCAGCACAAAGGTGAATGTGCCACACAGGCCCTTCCAGAAGGAGCCGCAAGGCTTAACATGCATCTGTGTCGATGCATATGAGAGCGTGGTTTTAATAAAACACAAGAACACGATGCTTATTTTAGCTTTGCAGAGTCATTTTCTTCAGCGGTAACAAGTTATACACTGATATTTGCAGTATGTCGGGTCATCAAACAGTTCCTGATCTCATAATGTGGCATCTGAGAAAGTGGCCTCATTCTGCTACTTGCATGAGCTAATTAATTGATCACCTTAAGGCAGTAAAAATGTAATCGTCACCTTATAAAGTGAACAGTTGCCTAGTAACACACAGCACAGCCGTGTTCCAATGCTCCTGGTGGAACTAAATCCTCCGTTTACTCTGTTTTGGTCTCCACCAACAACCACCAGCAGTTAAATGGTCTATGGCAGCCAACTACTACAGGATTTTTTTGTAAAAAAAAAAAATGCTGTTGCCGCTTCACTCACAGACCTTTGAAGTCCTAAGAACAAGGTGTCTGGTCCCTAGATTGCAATCGTGCATTTGAATGTATGCAGGCCCTCTTCACCAGGCTCACATCGTAGCTGCACCTTCATTTGATTTAGCTTGTAAGCCGCCCGTAGATGCACGGGATGGTGCAGCCGGTGCAGTCCTCCTACAGGTGGCCCTGATGGGGTGCAGCACCCGGTGTGACATTTTTTTTAAATGTTCAGTCAACATCAAAAGGTTTACTCCACCTTGGAAAAAGAGGCCATGGCGCTAATATTGGCACTGAAGCATTTCAAGGTGTGTCTACGTTCGTCGTTGTCCAATCCCTGTCTAAGCAGACCACAATCCCATCGCTTTCAGCGCACAAACGCAAAGCTCAAATCAATCAACGAGCACATCGGAGGTTAGGATAATATAATGGCTGACGTGCTGCTCACCTACTGGAGCTGTGGGGGCCTCTGTTTCTCTTACACTACTGGCACAGATTATGTTTTTGGCTTTGGTTTGGCTTAGGTTCATTGGATGATTAGCATGTTAGCGGGGGAAACGGCCCATTGTGTGGCTTGGTCCCAGGTTTGTGTTAGTTCACACAAAATGGAGAAAATGTGACACGAGAAGTAACACAATTAGAAAAATGCGAACACAGATGGGAAAACATCAGAGATATAAATGGATTGTGTTCACATGAACTGGAACAAGTAACGTGGCGATTTAAATTGATTCGAACACTACTGCAAATAGACTGTTTATGAACGAATTTACAATTTCATTTCACCTTAAATCGTTAACAAATGTAAAGAATTTGGCCGAGATTCAGAGTGAGAAAAACTGATTACAAAACGTCGGTCAGTGAACTAAACCGGGTCATTTCAGGCCAAATGGGTTTTGTATGAATAAACCTGAACGATAGACTTTTTTATTTTTTACTTTAAAGTGTAGCACACACATTCTGACCTCAGTTTAGAATCTGTCCAGGGCTGCAACTAGTGATAAATTATTTTCAGTCATCTGTTATTCATCGCTGGTTTTATCTGATCTGAAGACAAAAACTCAAATGTCGCAATTAACAAACAAAAAATCCTCCTAAGTCTGAAACTAGAAACAACAAACATGCAGCATTTTGGGGTAAAATCATCATCATTCACTTTCTAGATTTTAAAAGTCAGTATCAATAGCAGAGCTGCAACTAATGTCTATAAAATAGCAGAAAACAGGGATAAATGTCCATCGCACCTGAATGTGATGTGTCTGAGCACCAAACGATGAAGTTACAGTCACAAAAGACTAAACAAGAGCAGCAAATCCTCACAAATGACAAGTGGATAATTTGGTATTGTTACTTTGAAACCAACTCTGATCAAACTGTTAGGTTCAGTGTTTTCACACGGGTTCAGCAGAGCCACTCATTTGGCCTAAAAGGTGCCACGAGCAGATTTCACCACCATTTTGTTCATTTGTCGCACAACAAAAAGTGAAGAGTGGAACTGCATTCAGTGAACAAATTCATGTTGCTGTAAGCTCTTAATCAGCGTCTGTGCGCGTTTTCTGCAGCAAACAACATCAATGAATGACAACAGAAATGTAGGTCTGCTCTCAGGAAAAGTCCCACAGCGACTCAGTCATCTACTATCCAGAAAAGTCTGTGCATTATTCATCACATGATGAAGCGGCTGCAACAAGACAGTTCCTCTGTGTAGGTGGCTGCACAACTGACTGTAGCAGATAAACAGTGCGAGGCTCTGACCATCGGGGGCCGTCTCTCCTACCTGTTCACATCCTGTACAGCCTCTGAGCGTGTGTGTGTGTGTGTGTGTGTGTGTGTGTGTGAGAGAGAGAGAGAGAGAGCTCTGCATGTTGTGCAATGAAGCAGCCTCACTTTGGACTTCTGGGAAAACAGGGCGAGGGGAGGAAAAAATGCCTGAGCTTCTCTGCAAGTTGCATTCACAGATGATCTGATGAAGAAGCTTTGGAGCTGCAGGGACGTTAGTTTATCCACAGCTCCTGTTGCTGCTGCACGGTGATAAAGTTGGGGTCTAAAGTGAGACAAGCTGCACACCCCTGGACACACACACACACACACACACACACACACAGATCCAGTTGCCTGGGCAGAAGCAGCAGCTGCCACAAAGGGTTCTTTTTTTTTTTTTTTTTTTTTTTGCATGGAGACTTGTGCTTTCGTGGCCCAAACAAGGCCACACAAACCTCACAGTGAATTCTATTATTAGATTTGCAATTTCTGTGCCATAAGCAGAAACAAACGTGCAGCCAGTAAACGCTCCAAGTTGACCACTGACAGCTGCAGGTTGTCACGTCACGTCGCCCTCCTGCAGCAAACCGTGCATCAACTCGTGCAGAGTTGATCATAAAGAGTTGCAGTGTCCTTGTCGATCTCGTGACTATCAGAAGCGCCCTGTGCTCCACATCCCTGCCTCTGCGCTGCTAATAACGTCAGTCTGAGAGTACACACAGCATCGACTAACCAGGAACTGTGCAAAGGGGAAGATCTCAAACAGGAAATGCAACTGACCGTTCTAAACCATCGAACTTTAAAATGCACCGGCCGTGCTCGAGCTGCAGCCATGCACGCTGTAAACCGTGCAGCCGTGATTGCATATCGCTAGTTTTGCACAGATACGGCTTCGTATTCTTACCTCCCTTTGGCTGAGACATTTCCCCTTTGCTTTGATGAGGGGGAGGGGAAGCACAAAAGACTTTGCCTTCTTTCTCACTCCCTCCCTCCATCGCCGTCGCGCTGGAGCTTCAGCGGCTCGCTTTGCAACAAAGATGCAAAATACGAGCCTCGCTCTTCATGCACTTGGAGTCTTTCTGGGTCCGGAGCGTGCGTGTCCGTGCAAACAGCGCTGGTACAATTGCACAGTCCCCGCAGGCGTCGGGGAAACCGGGTAATTTCTGCAAATGCACTGCAAAGAATTCTCCGCAGCACTTACACGATGGCCAAGGCTGGCAGCTGAAAGCTCCTAACTTGGATCGGTGTGAGTCCCTGCGAGAGAACGTTCTTCCTGTTTGGAGCGCAGAGGATGCTGGGAAATGTAGTGGTGGCGGTAGCTGCGTTTGGGCACCCACGCGAGAGCTTGTGTCTGGCAGCGCTTGAAACATTTGTGGGAAGGGAAGACCCACCCCCACCCTCACCCCCAACCCCACCCTCTGTTTTTGCTTTTGCTTTGTGGAAATGTCATGTCTAACGTTGTGTTTTGACCTTTTGTGTTTTCTACATGCACTTCTCCTGTTGTCACTGGGTGAGAGGCAGGGTCCACCCTGGACAGGTCCCCGGTCTGTCTCGGGGACAACACAGAGAGACAGACACAGACAGACTCATTCACACGCACATCTTCGGACTGTGGGAAATAAATGCTTATAGTATCAAATGTCAAAGTATTGTTATGCATCGGAATAAATGTGCCATATTAGCCTGTTGTCTATTATATTTATATGTTACATTTCTGTAAAATGTACTTTATGTCTAAATAGTCTGTCCCCAGAAAGGGAGGGAGATTATCTGGGAGCTAAATGCTAACTTTGCACAACCTGGAGACCTGTAGAAATAAGCAGCAACTACATGGGCAAATTGTTTAACATGTTCACAAACAAATGTACAATTCAGCAGAGAAAGGAATAAAGTTTCCAATAAAACAGCTTCGTTAAAAAAAGTTTTTTCAGTGAGCGACAGAAAATGACTGGACAGTAAAACAAAGTGCGACTATCACGGCTGTATTTGAAAAAGCCGAATTTAATGCTTAATGGGAGAAGATGGAGGACATCTATCCATCTAACGTTTTACTACCTGAGCTAGTTTGATATGTAGCATCAAGTCATATTTGATTCATTTCAGTTCATTTAAAGTAGAACTAAATGGAAATTATTGTAGATGAGTCACATTCCACCACCACCCAACAGAATGGAGAGATGGTATCATGAATAATGTTCCCAGAAAACAGTTTTGATGCAGTTCTGCCCAAAGATCTTGGCCTTGTGTACAGATTTCTTTCATTGAGATGATGAAATTCTTGGACCTTTTTGCCCGTGGTCATGTTGTTTTTGTCTTATTTCTAAGCAGTGTTCCTGCTTTTGTTATCTTAGTGTACTTTTATTTTGGTAACCCATTCATCCATTAACAGCAGCTCTATAGCTGAACCTAGCTGTGGTTACACCCTGGACAGGCCCCCAGTCGGTCTCAGGGTTTATTTTGTCGGTGCAGAACCCGTGTTTGGATGGCAGTGTTGCTACTGGTAGTTTTTCATTTCTACTTCCATTTTCCTGTTTTTACCTGAGGATTGATGATGTCGCATCTTTTAAAACCCTTTAAAGACAATTCTGCTAAAATCTTTTTGCATCTGCCACTGAAACCATGAAATCATGTGACCACCAAGACAACTTTCAACTTTCGTTTAAAGTAAAAAGCTTTATTATCAGTTAACGTCACGTAATGCAACAGTGAATCTAACAACTTCAATCACAATAACTAACTAGAAAGATCCCTGACACCTACTGTGGAGCGAAGGCTTGTAAGATTGGTTTTGTAAAGAAAGTACGACTGAAGCAAAAAGTGAAAATGTGTCTCCTGAGAGAACCTGAAGTCCAACAGGATGAACATTTGGTGCCCAGTAAGCAATAGTTTAACAATTTGCAGTTCAGAAGATGTGTATGTATAAAACATTTGGCTGAAAAGTGAAAGTGTTTCTGTATTTCAGTGTGAAATTTAACTTTAGAACAAAAACCTTTTAAGCCAAATGTTGCCCTGTCTTTATGCATATTGACCTGCAAATCGTCAAATCCGAGTTCGCTGGGTGATAAATGACAATAGTGACCCCTGTCATTGTAGATGGGGTGTAACAATAGCACCGATAATTAAAAAAACAAGATACAAAGTAAAAATGGCTCAGGAACATTAAAGGATAGGACTGATTAAATGAAAACCCACAAAAACAAATCTGTCTTTTAATACTTATCTAACCTGTTTCTCAGCTCCAAGCACACTGGTTGAAACTTGAAAAATAAAAATAAAAAAAATCACCTAATGTCCTAAAACAGCTGGTCACGGTGGGTTTCAGTAAACGTTGCTCAAACAGGAGAACACTGGGCCTTGGTTGGGGACTATTTTCAGCTGCGGACTAATACACATTTATGGTTTCAATGAGTGTCTACAGCAGCAGGACGGTGTCTGAGGGACTGAGTTGAAAGAAACCACCATGGGTGAAACAGTTTGTCTCACGGATTTGTAGACAACAACTCCGTGGCACAGAAGAAAAGGAAATATCAGGCCCCACTGCCAAATACCTGGATCAGGTGTGTTCACTCATTCAGAGGCTGGAAGACGCTAAGTCATCTTGTTTTCTCCTGTTTCACTCTCATCTAAGATGCTACCTTCCAGCCTCTGATTGACTGAACACTCCTGATCTGGGTAATCAGCAGTGGGTAGAGCAGGGAAGGCTGGAAAACAGCTCTACAGTGGGTCTTGAGGACTCGGGTTGGCTTTGCCTGTCTTTGAAAATCATAATTCAAATTCTTGTGTGTTGATGCCAAATGAAGACTACAGTTGTATGAGACAAATCACACATAAGGAGGCATCAGATCCATATCCTCATGATGTGATATGAGTGAGATGTCGTCTCCGAGGGTTGGACCGTGTGTGGTTCGGAAAGGTGGCTCAGGGACGTTGAGTGGAGGGTCAGTTCTTGGAAGTAATGAGGGTTTGGTACAGAGGCTTCACCACGATGTGCAGGTAGAGGGAGCTGTCGATGAGATACTCGGACGTCCTGCGGTACAGGTCAGCTTCGGCCAAGAAGTCGCCGTTCTCCTCCGTGCTCTGGTGGAAGTTGTAGACGTGTTTCACCACCACCCTCCCTTCCTGCTGAGCCATCACAAGCACCGTCTTCTGGAAGTTGACCCCAGCAAAATCAGCGCTGGACGTGGCCGGCGTGATGATGACACGAGGACGCCCTCCTTCCACTCGTGTGGGCTGCATTGCGCCTGTCTCTGTGTACATGGGCCTCATGCTGAGGGGTAACCAGCGAGGTGAGAACAAGGCGTTCCAAGTTACCCGCTTGGTGGAGTCGTGGCCGCTGGGCCCCAGTTGGGTCTGGAAGCTAGTGCTTCGGTCATCTCGTGTTGGGTTGCTGATGATCCAGGGGGACCCCCACAGTGGGGCGAGGTAGTTCCTAGGCATGAAGAGACTGCAGTTCACATCGAAGTATTTGGCCATGTGCATGGGCGAAGCTGAGTGAAACTGGTAGGACATATAGAGCAGGTCGCGCACTGACTCCTGGTAGCGAGCCAGCACTGATGACTGGGTCTGCAGGCGGAAGAGTTCTCGTGGAGGCATCATGGCGTAGCGCACAGCTCTCAAAGCGTTCTCCGCCGTCAAGCTGTCAGGCTCATTCTGAATGATCCAGGCCTCCAGCCCTGCAAAGAGCTCCATCTCGCTCTGCAGGACGAGGTCCGAGCGCTGCAGCAGGGACATGAGCAGGTGGCTGCTGAGGGTCACCCACTCCTCGCTCTGCAGCACAGAAGACAGGTTCCAGGCCAGATACTGAAGGCAGCGGTCCCTCAGAATCACGTCTCCAGCCTGCAGGGCATACTCATACCAGCCTGCCACGTGGCCTGAGGGGGAGTCCTGGGCCAGATTCTTGATCATGTACTGCGTGATGCCCTGCTGGAGACCCAGCACCTGGTACTTCGTAGCCAACTTGTGTAATGGCGTGGCCTGGGCCAGATGGAGGGAAAGTTCTCCACAGTACAGATACCTACACAAAGACAGGAAGGAGGAGAACATGAAAGCTATAAACATAGATCAACAATAGTGTTTGTGTCCCCTGATGAATGTCGGTCTAAAATTCAATCTGTTTACCGGATTATGCAAAACTGGTCTGAAAGTACAGACAGGTAAAAGCCGTCCGGTCCTCCTATATATGACCCCCTACATTGAAACATCTACAAATGAGGTGTGTTTTTGTCTTTTTTCTCATTGTTGTGTCTATTTATTATTATTTTACAATTTAGTTTGTTGTTCTTGAGTGTTTTTCTCCAATTTGTGGTCATTTTTGGTCTTTTAACTGTTTTAACGTGACTATTTTCTCTACTCCGAGCTCTAATCGCTTCATACATCATTCTTCATCCATCCAGGGTTTCAAGTTATAAGACCAAACCAACAAAATCATAAATACATAAAAACACAACTTTGTGGAGTAATTATTGTTTCTGTTCACTCGATAATTTTATGATGTCATTTAACTCCTGGTTAAAAAGCAATTATAACAAGCATCTTTGCCTTAAATAAGCTCCAGCTTTTATTTTGTAGAATATGACCAAGAAAGCAGAAAGCAGGCCAGAGGCAAATATAAGACTGAGACAGACTCAGTAATAATCAGAAAGGCTGCAGCCAGCCGGGGATTTGAACCAATCACTTCAGAGTCAACCCTGAGTCAACGCTGTGACATCTCACCTGATGAACTTGTCGAACACGGCAGCACAGTCAGAGCTCTCTTTCAGGACCAGCGTGCTGCTGTTGTGGCTCAGCAGCATTTCCTCAAACACGGGGCTCTGCAGGGACAAGACCAGAGAGTGAACCTGAATCACCTTCACCTCGTCCGCGTTGGGCGTCTCCACCCTCAGCGCCACGTCGCTCCCGTTTCCGTGTACCAGCAGGGCCTCCAGGCGTTGCACCAGGGCTTGAGAGTGGCTGATGGTGTCCCTGCTGCTGCCACCTCCATCCTGTGCCCCGTCCACTTTCTGAGTGCCTGGTTAATGAGAGGACAAGGAAAAAACAAGTGGTAAACTGCATAGAAAGAAGAAAATGAAGAAAATAAGGTGCGATGAGCTGAAGCTTTTGGAATAATGTGAAGACGTTACATGTCAGCTGTTTATGGGACATATTGTGGGACAGGATCATCAAATCCATGACATTGATCCATCAGTACAGTGCAGCTGGACTGATCGATGAACGGAGCGATAATTTCACTTTGAAACGTCGGGATTTAACTCTGCAGTCATTTCGCAGACGTCTTTCTGTTGCTCCTTCGATGCACATTGTTATTAGCAGCGTGGACCAAATAAGGCGAACACCTGTCAGTTTGATGCAAATCTACAGCAGCTCAAACTGCCACTGAGCGGAGGGAGCATTCACTGCAGCACAGAGACATCCTTTGTGTGGGTGGGAAACTTAAAGAAAGTTCAAAAACCTAAAATGAAAAAAGGGCCTTTGGTTTATTCAGGTTACACTTTAAAACTGTGACAGGAACCTTCTCGTTCCCCCGCAGCAAACAGGCGTCAGCTTTGGACTGTCCAACCCAGGACACTGACAGCATGAAGGTTTCACCTGTAAATAGTCCGTCATTAATAAAAGGCCCAACTGCAACAGACCATAGTACTGATACTTCCGGCACCACTCACAGATGCTTATGTAACTTTTATGGTGAATATTTTCATTTGTTTGCTCTTAGACATAAAAACAAACCTAGATTTACATTTTATTAATCATCATTATTAAAAAGGTCCTAATTGTTTTGCTCAATGAAACCAAATCCATATTTGCCACTTTTAATTAAAAAGCCGAACTCATCAAAACAAAACGACCTTCCCTCACACTGTAGCCAGATTGTGGCTCCGAATTGTCCAGCAGCGTTTCCTCTTTCATGATGCAGAAGCAGCACTGAACACAAACTTACCTGAAGCAGCAGCAGGAGCCTCGAGCTGGAGACAAAGAGCCAAAAGCAACATTAGTTTCACCATCTTTCCGTCCTCCGTCCGTCCACGCTGGCCTTCTGTCAGTGACTGCCCCACAGTGGAGGAGGAGGAGGTCTGTGTCTGAATGTGGGACAGGGGTTCTGTTGGCAACATCCGGCTCTCTCCTCACACACACACACACAGAACCTCATCGATCTAGTGGGTGGAAACAGGCCTGGATTGTTTCCATGACTACCACTTTGATTCTGACTTTCCTATCTTTGGAAATCGGCGCTTGCTGCATGACACCGTATTGGCGAAGGACCCCCAGGGACTGGAGTTGTGTGTGTGTGTGTGTGTGTGGGGAGTGAACACGATGCTGTTATTTGATCCAACTGCAGGTACTGAACATAGGTGAGACAGAAAAGGTGTTTGGAGCTGAACCCCCAACCCCGCCTCGCTTTAAGAATTGATGCCGCAGTAAATCTATTCCACATGCAGACATACTGTATGTGTGTCACTGTGTTCACCTAATTGAGCACACATGCGTGACACCACAGCACGAGGAGCAATTTATTTACAGCTGCAGGCTTTAGTTTCATGATGGGGGGGGGGGGTTAAGTTATATAATCAATATTTCCCTTAAGCACAAAAATGCTGATCAGTACTTTTAAAGAGAGACATGAACTAAAACTCCAGAAAAATTGTTAGATTTAGGGAACAGGAGCTGATTTGTGCAACGCGGTTTGTGGTGATGATCTTAACGTGTGTGCATGGATCCATGGACGAATCGAGAAAAACTGGACCCCAGGGCAGACAGGGGAAGCCCCCCACCCCTATTCTTTATAGTTGTTTTGAGTCTGTTTATGGCCATTTTTGCCTGATTCTGACTGTTTTGTTTGTCCATATTTAAGCAGTTTGAGCCTGTTTTTGGTCATTTTCTCCAGATTTGAGTTGATTGTTGGTCATTTTGCGTCTGTTTCTAGTCGTTTTTTTATCTTTTTGGGATAATTTCTAGTATTTATTCACTTTTTTGAGTCATTGTCTTCGGAGAATTTCCTGACAGGAATATTAACCGTAACCTCTGGCCCCTCGGGCCCCCGACCTCTGTGCCTGCTATAGGCCCGTTCATTGATCCATCCATGCATGGACCCAGTGTGTCAGTCAATGATGGTGCCATAGGTCAAGTCCTTCAATCGCAGTAGAATGTGATTGAATGAAAAATAACAGGCCAGCTGTTCACAGAGTCTTCGGGGTGCACATAAAAAATGTTCTCCTTTGTTTTTGCCCATCAGTTTTCGGTATTTGCAGGTAACTTTATCTAATCAGGCTGCGTTGGTTATATGTGTTTGGGTTTATACATTTCTGACACAATATGGGGGATTAATCCTTTGTGGTGCTCAAGGCAATTTTACCAGGCGTGTTGGTGCAGCAGTTGCAGTTCTGCCTTTCAGAAACACATTTTTAGGATCCAAATGAGAAAAAGAAAATGCAATGAGCTGATTTTTAATGGTAAACAGCATAGACTACATGTCAAGTGAAACTGAGAGGTGTTACTACAATGTGCTCATGGTCAATTTGATGGCAGCAACATGTTTCCAAAGAGTTGGGACAGGGGCATGTTTACCTCTGTGTTGCATCAGCTTTTCATTTAACAACAGCGTGAGAACTGAGGAGACAAACTGCTTTAGTTTTGAAAGCAACAATTTCTTTCCTCATTCTTGCTTCATATTTTTTTCATAATAAATGTCTTTAATGGGTGATGGGCACAGACTCTTTTCCAGTGTTTATGCACTATATTTAATTCAAATATATGTCCAAATGTTTTTGGAAACAGGATTTTATGTAATTTGGGTGAATTAATATTTTAAACCTATAGTTGCAGTGAACATTAAACCTCTTCAACAACATCCCTGTGGACTGCGCCAACGTCCTTAAGACACTGGGACTTGTATTTACGTGTCATGTCTACTAGAGAGTAGCCGACATTAGTGAGGATCCACGTGCTGAACACTGAATCATGGCTTCACACTACAGCCACAAACAATACTTTAACTAACTATATACTTTAGGATTTTCTTTTTTTAACACCTGAAATTATAATTTTGTGGGTTAAATGCAAAGTAACAAAATGTGAAACAGCACAAAACTTCAAAAAACAACCTAAAATGCATAAAATAATTAGAGAATGTGAAAAAATGGCTACAGGCCACACAGGGAGGTAATAAACACTGTGGCACATTTGTAGAGTTTTCTAAACCTTTAAATGACAGCAGCTTCAGCCCATAATTGATTGTTTTAGTGCATTTGGGAGGAACTAGCTGATTTAGCTTCACATTGGATATTAAAATAAAGTTTTTCAAATTCGATTCAATGCAGAGGTAGCTCCTCTCTGTGATGAGGAGACAGAGGCAGTGATCCTGCTGCACAGACGTGCTGTCACCACTGAGGGTCAGCAGTTTGTAAGTTCTGCAAATCTGAGGGAAGCAGTGGAGACAGCAGCTCATCGCTCTCTTTAGTTTTAACAAGCGGATCATAAATGACCTGTTACATGAATAGAAACAGACGTCAGCTGCTTTCTAAAGGCTGTGTGACGACCGTACGTGCTTAAAATGGACTTACTTTATGAATCATATGTACTGTTAATGCAGTACAACACTATGTACATGTATATTATCTGACCACTTTGGGTTTTTTTTTTAACCCTGTCTTTTAAAAGTTGTGAGAATATTGTTGTGTTATTTTTCTTGCAATATTATGGGCAAAGCATTAATAGGGCATCATAAGTTGAGCTATTAAGTTCATGACTCGATAGGGCAGAGCTGTGTTGGTGACACAAAGAAGAGGTGTAGGCAGGGTTCAGCAGCTCTGGGCGACTTCCTGCTTGGGGTTCAGGATCTTCAAACAATAAACTACTTGGTCTAATATCAAACATCACTTCAGTCCATCACTTGAGCAAATGTTAAACTTGTTTTTATTTAAAAGATAAAATAAGCAACAAGCGTGTTGTTCGGCTTAGAGACAGTGGCACTGAAGAAAAGACAGGAGGCAGAGCTGGAGGTAGCAGAGCTTAAGATGTTGAGGTTCTCTTTGGGAGTGACGAGGATGGACAGGATCAGGAATGAGGACATCAGAGGGACAGCTCATGTTAGATATGTTGGAGATAAAGTCAGAGAGGACAGATTGAGGTGGTTTGGACATGTTCAGAGGAGAAACTGTGAATATATTGGTAGAAGGATGCTGAGGTTGGAGCTGCCAGGCAGGTGGTCTAGAGGAAGAACAAAGAGGAGATTTATGGATGTAGTGAGAGAGGACATGAAGTTAGTTGGTGTGAGAGAAGAGGATGCAGAGGACAGAGTTAGATGGAGGCACATGATTCGCTGTGGAGACACCTGAAAGGGAACAGCCCAAAGGAAAAGAAGATGAAAAATAGGCCATTAGGAAAAGTTTAAGGGTTACTAAAATATAACAAAAAAGGAAAATAATTAGATGGAGACAAAGATGGATGTGAGAGTAACTTCTTTCACGACGTTGGGAGAAAACGCATTAGACAGATTTTCTAATCACCATATGCTCAAGAACATTAGATCAGGGATCATCAGAACATAACAGAACCTGAAATCATCTAATGACATTGGATCAGCACATCAACACATACAGACGTATGTATTTAGAAATGATGTATGTTATTATTAGATGGTATATTTAACTCCTGAAGTCTCAATATTCAAAATCAATTCAAACAGTCAAATCAACAATTAACTATCATTAAGTTACCAAAGGATGTATTAGGTCATAGGATACAAAATCAAATATTTAGAATACATTTCAGAATATTCCCAAATCTAAACTAGCTCAAAGGTTCAAACTAGTGGCATTGTGGTTCCATCAGACTTCATTTTACACATTTCACACATTTATACATTCAAACAATGTGTCTAATGCTGGCTGAACGTTTTACCACAGATATCACAACCAAATGGTTTCTCTCCTGTGCGGATTCTCATAGGCGCTTTAAGATTAACCTGCCGGTTAAATCGTGTGCCACAAACATCACAACTAAACGGTTTCTCTTTAGTATGAATGCTGATGTGTGTTTTGAAACTTGTCTTACAGTTAAATCTTTTTCCACACACTTCATAACCAAAGGATTTTTCTTCTCTGTCGATTCTTATGTGCATCTCAAAGCGTATTTTAGTCAAATGTTTTCCCACAAACATCACAACAACATTGTTTTCGTCGTCTGTGAATTTTCATGTGCGAGTGTACTTTTTGATCCACATTAACCAAAAAGACAGATTTTTTGTCGGTGTTATATGTCCCATCATTTTCAGGAGCTTCCTTATGTTTAAGAACATTTACATCTGACTCACATGCCCTGGTCTTCTTCTAACCACTGTCACTGTCTTCAGTTACAGGTTCATGCCAATTGTCATAATTACTAAATTCAGTCTCAGAAGAGTCCGAATCCTTCTCATCCATGTAAATGACTCTTTGGATCCAAGCCCCTATCTGGTTCTGATCCTCCACAATCCTCTCCATCAGTTTCTGTTTTCATCCGTTTAGCTGTGCTGCAGGTAGGAAGCTTTACCTCTCTGTTGTCTTCAGTCTGACTTTGATGAAGTTGTAAGGACTTAAGTTCCTCTCTATCATCTTCATGGTGAATGGGAACTTGGAGATATCAGTCTCCTCAAGCCCATTAAGTTTCTCTCCATCTTGGCTGGTCCAGAGTTTCTCCTGTTCCGGTTTTATGAGTATAGATTCTAGGTCCCTATTCTGTTCCAGTCCAGGACTCCATACAGAGACAACATCTACTTTAATCAGCAACAGCTGCTGGACAGGAAACACTGAAACACACATGTAAAAGATGTCTATATCTATATCTATCACCTCAGCAGTGTTACATTCACCCAAAAGGCTACAACATCTGTTGAAAACCATTATCTAGCAAATGTATTGATTTATTGAAGCTGTGAGGTTTCTCTATGTTACCTTCACTCCTCACAGGAACAGCATTAAATGGAAATCTGGTGATATCAGTCTCCTCTGGCACATTCATCTGCCCTCCCTCCTGACTGGTCCAGAGTTCTTCCTCTTCCCTTTTTATATATAGGGACTCTGGGCCCTGGTCCAGATCTGGGACCCATTCAAGGGGAACCTCTTTTTCATTGCCAACAGCTGCTGGACATCTAGAGGGGAACACTGAAACATGTCAAATATTTATGCCAATATCATTATTATCTGTAGTTTATGTAAATGAGATCAGGGATGATTCCCTGCTGCTATGACTACCAATCCTAAGCAGCAGCCATGAACTAATTAAAAAATCATGACACAAAAACTGAAATTCGTCCAAATCCACATTTTTTTTCTGCTGCTACTGCTGCTGTTTCAGTGGTTGTGCTGAACCTGCACTCATCTTGAGCAGCTCGCCTTTAGATTTTTGCCAGTTCTGCTTCAGCTGGCCCAAATCATTCACTACCAGATAGCACCTACTGCAGCTTTGGAAGCCAGGGTGAGGAAGATGTAGATGTAGGAGCAGGGCCAGCAGAGGAGCTGTCTGACCAGGCACAGAGTGAGAGATTGTGGGCTGCAGTGGTGCCCAGGAAGGGCTGTGCCATCCACTGAATTTTAACATTGGCTTCCAACAATAATGAAAAGAAGATGGAGATAAAATGATAACTGTTTGGTGTGTTGTGCTATGAGCACTGCAAACTACTCTTTACAGCAACAAAATGTCCCTAAAAGCCCAAACTGTTACTCTCATCACATTTACACAAATGTGTGGATTTTTGTAAAACTGCATCCATGTCTTTGTAGGAAATTGTTGGTAATTGAAAACTACAGCACTGATCAGACTGATCTGAAAGTGCATCACAGCACCAGTGCAGTTCATAGAAAAAGTAATATGGTAATTTACTTATCAACAAAAGTGCAATTGACTCACACACACACCAAAATAAATGGTGTGTTTGTGTTGTGGAGTAAAGAGCAACTTTATAGGAGAACCAGTTGTCTATTAAGAACGATTAAATTGAAGGTAGAGGTGGATGAAAAAGACACAGAATACTTCATATTTATCTTGCAAAACTAATCACAAAGTCACTGAATCCAAAATGCGCCGGAACGCCTTGTTTTTTTCCTCTAAGCTTTATGAGAAAGTGTAGAACGCAACACTTAATGCACTTTCCAGAAACGATTTAAAGTATGTAATCGAGCTGAGCAGCATAGGAAAATGACAAACGGGGTGAAAAATAAAATATCGTAACATAAATAAAAGGCAAAACTAGAGAACGCTTTACGTTTAAAAGCGTTTGAAGTGTGCGCGCGCTGTAAACCGTCCGGGTGCTGCGTTGTTCTCCCACGTTAGAGTTCCGTCTTTATTGTTCCGTCAACAAAACATCATTAAACAACATTTTTGAAAAAGTCCATGTGGACCATTTGTGAGTCGATTCAGAAAAATAAAAATAAAAGACACAGTTTCTAACGTTAACCGAATTTTCCCAGACACTTTTGTAACAAGCTTAAGTCAGCCGTTAGCCACCTGTCCGAGAGAACCGCAGCATGTCAAATCTGCTAATTCTTACCAGCTGTGCGGTTCAGAAAAACACCTGCGGCTGGTGGGAATCGAGACATCTCATCTGCAGTTTATCTTCATAGGAGAAACTTTCAGTTCTGTGCGGCTGGTGAGAATCTTCTTCACGCATCTTCACCGAAGTTGCTTCTGTGAAACAAACAGTTAATTTCTTTTCCTCGTCTCGTTTAATGCGGATCACAACGCAACGCAACGCAAGAGGTGCAGCTCGCCACCTAGTGTTCCGGAGAACCACTGCATTCCAGCCACTGTCCTTTACACGAAGTACTGCACTTCACACAGCAATAAAGTATTTATAACAGTGTAGATAACATGTAACCAAGAAAAATTACTAGTACTGAAAATGTATTAATGTTAAAGTATTGTATTTAAGTATTTTTTTGTATTTTATTTACTACATATTTTACTCCACCATAATCATTTTACATTTAGGAAAAGATTATTGAACACACAATCAACCCATAAATCATGTATTATGAGTTAATTAACCAGCTAAGTAAAGTGGTTAAAACAGCTCTGAATGAAACGAGCTCCTGTTTGTATTTCACACAAACTCTCTATGATACTCTAACACACATCTTTGTACTTAGTTTTTAGTTTACCAGGTATTCACACACACACACACACCATTTCATCATGGGGTAATGTAAACTTTTTATTCTACATCCTTTTGATAACCAGAATCTTTGTAACTTTTGGTGATGAAGGAACATTTGGGTGCATAAATATATATATTGATGATTGGGAGAAAAAAAAAAAACCAAACACTCTTTTTGCAGTTTCAGCTTAAGGGAAAACTACATGAAAATGTCGTCAATGTTTCAGCAACTGATCAAGAAAGAATCACAAAACACTAAAATGAAATTGGTTTTGTTTAATACAGATTTATAAAAACATTAAAATCAGAGTAAGAAATTGCACTACATAGATTTCCCTTCACTTACAAATTAGAAATATGATTGAAACACTGGTTTAATATTTAAAAAATATGAAATATACATATTCCCTGATTTAAAGCACGTCTTTGGTGTGGCATCTCTTCATCTTAGACCTACAGTAAGTGGGCATTGCACAGTAAAGATCTATGACCCTTCGTTGTGGTGGCTTGGAGAAGAGTCAACGTGTGGAAGCTAAACAAGCAGATCCCTCAACAATAAAAGCAGATAAAAGGCCACTGATGTCCTGGGTCGTGTTGCTACGGAGACGTCCTGAATCACCTCAGTCGCTATGGTTCATCTGAACTGCTGCTGATTCACATTAAAAAGGCACTGAAAGCCCCATGCAGTGTTGTTATCAGTGTGGCAACTTGTAAAAGAAATAGTTTGCTCATGTGCTTAGAAGACAAGACGTATGACCAAGAAAGAATAAGTTAAACTAAATACACGTCTGCAGTGAGCTTTATAGTCATACAGTGAGGATTTTTATGTTACCTTCTTACACAGTAAAACACAGACTTAGAACATAATCTGAGTAAATGTCAGAATAGACTGTGGCCACTGCCGGCAGTGATCCCACAGTCTATGTAGAATAGAGAGACGGAATATTTTCAGCAAGTTGCCAAAGTCTTGTCCCTTGTCACCTAAGTGTACCACACTGAGGTGACCACATGTTTGTGGTGATTTGCATTTGAAAAGAAGTAACGTGGGATAAATTAGACATGTCGAAACCCCCTATGACTAATTTCAGGTTTGCTCTCAATACAACACCCACAAGACAAAGAAGATTAAATATTAAACTAGGTTTTCAATTCAAATCAAAAATTTCAAAGTTTGATTGACCAGAGAAACATTAAAAAAAACAAAACAAACCCCCCCCCCCAACCTTTTTTTGGACATTGCCGTTGGACATCAGCCCATCTGTTCTCTGGTACAATAAAATAAGACACTTGAGCTGTCACTCATGAGAGCAGGTTGACTCATTGCAGAAGAAACACGTTCATAAAAGGCCTCTGTTTGCAACTCAACCTTTAGCAGTTTAAAGGCACCAAAACACAGGCAACACAAAATGGAAAGAATCTGAATATTAAATCAATCAGAAGAAAGACGTCTTTGTTCACTTCAATAATGTAGCCTGTAAGAGAATTGTGCACACAAAAATCAGTTCAGTGGGAAGGATGAGAATCTCTCTTGGAAGTTTTCACACATTATTCCAAAACCACTACTTCCTCTGCTGTGCTTGTCATTGAGGTAAATTAGCCTTTGATGTTATACATCTCTAGCTATTGCATGCTTAGCTCCTTTTAAAGCTAAAACTGTACTTTTTTCTGTTTAACTACCAGCAGTTGTTACTCTGCAGATGTTTTCTCAGTGTTTTACCCACTGACAGTCATGTTCTTTTCTCTAAGTGGGAAATAGCATCAGTGACATTCCAGAGATCTCGGATTTTAACTTTGAAGCTGCTTTACTCAGTTTTGTATAAGGTTTGAATGCTCACAAAGGATCCGGTTATTGCCAGCAAATCTTATAAAAAGACTCAAAACAACAACAAGTTGCATAGATTTAGAGTAAAATCTGAGTCCTAGCTTTTTTCACAAGATCTATTAATAAAAACCCATCAGAGAGCCACAAGACACTGAACCCCCAACAGTTCATTCCCGTCCCCAGCTGTGCAGTGCCGGTCCAAGCCCGGTAGAAATTGGGGAGGGTTGCTTCAGGAAGGGCATCAGGTGTAAAAACTGTGCCAAATCAACATGTTGACAACGATCTGCTGAGGTGAACCTGAACTCACAGGATAAGAAAAGGACAACAAAAAAAAAAAAAAAAAAAACCCTAAAAAACAAAATACATGGGAGACTTCTGTAGGTATTTGGTCATGATAATGTTGAAAGTTTGACCTCAGGATGGAATTTCATAGGACATGAAGGGCTGTGCAGATCCAGCCAGTAGATGGTGGGTTATTTCACTGATTGATCCTCTGGAGACAAGGAAACAAGCCAGGAAAATCTCAAAGCAAATCAGCGTTATGAAATTCAAGTTGTACCTTGGATGTCATTTCCACCCATTTAGCCAGTTTCACTCTGGATGTCTGGACTTATTTCAACCTACAAGTCACCAAAATCATGTTTTCTGGGAAAGTGAAATCTTTAAAAAAAAAAAAAAAAAAATAGACTTTTTGATAAAAAAAAAACAACATCTGTGTCCTGTTAAAACCTCAGCAGCTGTCATTGGCAAAGAAAACTTCTGCTACTCCTTCCCCTCAGTTATGAGGGTCCTGAACAGTCATTTGGAGAAAAGGCAGGGGAATTTTGGACTTCCTGTGATCACCCTGGCACGATGACATCAATCCGCTTGACCTGAATTCACTGGCGCATGTACAGTTGTATGAGGTGAGCCTCATGCAGCTTCTGCCACAGATTCATTTCCATCCGCAGGTCGTGGTTGATGTAGAAGACCACAGGGTGGTAGCTGCTCTCGTAGTAGTGATCAGAGTAGTTTCTAAAGTCGGGGGTCATGAAGCCGTAAGCGTTCACCTTCAAATCAAAGGAAACGAGACTCCATCAAACAGAGCATCAAACTAACTATGACATGAATCCTTTTCAAGCCCCACCCCCCCCAACCTGTTGAACAGCCGGTCGTCACTGCAGTGCATTGAATCTGACAGACTGTGGGTGTTCTGGTAAATAAACTGTGCAGGGCAAAGAAAGAAAACTGAGGACTACGTGTCTCGACAAGGGCGACTGCTGAGAGTCTAAACATTCTCACGCTATCAGGCAAGTGCAGCCTTGTCCCGCATTAAATAAACAGCTGCCTGGCGGAAACGCACAGCACAGTAATGATGGAGCTCACCTGGTCGCAGGTGTGCAGCGCTGCCAACAGCATCACGGCACCTGTCGACGGACGGTAAAGGTCCTTATGTTTGCCTTCCAGAATCTTCGATCTGAGGAACCTGAAAGTAAAAACCAAGAAATCTGTAAGCTCAGTGGTTTCACAGGCACATAAGCTGAATTTAGAGGATGTAAAAGCACACAAGCAGAGCACATGGTCGTCGGTGGGAACTTCCCTCAGCTGCTCGCTGTGGTTTCAGCCTCTGCTTGTCCTCCAATCTCATTTCCCACCGTTTGTACTGTGAGCCTGGCCTCCGTTCAGGTCACCTGCTCTGTGAGGAATTCACTCACCTGTCTCTGATGTAACGGATGAAATCGGGGTGGTACATCTTCAGTTTTTCTTTGGACACCGTCTCTCCAAAGTACTTGGATGCACTGTAAAGAAAACATGATGTTACTGCAGAACAAACACACACAGAGCACAGCAACAGTTAAAATAATCTGCAGACTATGAAGTCGCTGAATAAAACATTTTCAGTGACAAAATGCATTGGAATGTAAATATTTACATTCAGGCTTCTCTCTGTGGGTGTGAAAGATTAGATCAGGTTTGAAAACCTGTGCATGTCGCCACAGGAAAGTCCAGACTGTGTGATCACTTTACTGAATTCATTACTGAAAAATATAAAAAAAATCACCACATTTTTTTAAACCGAGTTGGGGCAAGAAAAGGAAAACTTTCAAGAAATAAATGCACTCAGTCGTTTAAATCCGTGTCTGTTAGTGGTGATATGTGGTATTTTAAATACAACACAGTAGAAGCATTGTCACAACAAAGAGTAGCAAAAGTAGAAATACTCAGTGTGGTAAAAATGCCACTTTCACAACACCTGCTTTTACGACTTAAGAGCCGTTTGACTGAAGTGTCGGGTGTGAAGTTTATTTAAAGTAATTAAAGCTCAATGACACGAGGCCTCCACGTCCGTTTGCTTTCAGCTATTCCACATTCAGATCAAGTCAGACAATTACGTTCAGGTGTTTGTATTGATTGGTTCTGCAGTATTTCGGATGCTTTGCATGTCGCAGTTTAAAGCTGCACTGAACACAAAGTACTGCTGAGGCTGATGGAACTGACAGTTTTTCCAGGTATTTGTGTTTAGTGCAATTTTAAACAACATTTTAAACATTGACCTGATAATGAACGTTAATACGACTCAGTTGGCACTTTGGCAAAGTCAGTAGGATGCATCCTCTGAGGATCATGAATGTCTCTAACCTCGGCCGGGAGGTGTCGACTTCATCCAGAAGTTTGTCTTTTCAGACATTTCTAGGGCTTAAAGCCTGGACCACCGACTGTCCCTAATCTTGTCCATCTTTGTCTCTTTCTGCCTATATTAACAGTTTCTGCAAATATCTGCCACTTCCTGATAAAGTTGCTTGTCGGCCATCTCCTGACATTTCTGGCCTTCTCTCGGATGTGAACACGAATCAGCTTAATTCATGGTAATGTGTCCGTTAGCTGTTACTTACTCTTTGCCGTGCTCAGGGCCTCTCTCCACTGGAGTGTGCGTTGCTGCAGCCTTCATCAGCAAGTAGTCACGATCGTGGTCAGGCAGGAAAACGAATCGTGTTTCCTGTTGGAGAGCAGCAGACAGTGTGACGTGACTCACGACGTTACATCGGCATTTTACAGGTGAATGCATCAAGACTTTTAGGGTCTGTCCTCACGTTAGACAAAGGGGGTCCTTTAAAACCAAACTTGGCGTAACTCCTCATGGAGTTCATTAGTGTGTTGGTGGAGAAGGTGTAGTGGGTGGTCCGAGATCCTACATCCTCCTCAAAACCCGGAATGATCGCACCATTGCTCCTGCAGTGTCCACAAACAAATGAAACACAGAGAAAAAATGTTCACCAACAAAATGTAGGTTAGAGGAACGTTACAAGTGACAATTATAAAAATCAGGTGTTAGAACAAGTTTCTGGGGCATTTTGAGAAGATGGGTGACTGTTAAAATCTGTCCAAGTCATCAATTATTGTTTCCTTTTTCCATTTCACGGGATTTTGGTTTTAATATCTTGGATTTAACGCCTTATAACAAGTCATAAATATTAAAAAATTAGAGCTTGGGCGCAGGGTGGATTTTCTACATAAATTCCTAATTTTTCATGTGATGTTTTATTTATTTTATTTTTTTAAGATACTTTTTTCCTACACCTTCCATAAGAATCACATAACATAAAAGGTAATATTAGAAGGTATGATTTTATTAAAAAGTGCAATAATTAGCCAAGTGATGAAGAATGAACACAGAGCATTTTGGTAACCAAGTCCTCATTTTAGTCGCTGCACAGCAACAATGGCAACATTTTTATGGTTCATCCTTTTAAAATGAGAGAATTTTTTGCTTCTTGGCCGTAAATGAATTATTCTGGATTTGTGTCATGTTGGAATATTATGTGATGTCTTAAATAATTTATTTTAAATGAATTTGTCCTGATGTAAGAACATTTTGTGGCCTTAATTTCATTTGACATAAATTGGAGTTAAGTTTGGGAGTGAGTGCATGCTCCACATGGTGAACCAGGACAAAGACAAACACACGTCCTGATGGACACAGCAGCAGTTTCCCTTCTACCTGAAGACATAGTGGTGACTGTCGATCTCCTTCCCTTTCTTTGAATCCTTCAGTATCCCACCGTTTCCCACCACGGCACAGTGGATACACTTGGACTTCTTGCTGCGATGGCTCCAGTCGTCCAGCAGCTGCATGTTAGCAGCAGAGGTGAGGACAGAGAGGCTGTCTTCCAGTGCTGCGGCACAGAAAAGGATTGAAGAAGATACGGTTTACTTAACACATTTTTACAGGTTTTAATTACATTTTTTCTGCGTGATTTCAGATTCAGTTATTTGAAACTGTTCTAAAAAAAAAAAATAAAAAATTCCACAGAGTCTACACACACACACCACAGAGTCTACACACTGTGATGGAAAATCAAGTATTATTAAATGATGATTACATTTAATCCTTAGCATTTTAGCCAGTTATAATAGCAACTTGTACTCAGTGTACTTTTGAAGAATCTTTAAAAGATTGTATGTTGTTCAAACTTTGTGTCATATTATTCATGCTCACAGGTGCTTATTGTCTTGAGGGTGGAGTGTTTGCAGAATTAATCCATATCAATTACTTTTGCATAAAACACATGACATGATGTGAGCAGCTCCATATCAATTACTTTTTAAAAACCAAGGACTTCAAATCATTTTCATTGAGGTATTAAATACTGTACATATCTACACGTACTGTGTATATTCCAACACCATAAAGGTCACATTTTTTAGGTCCCCAAATAAAATGCTTTTCTAACCACCTGGACTGGAAAACCAATTGGGTAAAATGGGCAAATGTCATCAGGTTCCTGGATTAGTTAATTTAAATCCTGCTGAATTTACACACACAATTCTGAAAAGCAATTATAGTTATGAAATTATAAAATAAATACATACATACAACAAATGTATAGTAATATATTTGCCTCTCATATGTAGTGAAGTTGATGACAAAGTAGCACAAAACAGAAGTACATTAAAGTATAAAGAGAGAGAAACTCAAACACAAAGATCCATTTAACTAATAAAGAGGGAGGAAATAATAAAGTAAAAAATAAACCATTAGATTCTCACTCTTGTAATCTAATCCTCCCCAGCCGTGTGCTCCAGGGTACATCTTCAGGCGCTCGTACTGTTCAGGTGTTACGTGTTTGGCCCACTGCAGGATGGGAACCTGCTCCAGGAATCGACCACCAAATTCAGTTTTTGCAAACCGGCTTCGGATGCTATCAGTGCAGTCCTGTGGGAACAGATAACAGCCGTGTGGTTACACCCACACACACACTCGTCTTCACTGTAGCAACACGCAGTTCAAATATGGCCAACACGACACCCAAACTCATGTTTTCATGATCCGACAGGACAAATTAATGTGTGAGAACAATTTACATGAAACATGTGAGTCATCATGTGACATTACTTCATTTAACTGTTGTAAAACTCTAATCTCTACCACAATTGGATCATGTGATGATGGGATTCTGTGTGATGACACACTGAGGGAGCAGAGGACAAATACACTCAGCCTCTGCTGGACACTTGAAAACCGTATGTGGATGCAGGTGAACATCATTTCCTCACAAGTGCTGCACTGTTGTTCAAAGCCATTTAAAACACACCACTGGTCCACAACATCACTATAAACACACACACACACACACGTTTAATACTGTCCTGCACCCACAAATACTCAAAGCAGCAAATGTGGATTAATCCCCAACAAAAGAAAAACCCTCCAGAGCTCAGTTTCAGTGGGAGAAGAAAGTCCTGCAATAATCAAATGTAAACGTTCTGCACATTGAGGCTTTATGTCAGCAAAGGTCCTCAGTCATCCAGGTTTGGTTATCTGAGGGTGGAGTTGTGTCAATTGGACCAGGAAATGTTTAGCAGCTTCTCAGTCTGAGGGAAAGTTGAGGCATCAGACACACTTTCATCCATCCTGAGGAAGATTAGGACACATTCACACCTAATTATTAAAGCATCTGTATGACTGCGGCCTGTTCTCACCTCACCTATTATCCACCTAATGAGCGTATTCTGGACAGGGACACAAAGGTCCACCCTGGAGGACATGTCTCAGTGCCCCTAGCCAAATTTCCCTCAGACTGAAGAAGAAAGACGTCCAGTTGACACAACTCAACCTTTGGACATTTGGGTTTCAGACAGAAATCCAAACAAGCAGACTTACTGTTTGTGGATGGACATCTTCCCTCGTGTAAGTGTCTCCGATGAAGGGAGGGTCCGTGGTTCGGTCCACCGCCTGATGTACGGAGCCTTTGGGGCTGGTCCCAGTTTCACCCACAGAAGTGATATTAACTTTGTGCTCTGCTGCAGATGTGGGAGTTTTTAGGGCTGCTGTCTGTGCGGTGCGTGGGTGTTTGGTGCAGACAAGGGCTGAATATTCGCCACTGTGAAAGACACAAGGACATTTGACAGTGAGTCCTGCAGGTCCCCCCAGGAAATAAATCGACTCGTTCTGGTGTGTTGAGCTGAACATTCCAAAAAAATACTGAGCTACTTAGAACTTAGTTTAGGTTTATGTTATACTTGACACCGTCTTGTCCTAGAAACTCGTCCCCGTGTCTCCGTATTAACCACGGGACAGGGTGTCAGCATTTGAAATACTTTCGTGTCCCAGCAAAGAAACCCACAGACTGATGAAACCAAACATCTGCATCACGGGGGAAAATGACAGGGATTTGGGTGAAACAGTGCACGAAATAACCCAGAAATTACATCAGAGCAAATGGGAGGAGGCAACAAACAAAAAATGATTTGAGTTATGACTCAGTTTCACACTGCACGGACTCAGCAAAACAGGTCAGAGCCAAGACGATGAGGGTGGAGGCTGCATTCTCTCAGCCACTAGAGGCTTGAAGGAGCTTAAATTCTATTTTTTTAATTTTTTTTTTTTTATTGTTTTCTATCAGCTTCTGGAAGTGATAATGGAGCCTTACGTGTTGGAACAATGTTTCTTGGACTCTTCAGGACATGAACGCAGCACCTCTGCCTACGTTCTTGATTACATGTGGTTGTAATTCATTAATTGATGGTTATAGAAGACGAGCAGAACGTGGCTGAAAAGTTGCAGCAAAAGCTGGTCTGAGGCTGTTGACTGAACATTTTTATGCCCTTTTGTCATAAAGCCACTGTGCTGCTGACTTCTTTATAACCCATCATTTATGATAAGGTTTTTTTTTTTTCCTGGATTGTTACATGTACAGAGAACGAGGAAAACGAGGAACAGCAATCAAAAACAAGTTTGAAGATTTGTATCAGTAAAGTAGTCGCAATAAAACTACTCTGCTTCTCTTCTCAGTCAAAAGGAACATGTGTATCTACTGCCATAGGGAGACAAACCCAGCATGTCCGTGTTCCTCCCGAGTTTACGTCCTACACGAACACAAACGCACCCTTTATGGCAGAAGAGGTCACACTGTACAGCCTCAGGTAACCTGGCGTCCTGCTTCGCCTCGATTGGCTCTTTGTCATTAACCCGACTCACCAGAGGTTGCTAACGTCGC
The DNA here is from genome assembly GCA_020496755.1 of Channa maculata. NCBI lineage: Eukaryota > Metazoa > Chordata > Actinopteri > Anabantiformes > Channidae > Channa > Channa maculata. Next base: position 1,710,761 of record CM035618.1, read on the forward strand.
TCTCAGCATTGAAAATAAAGCCCGTAAAGTTTGGTAACAGGGCGCAAATGTAATAAAGCAGCTGAACTGAGGTGTAACTGGAACTTAACGCTGAACGCAGACCTAAAGTTCAAACAGCAGCGGAAGCTGCGAAGCCTGAGGTCAATTCCCAGCCACCAATAAAATAACTGCATGTTTTCCATTCTGGGTTCCAACTTCTATTTACTGAACGAGTTATCCGTTTTGTTTTGTGGGATATGGAATAAAAAAAAATTATTTGATTTTTGGGGGGTTAAATAAATGTATTAATAGCACAACACATGAATCCTGTTAGATTTATTATGCTACATAAAAACCACCTTCACCTGCAGGATGTTCTCTACAGGCACAAAATGGTTTGCAGCTTATTTCTGTACACAGTTTAGTTTGTTGACAGCTGGTCGCCTCTTTGGTTTGGCTGCAGTCGTTTCTGTGCGGTGGCCGTTTAGCCGGCAGCCAAGAGTTTTGAGATGCAGATGCAGGCGGCAAACAAAGTGGAACCTTTAACTGTTATGCGGGACAGATTTTATTCTTTTCTTCAGGCTGAAATAAATGACGTCCTACATAAACCTTCCAGGACGTGCAGATGTGAACACAGGACAAGGAATAAAACTGTGCACAATCCTACACGTGCTGTGCAGTAAACACAAGTCATAGATGTTTCAAAGAGCATAATCCAGGTTAGAGCTTATTGAGAGACTGATAAATCTACAAAAAAATAAAATTATATTTATCCAGGTGTTTGATTCTTTGCACAGACTTTTATTATGTATTCTTTTAGTAGCTCGTTCTCTGCCTGGCATCATTACATTCACACCCTCATCCTGTATAAAATAACCAAAGTGTTCCAAAGGCTTTTGGTATTTCTTTAGCTCTCATCGCTGGTGGAAAATATCAACAGGTGAGTTTTTACCCAAACCTCCTCCTCACACACTCATCCTGCCTCTGATCACAAGGTCATCAAAGTCAAACTGTTGGTCACAAAGCATTACATCATGTTCTTCTGACAGTCTGACGTACTCTGGCTGGAAACGATTCTCCCATTTCCCTGTGACGGAAGTGCAGTTCTGCAACTTGTCTGTTGTATCATATTAGAGGTTGGATCATCTTGCAATGCATCAATAAATTAAACAACAGAAAAGGGAAAGAAAGCTCAGTGGAAAAGCAAACCAGAAGTGACCATCTTATCCTCCAAGTTCAGATTATGGGAGGCTTCAGAAGCTCCAGGTTACGGTTCAGTTAAGTTCCTGCAGTGGAAACCCCGGTTAAGAGCTCTCAAACCAGACAGTTCTCATCTTCAACCAATTACATGTTACCACAGCACAAGCACCCACCTCCTCCTCTCTGCAAGCAGAACAAAAGCTGAAACTAGTGGGGAAAAGGTCCAAAGCTCCGGCCCACTAAGTTCCTGCCTTGGAAACTCACCAATATATTACCACCACCAACACTGGGTCAACCCACTTATTTCAAAATTCATTCAGAACGTGGACCAAAATAAATATATATTTGTCTTAAAAAGGAAAAGAAAGTCTCTTAATTGAAACATGGGATGTCTCCAGGATGCACGGAGGACAGTCACACGGTTGTTTTTATCCAGCGCCCAGATTAAAGAACAGCTTTTCGAATGAAAGACCAGCGAGCGCCACAAGCCCAAACGTAACATTTAGTGTCTGAAACAGGCCTTTGAGAAACAGCCATGTTCTCCATTTCTACACCCTCCTGCCAGCCCCCACCCTAATGCATCTTATCTGGACCTGCTGGCTGAGCAATGCTGAGCAGTGCCTGCTTAAACAAAGCTTACATTTCACATACAGTATGTGTGTACGAGACCAACTCAGTGAAAAAACTCCGGGGGCTTTTTTTTTTTTCTCTCCTTTTTTCCCCCATTAGTGCAGCTCGACTGCTGTATGACTCCTTTGTTAAAGCCACAATGACATAGCGAGAGGGGGAATAAGTGCTGGTTACCAAAAAAAATCAAACATCTGCAATTTCTGCAAAGCAAAATACATCCAGCTCTGCACTTAATGACAGAAGTGTCTGAACAAGCAAACTATGATGCAGGGTGCTTGGAAGTTTGTGAAAGTTTGGATAAATATGACAAAACATTATTGGATCTTTGTGCAACCTCCATAATGTAGATAAGGGGAACCCAACTAAACAAACTACAACTTTAATTTAAGTTATTGTAAAATTTGAGTGCCAAAAGTATGTGAACCCAGCAGCATTAACCTTAGACATTTCCACCAACAGTTAATCAGCTTCACCTGATTCAGAAACGTTCTTTGCTAAAACCACTTGCGTGCCGTCTGCAGAATCCACTTTCTCTTGAGCCTTCAGATTTCCCTGTGGAGTTTGCCTGGAAACCTTAAAATTCATTGTTCCATCACTGATGGCAAATCATCCTGATCCTGATCCAGATCCTGATGCTACCACCATGTTTCACACAGATGGGATCAGGTTCTTTTGCTTGAATGCAGTTAGGTTGTCATCAAACTTAACAGATCTCAAAAAGCCAGGAGATTCTTCATCAGCTTTCTAGTTTGTCCACATGGTCTTGAACTTATTGTTGATGGACATAAATGTTTTGATTTTTGAGAGCAGCTGCCTTTTCCTTCGGCTCTGCCGCGTTCACCATCGTTGTTCACTGTTCTCCTGATGGTCGAACTCATGAACATTGAGATTAACCACTGCAAGGGATGCGATCTTTGTTACCACTCCTGGGGAGGGTAACAGTGGGATTTCTCCATTTGTGCATGATTTGCCTGACACTCAACTGGTGGTAAAAGTTTTGCACTTGATACCGTTCCTGTGAGCTGCTTAACGAGTGAATTTCCCAGCTGTGGGATCAATAGTTTGTGTTCTTATCTTAATGAGATAAACGTACTGCTTGTTTCGAGTCTGCTCTTCAGCAGGTAAAGTTTAAGCACCATTTTAAGCGACTTGAACTTTGCTCGAGTATTTCCAAATTGTGCTGCTAACAACTTTACTTGCACTTCGTGCCTTTCTACACCGAGATGCTAGAACTAACTTGTTTCAGCCACACACACAGCAATCAACAACAATTGCAAACATTGTGAAAATATTAAGCAGCAGTTGACACTCGATGTATAAAAGCAGTGTGGTATTAGCAGCTCTACGAAGAAACACCATCTCTCACCCACTTTAATTTAGTATCGGTCACCAAACAAACACGGTTACTCCCCATCACATATCTACAGAGGCTCTACCCCCTACACTGACCTCAGTGTCCAGCTGACATGATTGAATGCTTGGATAACCAAACCTGGACGACTGAGGATCAGATACACAACTTTAAAAATGTCCACAGATACTCAAATTGACCCAAATGAAAGAGTGAGACTGGTCCCCTCACCCATCATATACAGTTTATGTGATGATGAAAAAAAGCACCATATTTGTAATTTAACAATTCAAGTTGTTACTTCTTTACTTTTACTTTAAAATGTTTTGGTGGAAGTTATATAGGAACTCAGCTTTTCTTCCACCACTTGTCACTAGTTGCCGTATTATTGTCGTGGAAATATGTAAAAAAAAAAAAACTATGTAAAATGATTATTGCATTGCACAGTTGGGCCCAAGCCCAAAAAAGATTAAGCAAGTTATCCCACGAACATATGCAGTTGGTTTTTTTTTTTACCCTCGAGTTGCCCTGGAACTTCAAGTACTATCCTTGGACTGGGAGCCTTTTAGGGAGGCAGAAGTTCAACCCTGGTCATTTTAGGCTCAGGCTCCTCTGCTAAATAAACATATGTAGAGGAACTAATTTTCTCAAAAGGTTCCCAGTTCCTTCGAAAAGTGGTGGAAACTCGCTTTTATGTCTTGCAGGTGAGTTCGGGCAGGGCTTCTCAATCCTGGTCCTCAGGGACCCCTGCTCTCCCTGTTTTCTAGCTGACCCTGCACTTCCCACTTTTGAATATGTGGATTGCCATGATACCAGTAAACAGTGGGTGGGTGAAAAACAAGCAGGGGTCCTTTAGTATAAGGATTGAGAACCACTGAGTTAGGAGAAGATTTATATGAAAACAAGTAGAGCATCTAAGTTTCTCAAAGGTTCCTGGTCCTTTTGAAAAGTGGTGGAAACTTCCCTTTCATATCCAATTTGTCAGAGATGAAGAACATTTCAGTGCTAACTGTCCTGTGTGTCCCTTCACTCACCTGCTCGTGGTATGCGTGAAGCTGTAGAAAGGCAGTGTGGGCTTTTCCAGTTTCTTACAAAGGATGTAGATTAACACCAGGGAGATCACGGTCAACACGCCAAACACCAGTCTCCTCTGGTAAGCCATCCCCGTCACAGAGTGTGGGACCCCGGCCTGCGGGGTGTGTGTGCTCGCCATGCGCTCTGCTCCACCTGAAGGAACATGAGGAGGCCGAGGAGGATGAGGAGGATGCTGTCCCACTCAGTCTTCGTTTGAGAGCCTCAGGGGAAGGAAGAGCAGGGTGTCGGTGATAGCAGGGGGAATAAATTAACCAGCAACAGGATCTAGGTTTCCTCTCTGGGCTCCTCTTAACACAGCTACAGTGGCAGGGAGATAGAAAGAAAGACTCACGGTTTTCTTTCAGCAAATAATCCTTTTTTTCATGACACCTTTGCACAAGCCACTGAACAGTAAGGACAGGGTCACAGCTCTGAGAAGTGAGAAAAAAAATTTAACACTGCAACTAAATTTGACCTAAACAGGAAACACTGTGGCTCAAACTAACAGATGTCTGATGCACAACAACAGAAGTAGAATGTCTGATAGGCCATTTGACAAGAAACATACTGCTTCCACCCTAATTGTCATTGTAATTGAGTGAGCTCTGTGAGGTCCGGAGAAGTTGAGCACCACCCCCCTCTACTTCCACCTCTTTTTTAAAGTAGCGTAATAAACATGGCCTGAGGCAACGCACAGGCTCGAGCTGCCTCCCTAAATCCAATCAATCCTCAGGAGTCAGGGCTTATTAAGTGGGTGAAATAAAACCAGCACCAGCAACATGTGTGTGATACAGTTTCCCAGGCTTGTGGGAGTAGGTGCTCCTGGCAGAGGCTAAACGGGGAATGGAAAGAATGTGTTGCAGTTATCCAGTGATAGATTCAGCTCCCTGTGTCTCTGATAACAGACATTATAGGAAAACTAACATTTTGTATTTTTCTTTAAAAAAAAAGTGTATTTAGCTTTCGCGAAACAACGCGACTTTAAATTGCTTAAAAGTGACTAAATGGCCTAAACATGGCTGACAGAGATCAAAATATAAGAGGGGAACGAAAACACACATGCATCACACTTTGACAAACCATGACTCAATTTCTCTTTTCCATGACTCTCTCATTTGTGCTCCCATCTTACGGAAACAAGAAGCTCCTCAAATGTAACAAAAAAAAGGACAGAATAGAGAACAAAGAACATCCTCTCACCCGTAGGAACTCTGATCGTTTCTGTGGTGTCAGTCGTTTCCTCATGATGCCTATAATGTGGACATTTTCCTCTAAGTTCACAGAGCTCAACTGCAGTGTGGGGCAGCTTCGCACATTATGGGCGGGACAATTGTGCAATGAGCAACAGCTGCTGGCAACTGATCAACTCCCTCAACACCACAGCATGGGGAGGGGAGGTAGAGCGAGAGAGAGACAGAGAGAGAGAGAGAGAGAGAGGGAGGGGAGAAAGAAGCCCACTCCAGGCTGTAATAAAGTTAGACATGAGCAGGCAGCTCTAAGGATCTCTGCTGTCCTCACAACTGTGTGGAGACCCTGAATTAGCTCAGCTCAGCTCAGACCAGACTGCAGAAAGTAGAAACACACACACACGCATAAATGCGTAAACACACACAAGCTGTCAGGTGGCAAGCAGGAACAGGCAGGCTGAGCTTCTGCCAGACAGCTGACAGCTTTTACCAGTGAAGAAAAGAAGACACTCTACTCTCTCCACATCCACAGGACTTATTCACTCCGTCCATCCCTCCAGCCCCCCAGCAGTCAGTCAGATAGTCAGTCAGCTGGGCCCTCCAAGAGTCAAGAGTCTGTGTGCCTCTGTGGCTGCGGTTTCCTCAGTGAAAAGAAAGGAAATACAGTGAAAGCAGAGACACTTTTCTATACGCACCGCTGGCTGCTTTGCTACTCTGGAGGAAGTGAGCTAGCTGGAGAGCAGAGATGGAAAAAAAAAAAAAAAAGGGAAGAAGGTGGCGAGTGCATGGGGGTGGAGAAGAAGTGGGTCAGCACTGGACATTATTCCAGACGTATGGGCTGAAACATCCTGGAGGAGTTTCTAACTCGTCTCCATGAAGCCAAGAGGCAGAAAGAATAGACGCTGCAATTAGAGAGCTGCAATTTACAATAAACACTTTAAAGTGGAGGTTTACAGATATATCAAGAATTATATGACGCACATAAACACTCATTTTCTAACCGACAACTGATCTGACTCACAATTTGAATTCCACAAAACACTTTTGCTTCTCCAGCTCGTGAGTTGTGGTCTGGGAGAGCGAGGGATGATGAGAGGGTGGGGGACAGAGACAAACAAACATCTGTCTGTTATTCCTACAAAAGAACAGAAATGAGGAACACTGTGCATCTTCCATACAGTCTTTGTCTTTTATTCTCAGTTTACTGACAGATCAGTCACCGTCTTCTTCACAGTTTCTTTCACACCATCACCATTGATAAACGGTAAAAACTTTAAAATCAGAAAATAAAATAAAAAACGATGCATTCAAGAGCTATGTGTTTGGGCACGGGGGTGGGGTGTACACATGTAAAACAAAACAATGACAGCTGGAGGGGTTTGTATACAAAGTTACAGATATGAAGGGAGAGTCACTGTGCAACTGTGATTGTGTGTTTGACATCAGGAGGGTCGTCTCAGGTCAAAATGGGGTTAATGGCGGCACACACCCACACAATGGCGAGGCTTATTGGCACTTGTGGATGGGCATGCGCGAGGCATTCAGACTCACATCGCCGCCCTCTCGGCTCCGAGGCCAGCAGCAGCCCTCATCTGCTGTGCCAACAGCGGCCGTGCGGTGAGAGGCAGCACTCTGTGGTGCCTCGGGATGGGGGCCTCAGAGTGACTCACAATGAATCTCAGTGGTGACACACATCACCCACTTCTGTACATAGAAAAGACTCCAATTTAGGATTTGTTTTACAGATGGTTGGAATTAAGTTTAATATTTTGTGTAATAATTAACAAGGTGATTCTACACAAACCCTAGAAGAATCTCTACGCTACTTTACACTTCGTATGAACTCGTCTCTAATGTCAGAAAAGCCTAACATCCTGTATTTACACCATCTGACAGTTACAGCACTGCCAAGTAACTGTTGAGTGTTCTTCACTATTACTTCAACTCTCTGACCTTTGTGTGAAGCACTAACAGCATAAGTACAAGGTTGTGTATGAGTATGTGCTTCATTAGAAAATAAATAAAGAAAAATAGAGAATAAATATATTTCTAAGCTTTTTCACAACACGTTGCTCCTAAATAACAGGCCTCACTTCCAAGGTTTAGAGTTTCTCTCTGCAGCCCAAAGTCTAGTTACAGCCAATCCACCCCTTCACACACACACACACACACACACACACACACACACACACACACACAAGCTATGGCCATTGTTTCTGAAATCTTATCCACAAAGACTGTCTGTGTCTCTACAGATGAATTGGGAAGAGTGAAGACTTTGAGAAAAATTAAGCAAAACATTTCTGAGAGAATTACACTCAACATACGTAGTTTACGTGTGTGTGTGTGTGTGTGTGTGAAGCCGGGCCTCTTTTCTCTGCTGAGCGTGGAGCGTTTTTGTCACAGTGCAGCTTCTAAATCAAGCTGTGCACGACCAGGATACGGCTTTTAACATACCTCTGGTCACATGCCTCGTGCCCCCTCAGCCCTCCTACCACCCTGCTCTGTCCCAGCTCGGCTTTCCTAATCCTACACACACTTTCTATCTTCATTCTTTCTCCCTTTTAGTCTCGTCCACCTCTCTTTTCCCTTTTTCCTTACATTCTGAAGCTTCCGATGAATTTGCTTTTTACCTCAGACAAACATCACACTTTCATTTTCTGTTTACCTCTTTTTCTTTGAGCTAAATAAACATCCTGTTTCTACAGACGCTCTACTTTCAGTCTGTAACCAGTGTTAATGGATTACTTCTAACCTCTTTGTTAGACACAAACTTTGGTTTAAGACACATAAAACAAACAGTTCAGAGCTGGTCACAGGGCAGAGAGAGAGAGAGAGAGGTTACACATCCTGTAATTACCTCTCCTCGAGGGGGCACTGGGACAAAACACATGATTCAACACATGAAAGGGGGCAGAGCATGACTTGTGCAGAAGCTCATACTGTAACTTGGATGCTGACAGAGCTGAGTCCTCCAGAACAAGCAACCCCCACCCTGTTCCCAGATTACACCACAGCACACGCCTGAGCTGGTTACAGAAACATCTGGAACTGGTCTGTGGGGGACATGGAGGCATTCCTGGTCCCACTGTCTGCAGCAGGAGGAAGGGAGGGAGGAGGGGGTCAGTCAGTAAAGACAACTGTAGAGATCCTCCTCTTGCCAGGGGGCCTGGTGGTTCAGTGCTAGATCATTGGGTTGGGACACAGAAGCCCGCAGGTTTGAATCCCAAACCATCAGATGTGCCCCCACCCAGCCACCAAGGAATAAAAATGGGAAGGTAGCCGAAAGCCTCTAATCTTTTTGATCCTCCTGAGAAGGAAGAATTGGAATTGGAATTGGATAGGGTGGGGGGGACTACAGCAGGGCCCAGTGCATTTCCCCATTCTATATTTTTTTTTCAAATGAGGTAGGACAATGTTCAGTCACTCATTTCACCTTCTGAAGTTCCACAGGTTCAGTCATACTTGCAGCAACAACATGCAAAGGAGAAAAAAACATCAGGCTTTGAGGGGGGAGTCACGTATAACCAGGACTTGCTGTCTTTCACTTTTGCAGCAGCTGCTTCCTCTGCTGCTCCCACAGAGCCTCCAGATGGTCTGCCCTCTTCACAGCAGCCTATCAGTGGGGAGAGAAAGATGTACACATGCTGTCAATCATCTCTCCACATCTCTGCATTATTTATCGTGCTCTGACAGAAAGACCCTGTCTCACCTCGTGCTGCTTCCGAAGATTATTCACGGTTTCTTCCTTCTTCAAGATGGCCGACTTCACTCTGGCAAATCACAGAAATAAAACAAAAAGAATGTTGAAAAGAATAAAAAAAACCAATGATCCCTCACTAGCTGATGGTTTGATAACATGATTCTTAACTAGCTAGCTAACTTGTTAGTTGGCGAATATTTGATTTGAATCAATTTTAATGCTTGTCAACATAGGAGTAAACACATGGTACCGATGGTTCTGACTTGGTGATGTTTACATTTGTCAATCAATTGAAATAAATTGTTAAAGATGTGTCGATCTAAGATTAGTAGAAAAATGTTTTGTCTATAGTTGCTAAGAATCTTGATAGTTGCATACACTTTCATACATGAAGTAAACTACTTACATGGTGGAAAGTATTCATTTTCATGTAGAATCCTAAAAATCTCAGCATAGCTTCGACATAATGTGCCCTAATGGCAGAATGCATTACTTCTTAAAAATCTCATGGATGAATATAATTAATTCACTGAAATCAGTTGACAAATGGAAACATTATGATGCTTTTTATCAAAAAAAAAACAAAACCTGAGTTGTATTCCTTTACAAAAAGCAGCCTTGCTTGGTTCAATATGGCAGCGACATTGATGTACATTCCAGCTGCCAATGTGGTATCAAGGTTTATATGTCTGAGTATGTTGTGTGTGTGGATGGAAAGCTGAAACAGAACCATGATCATTTTTAAATGGATAATGTTGTTCCCTTACCGTTGATGAACTTCAGCCAGCTCCTCCTCCTTCTCCCTGGTGATCCTCTCCACCTCCAGCCGCAGCCTTGCTCGGATTTCTGACACCTCCACTTTCAGTCTGCGATTTTCCTCCTCCGTCATCACCAGCCGATCTGCAAACTCCTGCCTTATAACCTCCGCCAGGCTACGTCGTTCCTCCGCCAGTTTGTCTCTTGACTGAGGAGACAAGTCATACTAATTGAGTGGACACGATTTCTGGCACCACTTCTTTTCACTATTTGCCACTTGCCTCTCACCTGTGTGATCTCCTCATTCTCCTGTTCTTTTTGTTTGAGCATAGCCTGTAGTCTGATCAGCTCTCCTTCCGCCTCCATCTGCTGCTTCCTCAGCTCTTGTTGTTTCTCCACCGCTGCCCTCTCAGAGCGCTCCAGCTCTTTGAACTCAGCCTCGTATTTCTCTCTCACACGCTTCACCCTGAGGACAGTGTGTATTAAGTGTTAGTGTGGATCTAGACTTTTGTATTATTTGGTAAAGTCACTGTTCTCAAACAAGAATTATTGTCCAACCAGGAAAGAAGAATGTCCAACATTCTTTTTAGAGGATAAAACAAAAAACACTGCTTTATTTGTGGGCCCACAAACATTTGCAGCTGCAGAAGTCATACAGTGTATGTGCACAGTGGGTGTCGCATTCTCTTCATTAGTGTTAAGGGGTCAACACGAGAACTACAGGGAAAGCACACACCTGTTGTCAGCTGCTCTTTCGCACTCCTCTTTGTCCTTGCTGGTCTCCTCCTCCAGTGTCCAGATGGCGAGCTCGATCTCTTTGTCGCGCTCTCGTCGCAGCTCGTCTTTGAGCTCACGCTCGCGGCTCAGGAGCCACGCCTCCTAGAGAAAAACAGACGCACACATGACATGCATGTCGCCCGCCCTGCCTGCACACACAGCCACATACAAGTTGAGTGTTATGTTATGTTAACAAACCTCTTTTTTCTTGTAGTTTTCCTCCCACGTCTGCTTTTCTATGTCTAGACGTTCTTGTAATGCCTTAATCTCATTCTACACCCACAATAAAAAAAACAAAACAGATATAGACACTTGACAAATTTGTCAGACAGCTGCTTTGAAGACTAAGTTAAAGTCTAAAGTTAATGATGCTGATTTTATTCTGCCTCATCACCTGGTGTCTCCTCTCCATTTCTTCTCTGGTCTTGTCCAGCTCCTCTCTGAGAGCTCGTCCTGCTAGAGAGTTGTTCTCCTCCAGCTGCCGGCGCAGATCCTCCAGCTCAGTCCTCTGCCTGCAGTGAAGGCACAAAGATCAGAGCAGAGCAACGATAATGTCGATATGCATCATCTGTAAAACTACTGTTGAGGCACCCAAGATTTTAGGCTGTAACTGAAAAGAGATCCTACAAGGCCCAACTAAAGACAGGTGATCCAGTCACTCTTCTCTTACTGATCCCTTTGCAGACAGGAACACATCATGGGTTTAGGATCAAAGTTTGCAAGAAATAATATGAAAGCCTGCTATAATCAGGGTATAAATGCAACATTGAGAACATGGCAGATTATAGGTTAGTCTGCCTCTGCCTACTTTAAATGGCATTTCATAGAGCCTTACATCAGCCTTCTAAAGGTCACTTGTTTAACAGCTGAGCAGCTGAAATAAGTTGTTTATATATTCCCTGCAGCACAAACCCTTGCACAAATGTTAGTTAATTAGAATAACTACAATAACATTTTCTTTCATTTTGCTGGGAGCAGTTTCTTACTTGCAAGTCGCTGCAGTGCAATTATTCTTCAAGCCTGCTCCTAATCAGTGGGTTAGCATTTTTAAATCAGATTGAAAAATTACCCAACGCTGGACTGGACAGCCCTTTAATCATACAGATGACAGTATTAAAACCCTTTGCACAGTATATTCCGATATTTTCCTGCTGAGAGTGAAAAGCTGATGACCTTTGACCTCACCTTGCAGCTAGCTGGGCCAGCCTCTCTTTCTCATCAGCCACCTCCTTGTAGAGACGCCTCCTCTGCTGCTGCAGGGACAGCTCCTCCTCCTGAAATTGCTTTTCATATCTGACACACACACACGCACACACACACGTAAGTTAACAGAGATAATAACTATTAGATACTGGCACAGCACATATAAGTGACTGATTAACAACTTTTTGCCTTCCATCTGCCACAGTCATTAACGCAAACAGTGTGTTCCTGCAATAAGCAGCCTCTGTCTCTCATTTTGCATCTTTCTTCGTCTTTTGCTTTTCAGTGCAGGCAGCATGATTACAGTGCTTCCAAAAATAGTCATGAAGAGCATGTTGAATAAAGGCCATCCCTCTCTCAAGTTTCAATGCATTAAGGTACACAAAGTAGTGTGTAGAGAAGACTGTGTAGTTGGATGTTGTGATGTTGTGGATGTTTTTAAAGCCTATTATAAGCTGCCATCTACTTTGTTTAATAATTCAGTTCTTCTCTTTTTGCATATTGCATAAAGTGCCCACCAAAATACAGTTATCAAAGAATCTTGTATGAAGAATTAAACCAACACAAAACGGAAGAGGATGTGAGTATGACGTGACATGCCTACCTCTGTTTGGCTAGCTCCCTCTCTCTCTGACACTGCTCCTCCTTCTCCTTCTCCAGCTGCTGGCGGAGCTCCTCACACTGGCGGACATAACGCTGAGCCGCCCGGTCATCGGCCTGCAGCAGCTCAGCCTCATGCAGTGTCCGCAGCTTCTTCAGCTCCTGTTTGTGTTTAGATATCAGCTTCTGGATCTCTGGCTCTAGACCTGAGGGAAGAGGACAAGGTGGAAGAACAAAAAACGGTGCATGATCTGGGCCTGTGAAATATAGCATTGGCAGCAATTATGGCTCACTGTATTTAACCTACCAAAAATAGGGATGGTTATTAAATAATGACTGTGGACTTTTTATAAGTCAACTTACTGAAATGCTGAAATGTCTTAATATTTGAGAAAACAGGGAATCTGGCTCAGCAGTGACTCAGTCAAGAAATACAAAGAAATTCTGGGTTCTTGAGTGCTGTGACTGTACAAAGATCTCATCAGCACTGGATGACAACTGTCTGTGACCTTTCAAGGAAACAGCTCATCACTGCTAGAAAACCTGGAAACTCAACTGTGTCTCTTTGTTCATGATTTTTAACAAGCCAGAAAATGCACAAACCAACAGTTTCATTTAGTTTACTAGCTGGACGGTTTTGTAAGGGCACTGGAAAACCGCTGGAAGCTTGTTAGTGATTTCATATACTAATTAGTGAAATCTTTCTGTGTAAATGTTTGATGAAGAAATCAGCTTTTAAGGCATTTGTCTTCACAGTTAAAAGGTAAAAGAATGGTGCCAGAGCTTATGCCACACAACTGATACTATAAGATGCACCTGCACAGCAGAAAGCTAAGTGGTAAATTATAATGTGCTTCATGTGAACAGACAAAAATACAGCTAATACACATCCTTTGCATGTTTATGACCCTTAACAAAACTGTTTAAGGTGCTTTACTGTCAGATTTCTGCTCCAAGATGAGGCTTTGTCTGCTTTACCTTTGACTGTGATCTCTTTGATCTTCTTGGTTTTCTCATCAATCCACTTCTCCCGTCGGATTTTCTCTGTGGCGCTCATTAGGTCCTTTAACTTCTTGATCTCCTGTGGAGGGAGGATGAGTTGGTAGATGTCACAGTGAACTGGCACAAAAGTGAGGGAGGCTGCTGATGTTCAAACAGCACAGTGTTTGTCTGTGATTACAGGCACAATAATATTTGATATTTCTTTCTGGCAGACAAAAACAATCTCCAGAGTGTGTAAAACTTTGAATGCATTTTAATAGATCAAATATTTAAATGAAAATCAGTCCACGTGCAATAAGAGGAAGATGAGAGTTAAAACAAATAACCTTTCAGTCCCTACAGGAATTTATCATTTATGATTGCAAAAATTAACAATGAGCATAAATTAAACCAATCCCTGTGATTCTGTGCAACCTTGCCATTTTGTCCAATCACAACAAGGCTGCTACAAATTTGACTTTTTCTCTGTATTGTCCCCTTATAATGCCTTATATGTTTGGTGCACCACCACTGCTGAACAGAGCTAGCTAATACAATACGCGATGCTGCCTTCTAAAAGTAAAGCCTGCACACAGTGGGCAATGTTAGGTCACTTACAACAAGAAAAGGAATATCAAATATCTGGGATATTATATAATTTGTGGGCCGAGAAACAAAAAAAAACTCTGTTAAGAAAAAAAAAGGCAAGAAATCCTGGAGGGACTGTTATGTGCACCGAACAATGTAAAGTAATATAAAGTTTGAGATAAATGAGAAAAGACTAATGAAACTCACATGCAGACAGACTGTCCAAGAGATGTTATGTGGGACAATCAAATGAAAAAAGGAATGAGAGAGATGAGAGATGATCGTGCAAAGGATGAACGGATTAGAGGAGGGAAAAAAGTTACCTCACACAAGGGACCCAAAATTTGCCACACCTAAAGCCAGGGAGAAGAGGTCCACAGACAAGGAGAAGAAGAAGAAGAAGAAGAAGAAGAAGAAGAAGAAGAAGAACAAAAAAGAAAAAAGAGAGTTAAAAGCAGCACTGCAAGAAAGCAAGTCACAGTCACAACAGGCAAAGCAGAAGAATAGAAGCGGAGATTATTTGCAGTGCCAGGATAGATTGCTGATAGACTATTAAGAATTTATAGAAATATTATATTTTTTTATTTTTTGCTTTTGTGCTGATGGGAAAGTCTCACCATTTCATGCTGCTCCTGCATTTGTGCAATCTTTTTAGTGTACTTCTGGTCCACCTGCTTCAGCTCTCCCACCACACCTTCACAGCGCTCACTCAGGGCCTTTTTATCATTTATCAGCTGAAGAATGAGAACAGAATATTATACAGGGAAGAAAGGGGAAAAAACTAAATGTATTTGTTTTGGAAGCAGGTTGCAGCCTGCGTTACACTGTATTTGTGAACCTACCTGATCAATGAAAGTGAGGTGTCTCTGAATGGTGGCTTCGTACTGCTCCCTCTGGAGCTGGAAATTTCGTTTCAGCTCCTTCTCAGTCTCTTTCACATGTCTGACCGTCAGCTCCCTCTGCTGGGTCTGAAAGAAAGGAGACAAAGGAGACAGACCTTCCTAAGCTCTGTGTATCATCAACAGCAGCTACTACACTTCTTTCCACGTTGAAATGTTCTGAAACGTGGGTGCGTGTCCCTACCAGTGCGGCCTGCAGCATGTTGACCATGCGTTTCTTCTCCTCCAGCTCCAGTTTGATTCTCATCATGGACCCCGTAACTTCAGCAGCGGTGGCGGACGCCTGCTCAACACCTGCCAGCTCCTCCTCAGATAACACAGCCTGAGAACAGAAAACTCATTTAGCATAAATTTTGCCTGCATTTTTTTACTAAGACATTCACAAATAACAGGATAAACATGATCTGACATCAGACAAATTCACATTTAACTTTACTTTCAAAATGATCACAACTTCTTAGTAGGGAAAATGAACAATTATTACCCCCATATTAAGACTTTCCGCATTAAAACTGGTCAGTGACACACAGCTGGTCAAGAGACTCAATATCAGAGAAAACCTGCTTCAGCCATAAACACAAAGTCAAACCGTAGACACTGACCTCTCTGTGTGATCCTGAGGTGACTGAGCGAGGTCTCTCCTGTTCAGACTTCTCCATCTCATCCAGGAAGCTCATGATGCTCTGCAGCTTGGCCTCAGAGAGCAGGGCACACCCATCTGGCAGCGCAGGATGGTGGCTCAGTTGGCCATGACGCTCAAGGTTGTCGGTGGTCAGAGAGTTTGTGTCCCCATCCTTTTTTAAGACAGAGTGGAGAAGCATGTCTCGGTCAAAGGCATAATTATATAAATATGATGTCTTTCTGGACAAGCAGATGAAGATGAGTAGTAAGCAAGTACGACATTAATAATACAGGTCTCACTTCATCTATCCAAGCGTATTTCTCTTTGCTGTAGCACTTTGGCTCTGACAGCCTTTCCGGCTCCTCCTCTAACAATTTCAGGGTGTCCAGCAGCTCGTTGAGGGTGGTCTTAGACTGAGCCCTGCTGGATAAAGCACCCTGTCGCTGGTCCTCCACACTCACCGACCTCTGCAGGATCTCCTGGAGCAGAGGCATAACAAACGTGTTTATACTAGGATATAAAAGGAAGGTGGTAGGTTGAGTATTCGTTTGAATTCGTTTTAATTACGGTGGCATTTTCAGGTATTTACCTGGGAACACTGGGAACCTTTGGGATTCGACAAAGTTGGGGAAACAACCCTGAAGCTCAGCTCACTGACATCAGCCACAACATTCAAATTGGAGTCTGTGGAAATATAACCAGTAAAGCTATCATACATGCATATTGTCATGTCATGTCACAAAGGCTACTTTTAGAGATGACGTCTGTTTTTTAGGCTAACACGTGAGTTAGCATCAGCCCGTTTCCTTAACAGTAGTCAACTAATTTTTCCGCAAATATTTGAAATATTGCAGAACATAGGCTCTGTGACAGACACAAGACTCTGATATTTTTTTGATAGTTTTGTTCAGCGAGATAATCTTCACTAATAAACGCTGCTTTTATGACATTTGAAGCTTAAATACAATCAATTAAAAGCTATTATTATGATAAAACCAACTTCAAACTAATTTCATTTAGTGCACAAACCTCCTCTACAAAAAGTCTTGATGGTGAATACAAATGCAAATAAAAATGTAAAGATGGATTAGTGGGAAGATAAGTGTCTGTTTGGTGTGATGTTTATTATTCCCAACCTACTTAAACCCTATTAAAATTAAGTAATTTTTGTGAGTTTGAATTAAAAAGTTTTGTTCAGCTCTCAAATCAAGATGAAATAGACCTTATTTCGGTGACGACCTTACTGATGGCCGTCAGGGAAGAAGCAGATTCTTGCTAGTAAGTTGATTTTAAAATGACCAATAGTCACTAATTTCTCTAGATCACCTTTTTAAATGACCAACAATAGCTTTCTACAATTACCTGACATCTCACATCTTGTTGACGCATGTGTGTCTGGGCTGTTGGTGTCTGTACACACAAGCTGCTCTTATCCACTGATCGTAGTGTTTTAAATTCATTTGGATGTAACGCAAAATTAGTATGCGCTATAAGTAAGACATGAAAATTCTTTTAAAAAAGCATGTGTGAGGTCAATTATGTCATAGAATATAACATGAAAATCTCACGGCGTTGTGTTAACCACAGACCTTGTTTCAGGCATTAAACCAAACTCATTCAAAAGACCTATAGAGTTTCGGACATGGGAACCAGAAGTGCAAACCTGTTCTATTTCTGGACTAACTCCAACTGCACCCTATAATGTCGTGCTTTAGAGCCCCACAGACCTGTGTTTTTAGCTTTCACATCTGTGGGTGACATCGGGCTGTTGTTGCTTGGTGAGGCAGGAGTTCTGTTGATCGGGGAAATCTTGGGTGGCTTCTTGCGTCCGTTCACACCAGTCTTTCTCAGGCTCTCCACCTCTGTAACTTGTTCGGTCCTCTTCTGGTGCAGCTTCTGTACCAAATCACCAGAGGACAAGAGCTGTAAACCACGCTTGGTGTAATGTGACTGGGTGTGTACATGGCTTTGACCCTATATGTGTTCACCTGGGTCCCAGCGAGGCGGGCTAGACGGGTTTTTTCTTTACGGATTGATTTTCTGTCATTCTCTTGATGCTGCTGCTCCAGAAAAATAGCTTCCTCTGCCCTGTCCTCCTGCTCCTACAACAGAAATGAAATGCAGGGCTTTTAAAATGATGTAAGAAGATAGAAAGGAGAGAAAGAAAGTCATGTTGTGTTGAGGGAAGAGAAAGCTGTGGCCATAAGAGTTATTTACCTGGGAACACTGAGAGCCTCTGTGGTTGGACAATACTGGGGAAATGGCTCTGAAGCTCTGCTCACCTATGTCACCCACAAGATTCAAATTGGAATCTTTGGAAACACAAAACCAAACAGTTAATTTATGTGGCAATGTTACATTAATTTACAAGATCCCAAAGTGGATTTTCAAAGACCTGTGTTTTTAGCCTTGTTATCTATGGGTGACATCAGGCTTTTGTTGCTCGGAGAGGCTGGACTTTTGTTTATCAGGGAAGCCTTGGGTGGCTTCGGGTGTCCAGCAATATCAGTCTGCCTCAAATTTTCCACCTCCACCTCAGCTCCATATAGCACCTCTGCTGCTCGCTGGGTGCGTTTCTGCTGCAGCTCCTGTTTCACACCATCAGAGGGAGACATGGCACAATAAAATCAACATAGTCCAAGTCCCTTTGTGGATGCTTTTCATGATTTCAAAGGTGTATCCAAAGCAGGAGGGGACAAAATGTGCTCCAACTTTTTAGACTTGCAATACTGAAACAGATGTAGCATAATTATAGATGGGCACCTGGATGGCAGCAAGGCGGGCCAGACGAGCTTTCTCTTCACGAATTTGTTTCCTGTCTTCATCCTTCTTATGTTTCTGGTCCAGGCGACTTTCCTCCCCTGTTCTCTCCTCCCACTCCTAGAAGAGAAAGAGAGAGTGTTAATGCACCAATAAAAGAGAGAGTGAGAAAAAAGGTAAGACCACGGTGAATAAAAGATAAGGACTAAGGCAACCCAGGGGCAGATAGACACCTTTCTTTTAGTGGCAAGGATACGTTTGAGTGCTGCCTGGCTTGTGTGTTGTCTCTTGGCATGGCGTCTGTACCAGCGCTGGATGATGACTGCTGCCTGGTTCACCTGCTGAATAAACCTTTAAATGCAGTAACAGTAACAGTTAACAACAACAACAAACACTGTGGAATAATCCCTTTGAAACAGTTCAGTGTCTCTAACCTTTCTGCCTCCTCCTCAGTGACCTCCCTCCTTCGAGGCAGGACAGGGCTGCCGGGCTGGGCCGACGCTGAAGCATTGTTGTTGGAGGTGGAGGTGGGTGAAGAGAAATTCTTCTGGGACTTTGTGAGGGAACCGTTCTCCAGTGACACCTCATCATTTGCTGTGGCCTTAAGGATGTTACTAAAAGAAGTAAAATCTTGTTAAAAAAATCTCCATAATCATCTGAGGCAAGCCATTATTCTCACTTTGGGACATACTTAAAGGACGGTTTCTGGTTGGAGCTCTTAGGAGTGAGTGGTTTCTCAGAATAGTTGTTGTGTAAGATGGTGGTGACAGAGTTCCCTACACCTCCCTTGTTGCTCCTAAGGGAAAACAAAAAGCAAAATGAACTTTTCCAGCAGACAGTTCTGACAAAATTGTGTTGGCATTTATGTGAAGTACTGAGAATACCAATGCCACCCTTTTTTCACTTCACCCCCCCCGAAGGCATCACAGTAACTGATACTGGACATACTGACACAAATTCTTACCATATTACAAACTCAGCCCACAGATTTTATAAAAGAAAAGTTGTCAGTGTGTGGGTGGAATTCCTAAAGGCAGTATCAGCTGCCATGATCAACAGCTATGAAACATGAGCGCAGGTAGGAATCCTGAATGCAGCAGAGCATGCAGTCACCAGACGGTTGTTTGGTTTGTCCCAGCTCTAGCTCAACTTATTCCCTGTAGATGTGTCAGAGATGCTGCCCACCTGTTGTTGGCAGTGAATGTGGCAGCCAGAGCGATACCAGACTCTCTTTTCTTCAGGCTGGTGGGAGATTCCATGCTCCCAGTGCTGTGGGAGCTTGAGTGCTGGGCAAAAGCTCTGGGTTGATCATCCTTAAAAAAACGGAAACACACTGTTGTTACACGACCTGATATGCTCATCCACTGCGCAACTTGACCCCCTTTAAAATGGTTTCCTCTTTAGTAATAGAAGAAAAGGGTTCTGGGATTCACTACGACTAGTTGATAAATTGACTAATTATTTAGGAACTACTTTGTTAATTTGAATAGCTATTTAGATATTTTAGTGAGTAAAAGACAAAACATTTTCTGGTTTCAGCTCCTCCAAGGTGAGGAGTTGGTGCTTTTCACTTAACAACCAAAGTAGAAAATCATACATTACAGACCCCTTTCACTATTTAATGACAAGTTGTAGAGATGATATGATCCTATTTCATGCATATTAGTTGGTAAAGAAATGATGGTTATTTGCAGACCACAATATTAGCTTTCAAGAAAATGGTCTTTATTCTCTTTTTGATAGAGATACACATTTGACATAAGAGTCAGACATATAAATCTTAAGAAGATCACAAATAAAGCAGTCCTTTTAAACAAATACCAGGATGTTCCAAGTTGTTCTGTCTGTTGGTGTCTTGCTGATGCTGGCCAGTTTCTTGCGCCCATCTGAGCTGCTGTCAAACAGGGCCAGGTAGTCCTCGTTCTGGTCCTGACTGGAGAAAAACACACGTCGGCAACAGGTTACAAACACTGGCCAATGCTGCATTATACTCTTAAACCAAATATTTACTAGTGGCCATAGAAACCGCATCATTCATTCAATGTTATTCAATTCAACTTTATTATCTGAATAGCTGGAAAGATAAAATCTAAACTATTTCCATGCACAGATACCACTAGATAAAAAAAACGTGTAATTCGGGATTTATGTGACTCTTGAAAAGGTTGGTAGCTGTAGGCCCAAACAAATATTTTTCAATTTGTTCTACTGAATGGGGAAAGCACTTTTATCCCAAATTTTGCAGAACAAAATTTCACACAAAGCAGGGGCCTCACGTCTTGGCTTCTAGTGGCAGCTTTACCGATTAAATGTTGTCCTGACAGCTGCAGAAATGAGGCTCATCTTCATCTCTTCATCCCCCCTAGCAGTGGAATTCAGTATGCAGCAGCTGACATTCTGGTAGTGGGAATTCAAGTGTGGATTCCATGTAAATACTTGCATGCATATGTTGATCTCGATAGCCTGTCAGTCATCCTTCAAATAGCCTTACACACCAGCACCTCCATCATGTGGCACAGATTTAAGGCAACTTCCTGCTCTGCATTGATGTCTCTGCTGCAGCCTGACCGTGCTGGGTTTTGGCCTGCAAAAGTGTATAGCGTGGGGGTCTTTAAGGGGCAGGGGGGTGAAGCCAGCTGGCTAAATGAAAAGCAATCTGACAACACTATTCAGGCAGGGCATTCCTCTACTCTTTGCTTTACAAGAGAGTGATGCATGAAGGGGAAGAAGCAGTGGAGACAAAGAGGGGTAGTAGGTGACCCAATGACAGCCCTGAAACACACAAAAACTAGGAGGGGGTCTTGAGAAGGTCTTCAAATTTAAAGCCCCACTGCTCTGTATCCTCAGAGGCCAAGAGGGGACGGGGGGGGCGGCGGCAGCTGCTGGACAATGGAAACAGCGTGTGTGCGCACACTTTTCCTTTCACTTGCTCATGGTAGAGGGGGTAACCTGACCCTGAGGTCCCAGCCCACCCCCCCCGACCTAGGACAATGCAAGTCCCTGCATCCTGGGAGCGTGGTTACAGTCACCCAGCTTCCCTCCAACTTATTATCATGCAGGGGCTGGCGCACCACAATTCAATTGTCCAAACTGCAGAAGCTTCAAGGCTACCAGCTGTTCCTCACTGAAGAGAAGCACTCTGGCTTAAAGAACAAAGACTCCAAACCACCCAGCTGAAATAAGAATAAAGCAAGCACAGCTTCAGAACTGCCTGACCCACAGTCATGCATGCACACATTCTTTTCTGTCACTTCCAAAAACATGGGCTTCGTATTTCAGCAGCATGTACAATATGTTGCGACTAAGGTCCTTTGATGATCTAAGTTAACGTTTTGCCTGAGGCTGTGCAGAGTTCTTACATCAGCACATACTGTACTATATTAAGTTTAGTGTGTCAATGTCATTGATAAGGAATGAGTAATCTAATCTTGGAGGAATGGAGAATAACGTCTGCCTAGAGAAATAACAGTTATCTACTTATATATGTGTTATAAACAAATACAGTACATTTGTAACAAGCATGTGCGTTTGTACCTTAAACTGATGTTGCCCTGCTGATTAACTTGAGTGGTGCTGTTGGATCGCCTCAGGTTCTTGATTGAGCGGGATCCACCAAAGCTGGCATCGCTCTGTGGATTTAAAAGTGATTACACATCTGCTGGTTTTCCCATCCCCATGTCTTCAATACATTACTACAAAAGCACACTGTGGACGTTACCTACCAGGGTGTTACGTTTTGCTTTGCTGTCACTAGCCACAGAAACCGACACGGACCGAGAGAAGTACTTCCCTGGCGATGCGCTGCTGGGTCTTTTGGACATAGAAAGCTGGGAGCCTGACAAGCTGAGGTCCAAAGCGTCTCCAGAGACAGCTGTAGGGATGGATGAGGGGCCCCGTGTTGTGTGCATCTTTTGAAAACCTAGAAAAGAGTAACACCAGCTTGTCTACGAGACACAATAGGACACATAAGCTCAATCCCAGAGGGTTTAGCGTAAATGACCACAACAACAGGGGAAATAACAGCCACTTTACCCGGACTGTGTTGTCTCCCAGGGCAACAAACAACAAAACCACTCAGTGTTTTTGCTACAAATGGAGAACGAGCTAAAACTAAAGCACAAATGACCAAATAGCAGTTGCTTAGTGCTGACTATTGTTCTGTGTTTTAACAGTAAACAGTATAACCTTATAAAATGCAGTGGTGCTAGGAATATGGGCTCGGACAGTGCTAAACACAAACCAAACATAATGACATAAGGCTATTTACACTGTGGCAGGTGCTAGTTAGCTCTGTTAGCCAACCTTCTCATATCTCCATCACGAGAAGCCTGACAGGTAAGTTATCGATAGGATACACAGCTGTCGTCGTCAAGAGTTACTTAAGGATTTATAAAAATACCTGCTTGCAAGATGTTGGTCCCCCTGCCGTTAACACGGTCGTTACACAGATACTACCGCTGAATGAAACCGCTGGGAGACGGTTTTCCCAACGGATGCAAATCGGGACGATTTGCAACGTACCATCATTACCGTAAGAAAGCGTTAACGCTGCACGGGTTTGCTAAAATCACTGCCTCTGTTCAAAGAGTAAACTTAACTAGCAGTAAACTACACTGAAGTCCTAATATAAGTTGTTTTTAGAGAAAAACAATCGTACTGTATTTCAAACGAAGTGCTGTCAGAGCACGGATTTTTAGCTAACGTCTCTCGCGTCCATCCCATTTAAGCTTTACAAAAACTAGTTGTCGAAAAAACAAGTTAACCTGCACTACTTACTTCACAGTCCCGATGCCACCATTGCTCTAATACGCGTTCACAGCTTCGTTTTATTTCCCCTAAACAGTCCTCTGACAACCAGTGAAAGTATTCCGTTGACTTCGGTGGACAAATACGGGGAACCAAGTAAACTGTTTCATCTCTGTGGTAACAACAAATGGAGGTTATACGCCTCTTCACATCTGTGATTGGTGGAAATAGAACTCCGTCACTTCATCCGTACATCTGATTGGCTGGGCGGGGCTGTCTGTCTACTGTGCAGATTCCAATCCAGCAAACATAAACTTGTGGTTTGGTTGACCTTGCAAAAGAAGGCGTAATTCCAAAGTGACATTTTTCCAAGTTAGATACAGGAAACAAGTTATTTCATAGTGGATTTATTAATTGCTCCCTGACATCACATTAATAGATTAAAATAAGATGAATTAAAGAATCTCTGACATTTGAACCTGGCAATTAAGAAATCTCAAGTTTTGAACATTTACAAAACATTCACAAAAAGGCACAATTAATCAGAAAGTATCCTATCACATGGAATCACAGATCAAAGAAAAATACAAAATAGGCAACATAGGAAAAGAGTACTCCATTCAATACACAAATGTTTGTGGCTACAACACTTTTTATTATCTTTATTTTTATTTGTCTTTTAAGGTTTTTTTGCACCTCTGGTTTTCTTTCTGTAGTAATTTGGGGTGTGTATTTTTAATCCCTGGGCACCTGAGCCAGGTGCCAATTCATCCTACATTTTTTTTTTGTCCTTTCCATTTATCCAGTGAGTTCAGGGTTGCTACAGCGGATCATTTTGTCCGCATGTTGATACAGTTTTATGCCAGATGCCCTTCCTGATGCAACCCTGCCCAATTTCTACCTGGCTTGGGACAGGCATTGCATGGCTGGGGTTGGGGATGGGGATTCAGTGTCTTGCCCATGGACACTTTGACATGTGGTTGGGAAGAGCGAACCTCTGACCCTATGGTCGGTAGGCGGACACTCTAACAACTGCCGCCCTTGTAATTCATACTACATAATTGTAATAATTAATTATTTACAGTAAATCTTAATTAGATTTAGATTTAGTCCTATAAAACAGTAATTGCAGGAAAAAGTCTATAAAAGAAAAAAAAAAAGCCTGAAATAAAATCTCTGTTGAAATAATCTATCTTCTTTTAAACTCTACAGCTGCCCTCCACACGTCAGCTCCTTGTCCCAGAGTGATCTCCTTTGGTAAAGCCTCAAGGCCCAGTAGGGGTGGAAGCCCTTTCTGCTCCAAATGGCCCTCTAAGGTGGACGTGATGCTGGACAAAGTAGGGAGTCAGGGAAGACAGAGAAAACAACTGTTAGCACTGCATCCATTGTTGTCAGCACAAGCATTCCTTTTCACTTCCCTGCCCAGCTGTCACTTCAACAGGAATGACCTGTGGCTGAGAGAATACAACTTAAGCTTCATTCCCCTGACAGATGGCTGCCTGGAGGGGTCACACTCTGGTCCTGGAAGTCAAAAGGCTCTAAATCCCAGAGGACAACCCCGGAGGAGACCTCCACACTTTACTGTGATTACAGCGGATTCCTTTAGACTAGGGAGGTATTCCTTAAACGGACAATAAGACACACTTCCTACACTCATAAGCTCAAAGAAATTCCCGTTTCTGAACACACCCCTGAGGTGAACTGAGGAGTAAATACCTATAAGGTTTTTGGATTGTTTTACCATTTGCTGCACTAGCTTCTACAAAAAATAAACTTACAAATTGTTATTGAGTTGTATGTTTCACCACTTACTCCCAGTGTGGCTGGTAGCCCTCATCAGGCACAGCATTGCTCGTCTTCAGTAGCAGAATTTCATGCAGCTCCAAAGAGAAAGTGTCAGTATGTGTATTAGCAAGGAAACCCTTCAGCCCTTTCTTGTCCTGCTCAGACATCTTCTGCTGGAACTCTGCGGGGAGTTTCTGAAACGGGTCCTGAAATGTGACAATGAATTAGCTGTATTCCAAAAGATAGATTTTTTATTTATATGTTCAGTATACGCCTGGATTCAGGTCTCTTAATCACTGGTCACAGTTCAAATTTTACCCCCACTAGCAATGTGGTTCATATTAGAAACTGCAGGGAAGACTAAATTCCTTAAACTCAGTTTTTATTGGGGTCAAGCTCGGGGCACCTGATTTGTCAGATGGCACACTTTAAACAGATTACAGCCCAGAAAATTTATCTCTGTGGTGTTAGGGGTCAGTCCCTGGTATCCAGCGGGGGTCACAAGTGAAAGTAATGACTTTAAATGATGTGGTGGCCATGAGTGAAGTTTCTCACATGGATTTAAGTTTGTAAGGCAACTTACTTATACACTGTTGTGACTGAAAATGTGGTTATTCTGTTCTAATTGCTTTTTTCTGCCACATCCAGTAAATTCCTGGAATGTAATGATTTTACTGATACTTACTTGCTTTCTGCTCAGCATAAGCTCAGATTTCCAACAAGTCAGGAGCTGCCAGGTGAATATGCTATGTTCCAGTTTGCTCTCTCCAAGACTCTAAAATGAAAATGAAACAGACAAGTTTAATCTTTTTAAAGGAAATACCAGCGTTTTTTTTTTCAACCATTGTTGAAGATTGGGTCACCAGCTTTATATGGATTTGACAGTGTATTATTTAATAGCAACTCTTGGTTTTCATTTATTTATGTAGGGCAGAATCCTGAAATGTACACTGTGTGACCCACAGAACATCCCAAACACTGCAAGGCATTTAATGCAGATTAAGTTGAGATTAAAAATCTTCAGTGCAGTAAGGGACAATTCAAATATGAACATGTTTGGTTTATTTAGCTCTTATATGATATATTTTAGCGTGTAAACTGCACTGCTCTTATTGTCCACCTCACAGATGTTTGTGTTTTTGTGTTCGATGAAATAGCTGCTGCAACACCAACATTTCCCTTCGCCATAAACAAATTTATCTATTTAAAATGTTCCTTTTAAAGGGTTATGACATTTGTGCTGAGAGATTTAAAAATTTTATGGGAATCACTGAAAACCAAAGAGTGTCAAAACACCCAAAGATGCTTTATGTAAAGTGGTTTGGAGTAAATGGATTAAAACATGCAAATGTCTATTTTGGCTCCTCAAGTCTCAAGACAAGATCAGAGTGTATAATAAACTAATAAATTATATTTACTTCCAAATACACAACCTCAATTATTCAGGTTATTTTGTTGTATTCAGTACTTCATTAGTGGGAATTTCATACAAAGAACGCCAACAAGAAAAGGGCTGCTGCAACAGAGCACTGATCACAAAATGACATCAGCCCAATCACATTTTTTGCATAGCAATGTGGCAATGGAAATAGCTGTGGGTCTGGAAGTTTCTACCTTGGCTACAGTGCTGGAAATCTGTGGGCCCATCTGCAGAGAATCAGTGAGGTAGGAGAGGAGCTGAGCCTGTGGATCCCCACCCGTCTTTCCAAGAAAGCGAAGGCCAGTCTCCACCGCAATCACAGCATCACAAACATCTGTGTATGAGCGCAGCACAGTTCTCATGGCAGTGCACACCGAACCCTTCAGCGGCTCCTATGGTACAGACAGAGAAACTGTCAGCAGGCCAAGAAGAGGAGGGTGGAGGATGGAATTTGACCTCCAACAAAAAAGGCCTCGCAAAATCCTAAAGGGAAGACTACTTTCAACATTATTGGGCTGACATTAGTCAGCTCCAGGTACTGGAACATACTAAAGTTTATAGGAAACTTAAAGCCCTTACCTGACAAATCTTTCCTCTGACCTCAGAAAGAACCACCGAGAAATCCTGCAGGTGTCTATTCAGGTACCTAGAGGTGTCCTGATTAGCAGAGTTGTGGTTAGCAGAGTGTTTGCCATTACCTGATACCTGCTTGCAGTTGTGCAATTAGTTTTGGATTTTACCGATTGGATAAGTGGTTTTCCAGCCAGGAACCGGCGGGCTAGCTCCGTTTGGATCCTTTGCAGATCGTAGCTGCTGTCCGTCTCACCACCTTTCTTCAAGGTGTAGTGGCAGTGGGCTAAAACCAAAGGTAGCAGTTCTCTTTCAGGGTGGCACAGGGTCAGCTGAGTTTCCGATATTCTTTCTAAAGGAACACTGTAATCACTGGAGAAATAACACAATACAAATACATGCTCAGAGAAAATGCATCACAAGTCAGCACTTATGCCATACGCATATTTAAAATACAATTCATTAGAATTGTTAATTAGAATCGTTACTTTCAAGTGGATGATTTTCTTTAGTTGATAATTTTGCCTAAGGCTAGTGTTTGGACATCTTTTAGTTGATGTGTTTTCAGACAGCAGACTACAGTCTACGTTTGCAGTTGACTCCAGGCCAGGTGTACTGACCTGTCCTCCTGGTGGCTCACACTCCTGGCCTCTCTCACAAGGCTGTTGTGAGTCTCCGACAAGAACTCCACCAGAGTTTGGAGACACGATCCGGGCCCATGTCGGCACAGTGTGAGAAACTCCCCGGAGCTCTCCGTTGTCAGCTCCTTCTCACACAATTTCACATCCATGCCCAAGTCTGCTGCTGTACACACACACACACACACACACAAACAGGCAACAGGAGAAAGTAAGTGAAGTCAGGAAGTGAAGTAAGCATTTCTGACATAACACTTTGTTTTCTGTCTTAATTCAATCAGAAATTTCTAATTATGATTTGAATCCCTAATTATTTTTTTGAGATTCTGACACAAAATGTTGTATTCACAGTCAGAACTGTATATTCATTAAATAATAAGTGCGTTAATAAACCATCTTTACTGTTTCAAATGCTAACTATCAGACAGTACCTTAAAAATGACCTTGAATAGTTAAAAATGCAAATCCAAACCAGACCACACATTTCACTCTCATGAACCAAAGTGCTTCTGTGTTTATCAACTTTCAGACAAATAATCATAAATACATTTTAATGGCATAAGCATCCTCTTCTAAATTACCTTTAAATGTATTTGTATTGTACAGCTTGCCAAGAAGAGAACCAAAGGAATCAATCACATTTTATTTTCAATCTATAGCCACAGTTAACACGGTGTAACATAACTTTACTTTCTCTATTGCAAAATGCCCTCAAACACAGTTTATAACCTAAACCCAGATGAAACAAATAAACTGTTATAATTCTAAAGAGTTGGAGCTAAAGGTTGATGGAGATGCTCACAGTTGTTTGCCACCTCTGCTCTGAGGCAGTTCCACACTTTGATGAATCTCTCCACTCTCTTCTGCAGAATCTTCTTCTGGTATCCTAACAAACGTCATGAGAAAACTTTACTGTTTACAGTGGATAGTTCTTTAGGACTTTAGAAAGTGAAATGTACGTATGTAGATATACCTGCTGGTATCTGCTGTAACATCTGTGCTATAGTTTGAGGCAGCGAGCCTACCATCTGAGGAGACACCCTCAGCAGGTCTGACTGTAAGGCAGCCAGCTCAGGCAGATGATGCAACTGTCTCACATAGTGGATCTAGAACCAAAAACACATAAAGACCACAAGCACTGTGCGATTACCTTTTTCTCTTTAAAAACAAATGTTCAAATGAAGCGAGACTATTTCAGACAGTCTGACTTGCTTGAAACACTGATAAAGCACAATTTATCCTCCAAACAAAGCCCAAATATTAAAAGCAATGATCTCCTTGCTATGTATATTTTAATACGGATCTCAAACTACATCAAAGCAACATCACACATTTTTACTATTATTCAAACATTCTGAAGTATTTGTTGGACCTTGGTGGAGGTGTGTATGGTCTCTCTGAGCTAAACTCTTACTTGTTGTCCTCCCTGTGAGGATGAGTCTGTCACTTATATATATTAAACTGTCTGATTATTCTCTATTTCCACCATCAGTCCTCACCCTGCCCCAGATCAGAATTTAAAACTTGCCCCAAATGAAAATAGGTACCTTCTTGAGGAACATGCTTAAAAGAAGGAAAGAGCCACGTTTCTGTTCTTCACCCAGCAACTGACGGAATCGCTCCACTGTCATCATCTCGGGGAGAGTCCAGAAGGAGGAGCAATCAGTCGGGCAGTTGGAGGAGATGCACATCTTCCCAGGATCCCCAAAGAGAAGATTCACAAGGGGGCTTCCAACAAGTCCACCATCAGAGCTGATTTTGTTCTGAGCTTCAGCCAGATTCTTCTTCAAACGCTGACAAAAGATGCAGACAGAATAAATCAGACAGAATAAATCTGAATAAATAAAATAAGAAGAGCAAAGAAAACACAACTACATTCTCTTAAGCAATAAATACACAGCTCTTTCTTACGCGAAGCACTGGGTTGATGGTAGAATCACAGACAAGCTTCTCCCACTGTTGCCGTCCTTGTCTCGAGGACAGATCAGGTCTTGCATTGCGGGAACCTTTATCAACATTCAGAAGACTTAATGTCCCACATTTGTTACATGAACAGAAAAAAAGCAGCGTATAGAAAATTGTCCACAAAGTTAAATACTACCTGTAGTGACGTCTGTGCTGGTGTTGAGGATCAAATGAACAGTGACTGCTGTGTTGTCCATGTTCTGATTCAATGTGTGGCCCAACACACTCATATCCTTTTCAAGGTGTTTCCACAGGAAGTTAAAAACATCATGTGGCCTCGGGTGGATAATGTCACAAACTCCCTACACCATAAAACAACAAGAGTGTTATTAAATATTAAATATTGCCATCATTAAGATATAACAATAATAATGTGTAAGGTCTCACCCTGTGATTCTTTATTGCACCTTGGAGCATGGTAAGGTGCGTAAGCAGCCTCAGGATGCCAGACTGAGCAGATGTCATCTCTCGTTCTGGGGCTTCAGACCTGCTATCAGCGTCTCCCAGTATGTGGCCTGTTCGAGTGCGATCACTGACATGAAGATGAGCACCAATCAAATTAAAAGCACAACTGACTGACTGAGAAAATAATGTCACAGACATGGTTTAGTACCTCTGGTTTGTTTGCGGACTAAACCCCTGGACTGGATTATGGTTTTCCCCACCAATTGGAAGTCCACAGTCTGCACATTTTGCTCTAATCACCGGTCTACCACACTATGGGACAATACAGACGCATATATTTATTTCATATTTTTGGCCATGCTGGATGTTTGACATAAACAAAACATGCAAAAAAGGTCGTAC
The DNA here is from genome assembly GCA_020496755.1 of Channa maculata. NCBI lineage: Eukaryota > Metazoa > Chordata > Actinopteri > Anabantiformes > Channidae > Channa > Channa maculata. The sequence goes on from CM035618.1 coordinate 1,741,002, forward strand.
CTCCCCAACAAAGCATGGATGTCCGTTGGCACAGGCTGAAAATGATTTAAAAAAAGACATCACATCCTGTTGAAGTATTCACAAAGAATTGGTGACGACGAAAATAATTTTAAAGCCTCATAGTGAAAATACTTACTGTACATTTGTAGTTTTTTTTCTATCAACCACCGTCTGGCTTCACTTGTGTGATCATCCGGCATTGTTGGCAGAAAAGAGTTCTTAGAGGAAAATATAAGTACAATTAGTGGTTAAAGGTTTTCAGTTCAGGAAATGTGCCAAATCAACAATTTAAGCAGTTCATCCTAGAATCCAAGTAGATGTTTGTGCCAAATTTTTAGAACTTTATTTTATACAGAAAAATCTGGACGGACACTCACATAAAAATTGAAACAACTTGATAGCACTGAAAACAATAAGCATTTAAACTATAATCCAGCTATATAATGTGTACAGGTCAGAATAGTTGTGAGAGAAAAAAAGTCTTGAAGCTTGAAATCTGGGGCCTGAGACCAGACAATTTCTGCCAGGTGAACTTCATTTTAAACTCAGTTTCCATGGTTTCTAACATGGACGTTATGTTTTTTAAAATTAAAGAAATTCCTGACAGCCCAACCGATGATAATGTTACAAATTTGACAGTGAAAGTTTGTAGGTTCACTCAGAAAAATCTGAGGAAGATTATGTTACACTATCAAAAGATTTAGAATAAGCTGCAATAACCTTGTTCCAAGATAAACATGTAGAGATTCAAACATCTACAACTGCACAGACAACGGAACTCACGCTATACTGTATGCTGAAGAAGACAGATGGATACAGTTGAAATCTCTAATAGAATTAGGTTGTGTGGTAGCGTTTTCGGCAGTGATCATGATATGTGCTCAGTTAACATTTTAAAAGATAGAAGTAAACATAATGCAAAGAAGAGCCCAGAATAAGAAGGGTCTCACCGTCTTACTTACATTCTGAGGCTGGGAGGCTATCTGCTGGAGAGGAGACAGCAGAGGATTTCCACTGAGAAGAACTGAGTCCAGATGAACCAGCAGCTCCAGCAGAGTTTGTCTCTGAGCTGAAACACCTGTGTTGATGCGGAGATTAGAGTCCACTCCACCAATGTGATTGTACAGCAGTGAAGTGCAGAACTGCCTAAACTCCACTGGTTTGACGTTTTTTAGGACATCTGTCAGTCTCGTGGTCTCCTGTAAGTTCATACAGAGCCAAAGAGAAAAGGGTAAATTTACAACTTCAGAGTCAGGAAGTAGGCACTGAGCAGTATCTACCGTAACTACACCTTTATCGTCCATTTACCTGCCTTTGTCTGTTTGTTATTGTTATACTGAGCGCAGTAATAATCAATTATAACAAAAGAAACAACAATATAGAAACACAAAACAGAGTTTACATCTAGATATATAATTTTAAATATATAATATAATGTATATATATAATGGCTGTATAGGAAGAACAATGAAACAACAGAGTAGTGATTATGCAAACATTACAGTAAAGATGAGCCTTGAAAAAGTTATAAATTCAATTGTATTTGAATCTTTAACTATTTTCTTTTTTATGTTTGAGCATGAGACTAATCCTACATGTTGAATTACAGTGAATATAATACTGTATAAAAGCTGTTGAATGTAACATTATAACAACTAAAAAAGCAATACAACTTTGACCTACAAAACACTACATCAGCACCTTCCCAAAATATCAGAACCTGACGAATATGACACAAATAGGCATTAGGCATCTTGTAACAGTGACCTGTGGCGAAGGATGTATGTTGGCATCAGGTGATCTGTAGAGGCAGGTGACAAGTCTGAACAAGGCCAGGGCCACGAGGCTGATCTGACAACCTCTTAGTTTCTACGGAGAAGGCAAAAAACAATCAAGGTGTTGGTTTTAGATACACACTTGAATACGTGTTAAGGAGAACAAGGACGCTTCCATTAAAAAAGCTTTTGGATTAATTTGTGGCCAGTATTAATGGGATTAGTGATTACAGTATAAAAACCTCTCACAATATTCATGTGTAAACTTGATTTCTTATTCTTACTTCTTTTTTAGGAGAAGAAGGAGGAGAAGAATCTTATAGGGAACTAGAAGCCATTTATCACATGTTATGCGTATGGTCAGATTTGCTAAACAGATTATAAGCAAAGGTTCTCACATACTATATATATGTGTTACTGATTATTAATCAACTAATTCATGTTTTCATGATTCTTGTCTTCTGTCTCACAACTCTTCTGACCTCTTGTGCTTGTTTGGAGACAAAAAAAGATCATGATCTTGCATTTGCCTTGTTCTGTAACCATGAAGTGTGTAAACTGGTCCCAAAATTAAATGAATTGTACATTTTCGAAAGTCTTCCTTTTAGCTCTGGACTCTCACTGACCTGTAGCTCAGTCCCAAAGGCGTCAGATCTCTTTTCCAAAAGCACCTGGGCCACAGCCTTTCTCATCGCGTTGTAAGGAGTCCCACAGCAAAGGAACGGGTCCACGTTGGTCGGAATAATCTTCTTTAAGAAACAAAAGTGCATTTTAGTGTTTGCTTTCATTCTTAACTCAGTTTAGCACCTTCTACTCGAGCAGTTAATACCATGTAACAGAGCAAAGAGCAAAGGTTACGGCTTCATTCTTTGCTTTGCTACAGAATGTTTCTGATTAGACTGACGCCAGGATCAAAAAATGTCCTCTGTGGTATCATGTGGATTCATCAATGTTTAGAAAATTTGATGTTTTTCACCTCACTTTTAGAAATTACCCTGTTTTTTTACTTCTCTTTAATTGTAATGTGAAATTCTAAAAAAAAGCTGTTTTGAACTGCTGACCAGCAAAGAGCCAGCCATCTCTCACTCTGATAAACTGTTGCTGTTTTCAATAGTATATTAGACAATCAAGAAAATCATGAACACATTCATCGAGAATGAAAATGAAAAGTTTCCAACAAGCACAAAGACTGCTACAATGAGAAGGAAACTGACATTAACAAGTTCATCGGTGTCTGTAATTTCAGGCCAGTGAAATGGCCTAATTCTGATTAGAAAGTGTTTCTATTTAACCCTAGACAGGCAACATTTACCACTTTCACGCGAGGGGTGATCTGTACTGCTATGCCAGAGTAACATTATGTATCTGTTAGAAAGTCCCTCATGTGTTTCTGAAATATCTTCACCTGAAGTCGAAGGAAGTCTGCAGGGAAAACCCAACTCCAGGCTGGACTGTTCATCAGGGACAGTATGCAGTCCATGCCAGAGAGTCTGTAGAGGGCTCGCAGCAGGTAAACCCTGTACCAGTCATTACCACAGTACTCGCACACCGCTCTCACCTGCTCCAGGTACTGAAGCTCCAGCTCTTCAGTTCTGCCTAGATGTCATAACAACACAAACAGTTTGACATTTTTTCAACAACTATGCTACAACTGTGACCGAAGCCAAACAGACCTTGAGCTGTAGCGTTCTTCAGCAGCTGGGCAGCTTTGCTCAGGCACATTCTCAGCTTGGCTATGTGGAGCAAGAACTCTGCTGGGTCTTCTTGTCGGTCTGGAGTGTGCTTCCTGGCCACCCTGCTCAGGAATCTGATCTCCTCTTGACATTGCTGTTCACCAGCCTGCTCCACTTTTCTTGCTTCTGAGCACAACAGGGAATCCTGAGAAAATCAGGAAAGACGTGATTTTTTATTTTTTCAGGCATGTCCTGATTCACATATTCTCAGCATTCATCTCTCTTCCAGTTGCAACAGGAAGAGTGATTTTTCTCCCTGTTGGAATGTTTGCCACCCATTCAAATAACGTGTGATGGATCTGATTCTGATAAGTCAAGTCATGCATTTTGAGTCTTACACATTGTGTGACAAGGCAGCAATAGCGGGGATGGGTCAGAATAATTTGAAAATATTACAATTATAAAAACCTGCATCATCTACAAAACTCAAAGTTGGATTGCTATAAATGCAGCCAAGCTTAAAGCACAGTGTCTCCTGTAAGAACAATTCTGTCTCCAAAAATGATGCTCCTGAACATAATGCAATCTGATGCAACAGCAGGACTGTTATCGTGCTTCTCATTCTATGAATACTCCTAGAAACAGTAGAAAAACATGCATCAGTGTTAGATGCATAGGACATATATGGTCCCCAGTCAGAGGAAGGAATCGTGAAATAGAAATGTTAAGGAGTGAACTTGTTTACCAGAAAGAAGCTGCACTGACACATTTGGTGTAGACTGTCTACCCTTTTGTAAAACATGCAATAAAATACTTCAACCATGTTTGTCTTATTAGATTATTAGACCTTAACACACACATACAGAGGGTCAGAGAGAGCTTTGTTAGAAACACCTGGAGCATGATTGATGCAGCTAGTGTTCTATTATTTGATAAGTAATAGAAAGTCAGAATAGGTTTTTATGCCACATCACTTCAAACCAGGCAGCTTGGAAGCTTACCAAAAATAGTTTTATCTAGCAGCACCCACAGACCCAATTATGTTTGCAGTTGGTTCTGAAGTTTGTCTCATTGGTTGAAATTGTAAACTTTCCTTTATCAAATCCATTTGGTTTTTATGCTGCTCCCCTTTCTCCTGTCATAGGGTGGTAACACAGTTAACAACTGCTTTCCTTTCAAATGTAGGTTAAAATCACATGGAAATGGCATTTTAACATCAACGACAACAAGCTTCTGTCTTTTACCTGGAAGCAGTTAACAAACAACAGGTAGAGTTCAGTGCGGTCCTCTTTGTCTAGAAGATTCTCCTCCAGATTCCTTAAGTAGGTCTGAATGTGAGCCTTCACCTGGTCAAAACTGAGTGATGTGATACAGCAGTTAACCAACAAGCAAGGCATTTTCTTTATGAATGTATGTTAGCGCAACAGGTGCATGTTTCTTCCCTGTTGGTACTGCTACTTTTTCATATTTGGGTCCTGCTCTTTCTTGATCTGATTTTACAGTACCAGTGTTAAACAGCTGGAGGGCTTGAACTCTTCGTCCACTCACACTCGCTGCATCCTGCCCCTACCTGTATTGCAGCAGCAGTTTTGGCAGCACAGATCGCACCACCGGACTGTTATCCACACACTCCAGGAAGGGAGTGAGCTTCCGGGTCCTGTACACATCTCCTGCATCACACAAAAGAAACCAGCAGTAAACAACTGGGAACAGTCATTGGGTGTCTCCAGAACCATGGAGTAAATCTTTAACTGACCATTTGCAAAGACAAGTAAAGAGAAGAGAAGCTCCACCACTCCCTCTCCAGGACTCTGCCCCTCTGACAGACAGAACCTGGACACCACCTCCAGGAAGAAGGAGTTACAGCAGTCCCTAATCACTGCTTCTTGCTCAAGTGCTTCTCTGTGTCATGAAAAGAAAAGAGCGTAACTGTGAAGGTAGAACAACAGCATGTTGTGCCATCACTGCTATCTTCCTTTTGGACACTGCTTTGGGTTTATCATTGGAGATTTTTACATTCCAACAATGGAATCTAAATAGAATAAATGACATTCCTACTTTTACTACGGCATAGATTCATTTGTTTCCCAACTCACTTGACAGTGGTAGAAACAGCCGGTTTGAAGGTGGGTGGCAGGTCTGCTCTGCATGCAGGGCAGGAACTTCTCCCCTGTATGCACTGTTGGAGACATGGCAGACAGAAGACGTGCTGGCAGGGCAGGACCGATGGATCTTTGAGCTCAGACAGGCAAACTGGACAAGAAATGCCAAACCTTCACAGAAAAAACAATCACCATCATGAGAAATTAACCAAAAGTGACTCAAGTCATATTCATTTATGTTGTAAATGACAGTTTTTAAACTGTTAGAACTAAGATTTCAGAACATGTTAATTACCTTTTTCACATTAGTTTATTGGAATAAGTCAGATGTTTATGCAGACACAAGTCTTTAACACAGATTTGTAAATGTAGTATTCAAACCTGAGATTCCTCCTGATACACTTAACATGGAAAGAATTGATGATGCGGATCAGCTGCTGCAGTGTGTCCACACTTCTGACATCCAGAGACTCCTGCATCAACTGTTAGAGAGTGAAAAAGAAAATATCTGAAACCTGTCTTATTTTTTCCCCGATTAATTTCTCAACTAACTGCCAACTTATACTTTTTGTTGTTCATTTAAAGGTTTTGAGGTGTTCATCTGGTCCTTTATTGCTCTTACTGCACTAAAAGTTTGCTTTGGCAGAATTTCTTTTTCAGCTCCCCAAGACAGAAATACAACTACTACTACTAATATTATTCATAATAATAAAAATCAGTAACCAGATAAAAAAAATACATTAAACTTCAGTAAACAAAAGAAAAAACTAAAAAAAAAAGCTGGTCTAGTAATTTCAAGACAAAAACAGAGTAAAACTAGTTTACGCACGTTCAGCTGAAGATTGCAGTGTTTGAGAGCCAGGTCTTCCAATCTGGAGTCATTCTGTGGAACTTTCAAAATGACATGCTGAACAAAGGAAGCAACAACCAGCATCCCCTGCCACAGTGACCTGACAGAGCAAATCAAATAACAATTAACGTCTGTAGACACAGAACAAATGTTTTTTTTCTCACAATAACTTAAATCTTGCAAAACGCACCTGATGGAGTCCAGCTGCTGCAGACAGCCCAGGCTACACAGGGCGTTGTATTTCTGACCGAACGCTCTGTCTAGACAAGGCTGCAGAAACTTTACTCTCCTCACAAAGGATTCACACTCTTGCAGGGAATTCACAGTCAGAGGTTTGGTCTGCTCGACGCAGATACCGAGAGCTAAAATGTCCTCCACCTGCCAATCGCACACACAAACGTAATTACAGTAGATCTGAGACGTCCCATTACGAGAACATCATTCTCCCATTGGAGCAGTGTGAACCCTGAAAGATGCTGGAAAAGTCTATTTATTGGATGTTAATGCTAACATGCTTTTAATTCAGTGCCACACGCACTGTTGGGTTAGCATGTAATGGCATTACCACACGTTGTTGGATGTTAATGCTAATATGCTACTTTTTATTCCAATGGCATTTTTACCATAGCACATTAGCATTAGCCTCACAGTTCAGCTCAAAGCCAAGAGGCCATGCTCACCATTTCTTGGGGCTTGTACTTTGACCCCTGCTGAAGGACACTGGTAGCTAGCTCAGGCTGCAGCAAAAACATGTGGCAAAGAGTGTCCAGTCTGGTGACAAAATGTTTGGCAGCAGCCATTATCCAGGCAGGAGAGAGGTTGGGGTCGACACCCATGGACGTCTGAAGCTCAGAAACGCAGCCCAACATGGCTCTGGTGAACACCTGCACAGGACACAAGGAAAACGCTTTATTTATCAGGCTGGTGAAAAATATGTTTCAGCTAAACGTGTCAATTAGCATCTTTACCCTCAGCTCGTTTATTGACTTGATCTTTAAAGAAAGCAGCAGAAAGTCTTGCAGATAGCGGTGCGCCTGCTCCAGTTGTTCCCTGTCTGAGAGTCTCTGTAAGTGACTGCCCAGCTTGCTGTGGTTGAATGTGCTCACAAACTGGAGAATCCTGTCTGTGTCTTCGTCTTTTGTTACTAAAGCACAGGCAAATAAGAGAAGAACACTTTGAACCCACCATGAGGTCCTACTGTTAGTCATTAACATCTCTGAAATCAAGACAAACCTGGCAGAAATTCTGATTCTTCCCACAGGCTTTCAAGTTGCATTTTGATGAGCCAGCTGAACGGGGCAGCACAGCATTTTGTTTCACCATCCAACGTGAAGTAATACTGCACAAGCACCTCTTGGTCTGACTCACTAGAACATATAGTAAATACAAACGATGCCTTTTGTTTATGAAATTCACCGGGGGAATAACAGAAGAACAGAAGTCATCTACAGTACCTTGTGTTTTGGGGAGGTGTTAGGTCTAAAATCTGTGAATCTGCCAGAATGTCCAACCATAGCTTTATCAGGCCCTGACTGAGCCTGTCATCAGAGAGCAGGTCCAGATTCCCATATCTGTCCATAACTTCCAATATGCTGGCTAAGATCGGCGTCACAGTGGACTGAAGACGGCGCCACAAGGTATGTCTGCAAGGAAAAGACAAGACAAGACATTTGATCAAGTCCTTGTAAGTTATTTTGATACTATAACATTGCATGATTTGCATTTAGTAAGTAATAAGACAAATTAAATAAAGTAAGTGCAGCAGTTAATGACAGAGTGGTGAAAATGTTCTACGATACCCTGTGTCTGATCAAATCAATTATTCTTAACTGAGCGAATTATGTTGCTGGTTCACTAACAATACTGAAGATGATTTTACCTCAGAGTTCCCCCTTCTTGGAGAGCTTGGCGTTTTTTGGCTGTAAGGCTGACCCACTCCGTAGGAGAGCCCATCCTTTCTTCTCTCTGGGCCATGGCCTCACCCAGTCTACTCAACAACACCTTCTGAAAGTGAGCTTCAATAAAGATCATAGATTTATCAGAAATAGTTATACAACACATCCTGTATATACTTTTATATTGGAGATAATGGACAAAAATCACTCAGAATATATAAATTCAGAATTCTGCAAGTGCAATCTGCTTTGCGATTTGTGCCGAGGAGGAAAAATTTTCAAATCTAAAAATAAAAAAGTCAAATATGTGATGATTCTTAGAGGGCGGTAGCGGCTCAGTTTAGAGAGTGGCCATCCATCGACCGTAAGGTCAGTGGTGTGTGGCCTGTCTCCTGGTCATAAGCATAAGTGTCCCTGAGCAAGACCCTGAACCACCCAACTCCAACCCCAGCTGTTGCACAACCCAGTGCACATCTGAGCAAACCAAACCCGGTAAAAATTTGGAGGGGCTGTGTCAGGATTGGTAACCTGTGCCAGATCAAGATGTGGACCACACAATCTGCCATGGTGACCTCAACTTAGAAGCAAAGCCGAAAGAGAAAACAATTTGATGATTTGTACATACAGTATATGCACGATAAACGATTGATATTCCATATTTACCACCCAAGTGCCCTCGACCAGCTCCCAGAAGATTCAGAAGGATGTGCATCCGCTGGATGCCTCTTGATGTCAGTCCATCAGGGTCCCTCAGCAAAGCCACAGCTTTTTGTATGCATGACCTCACTAAGGATAGGCTGTGGAGGTGGGCTCTATCTGCCTGTATCCAAAAAAACCCCAAAACATTATTTTGAGCAATGTTAAAAACATAGATTTTGTTTAAAGAACATACGTTTTCTATACCTGAGGGTGTTGTCTTTCCATCACAGTTTCTCCATCTTCATGGCGTTCTAGTAAAGTTTAAGAATATTGTTTATTACACATTAAAATCAATTTCTTTCCTATTTGTAATATAAACACACTTTTAAGTATAGGTTCTACCTGATTGCGCAGGGTTGAGTAGACTACTAATGAGAGTACCACAGAAGCTGTACAGGTTCAGACTCATGTCCTCTGAATCCCTCAGGTCATCAATATGCACTGAATTCCAGACTCCTTCGATGCAAAAGACAAAATAGGGTTTAAATGTCATCATTCATAGACATAGCAGTCATCAAATAACTGCATTTCAATAATTCCCATATTCCAGCTCACCTCCTTGGAAACCAATGTAGCGAGACTGACTTGAGATCCTAGATGCCTTCACAATGAAAATCACCCAACAGGTGTGATCCTCAAGTGACATCAAGTAATTCATGGTACAGTATCTGTGAGCAGATCGTAAACACACTTGAAAGACTTGTAATGTACTGTTATTGACTGAGCCTGCATAAAATCAGATCTGTTCAGGAGCCCAGAATCAAGCCTTACTTTGCTGACGCTATGAGCTCATCACTGTTTCGAGTTTCCTCAAGGTCCATCTGGATTAACAGAATGTGAAGAGAGTGGCAAGCATCCTGGAGGAAGCCCCTGGCAGAGAGAGGTTTATAACAGCGAGGTTAGAAATTCAATTAAAAACACACACAGTGGTTTTATCAGTATAGTTACTACCTTATCTTGTTGTAGAAAGAGACCTCGGTGTCAAACTGGTGGAGCGAGAGCAGGAGGATGCTGTGTGTAGGCAGTGCCAAAGAATGGGCTATAACCTTGACATCTGCTCTGGTTAACAAGCTGGAGAATGTAGTTATCTGTGCAAAGCCACAAGCAGACACTGACATTAACAACAATGTGTAAAAGATTATGGAGGATTTATGAAAACAAAATTGGATCAGGGATTTGTGGCTTACCTCTAGAAACCTGCTGCACTCCTGATACATGTTCAGCCAATCTTCCAGGAACTCTCTGAGTGAATGGTGGTGCTGTTGTTGAAAGTACATCCTCTGAAGTTCCACCTTCTCTTGGTTTGCTAGGTCTGAATACTTGATCCTCAACACAGCATCAGGAGTTGCACAGTTCAACAAGAAACCTTTGGCTAAATTGAAGATTTCTTCTTCCTCATTCTCCCAAGCAGACCCAACATTGTTTTCTGTCTCCATTAACTCTTCACTGACAGCCATCACAGTGTTTTCATTATCACATACCTCAATGGATTTTCCATCATTCTTTTCCACTGAAGCAATTTCTTGCTCTTTTTCAGCACTTTCCATGTCCATTGCATCATCCAACCTGTTATCATCATTGAAGGTTGCCTCTTCTTGTCCATTAGAAACAGTTTCAAGTGCTTTATTTGATTCATCTTCTTCCAGTGAGGCATGTTTTTCATCTCGCTCATGTGTTTCTGAAGTGTTTCCAGTTTTGTGTGCTCTGCTTCCTATCGCTTGCAAGACAGCACTGGCACAGGCATCACTGTGGAAGCCAGCAAATGTGTCAGATAGCTTAAAATCCTTCATGGCCTCACCTGAGAACTCCTTCACCCATTCCTTCAGTTTATGGAGAACCCTGAGCTGCCACGGTTCCAGATCAGTACTCCTATCCACCCTGTGTTTTTCAAGCCTGTTGATGAGTGGCACAGGAAAGTGCTTGTAGACTTTCTTCTGGTCCTCTACTACCACCAGTCTAAAGTTTGTATGGACACGACATTTGACCCTATGGGAGCCAAGACCTAGATCAACATATTGCTGCCTGCTGAGGTAAACATAGTACTGGTTCAAGGCATCGTACAGGCTTTCATAAAGATTTTGCATATTGAGCAGAATGACTGTGCGCCCTGTTTCCATGCATGTTTTCACGCGATTCACATTACGGCAAATTTGGGCATATTCCTGGTCTTTTGGGAAGCCTGAGCCAAAGATGATTTCCGGTGGTGTATAGTGTCCTTTGGAAAAGACTTGTTGCTGAAGGATATTAAGAGCTGCATTGTTAGTGGTCAGCAAAAGGAGGTAACGGCTTTCCTGGTTAGCGTCATGATCGAGATTCTTCTTCACCATTTGCAGTGTGCTTGGTCTGGGAATTTCTGTAAGGTTTTGAAGAACCTCGTGGAAAAATATGACAGGATCAAAGCCCTCTGGCTGCCCGCTGAAGTTACGCAAGATGCCTTCTACCAGCTGTCCACCATCTGGTTCCTTCTGTGTGGATTTGACTGAGGCAAAGAGCATTTTGACTAGGCTATAATAATCCCTTAGTCCAAAAAACTGATTCTTTGAGGTCTCATTACAAATGCTCAAAAAGGCTTTTGCCAAAGACGGGAAGAGGTGTTTGATTTTCAGGAGAATTTGGTTGGAGGATGAACAAATTCCCTTTGCAGTTTCCACGAGCTCATCCTCACTTGGATCCCATCTGGAAACAAATATTCCTCTGTTCATCTTTGCTGGGTCAAGAGCCCAGTTGGAGATCCCAACAAAACCGACCTTCATGTGTGGATCTGGCTTGTCATTGTCAATGCACCCGTCTTCCAAGAGAGGATGAAGGGTCTTCAGGGGCATCTGTGGAGAATCTTCTGCTAGTCCTATCTCATCCAGGACCACAACTGACACGTACTCATCCATGTTTTTGTCTTTCTGGAAACGGGCACAGTTCCTAAATGTCCCTATGATACCCTCAGGACTTGAGTGAGGACTGCACTGGAAGGAGACCATATGAACTTCCTTGAGATGCTTGAATAGTTCACAGTGGGAGTTCTGGCCCTGCATGGCATCAGCAACCACTGTCTTAGCAAGTGACTTAGAGCTTCCTGGCTTACCAACCAGAAAGAGTGGGATCCTGAGCTCAATGCAAACCACCATGAGAAACACATTCTCTTTGAGTGCATTGTTTTTGGCAATGGTTTCCCGTGTCTGTATGTTCTGAAGGAAGAAGTCTTGACAGGATGAAATCTCTGCCTGCAGTGCTGCTGAAGAGCGGAAATTCTCTGGAAAGTGCCTGCAAATTACAGACAGGTACTCCTCTTTGGCCACTAGAGACGGGTAGTAGCAGATTCCAACTGCAAGAATCAAGCACTTTAATGTTTTATAAGCCTCACTGACACAAGAGCAGTTGCTGAAAAGGACGTCACTATGCTGGTAGAACCAAACAAGCACTTTCATAGACCTCTCCACATCTCTGAGACTCACAAAACTACATTCATTTTTTCGACTTCGCATGTATTTCTGGGAGGCTGCCAGCACATTTGAAATGATGTCCACGCAGGTCACTGGTAAATGATGGTCACTAACTTTCTTCAGAACAATCTGTTGGATGTAGGACATTTCAGTTGAATCACTCAACTGACCAAAATCCCACACCAAAGAAGCCATGCTTGGAGGCAGAGGATGGACTCTGTATACCAGCTGCCTCAGAGGCACTTTGCCAAGGCGGTCTTCTGTTTCATCTGCCCTCACCCGATATCCCAACCCTGCGCGTTCCAAACGTTCAACCATTTCAGGTGAGTGCTTCCTGTAAGGATTGCAAGCAGCTATAATTTTTAAGCCACTGTCTGCCTTCAAAGGTGTCCCTTTCACTGACTGGTCACAGAGGATTTCCTTGATGGCAAAAATGGCCTCTGTGGTGTTGGCTTCGTCAAAGAACAAAATTGTGTCTAGTTTGTGGATTCTACGGTTTGTCTCAGCAAGGACCTCTGCTTGCCTCACTTTTCTGTAGATCATTTCTGCTGTTGTTCCACCATGTACCTTGACAAGTACCATGTTCTGTACTGGTCTTTCCTCCCTCTGAAGAGCACAAAGAAAACTGACTAATCTGGTTTTTCCACAGCCAGTCTCTCCCATGATGACAACTGGAATTCCACAACGGAACCTCATGTGTATGGCCAACATCTTCATGACATTGTCAGCAGTGATTTCATACGTAGGGTCTGGATCAAATCCCTTGTCCTTCATTCCTTTACTTGCACCAACAACACATGAAATCCTTTTGATTTTGTCTGCCCGTGGCAACTTATCAAAGTCTTCAGTGAGACAGATCCTTTGTCGATTCAAACCTTGGTAAAGTTCGTGCGACATCACGTCCTCTATCAGGACCTTGTTGCTGTGGGGATCAAATGCACTAAGTGTGTTTCGCCACTGACGAGTCTTCACATTAAATCCAAGAAAAGACATTGAGAATCGGTCTGCATTAAAGAAAATGTACGGATGAGACTCATTCTCCCAATGCTTACGAATTGTCAGACGGGCAAGAAGGTCATCTTGCAGTCTGTTTTCAACGTACAACGTGGGACTTTCGTCAGATGTGATCAGAGAGGGTGAGGCAAAATCTCTTGCCATTCGAATCATAAACTTCACAATGAAGCCCTTGAAACCAGGTAACTGGTCAGCCAGAAAATCTGGATCACAGAAAACAGAGTTCTCACAGTCTTTCAGTTGCACATTGAGGAACCAGGAGAAGTTCTTCAATTCACCCCAAGATGGATCTTCCATTCCACAGTATGTCAGGAAATGTTTGAGACAATCAATGGGATCCCCAGTTCGTGATCCTTCCTGATATTTAAAATGATCCAGATTCTGGTTGTTACCATATCGCTTTAAGTACTGATAGGGTCTTTGAATCCCCTCAGAGCAAAACTCCTGATCATCCATGAGTGGATCAAAGGTCTGTTTTGTTGACATCTTTTGACTGATCAACAGTACCTCTCTTGGAGATCTACAGTGGATGGTAGGCAGGATGTCAAGAAGTCCAAGCCTCATCTGTATGTGCAAATTAAAAAACTTGACATTATTTATTTCAGCCAGAAATAATTTGGAAGGTTTGCATTGCCAAAGATACAGAACATTTAATTTTAAACCTCATGACTAAAATTGACCAGTTTTTCATAATTATTTAAGCAATGATTGCCAGTTCTGAGAAACGTAGGACTGGATTGTGAAAAAAACATTGGTACCTCTTTTGGTTGGTTTTGAGGGGCCGTGTATGCTTTCAGGACCTCAACAGTGATCAAGTGAGCTCCATTTCTTCTCCACAGCATGCCATGGCTTTCACTCAAACAGCCCAGAACTAACAAGTGGAACAGGATTTCCTCCAGACCTGTCCGAACCTGGCAGGTAGAGTAAAATAGGAGTCAGACTTTTAAGTACAGCCAACAACAGAACAAGCTTTGTCCAGAGATACTTTACAGTGTACAGTGCTTGCACTACTTACTCCAGCAGTGTCGATGTGCAAGTGGACTGGATCCTGCTCCCTCAGGGATGCCAGTTTCTCTAACAGACTCCTAATCAAAGAGTCTCTATCAATGCATGGTTCAATCAGCCTGATCCTAATATGTTTGGCTGTTGGAGATTTCTGCTGAAACTTCTCAAACAAACGATCCACATACAGGGATTTTCCTTTAGATAAAAAAGACAGTATTTTTACATTGTAACTGAAACCCTCGTTGTGTAACATTTTTATGCAGCAGCATTACTTAAATAGACCTGACTTTATATGTTTTTGTTTGTAGAAAAGTGAAACAGTCTCTAACATTTGCTGTCTTGACACACTGTAGTCTTAGGGCTAATCACTACCACTAGAAGTTGCCAATCTCATATGTTTGAATCCAATACAGTCGGGTTTTGAAAATTTCAATGTGTAGTATGGGTGCACATTATTTGTTTTATACAGAACCGCTTCTACTCTCGCCACTACTTCAAAAACATATTGAAAACAGCGTGCCAACTGGGTTTACCCTTACCAACTGCAGGGCGTGCAGATGACACCATCCAGACTGAGAGCTGAGCTGGAGAAACCAGTCCGACCAAGGTTTGTGGGAATGTGTTTTGTGTGAAGTGGTGATGTAGATATTTCCTGGCAGTCTCTGCTGTCAAGCTCTCATTAGCCTGTATTTTTTCACTGCTGAAGAAAGAGGGCACATACTTGTGCTGGTGGACAACCGGGCTGACTATTACCAAACGATAACATGGGTTGGCGCTTCTCTCAAGAGCATCAAAGAGCTCCCCCAAGGCTACACTGACATCATATCCCAGCAGGCCCGGATTAACAAGAGAATAAATCTTCCGACATTTTTTTCTGGAGTCCTGGCTGAGAGCTCGACGGAGAAAGATCTCCACCTCTTCTTCTGTGGTCTCTTCTCTGCAAACTAAAACCTCATCAGAAGTAGGCAGAGGCTGCACTGGACTCTTCATGTAGAAAGACAGGGTGGTGGTAAAAACTTCCGCACTTGGACAAAGCACAAGATTTGGCTTTCCTTCTTGGAGAACTGGTGGGAGGTTCCTGACTATGTGTTGCTGGTTCATGTTAGAAAGGCATGAGAGAAAGTTGGCCAGAGTTGAGATGTCTAAGTACTCACTGAGGTACTGTGACATGTCTTTCTTGAATTGTATCCAGAGGTTTTCAAGACTGCCCTCATCATGATTCCTGGTGTAACATGTGTGATTGTTATCGAAGTTCATAACATCATCTTCTTCATCACCTGAAGAAAATTGCATTAAATCATGAGCCTCTTCTGTGTCCACTTCAGTGTGTGCTGGTGCAGCTGGGGTTAGGTCCATAGAAGGTTTGTCATATTGATCAGCATTTACCTCACCAGATTCGTCCAGCTTTGAGGTCATACTTGCTGCATTAGCGTAAGCGAGTCTGACATCAGCCAGAGTACAGTGAGGCTTTATAGGAAAAAGAAGATGCCATAACTGTTGAGAGGCTGATGACTGCTGTTGGCAAACTTTGTGTATCCAGTGACACAGGTAGACCATCTGTTCTGAGGTGAAGTGATTCAGCAAGATGAACCTGGAGCGCATGTCACTGATGAAGGAGCACCATTCTTTCTGGCAGCTATCCATGGAGTGAGCCAGCTTTTGCAGCTGCTGGGTGAGCTCACCGTAGTACAGCATCTCTTTACCCCCTAAGGATAAGAAGAAGACTTGGATGCACGGTTGTTGCTGTGCACAGCATTGGACCATGGCATGCCATTTCCTAAAGAGCAGGTTGCCAGATGTTTGCATATGAAGGAGGATGGTGCCAAGTCTCTGAACTCCTTCAAATACCTGCCGTACATGAAAAGACACAATAACCTAGACTTCTTAATATTTACCATCAAAAATGTTAAACATTGTTAAAACATTAAGGTTGTTAGCCATAAAAACTCAAAATTATTTTATGTTATTTATCACAAACCTCTCTTGTTCCATTTAACTGTCTAAACCCCTTAGATCAAAGTTGTGGTATTACTGTACATTTAATTGTTATGCGTCAGCACTTTTATCAGTATTATTTTCAGTGTTTCCCACAAACAAGGGCCAAGAAATTCACTGTACACTTTCTGCTCAGCGTTAAACAGCAACTAAAATACCATTACTCTGATTTGCAGCCAAACTTTGCTTAGAAAGTTTTGCATTTAAGCTTCAAATTCAAAATGGCCTTTTAAAAACACCACCGACCTCTGTGAACCTGTTGACTTGTTCTCTGCCGTGCTCCCCTTTGGACGACATTAGCATGAGTTTATTCTGGAGCTCCAGCAGGTCTTCAAGCTTGTAGCTCTTCTCCTCTCTGCCGCTTACCACTGTGACCTGGACTATGTTCTGTAGACATCTCTACAAACAAGTGGACATCAGAGAGAAGATGCCCTGGCAGTCAGCAAGGTCCTGTACATTGTGTTTGATGGATCCTCTAATGGACAATTGTCCACTTACCTTCTCTGTGTTTTGATCAGACCATCCTAAGTGATAAACTCCGTGAGCATTAATAGAGGAAGCCAGCGAGAGAGAGGACTGCTCCACAGAGCCGTGGGTCTCCTTCAAGGCTTTCAGCCAGCTCAACAGTCGAGTGGACTCTCTCTGCAAAACAATCCCAGCAGAATCACTGTCACCCTGCCACAGCAACAGGCCTTCATGTTCTGCCAACTGATACAGGAAAAGTTCATACCAGTTTGTCCGGTAGCTTCTCGTCTCTACTTTGGGTGTCCCACACCTGCCGGGCACACTTCATGAACTCCTTAAATCCTGCTGTAGGAGAGAGGGAGTAGAGCAGAGGGGCATAGCCCATCACTGCATCATGGAAACAGGCCACCTGATCGATCTCTGTGTCGTTCTCTCCAGCAGATATGGAAGCCAGCTCCACATAGACCTTCACATCACTCATTTCTGTCAAGGGACAAGAAAAGTCATCTTCATCTTCAGTTTGTGTAAGAATAGGTTGATTTTAATTCATGTTCTTTTAAGGTTTAAGGTTGTACTTTTAAGGTTCTCTGTGACCCAGTTGACGAGAGGTTGGCTCGCCAGAAACTCCTCCAGACAGGCAGTTTGCTGCCTGGTGACCGTGGACAGATGCTGTTTGGCACCAAACAAGTCAGGACTCAGAGAACCCAGGACCCTGTGCTTAAAGGTGTCTTCTTTCTGTTAATAATCAGCAGTTGTGGTAATCTAACAGTGTTTGCAGTGTTTTTGAGTTTTAAACATCACTTTTTTTTACCTCCCTGAATTTAATTCTGAACTGTTCTGCTGTGCAAAACCTAATAAATGATTCAACACACGATTACTTATCAATATTTGGATTTGGGACTTTTGAATGCAAATTGCTGTTAAAGACCTTTGACCAGCCTAATGAAAAGTGCATTTGCTTCAGTGTGAAAGATTTAAAAAGTCAATTTTGCAGTTGCGTATACTTGTTAGCATTGTGTTTGGTGTTGTGAAATCACTTTTCACCCTCTACTATTATTCCCATTCTAAACATAACTACAGCATTTATAAATGAAACAATACTGTAAATATTTCTATACTTTTATACATTTAAAAGTTAGAGAACATTAGGGACAATAGCAAAGACAATATTCTTTCCTTTGGGGATCCTACTGGCATAAACTGTATTTGGTTAACTGGACCAATTTGTAAAGTCTAAAACTAAAATGTAAAGTCAAATAGCTGTTACCAGTTGGCACAATGTGTTGATTTCCTTGAAGTTTCCTGAAAGCTTCATTTTTGCAGCAATTTTCAGTATTGCAGTAGCTGCAGCTGCCGCCTCGTGGAGCCGACGATAGTCCTGAATCTGAGCGAGTCTCAGCTCCACCCAGTTCTCCTCCGGTTTGATCCCTTCTGACTCAGAAAGAATCTCCGACATCAGACTCAGCTCGTTTTCCATTAGCTTCCCGTCACCCTGGTCTCCCGACTCCACCAAAACACTATCGAGCAGCTCGAAAGCGATGCTTGCATTTGCGATGGTGGCAGCGTGCTCAGAAAACTTTGTCATCAGAGGATTCCAGATGTGTTCGTAGACCTGTATGAGTGTTACTGGAGCAGGCGTAGAGGAGGACTGCCTTGCTGATCTCAAAGATGCAGCCCTCTTGACCCAGGCAGACAGAATCAGGTTGCTGTTAAGCAGTTTGTGCATTTCTTTGGCCATTTTCAAGACGTTCAGACTGGTTTTATACCAGAGAACCTGGGGAGGACCTATGTTCTTCAGCTTCCCCTCAGCATCGAAGGACTGAACCAGCACCAGTTTGTTTAGGCTCACAGTCTGGAGATCTGCACCGTGCTGCTGCTCCAGAGCTGACATCTCAGGAACTGGTTAAACAAGAACCACATAAAACCACAGCACACAACCAAACTAAAGTGCTATAAGTCAGTACACTTCATGTTGATGATGTGCTCATTTTGACTCTAACTTTACTCACCTGTGATGCTTTCCTTGACCTTTGCTATCATCTTTATCAGTGTATCTATCTGCTGTTTACGCTGCAGGAAAGAGTTCAGATCTTTCTCTCGCTGAGCCAAAATCTCCTCTGCGTCAATAGGAACAGTCTGAGAGCTGGTGTATTTCTTGTCTGTGGAGGACACAGTGCAAATGGTATTAGGGAGAAATGTATATTTAGTAATCACACAGCACTGTTTGTGATGTTGAAACTCCTACACTGCAGGTGAAGCTTCTTAAACTGCACTTTATATTTGAGGCAGCTCTGCATGTCTCTCAGGGCGACGTGTCCTTGAAGCAGAGATTCCACCAGAGACTGCACTGCAACCACACAGCTGTGGACAACCTGCCCTGCATAGTCATCCACCTGGATCGACATCCAGTCACCTGGGCCAAACCAAGGACAACATGGCCATTATGAAACATTAAAATGAACTGAGTAAATAAGCTTAGGTGTCAGAAAAGACTGAAATAAACAATTAAATTTTGTACCGTGAGAGAGCAAGTGGTTAATGGCAGACTGTGGACTGAGCAGCTGGACCACTATGTCGCCACCAAATCGCACTGCTGACTCCACCACAACAGTGGACACAACGGCAACGGGAAGGTTTTTCTCCTTAGAGACGAGACCCAGCATCAGGTCCCCCTCCTGCTGTCTCTAAAATAAACACACATGTACAATTTATGATCCTTCATGAAGTTAAACACCGGCTTCATTAGTACTGCTATTTATTGTTGTCATAACTCAGGAATGAATTAAAAACCTGAAAATGGCTTCAGATCATTTTTAACAGGAAAACGTGGAAAAACCTCAGAACGAGCAACAGAGAAAATATTGCATTTTTGCATGCAAGTGAGCAACATAGTAAATTTACAGTATAAGCCACAGAAATGAATGGTTTAGTCCATGAAACATTTAATATCGTCGCTAAGCAGAAGGTCACATAAAAGGTTCTTTATGAGAGGCCGTAATCTGCAAATGCTTGTTTTTTTCACTATTTCTGCCGCAAAAACAGTTCAAATACAGCAGTTTAAGAAGCTTCCTCAGAACATCTGGATGAGAGGACGTCGTGAAAGGAGCCACAGTGCTGTCAGAGCACGTGACAGCAAGACACGATTCAGACAGTGTTTGGAAATGATCATTAATACATACCTGGCATATCGTCTTAATCGCAGACTGACACAGCTCGTCGAAACAGGTCTGTACAACATCATGGCTTCTCCTTATGGCTGCCAACGTTGGTTCAAGGCAGCACACCAGTACTTTATCCTCCTCAAATAGCTGCAAAGGAGAACAAGTCAGATGTGCTGTAAAGAGAAAGCATCTACACACCTGCAGGTAGATTTCTGCTTGACCTCAGGTGTCACTGCAAACAGAACAAATAATGTTTTACACAATACCATCACTGACCTGGGAAATTCTTTTCTGCAGGTCTTTTTTGATCCTCAGCTTCCAACAAGATGAAACTTCCTCAACGGAGCATTCTACCCGGAGCAGAGCATCCCACATCTAAAATTTCAGCACACTTAGTATTGAAGAGCCGTAACATGATAAGCCGGGTTTACATGCAGGACTTTAGAAAATAAAAATGACTCATGATGCCTTAACTATATGTTGCCAAAACCATCTGCAGCACAAACTGTGTGGTAAGGGGACAAATTATGACTGATTATGAGCTGCTACTACTAAACTAAACTACTGACAGATCTTGCATTGACCTGTGTACCTCAATTTCCTTTGGGTAGCTGAGGGATTTTGATGTTGTCAGAAGAGGTTTTTGCAGCAGTTCATCTCTCCAATCACTGACTCCCTGCTGCACGGCCTGTTGGTTCTGCAAGAACTGCTGCTTTAAAGTCTCGAACCCATCCTCTGTGGACTTGAAGAGACACAAAAAAAAAGGTAATTAATTGGAGTAAATGACACTTAGTGAAGCAAAAGTGAAGAGATTGTTACCTGTTTTTGCAGTGCAGCTTCCACAATCTCGGCCAGCTTCAACACGAGCTGGTAGGACAGGACTGCTGCCTGGTACCACGAAACAAGTCTCACAAATCTGCATGTGCTCTTCGCCACACTGATGCTGCTCATCAAGGCAGACTCGATATTTCCACATTCAATCATTCTGCAGACACACAGCAAGGGTTAGAGGAAGCACAACGCATCAGGGACATGTGAGGAGTGTTTCAAAGGGCTTTACCTGTCCTTCTCTTTGTCGACCTTCAGCAGGGCTTGGGTCAAGGCTTTCTCAGTGAGCTGCAGGTAGGAAGAACAATGCTGATCATTTTTAATCTAAAACATTGGTAATTCAAATGTCAAACATATTAATGCTTTCACCTTGACAATTCCCTCTGCTTTGTTTAAATTCTTCGGGTCTCCACATGTCCGGAGCCTGTACAACACACTCTGGATTAGGTGCTCTGCAGGGACTTCCATCAGGTCTGAGAACTCAGAAAGATCCTCAAATGCTACCAGAGACAACCAGCTGATCAGAAGCAGAGGCACCTCCTTAGTCATAGATTGATGGCTCTGGACCAAAGACAGCATCCTCCTATGGAGAAAATCAGCTATATCAGCAAAAACAATATCAGCTTTTCAGAAAAGCAAAGAGAGTTAAGCTGGTTTGGAAAAACCCACTTTCTTTTGTCAGGGTGGGACTGTAAATTCTCCCTGAAGTTGCTGAAAGCAACGCTGTTAAGTCCTGACCAGTTCTCTTCCTCCACAGTTGGACCCACTTTAGTCGCGTCGGCTCCTGGCTCTCGGAGTCTGAGGAGCAGGGGGACGAGCAGCACGACCTCTGACACCGTGAAGTTAGCGCACAAGTTTATCAGACCCAGCACGGTACTAAGGACAGGAAACAGAGCCATGTGAGGATGTGTTACACAGAGGTTTGAATCATCCCGGCCAAGAGAAGTTCATGCTTACAGTTACACTCAGCCGGGGTCCTAGACTCTGGGGGAGAATTGAGGCTCCCCCCAAACAAACCCCAGCCCCCCACCCCCCATTACTGTATGTATGAGCGTCCCAGTTACAGGAGTGAGTGTCCTGACTAATGACATGCAGCTGTCAGTCAGCAGCAGTACCGGTACAGCTCCTCTGGTTCAGGGGTTTAGAGGCAGCTGCAATGCAATGTACAGTGGGTTTTGTTTGGATGTGAGGTTTTAGGGGTTTTTTAGTTGTTATAAGACAATGAGCACTTTGCCCCTATTGATACAACCAACATATCTATGAGTTTTTGGGCAAATTATCAAAACTGTTTTGATATATAAAAATATTTATCTAAAATCTAAGCATACTTCTTCAGCACTACAATCCATCCATTTATTATCTATAAGAACTTATCCTGTCCAGGGTCATAGGGGGGTGGAGCTTATCCCAGCTGTCATTGGGCGAGAGCTAGCGTCCACTAAGAGGCACATGGCCATGAAACCTTCTGAATCATTTGTTTTTCAAACCTAAGAATTATTTTGACACTACTTTTATTTTGGAAAACTTACTGTTGTAAATTTGGGAACGAACTCAACAACTCGTCCAGGTTCCTTTTGTCCATTGCAGTCTCTGAGGACATCAGGTAGCACAGCTCAGCCCAGCCTTTCACTCCCAGGTTGATGTTAATGCTTCTGGTGATCATGAACACAGACAGGCCCAGGACAAGTGGGTTGGTGTCTGGTTTGGTGGTAGTCTGGCTTTCTGCTTTTAAGAGCTGGACCAAATGGTCAGAGATCAGCTCGGATGTCTGTAATTAAAAAGAAAAAACTCTTGGTTATTGGTTTGGAAAGCCATCATTGACTTTTCTCTCTTCTTGGGGCACAAACCTTGACCACAGGAGGCAGTGAATTGTCTGGGTACTCCACCCTTTCATGTGCAGAACCAAGACTTGTTGTAAAATGCCTCAAAATGTCACAAAGCTTCTCAGTGCTCTGTTTGTCTGACGGGGTACATTTCTGGAAGATGCTGTCAAGCAGAGTTCTGGCTGAGGCCTGCCAGGCATTGGAAACCGCCACACCAGGTTTCTTCCAGCCGACAGCTTCAGCAAAACTACTTTTCCAGGAACTGCCCTCCTGACAGCTGATGAAGCCTTCATAAAGGTGCAGCTCTGGATGAAACACAGGCAGGTCTGTGATCAGTTTATCTGAAAAGACACAGTGGGACGACTGAAGCCAAACAGTTGGATGCCTCACCTTTAACACTGGGATACGGTGGGATTAAAATGTGTCTCCTGGCCATCTCTACGATGTCTTTATTTCGTCGTTTTACACCAAACCCATATAACAACCACTGTCCTCTTGGCAAGTCCTTCTCTTCCATGGAGAACCTTGCTTCCACCAAATAGCCATCCTGCTTTAGTCCACTGAACAGAGAATAATGTTAGAATAGTAGTTTTCCTTAAGCTAAAACGAAAACAGCAGTGCAGCGTCAAAGCAACACAGCAGTGGTATAGTCTCCCATTTTTCAGCTCCAGACTTCAGCCGGTTGGATTCAAATTGAAAAGACACATTCACACTGATTGGACATTGTTGTACTGTTCGCAACAGATAACCACACCTGGATGACTAAAACCCTTCTCCGACACTGTGCAGAGAGCAGAGGGCTACAATCCCACATATACAAGCAAAACCACCAGGGACTTTTGTAGTGACAAGCAGTGGATGTGGAGGATTTGTTTTACAGCCTCACTTTATTTTGAAATGGCAAAAAGAGTAAAACAACAAATGTTGTCGCAAATTTTTTATCAGAAATTAATCAAAGAAGATTCATGGGGTGGGAGTGGCTCAGTTGGTAGAGTGGCTGCCTACCGACCATAGAGTCCGAGAATCGCGCCCCGCTCTTCCCGACCACATGTCAGGAAGGGCATCCGGCGTCAAAAAAAAATCAACATGTCAAATGATCTGCTGTGGTGACCCTGAACTAAGAGGATGAGTCAGGGCTGTGTCCAAAATCTCCCCCTGCTCCTTATATAATGTTCACTTTACTCAATAGTGAGCAGTCGATTGACATTTTGAACACTCAGCTTAAACTCACTCAACACAGCTGTTTAAGTCGCGTGATGGTCATTTTCTCATCTCATCTCTAAAACATCGTGGGCTTGTATTCTACTTTTAGTTTTGCATTGTGGGATCATTTGAGTGCACTACATAGTGCATAGATTTACACACTGAACGTTTGGACACACTGTCTAGTGAGTAGGGGAGACTTTGGACAAAGCCTAGTGGAAAGAGAGGAGCCGCAGGCGATGAGAGAAATAAAGCTGGTAGTTTTAGTAAGTTAGTTTTTATTTTTGTGCTCTGCATTTTAATATATATGGTAAAGGTAGGTGTGTAAATGCGCCTCACTGTTGGTTTTTAAAATATGAAGTGGGTCTGCTGCAACTTTTAGAGGTCATACTACCTGTCATTAGACCAAAAACATAAAATGTGCGTTTATTTCCTAACGTATATCGTGCAACTGCCATTTATTCCAGCATTGTTGTTCGTTTTTAGGTTTTAGGTTGTTTTGCATAGGCTGAGTTTGAATTCGTCTTTGCGGATTGAGGCTCACAGTCACAGGAATGGTTGGTTATACTGGGAGTTCACTGATTCATTACATGCATTGTGATGCATTGTGGTTTGTGGTGTCCTTATTTAAATTTGGTTGTTTTGTTTTTATTAAATTGCTGTTATGGCAGTTCACCCACAGTGGTTGCTGTGGCGTCGTTATTGAAATATTAGCTGGGTATTTCAATACATCCAATTTCAGTAGTGCTAATCAGAGGTGAACACCCTCAAGTTAGAGTGAAAAGTCCAACTTCAATCTCATGTATTCAGTGCAGAGTCACAACAATGGAAACCACATCACTGTTTGTTGCACATTATGATCAGGACTCACACAAAATGTGTCATCTCAAGGGGCAAACACCCTCCTCCATGAAACAGCAGGAGTGTGTCCTTTTCCTGGTTGAATCGAAACCTTTTGTCAAGCACAGCGTAGATGTGAAAGGCGAACATGGAGGCACCAGGTGGAGGCATTGGGCTTTGATCCCTGTGAAGAAACAACAAGACACGTTGACATGGTCAGATTCGTCCCTGGCGGAACAAAAGTGTTAGTGTCACTCGTACCGTGTGACTTGGGATGCTGTTGTGGTTTTATCTGCTGGTTTGTAGGCGGCAGTATTAAACTGTTTCCCACTGCCCACATCTCTAGACACAGCTTGCGCATACGACATGGTGGCACCTCTGTCAGCCTGGGACTCTGAAGGGTTCCCCGACCCTCCTGCAGAGGCACTTGCCTCTTTTGACTGCTTCTCTTTTTGCTCTTTGGCTGACTCTGCTCCATCTCCCTCTGGATTTTCATTTTGCTCTAATGGAGTCTGAGCAGGTTTGTTGTCCTGCGGCGTGGGTTCAGGTGTGAGCTCGTCTTGTTTCTGCTGTGTCTCTGCAGCTGTGTTTGTGCCAGGCTGGGTTTGTTCGTCTTGTTCGGTCTGTGTCTCTTCGTCTTTCTGTTTAACAACAGGAGTTTGCGTGAATTGGTCTCTTGTCGCTTGAGTGTCAGCCTCCACCATCGTGACACCGCTTTCTTTCACGTTGCCTTCAGCTTGTGGATCTGCATCTTGTGTTTCCAAAGGGTCCTGGTTCTGGCTGCCAGTTGGCTCTGTGACCGCCATCGTGCTTTTTTCAGAGTTTTCATCTTTGACATCTTGCACAATGCTCTTGTTTTTTCTTTGACGTGTTTTTTTCTTCCTGTCTCTCTTGGGAATGCTCGTGCTGGTATCACCTGGTCCTTGCTTCTGGAATACACATAAACATAATCTTTAACTCTCTGGATAAAATAGTACGAAAACATTTTCTAAAAGCATGAAATCTCTACCTTCTTTCTCCTTCGGGGTCTTTTGGTAGCAACATCCTCCTTTTCCTTGGTTCCAGATTGAGAACCAGAGGCACTGTGGAGGTTTCCTGCGCCCTTCTCCATCTGTGGGGACTCGTGTCTCAGGGGAGTCCCTGTTCCTTTTTTTCTGTCACTAGACACACACACTCATTGTAAGTTTCTGATGCCCGTTCACTACAAACCCAAAAAACTAAACTCAAGTAAAGTGCAAAACTTGCCGAAAAGGCTCCTCAGCCACAAAATACAACTACATGCTCTAAAGTTTACTTTACTTTAGCTACAAAAGTACCAGTATTCCACTAAGAAAGTGATCTCTCTGGGCATGACTCTGAGTGAGTTACTGATAAAAAGTACTTTTAACACATTTGAACTTGATCCCGATGATGACATGAATGAACAAGTCTACTACAGATTTGATCCACAAGCGCCTCATAAATAACGTTTCGGCAGAAATCTAAAATGTTCAGGCTTTTTCAAGTATAATTCATGTACAGTATTAAGAAAACCTCTTCAAAAACAACATTCATTTCTTCTATTCCCTAACCAACACTTTAGTTAGTAGCGATTAAAAAAGCAAATGTCGAAGGTTTCACAGCACACAAACCTATTTTACAGTTGTGCCATAAACTGCAAACTTTAAAAAGTGATTTTACTTGACAAAGAGACACTTCAGTGTTATTACAGAGACTTGGAATGTGAGAAGAGAACCAGCAGCAGGTGAAGGTACAGCTGATTCTAACACTGAATGCACTGACAGCTGCTTAGAGATGGGTCCTTTCGTCTTATCCCGTGAGTTCAGGGTCGCCACAGCGGATCATCGTCCGCATGTTGATTTGGCACAGTTTTTACGCCGGATGCCCTTCCTGACGCGACCCTCCCCAATTTCTACCGGGCTTGGACCGGCACTGCACAGCTGGGGAGGGGAATTGGCTGTTAGGGGTTCAGTGTCTTGCCCAGGGACACTTTGACATATAGCCAGGGCCGGGGATCGAACCACCTGTGGTCCGTAGACGACTGCCTTTACCAACTGAGCTACAGCCGCCCCTTGACAGCTGCTTAGAGATACAGTTCAGTAATTTTATTTTGAAAATCTGCTTCAGGAAATGAACTAAAGTGGATCAAATGTACTTCCCACCTCTAAAGACATGTAATACACCACAATCAAAACACACTAATACAACTATAAGTGCCTGAGCTAGTTTCAGATGTTCGGGATTCACTTTAGTCCTTTCACAGTAACTCTCCTGTAAAAAGCTGCACGATCAACACGCTTGTGCTAGTGAAAAAGGACATTCCAGACAGGAAACGTCATCTTGTTGATCAGTTTTCCTACCTGTTTGTTTTCCGAGCCCAGGCTACAGATGATTCCTACAAACAACTGCTGAAATCCTATGTGAACGTTCAGTGAGTCTGCTGCAACCTCCTACTTTAATTGAAGGGAGCGTCGACAAATGGATCCACTACTGTGAGACAGGATGCTCTCTCTCAACATAAAGCCATTTTTTTCTCCCAAAGTAAACGTGTTAATTACTGAAATATAAATTCATGGGATAATCGCATTGAGCACAGTCTGTGTCGTGAAGGAAGACACTGACAGAGATTTTTTTTCGTTTTGAATCCACTGACTCATTTGTGGACAGTCCCTGAACAAATGGAAACCGTTTCAGTTTCATTTCTCTCAGACTAAGACTCAAATGAGAAACTTATGCCTTATCTCAGTTTTTTAGAGTTATTATACTAATTATGTTTTGCTCATTCTTGTAGTGTTTTATTATTTGCAGTGTGTCTTCAGAATGTTTAAAAGTCACATTAGGCACATTTTATGTGCAAAAGCCCAAACATTTGGTTAATACATAATTGACATTAAATTGAGTTTGTCCAAACTACTGTTTTTTTTTTTATATAAAATGCTTTTTTAAAATAGCAGTAATATTTCAGTAGTGTAGTGCATGTGTGGCTGTAGTTTTATTGTATGTGACACTGTTGTAAACCAAAATTTTTGTAAAATCTATTTGAAAACCTTCTCTGAAGATTTCACTTTCAGATTCAAGCAAATGAAAACCCAGAACCTCAGGTTTCCTGATTCCTGATGAAGTTCTACAATAGTTAAATGAAACCCCCTGTTTCATACAATGTGATGCCAGTGGCAGGATGTAGTACATTTACTAAACAAACAAAAAGTATTTGGGGTACTTGACTATATCCAATTCAAATTCTTTTAGGCCAATGGGAAAATATTTATAAAAAAAAGTCCAAGTGCAGGGGCAACATTGTTACCTTTATTTGACATCCGTTGTTGCTTCTCATTTAAAAAAAAAAAACCTCATTAGGCCCGTTAACGTCATCAGCCTGTACACTGGAATACGAACATACGATGAGCTTATAAAACGTGTCTCATTCAACTATTAAACTAAACCACAAAAACAGTAACACGTGATTTCCAGACTTACAGACACATCAGTAATGATAACACAACAAAGTATAATAATAAAATATGAAAACTGCATACGAGATGAAGAGAAAGTGTTTTTGTGGATTTTATTTTGAGAAAACAAACAAACCATCTCAGATAAATGTACAAATCCTACAGTGATGCCTGAACATGTTATTCTGATTACTCACTTCAAACAATATATGAGAAAAGTATATTCATAAAAATAATACTAATCACAGTTTCAGCCACATGAGAAACCATCAGTACCTTCAGACTCCTCAGCATCTTAAAAATGTGTGATAGCTGGGAGCCATCTTATGGGAAAACGGAGTATAACATCTCCTCATCATGAATTATTGTCAAGTATTTTAACCCAATTTCAATGATCCGCTGTAATGACCCTGAACTCACGGGATAATCCGAAAGGACAAAAATGTATAAAATTTCACTGGGTAGTTGCCACAACATGAAACATATTTATGACTAATAAATAATATTTGATGGATTAGTCCAGTGAGTAAACACGAAGGAATAAAGAGCAGTTTATAAGGTTTCTGTCCTGCTTGTGGTCCTGTTTTGTGTTGCCTACACATAGAGAAAATGGGCTCCTGGGCACAAACAGGTAAAATATTCATATTTTTTAAACTTTAAACATGTTCAATTGCAGACTGTACCTAACTTTCCTGCCATAAACATCACATTACTCAGAACTCACACCTCAGTCCTGTGAATGTGCAGGTGTCTTGATTCTCCGAACCACCACCCTGCTTCTTCTTCCCAGAGGTCGACCCCCAGCACCAGCGGCAGACGCAGGGGGCAGTGACCCCCCTGGTCTGGGCTCACCACGGTGCGCGGCAGGGTTCCTCCCTGATCGCACGTCCTCCACGAAAGCCTCCACTCCATCAAACTTGGCGGTCAGCTCTGCGAGATGCTCCTTCAGGGCATTAAACTCCTTGTAGAGATGTCCCAGGGCATCTGACAGGGGCTGGATCCTGAAGGACGGACCAGACAAAGCAGATTTCCTCACGCCAGAGTTATAAAGAGGCAAGAAGAGCTAAACGACTTATAAATGACTTATAAACGTGAACTTAAGTCTTCACCTTCCGTAGTCTGGCAGCACAGTACTGTGGCCGTGCAGCAGCAGATCTTTGACCTGCGTCACAATGGCATATTTCCAGTTGTCTAACACCAGCGTGAGGTTGGCACATGTTCTGGTGTTCACTCTCTCTGCTGCATGAGTGTAAATCCAGAGAGAACCAAAGTGAAACAGCAACACAAACACAAAAACAAGCCATTTTAATTTTTTCAAGCTAATTATCAGAGTTATACTAAATTCCTAGTGTTAAAAACAATTACTTCTGCCTTTGGGGAACAACTCCCAGTATTTACAGTTGGAGGTTTTGTTGAGTTCAGATCAGAAGAAAGAAGGAAAAAAAAGACAGAAATGGATCAGATGATGTGCTTGTCCAAGGAGTTCACGGTGGAAATCTGATAACATTTTGTTAAAAAGTAGAAGTTTGAGTTGCCTCTATAAAATTATTACACCAATAATAAACTATTTTTTTCTTACTTTGTTCTTGCATAAAACCTTACACCAAGTGCTCTAAAGTCACCTAATCCAAAACACGTACAGTTAAACAAGCATAAATAACATAAGATACAAAAGGACAAGAAAAAATACCTGCTGCTACTTTAAAAAACTAAAAATGTGTCCATATGACTCTTCACTCAGCCTTAACAGACTGAAATATTAACTGTAATTATAAGATTTTCACTAGTAAATAACACACAGTTCATTGACCCTCAGAATCTTTCTAATTGAAATGTGCAAAAGGAAAACATAAAAAAGGAAAATACAGTAACATTAAGAATTATTTGCAGCATCCAGTTCTGTAAATGTAACTTTAGTGCTAACCTTCAATCCTGAAATCCCTCTGTGGTGTCTGGAGTGTTCTCGGTCTCTGAGCGGCACACAGAGCCACAGACAGCACCAACACCACTCCAGCCGTCCTCATCCTTAAAACTGGAACCAAGCAGCATATTCTAGAAGGCTGCATTTGCCTTCTATCTTACAGCAGCAAGAAAAAAATCAAGTATTGAACAAGTACCTCAAGTTCTCAGTTGGCTCAGGTAGAGTGTTTGAGTAGATATACTTAGTTGCATTCTAGCGCCTCAAGTACTAAATGCAGTAAATCAAAAGTAGAAAACATACCTGCAGTGAAGTGAGAAGTCAAACAAGCCCATTGTTGCCTTTGAGTGGTCTGTTATCTTCTGAATGGGGAGGGTCTTCAGTCTTCACTCCCCTCTGAGGCTCACACAGACACTGTGTCATGGATCAGGGTTTCACTTCAGTCAAACAGACTTTTTCCTTCAGTCTCTCAACACCCAGTTTCTGTGGATCCAGTCTCGTCAACAATGAAGCTGAACGTTTAGAGGCCACGTTTACCAATGTAACAAAGAACGGGCTCAGAGAGAAGAATGTATTTGTGAAGGCTGCGGGATGACCTCAGTCCTGCGGGGCCTTCGACAGAAGGGTTTGATGTCAATCACGTTCACATTCCTGTTTTTCATCTGTTGTCCATGTGCAGTGGGAATCCAACGGGATCTGAGCAGATGGGGCTCACTTACTCCGGACTTGACCTACCCTGACTGCATGGTGAATACATCAGTCTGCCACAACAGTAAAACCACCTGCACAATCCTGTGCAACATGTTGAGGCAATGGACTCCATGACCTTTGGCATTTGGCACCAAGACCTTGACCCCAACCCCAACCCAAGGTCCTCTTAAGCCCTGCAAGTTTTGAGGGGCCTCTACGGAACAGACCCAAAGTGCGTCCTGGTGCCATCTCTTCTCGAGGTAAATGCAGACACACTGAACTTTCCACATTGTATAAAAAGAAAACCCGATGCAGCTTCTTCCATTACTTCACCGTGCAGTTCTGACACTCACTAGCCCATTGTAGGAGATTTCAGTGGTTTTCATAGTTTGATCCTCATCCAACATGCTCAGATCCTTACGCTGCCCTTTTTAAATTATTATAACTATTTATACCCCATCATGACACCAATATGCGATTATATACTCCTCAATGGTATGTGGAGTTCCTACTGGTTGCGTTGGTTTTAATGTGTCACGATGCCCTGTAGAAGGAAACTGCACTGATACCGGATCCTAAACATCCATGTAGGTCACTTCTACACCAACACAATTAAATTTGCATCTACATGGTGGAGATAACATTTTACTGGTGTTATCATAATTACCACATGGTACGTTGTCCTACATAGTCAGGTGGTTTGTACTGAACATTTTCCTCTACTCTTTAGTTTCTCTTTTGATGTATGACTTCGGCCTTCAGACTTGATTGTAAAACTGTAAGTTTCGAACCACTTTTAATTTATTGGTGATTTAGGTTAATTCAATGTCCAAACAGAAGCAAAAAACATTTTCTGTAATAAGAATTTTTCTTTTATTATTATTTTTTCTCAAATCCAGGTCAACAGCATACAACTTTCAGGAGGAACTGCTGTAACTCCAAGAGCATGCTTGCTCAGCAAACGGCCCCTGGATCAGTAAAAAAGGGAAAGGTCAGTGCTGCCTGTTAGCACAACATCAGCTGAAGAACTCACACGGTGGGAAGAGCAGGGGCAAGTATGACGTCATCGGGCAAAATAAAAAAGTTTTTCCAAAGCATTTTCAAATAAGTCTACAACTAAAAAATATTCTCACTTCATCAATGGAATTACTGTAAAGCTCTTACAAAAAAAGCACACATCATAAATAACAAACTGCAGGCCACAACTCGCCCTCTCAAACAAAAGAGGTCTATATTCCCCCTCCCCAAATTAAACGATTTAATGACTCGCTCAGTTCTACTCGCGTCATTAGTCAAGCCCAAAAAACAAAAAAATTAAATATTAAAAAAAGCCAATGGAGCTCACGTAACTGTGCGCAACAACATGTGCAAAAACCAAATACTCCAGTTAAAAGTATTGATAAAAAGGTTTGAGCAAGCTGTTTGCTTCAGTCATCAAAAGTCAGCAGCAAACACATCAAGGTCGTGAATTAAGACATTTCAGATGAGTTGGGGGGTAGAGAGATGTAAAATAGGTTAAATGTGCAGTTTTGTTTTAGCATCAATATCATGTTTTTATTCATCAATTTGTTTGATGAGCACCAGAAAAAACTGTGAAGGCATTCAAGTCATGCAGATGTCATTTTGGTCACATATCTCAAATACCATCTCCTTTGAAGCTATGCGCGATGTTTCTGAAGCTTTTGGGTTGTGGACATGTTAACATCTGGACTACAGCTGGACGCACTAAAATCCTCAGTTCGAGCAACACACTGCAGGTGTGTGTGCACATTACCAACGTGTTGCGATAGTGTTGAATGTGCACGTTGAGATGTTGTCATCGTTGGGTGGAGCAACTTGAAGAAATCATACTGTTACCAGACGTTTTTCATGTGCAACCAGAACTGAATCGTCATGACTTGGTCCCAGTGTTATTCTCATGACAGAAACTCAAAAAGAAGCAGTGACTTCACTTATCACCAATTATCCCAACATGTCCACTGCTGACTTAATTGTGTTAAAGGGATATCTCACCAAAATAATAATAATTTAAAAAAGACATTGTCCCATTTACCGATGGTAGTATCCATACATGCAATTTTTATTTCTCGAGGTTTCTTATGGATATTTCCTCCGTCTCCTTTCAACTGCTGGCTGCCTTTGACAGTTAAATGTCTAAAATGTGGAGACCACTTTACTCTATTACAAACAGAATAAATTACCTGCATGGTTCAATACAAACACAAGTTTCTGAGAAAATGTGTCGAATTGGTTGAACTTACCCTTTAACTGGCCTAGTGCATTGAGAGCTAAAGGATAAGCTATTTTCTAAATTAATGGTATTTTTATTCCCCACACAGACACAAGGCCAACGGTGACTTGTCTGTACTTATATTAAGTCTATGTTAGTTTGGAGCCTGGATTAGCTTGTATGTCTGTGCTGTACCTCCATTGTTGTCCAAAAATAATTCAAAGCACAGCCAGACACACACTTGGATGTTGCCCCAAATGCTCTGAACTTCTTACAGTGCTCTGATGTGTAAGACCACTGGAATTATAGTGTAAGCATTTGGAGCAAGTTTTTTTTTTTTTCTATCCCAACTGAGCATAATGGAATTGGCTGAAGGTACTGGAAGAAACAGATTGTTCAGGTTAGAAATTGTGTGTGGAGGCTGTTAATTATTAGTTTCATGGGGATTGTTTCAAATACAGTTAATTTAGAAAATGACCCCGTTTTTCATCTTAAGTGCCTTTACACCACTGACAACTGCAGCTCTGCAATGTATTGAAAACTCCATCCAACTTCCATTCTCCATCTAGAAGAAAGTACAAAGAGCTGAACTGGCCTGAAGTGCAGATGAAGCTCTTTTCAAGGTGATTAACACAGACCATTGTCATCCTGCTGACAGATGAAGAGCAAAGACATCAGGGGAGGCATCTTGGACCTGTGACCTCTTGCACTCTTCTGTCTTGGAAAGCTGGGACATGGTGAACACCTGCAGCGGGGCCCATCAGTGGACAAACACCGGCTGTGGTCTGGCTGAAAACGC
The DNA here is from genome assembly GCA_020496755.1 of Channa maculata. NCBI lineage: Eukaryota > Metazoa > Chordata > Actinopteri > Anabantiformes > Channidae > Channa > Channa maculata. Next base: position 1,774,856 of record CM035618.1, read on the forward strand.
AGATAGGAAAGTGATGGAGAAGAAAGTGGCGAGCACCAGTTGTTTTCTAGAAGCACCTCACGACTAATTCAGTGCGAGTCAGTAAAGATGAAGATGATGGATGGTGTCCTGGGGCGTTGTGTCAGAAACAGAACATACAAGTGAGAAAATAAGCTACATATTGTGCCTGCTCAAGTTCAAACCAACAAAGCTACAATTCCAACAAGCCATGTTTTTTTTTTTTTTCTTAGGAACCACTTAGTTTGTGGGACATCAGCTCAAATGAAATATCACCAAAAGCAAATTAGTTTTGTAATCGGCTGAGTACATGTTATGGGAGAGGAGCATTTTTGCCGTTTCAAATCCAGGAGGTGTTTTCAAACTTTTCTTTAAAAGTAATTTAATACTGAAAATATAAACTCTCTAGTGAAGTGGAAATACACTGGAGCTCTTTTCAGGTCTGAGCTTTGACCGGTGATACTTTGGAGGGGGTGGGTCAAAGAGACCAAGACCTATGAAAACCTGGCTGAGCAGAGCCCGTGCTGAAGATTGAAAATGCTAAGCTACCATCAGATTTATAAAAACCAAAAAACAAACAAACAAACGCTCAATTAAATAACAGTATAATTTCTTAAATGTTTTTATGCACAGCAAGATCTTCCCAAAGACGTAGTGAGAGGGGCACTGATGTGAGAGAACATCCAAACAGTTAATTGAGCCACGAAAAGGTGATTATTTCAGAGGGAAGGTGTGTTGAGGAAAAAGAGCCTCAGCTGTAAGTGCTTTACTTAAACATAGCTCGCCATTTTTACAGCTGCTGTGAGGAGGAGAAGAAAATAAAATTTTTTAAAAAGGCTGGTTTTACTTAATTACTCATTGAATTGGATGTAAACGGATCCCGGCCACCACGGAGCAGGGAACGACAGAGGCCTTGACGTGAGTTGAAAGAAATCGAAAAAGGGGATCCAAATCTCACAGCTGGTCCTGGTGCAGTGATGTCATTGGCGAGTTAAGAAGAAGTGGTGGGTGGGACTGGGTGTGGTCAGGGCAAGGAGTGGAAGCAGAGTGGGGGGTGTGTGCGTGTGTGAGTGAAAAGGTGGGTGAGGTTTTAACTGCGGGGCAGGCTGCACATTTCACAGTGCTCTGTGCCAGGCTGGTTCATGAAGGTGCAGTGGAGGCAGGACCACATGGCTGAGGAGGAGGAAGGAACTGAGGGGCCACTCATGGCCCCATAACCCAGAGAGCTGGGGGGCTGCCCACCCACAGTACCTGGAAGACCAAAGGAAAGAGAGGTTATAGATCTGCTGATTCATTGGCAATTAAGAGTTTTCCCCCTGTATAACATTAAAAAGTAAAAAATTATAAAAATTAAATTAGAAACTGAAATACTTATATCATCACTCAAGGAAGTTACATATAGAACTCATTTGGGTGCCCAGAACCCAAGCCTGACCCCCCTCCACACACATAAACCCAAGTATAAAAGGAGATTAGATTAATGCAGATTATATAAAAGATTTAATGGGTTTTAAAAACACACCTATATGCAAGAAACAGGAAACAATTAACAGACATAAGCTACAACTTTACTGAGCATGAAAAAGCCTGGTATGGTGTTACAGCTCAAACCCAGGTTTATCTTGCACACTGCTGAAATGCATTAATACTTAATCGTCACAAATTACTTAAAACAAGTGCATGTTCTTGTTTTCCATCAGGATTTCTCAATAGTTTTCTTTGTCGGGTCCCACGATCTGTCTTTTATTATTCTGTTATTTATCCTGATACTGTACATTTATGCCCTTGCATCGTTTCAGTACTGGCATCAAGCTATTTAGGCAGGTATTAGTATCAGTCATGATTTTGATTTCTGGTGTGAACGTAGACCAAGCCAGCAGAAATTCACTTATGGGCAGAGACTTACTGCACAACTGTTCGATGGTGGCCCACTGTTCTGACTTCTTCCAGGTCTGTGCCAGATCCTCATTTGAAGTCTTTACTGCGTCTAGTAGCAACCCGATGCTGTCCTGCAAGAAACAACACCGCCACAAATTATTCAAACCAACTCTCATCCACCTTCCAGACAAGACACTAGATTCAGGAAAAATCTAACGCACATCAAAAGGTCAACACAATGGGCATAAGGCCAGTTTGAAAATCTAACCCACATGAAAACATCCTGACACCAGTAAGCACTTGCAGACTGGAGAAGAATGTGGCCTCACAGATTTTCAGCATTACAAATGGGAAACAAATGGTAAAAACAAGAAAAGGCTTTGAAGTCTCGACTTACTCTCAGAGGCATGACTTCATTAGTGACGAGGAAAAGGAGCAGATGGAAGTCTGACACAATGTCCAGGAATAACGTGGAGTTGCACTGGGACAGGTATGTTGCTAAACTGTGGAAATCCTGCAGACACACAACCCACAACAAATTCAGAACATCAAAGCCATGACAACTCTGTCAGGCACCGGTCTGTGTGTCATCACGTCAGGTTGAAATACAGGAGATAAAACCCACAGAGAACTGAAGCCTGGTCAAATAAAATGCTAGTGTAGCTGTTGTTACCATGATCTCCTTATATTCTAGTGTTTGTTAGAGGTGGAAAACACTAAGTGACCTTTGTTGATTTGGGTTTCTGCAAATCACAGATGTTTGATCCGATTTTGTTAAAGTATTTCCGGATAAAGCCATTTTCCTAATTACATTATTATTCTCAAGCTCAGCGTTCTACAGGACCACTGAACAACATATTTTGGCCACCAGTCACAGCATACAGAAAATAAGCCTAACCATCATAAAACCCTAAAATAATCTAAACCAATTAAGTAGCAAACATTAGGACATGAATGAAATATTTCCCTTCACAGCATGCAAAATGAAGCTGCCTCTGCACTGAAGGAGTTTGTTAATGAATTTTGCCAAACCGTCGTTGAAAATTGGATAAAGCTCCATTACAGGAACTAACTCTTCCTCAGATTCCAAGTTACCTTATTGTCAGTATTGCCAGATGACATTCTTCTCAAACTGTGGACAATACAACACAGCCCGAGCTCTCAGCTCACTGAGAGCAGGCGAACTGAAGGCCTTCTCAAATAAAGAGAAGGTGATGTGGAAATTGCTTACTTGTGTTTCCCCGAGGATATCTCGGTTTTCAATAGGGAAGCGTTGTGTGGAGCAGAAAGTGTACTGAGGATCCTTTGGAAAAGTGGTAGTAATCTGTCCCCCAAAAAGAATAAAGAAGTATTTTGTAACACAAACTGACAAAAAGACCAAATGCTGCATAAAAACATGCATGTGTGCACCGTGTAAATCAAGACTCACATCTATGATGAGGTACTCCACAGGAAGAGGCCGGGCTAGAAACGTGACATCATTTCCAAATTTGTCTTTGTCCTGTTGCATCAGGAACAAAACAAAATCAACACAACAAAATCTCAACATCTGGAACCAAACCTCTGGTTGCACCTTCCCTTAATATCAAAGCATCTTCATGTCATTCAGCTCAGAGGACAAGCAGCTCCATCACTGTGTATTCTCAGAAACATAAACCATACACATGCTTACACTTGGAGTATTTGACACGTATTAAGTCCTACCTTGTAGAAGACGTCTGGTACATACTGTTCAGAGCTGGACTCCTTAGCGTAGCCCAGCTCTGAAGCATCTTTGCAAGGCAGTAGACACTCATCTCTCACCAGAGCCATGCACTGATTGGACACCTGGTATCCTTCAAAGTGCACCTGGTTATCTGGACCACCTGTGGTTGATGAAAAATCCCAATAGTCACTTTATTTCTGCTGTTTGAATCAACAAACATGGTTTGTCCTTGTTTGTCTGAAATGACAATGTTTTTTAGACCAAAAATATCTATTCAGGTAACAAGATGAATAATGAGAGGTTTTGATTGTTGTAACAAGCTGGTGTGGATGGAGAAAAAAAAAAAAAAAAAGTATTTTAATGTTTATCTAAATGTTACTGTAAGACTTCAGCTGTCTGAGTTTAAGTCTTTCAAATTTGCGGTGTGTTTCCCTATTGAGTTTAGTGGATGAATAGGAGCAAAAGAAAGAACTTTTGTACTAGAAAGGCTGCAGCTTTGTAAGATATCCACTTAGCGTGACTAATGTCAAAGACTGAAGCCTTATTTCATCTTCATTTCCACCTTTATGCACAGATGTTGGACCGTGGGTTCCGGCCCCAACCAGTGATCTGGTAAGCGTCTTCTGGAGGGATCTCTTAAAGGCCTGAATTAACAGGATGAGTTTTTACAGCCAGTAAAATGTAGGGGTGCCTGTCTGTTATTTTAAAGCTGGGGACATCCCTGAAGACAAACGAAGACTGTAAAAGATTGGACAGTTGATTCGTAAATAACACCAACTATCAAAGACTTCTAGTCTCGTAGTCTGGAAGAGATACACGTGCAACTTATTTACACCTTTACACAAGGGACAGTAACACAGGCAGAGTCTTTCTGGCATGTGCAACTGTGACGCCGCCTTGAAGGTGCGTCATTAATTCAAGCAGTGATGAGGTCACTGCAGCATTTTCTGCAAACTTCACAAGAAGGCCTTTATGTTATTAATGAAGGGAGGTAGAAATGCTTGGCCTTGATCCCACAGACAGCATCTGGCTCACATCACAGTACATATGCACACATGTCGATGCTTGAGAGAAATGATTAAAATCCAGGCATCTTACAGCCCTGAACTACAATAAAAAGCAAAAACACCAGTAAATGTGCAACTAGGTGGTCAAAAGATGAAAGATGCTCTTCAACATGCATTTAGCATTTTCCCATGAATGAGCTTAAATCTGGTCAACAGCAAAGAGATAAAAACCATGTGGAAATGAGAGTCCAAATTTCTGTCTGTTCCCATGATATTTAAACTATGAAATTAATGACTTCAGTAACAAAGACGGCCATTTATTTAAGCCACACATAACAAGACAACAAAAGTATTATCAATCTCAGCAATTTTAAAAAATGATTTTCCACTTTCACCTCCAACAAACCAACCAACCTGTTGCCAACACAGTCACAAATTTGGATCCAAAATGTCCTTCTCGAGAAAGCCTGCAGGGGTTCGGATGTTGATTCTGGAAGTATCCTGCTGTTATGCACTCCTCTGCACTCAGGTAGTGAGAGTCCTGACAGAAGCAAGGACAATGATAAAAGCACGGAGATGAGGCAGGATTGACTTTTATGTAGTCGTTGAACAAGCTGTGTTCTCACCTGGTTTCTTGTGTATCGAACTGTGCCTATCCTTGTGTCCTCAGAGAGCAGATCAGAGAAGATCCAACCCACCTTAAAGACCACAAAAACATTTTAACAATTACTCTGCAAAAATAAATCTAAAATCGTATTATCGTTTAACTTTTCAAGTGACATGTTTGAAGCAAAAGTGTATTTGGTTTTTGGACTGTTCAAAACAAGACAGTGGAATATTTATCCAGGTCTTTTGAATGTTTTATTTTATAGATCAATAACTGTGATAACAACTGGCAGATCAATCAATCTCACTGTTTGTTAAGGGCTTAAAATGACATAATCTTAATCCTGATGGTTTGTTTAAGAATTGACTAAAAATGACTCTTCTCCTCGTCTATAGTGTTCATCACCTCTTACCAGAACTTTTAGGTCTTCTGGATTTTAAGAGAGGGGTAATACAGAAGCTGATGGAGCAGACACTGTAACAAGAATTCTTTGTCAGATTTGTTTTTTATGGGCTTACAGTAGATATAAGTAGTTAAATGTGTCAAAGATGGGTGAGCACTTGTATGTGAATTCATTTCAAATGACGTTTTGACCCATCATTCAGCCCCCCAGGGTTTAAAACCAGACTGAAATGTTCCAGTTCTCCTAGTTACACTGTAACCTGACATGGAAGCATAAATCTGCTTGTAGCCTAGAATTCAGTCTGTCACATTGTGCTACCACTTAGTGTAGTAAAAGCACAAGGAACCCTAAGTAAAGTTATTGAAAGACAGAGTGTCCAACACAACCAACCTTGCACAAGCCCAGTTTGCCGGCAATTTCGTCCACCGCTGCAGCCTTGGGATCCTCCAACAGTTCCAGGCTGTTCTGAGTGGCATTCTGAAACAAGGCAGGGAAGAGTGTTCAGCTTAAAGGACAGCACAACTCAATTACAGATTAATCATGAAAGTGAAAAATAATGTAAAACTGAGGAACAAAGTCTTTCACTAATGGGCAGATTAACTATTAACTATTGTTTTCAAGGAAGTGGAACAGAGGAATCATTTAGTAAGTTTGTCTTACCTGTGGGGGCTCATAGATGGCAGCCACCTCAGCTCTGATGCCCAGAGGGATGTCTTTGTGCTCTGTGTACCTGCCGTACAGGTATCCCATCCTTTGGCTGCCCGTCTTCCTCCAGAAGTCCAGGAAGCGGTCAGCGATTGTGTGGTTCTCAAACATGATATTGTCCACATGTCTGTATTTCTAGGAGAAAAACAGAGAAAACCTTTTTTCTAAAAAGGTGCTGCTGCTTTAGGGTACAGTGTGAGACATGAGCTAACACCTGAGGTTTCTTCTCAGGTCACAGGGGTGAAGGATCAATCCCCACCTCCTCCTGCCCACATGCTAAGGGTCAGATCTGGCCAGAAACTCACCTGGAAGCTTGGTGCCATCAGTGTGTAAATGGGTGAAGGTGAAATTGTACCTACATAAATGCCATCATTTGGGATGAGAGAAATAAATGCTCCTTTTTCTCAATTAGTGTGTGTGTGAAGCACATCACTATTCCCTGTATAAGGCACAATTCAGGCATCAACACATTTAACCATCTCAAGCAAATCTACATGTATTAGATTTGAACCAGTTTAATATAAATAATGATAAAATCCACAAAAACGTGTAATAATGTTTGATGAGGTTATTCACAATCATAAGGCAAAACAAATCTGCCGTTGCTTGTTGCAATAAAGTTGTCCATTTATGACAGCAGCCTAATAAATGGACATACCCAAGAAATAAATGGCACACTTCTTATTTATTAGCTGGTATTTCATTGTTACCCTCACTACACCTGCTCCTGACAGAGGTTTTAAAGTATATTAAAATATATTTATGCTGATATCCTTTTTTAAGAACAAGCATGAACATAAGCAAAATAAAAATATTAAAAAGTTCAGGTCTACTCAGGCAGACCTTCTATACAAACCAGCATCAACCTAGATGATCTAAAACCACACCACACAGCAAAAGATTTAAAGCAAAGGTCTTCAGCTCAGTGGTCCCACAATGGTAGAACAAGCTTAGCAAACTCTGCACGCTAAGCAGCTTTACTCCCAATATTCAAAGAACTGCTGAATACAGAACTATCTGTATCTCTTGTGAACTTCAGAAAGTAACCATTTTGTTTGCCAACCTCACAAAATCACTTTAGAGAAAATCATGTGTCAAATAATGGTTAAATGGTAATTTGTCTGCACTTATATAGTGCTTTTCTACCTATTGACAATCAAAGCACTTTACACTGCTTCTTATTCACCCATTCACACACCGATGGGGGAGCTGCTATACAAAGTCTCTTAAGGAGCAACTAAGGTTCAGTGTCTTGCTCAAGGACACTTCAACATGTGACTGGAGGAGCCAGGGATCGAACCAGCAACCGGGGGGGGGGGATTACTGGACGACCGCTCCACCTCCTGCACCACAGTCCCTCAGGTCCGCTCACAGGAATATGTAACATCACCAAAGAACACGGGCATCAACTCTACTTTATGCTCACGTAAAACTTTATAATCATAAATATACCTGTCTGTTCAGTGTGATGGCACTGGGCTGGCACTTGGTGCAGATCCCCTCAGGCCAGGGAGGATGACCCTCACAGCCTGACTTGATCTTACAGCTGATGTTCTCCAGAGCAGCAAACTTCCCTCTGCAGGAGGTAGAAGCAGTGTTAGAATTGGAAAAGTGGATCACATGCATTTCCATAAGTGAAATTAAAAAAATAAAAATGCTCCTTACTTATCAGCTCCACCAGTCAGCTTGCGAATATATGCGTGGAATGACATGTGCTTCACTGGTGGGTCGAGGTGATTCAGGTAGTCTTCATCAAAAGGCTGAAAAAGAAAGAAGATCCAGATTCTTAATAAGTAAAACAGCCTTACTGTAGTGGTGGTGGTAGCATTTATGAGCTTGCAGGAAAATAAGCATTAATTGTCTTACCTCTAATGGTACACAGTGCACACATTTCCCAAGAGCACCATGGCGACATCTGTAACAAGAAAAGGACTGTTAGGAGTCTGACATTTAAATCCAAACCCACTGTCCGTACAATGTGTGTGTGTCACTTTCTTACAGCTGTGTATCTCTGTTCCTGTAGATCTTGCCATCTTGCTTAGCCAAATACTGATCAATCTCATCCTCCTGCACCTGGGGTGCAGAGAAGGGTCGAGGGATGATGGAGGATGATGAAAAGGATGAAGATGACGAAGATGATGATGATGAGATAGATGGTAGTGATATAGATGTGTGTGGGGTGGCTGTATCCATCACTTCCGCAGAAGAACTAGAGGATCCTGAAGGGAACAGAAATAGCATGTCGCCATGCCTGCACACACACACACACACACACACACACACACACACACACAGTTATATTACACTTAGATATGTTAATCTACATAAAATAAAGGGCTCAATGATTATAATGCAACAAACATTTTGTAAACAGATATATAATACAGCTATTTTCCGAAAGCAAAAGTTACACATGCTCTATATGTAAACTGATGTAAACATCCTCTAAATTAAAGTTATGATTTGAGAGTGTTTTCATCATGAGTATTATTTTTTTCCTGAATTGAACATTGGCTAATAATAGTTTGTGTGAATCAACGACAAATAACTTGCCCTCAGATTCTAGCTAAATGTGGAAAGTGGGTTTTTAAACAGCAGTTCTCTAATCCAGCTAGGCCCCGATACCGATCCAATTCTTCTAATATTGGGTATTGTCTGATGCTGATTCTGATATGATCCTTACATTTAGCCATTCTAAAACAGCCCAGGTTCTTGAGGTCCCCTTTCCTCTTTGATTTCCAGCTATACCTGCCCTACAAGGCCTTGAGGAAACCGCTCCATAGCATCAGACACTTAATTTTTCAGGAACTTGCTTGGTTAAAATAGTGAGTTTATGATTTTAATTTGATTGTGTCTTCTGTCACTGATATGATTAGACACTCTAAGATGCATCCCTCCTTTTTGTCGCAGTTTTGCACTGGTGTTATGAAATGAAGTATCTTGTCTCTCAGTCTCTTTTTAAGGATAAGCTTTGTACATTTTCAGTCTAACCCTGATGGTGAAACCTAATTCACACAGTCCATTTGCTTTGACTTACTTGATCTTGAGCAGGCTGAGGGTTTTGTTCTGGGAAAGGATCTCTCCGGTCTTGTTGCGGTTCTGATAAACAGAAAACCCATTGGAATTGAACCCAAACTCTTTGGCCACCTGTGAGAGAAGTGGATGTAGTGAGCGCAACAGAATGGACAACGAACCAGCCTGTTTTTCCCTCACTTGGGTTAAATTCTACAGCCATTCCTACAAATTTAGGTGCTGTTGACATAAGAACAGTACAGTTACCTTGTCATTAAGAGACTTGGTACAGAATAAATACACATGACAGCTGTATTGATCCCATTAAAACTAAACGGACATAATACGATATTTCAAAGTACTGTAAACAACTCCTGATAGCGTGTAACAGTAGCTTAAAGCTAAGTTAAGCAGTGTGTGTTTTTAGAACTCATCTTACCCAACATGGAACTTAATGAGGAGAAGTCTGCAACCCTGCAGTTCTTTTAGCTTTACATCATTCTTATGTATGATAAGATTACTGCACGCCAGGTGAAACAGTACACTTTCGTGCCACGTCAAGGTCCTTTTTTTTCTGTTTCAACTGCAGAAATATAACCTGCAGAGCCCAGACCGTCTCCGCTCTGTCTGCCTCATACTTGTGATTTTCTATTCCTGTCATCAATGGCTGCACATGAGGAGGGAATGATAACTACTCGTTCCATTGATCAGTAGGCAACACCATCCTGCCTTAACAGATAAATTTTTTATGAGGTGCTGCTGCAATGCTCTGTTGTGACGAGTCTGATGAAATCCACTCCTATTGTAGGTTATTCAAATCCAATCACTCAGGTGCATCTGGAATTTTGTTGTGTGCATGAATATAGTCACATGAAACTAAGATAGAACTTAAATTACAAACAAATATTTGTATGTATTCAATGGGATTATCATCATTTGTCATACTCTGTGTTGCATGACGCTGCCTAACATTTGGTCCTTAAACAATAACCTACCAAGCAGCTGTAGTTGAAGGTTTGTAAAGCAATGCATCAATACACAAATTTCCCATTCAAGTCAATTGGCAACGGCACAAGCCAGCAGAGCAGACAAAAGCACTGCAGGACTGACCTGCTTTGGCACCTTCTGCAAAGGTTCATACATCAACAAATACTGAGCAAGCATGATCACAATCCCAATAAATACAAATGTACTTCATTAAAATCTGAGTTCTTTACAATTTACAGCTTTGTTGTACATGTTGTCTCCTCACACAGACAGGTATGAAGTTTTCATAAATGGATTCAAGAAATGTATCAGAGAAAGCAAGCGGTGCAACTCGGTACCTTCTTCAAAAAAGCAGCAGCAGTCTCCCTCTTGGTGGAAGGAATTTTCTTCATCCCATCTGGGGACTGAACCCTGATGATCTGAATGATGAGCCAGAAATAAAAACCGACATGCAAAGCTTTTAGTGGAATGGAAAGCCTCATTGTTAGCTACTTACAGACACAACAACTTGGCTCTTCTAACAGATTCAAAATAACTTCCCAACACTTGTCCGTCAAAACAATGGCACTACAAGCCCCACTTCACAGAGGTGTCAGATTCTGGACATTATGACAACGATGACATTGCAAAAAAGTCATGTTAACATTAGCTCAAGAACCTCTGCTTTTTAACAAAGAGCCTTTGTGTCATGATTTGTAGATTTTGCCTTTGAACTAGACGTCGTTAACAAATCCTGGCACAGTGTGGAAGCTTACCCATAGTCACCAAAATATGACTTTAAATCAATTAGCAACATGTTGGCTTCCATAAGCATACTGCTTAATATTTGGCTAGGGAGCTGAACGTATTCAACAAGGGTCCTGACATTTTTGGTGCTGAAACCGTGTCGGTTTTGTGGCGTTCTCTTTCACAGACAATGCCCCTTTTTATTCGGGCTTCGTGAGCTAGCCATAGAGCTAAGATTAGCCAGCTAACTTAAGAGGGCCCTGCCACTCTATGCTAACGGTAGCTAGCTAGGTTTAGCTACCAGGCTAATTCTGCTGCCTCATCACTCCGGACTTTGGCTAAGAAGCTAGCTAACGTTAGCCGAGACGACCCCTCTTACTGTCGTTGAAACAGACTGCCGTTATACTTACAATATTATCCGCCATATTGCTCGGGTGAGCGCGCCCGATAGATATCACCGTGATGTTAGACAGACACACAAAATAAAAAAAATTCACGTAGCGTTTTGTGTGTATGTGAACGAAACTCCATCCCACAACTCAAACACCGGGTGTTGCAGACATTAGTGCCCGACTGTCTCCCACCGGTCCTACTCCGAAAAGACCACGGCCGAAACAAGTTTTAGTTAGCTGTATAAAAGTTCCCACTTTTATTTTTTTCACAGTTGAATTATATTTACAGAGACCAGTTTGCACAGTAAAAAAAGATGCAATTTAAACCTTTCATTTCATATTCTTGAACTTTCATTTCATATTTTATAAAATTAGACGTTTTAATTCTATGATTTGGATTCTTAAAATTTGACGCTTCAAATTTTTCCCTCTGACAGCTCAGAGTTGTGTAACTGAACTACAGGAAGTGGCAAATATTGCATTAAAAAACTACAGATAAAGAAACGAAATCTAAAATACTGCAAACTTAAATATGCAGGGCCACTGTATACAGCTATTAATGCCCGCTCAATTTTTTTATTTTATTTAATGGTTACTTGTTTTTTGTGGCCTGTCGTTCCTCCTTTCTACCTGTTACTGTAACACATGGATTTACACATGTGTGTCATCATAACTGTGACTGTCTAACTAATCATGCTCGTATAGTAATTCAAATTTGGGGCTTTTAATGGAATAAAATCAAACATTTTATGTCACAATGTTGACCTTCGATTGTCAAGATATTTACTTTGCAAATAAATGTGTGACATTTTGTCTTTGTGTCAATTTTATGTCAATTCTGATTTAGAAAGTCAAATATTTTGACACATTTTTACCTGTCTTCAAGACTCCATAATAAATATGTAAGACATCATTACTCATCAAAAAGCAGTTGTATCAGGCAGATTTGAGAAGAAAAGTTTCACTTTTGTTGTCTTTCTGTTCATGACATCATTTAATGGTGTTGATTATGGAAGAGTTACACAAAGCCCCCTTGAAAAAGAGATTTTTTTGCCTCAATGTGATTTTTAGAAATCTCTCTCTGTCTCTCTCACACACACACACACACACACACACGCGCGCGCGCGCGCACACACATAATCCGAGCAACACTTTTAATTAAAATAAATAACTCACTTTTTATTTTTCCTTTTTTTTATTCTTTATTTTTTTCTCTTCCTGTAGAGAGGACACAGCCCCATTACACATCTCTTCAGCCCTGGTTGAGTACTGAAAAATCCATCCCACTGATCCCTGTGACATCCAGTGCAATCAAGAAAAATGCACCAACTCACATCATCAGGGAAAAGTTATCAACTTTTTTTGCTCTAATCTTTTTGACTGGAATAAGTTGAGATGACATATTATATCTTAACTCATAGAGTGAATGCATCGGTCAAATGTTTATAACAACTGGTACAAGTCAAACCATCTCAAGGGTGAGTTATAAAGGGCGAAGTGACAGAAGATGAAGGAAAAACGTAAAATGTTTTAAACTATAAGAAAACAACATGAGTGTGCTAAAAGAATGAGCTAAAAAACACAAATGTAAACACCCAGTGCCGTTGTGTGAACGTTTTAGAAATAAACATACAATAATCAAAAAATACATATTTTCACGTACATTCATATTATACAAGGAACATATACAGATAAGAAGACAAATACTGTATTATGGTAATACGAGCAAATACACAAATGGAAGATACTGTATCTCCTTGGCTTTCAAACACAAGCAGATATCCCCAAAATAAATGGTTGATTCATGTCCTGGTGAAGTTAAAGGTTGGAATCTGAGGATGATTGGTTATCCACTGACAGTTTACACTCAGCAATGGCGAGCTGGTGTCCAGTCTCCACAGAATTCAGGTTTTATGTTTTACATGTTCGGCATTGATGGAAAAAAAGCCGGAGGTGGCGAAAAAAGCACATGAAATGGGAACCCACCCACTTCTTGGGTCTGTCACTTAAACTCAATTTGAGGCCGCCTTGCTTGAGTAAGTTTCTTGTTTTGTTCATAAGAAGAACAGAAAGGAAGAGGAAGAAATAAGATGAAAGTAAGAGAGCGAGAGAAGAAGAAAGGAAATGCTGTTTTTTCAATTGACCTAATGAATTCATGAAAAATCTGAACAACAGATCCTAATCGAGAGCCAATGTGTGTGAGGTGCAGACTAAAAATCCAGTGTGAGAGGACAGAAAGTGTGACTTTTTTTGTAATTTCTTTTTCTCTTTTTCCAATTTTTGTGCTTGTTACAGTTCATTGTGGTGGTTTGTTTGTAAGAGTTCCATGGAAACCTAGGAGATGGAGCCTGAGGCAGATGGTGTGCAGTGCAGTGCCCGTAATCCTCAGGGGGATTGCAGGGAGATGCAGGAAGGCTCAGATGATACCATACTGGGCCAGCTCATGCAGCTCCAGGTGATTGAAGGCCTCCCAGGGGCAAATGACGGTGATGTCTGCAGAACAAGAAGCAGATGCCATGTGGCTCAGAGTCTTGCTGATTATAGAAACTGATATGAGATGTGTTAAAACCTAAAATAATCTCACCTGTCCCTAAGCCCTCCATTCCAGGGATGTCGTCACCAAAGCTGCAAAGAAAAAAATGATTACACACCATAACTTGCAATATATAATAATATGTGTTGCATATAATATTGTCCGTCGTTCAAGGCTCACCCTTGGACTCCCTTCTTTGGAGGCTTGCTCTTGAACTGACGAGTCTGCCTCTGCTTGAACTTGGGCGGGCCCTTGCGTGGGGTGGCTGGGCCTCCGCTGACACGCGTGGCCGACTTGATGTCAGCTTTTGGTGCCTCGAGATTCATTGTGAGCAGTTATGACACCTGTGTGCAGGCTATGTTGGCTTTAGAGACACCTCTCTGAAGTTTAGTCGTTAGGGTGAAATCTTCACATTTAGGGGAAAAAGAAAGAAAAATAATAATCATAATTGATTTAACCAAATGTATAACTTGAAAAATAGAAGTAAAAGGTAAATTCCACCAATGTATTGTCACTATTTAAACATTAGTTTAATTCTCCTCTGTCACCCTTGTCTGACATTACAGCTCTTAATCCTCTTACTGGTGTGACAGTCACCACACAGGATTTACACTCATATTTCCTAGTAATTGAATGTCTGAGATTGACTACTTTACAGACTGTCCTGTGACTATGACCCAATTTCCCATAATCCGTATCTCCAGTTAATAAGCGGCCATCCACAGGTAATCCTGTTACAGCAAGGACACCACAGTCGATATGCTGAGCATGCACTGAGGGTCTAAATTATCAATCCGCTCACTGTGTCTCAGTGACAATGACACGTGTGAATTGGCAATTAATGTGGTTATAGTGCCTTGACAGCACAGTTACATGTTTAATTTTGCCCAGGTACACTAAGAAACTTAACTCATACTAAAATATATATATATATTTTAGTCAGTATTCAGTACAATTTCCAGGTTAGACTCACCATAAAGTTGCTATCTATGAAAAAAATACATGTTTTCAGCCGGGCCAACAATTGGATAAATGTGCGAAAGCAAACACAACGAACCACTGGAAAACTGCTGTTTGCTGATGATGAACCATTGTTCGCCTCTGTGGATTCCAATTAACAAAACAGAGGCTTTTCTTTAAAAAACGGGAGCTTTAGTTTAGTTGAAAAAGGATTTGGCAGAAAACTCTATAAATCTCAGCAAATCTTGACAAAGTGTTAAAAAATGTATTTACATATTATTATTATTTAGGCACTGATACTAAAACTTAGGGGTCATATAGGCACTAGTATTGAAATAAAGATTTAAGTGTGAGAATATTTGCATCGAGTGTGATTTATTTGTACTGATTAAGAAAAGTTTGCTCTAATTTTAGAGTACTTTATAAAATTATAGGTATTACTACTTTAGTATTAGTGTCGGTAAAAGGCTAATGAAGATCACAGTGCTCAAACAATTTATTTGCCTCATTCCAGGTAAGTTTTGGAGTAACACAAGATATTCAGTAGTAACACAATATTCATCATTACTCATTATAATCAGCTTTCGAAATAGTTCTTTTGAATTTTAGCTTATTTCCATGCACTACTCAAAAAACGTTAGGGATGTTTGACTTTGAAATTTGAGAATGCATCTGAAACGCACTATAACCTTTACAGGTAAACGGAATTTGACCCTTCTTTTGCTGTCATAATGAAGTGGTGGTGTGGGGGGTGGGGGTCTACTCACCGGCTGCGTGGGTGAAGGACAGCCAGACGCGCGGGTGCCAGTGCAGCACGGGTCAGTCTAGCAGATGAGTGGAGTTCTATGCTAGGCTTGCTGTGAGGGCCAGTCCGGGCTCAGGGCCCCTCTTATATACTGAGCCCCGTGGAAGATTACAAACGCACCGCCTCCTTGTTCTAATGTCAACAGTTCACATGTTTGAGGGTTTGGGTTAAAGAAGGTGAGAGCGTTTACATGTAAAGGTACAATTTTAGGATGCCAAGATAAATGTGATCGGTTTTATGTTGAAAGAAGCATTTCACTCTATGATAAAATACATGCAGTATGACTTCAATTCAAAAATCAATTTACTGTACTTAAGGTTTTCTTCACAATATTATGATGATAATTATTTTCACCTTACATATTTGTAACTGTCCTGTGTTACATCTATTTTGAAGTGTATTCAATGTTTTCATTTGGAAAAAATGATAAAAGTATGATGTTAGTTTAATTTTATATTTTCAGGCATTAGTGCATTTTTTGTGAGAAAATATTTGCAATTTGAATATTTTAGAAACATTATTTCTTTCTCTGGACAAAAAGACAAACTATAGGTGAGAAAATACACATAAATACACTGTGGTGGAAAGTAACTAAGTCCATTTACTTATGGCTTTGAGGTTTTTTTTACTTTACTTGAACGCTTCCATTTTGTGCTGCTTAATAGTTTTACTCCACCACATTTTTCTGTTAACTATCATTTTTCAAAAAACACAATATGATCATAAAACATTACTGAAACATTACATTTTAAAGGGAATTTTTCCAAAATACTGCACTACATCTGTTTTAAGCTAAATTCATGAATTCATTGTTTTGATTAAAAATAAATTGGTTAAAGCATGATGTTATGTTCATATGTTAAAACTGTATATTTCTTGTTGAAATTTTTTAAATATGATTAAAATATACTGTTTAACGTGGTCATAAAAAGGTGAATTAAAACAGACAAACTAGATTAAGAAAAAAATCGATTTATACATTGTGTTTGCCATCTTTCTTTACACATTCCACAGTATTTGTGATAAAATCAAATGTATGTAAACTGTCAATTCTGATTTTGTTTATTTCATTTGAGATGTCTGAACCCTGATCAACACTTACAGTGTTGTACATCTTCAAAAGAGTCAAGAAAACGCTAAGCTGTGCCAATCAAATTAATACCTGGAGATAATGCTGCCAACAGAATGTGTCGATGCAGATTGTGGAGGCAGTGGGAAGCTTCCTGAGGGGCCTGGTAGCCCACTCCACACTAGTTATACAATCACGTCACCACCTGCTTTAAGTAAAACCCTTCAATCATCCATCCTACAAAAGTCTTTTAGATCATCTTCATGTGTGTTTTAGAGTAATTCCATGCAGCAACAGTAAGCCTGTGACAATCTGCAACAACCCGAGGTTTCACTGGATATTTGGCGACATCAAACACAACAGAAATCAACCAGGATTATGTGTAAGTTCATTTATGTCACGTTTCGTAGCACATGAAATAAAACTAAACCCGGGGCAACATGGTGACACTCCAGTATTATACAAAATACAATAGAATCACTTTCCTCTGAGGTTCACAAACCGCCCAGCAGCATGTAAAGTCATTTGTAATATAATTACAGTATTAGAAATCAACACAGAGCACAAGCTCCATCATTTCCAACATTAAAGGGATAAACAGATGCATGTAGTACATCAATATTTATAATTTGATAATATCATATCTACTTAAATGAAATGAAATATTCTGAATAAAGGAAGTTTTTACGTTTGATTTTTTTTAAATTCAAACTTGTCTAAATTTACTTTAGTACCATCTTGAATGCAGGACTTTTACTTGCTACAGAATATTGCTATACTGCTCTAGTAATGCTTTTACTTTATCAAATGATCTGAGCACTTTTTCCAACATTGAATGTGGATCTTTTTTAAAATAAAATGCCAAAACCTTTTCCTCTAAATTCCCATGATGCTACTTAATAGCACATGTCATCTGTCAAACACACATCTCCAGTCTGTGACACAGGTTTCCCTTCAAAAAAGTCTTAGTGATTATAGCAGAAATGGGTATTTAAATGTTGTTTTGAATGAGAAAAACACGAAATTTTTAACAGCAAAATCAGCATCTAACAGCACAATCATAGTCTTCCGATTCTAAGATCAGAACATCCAAAACCTTCAGCTGGAATGTCAGTTAACAGCGAAATGAAACTGATTAATCATCTTTTTAAGGCCACGTGCAATGAGATGGTGAGGGAGGGGCTCGTTGTTTGTCATCACAGCCAGTTGCTCCTGATGACCCCTAAGCTCTCTGCATGAGGCCTCACGTGCCCTAGTGGGCGAATAATCACTCTCATGTGACAGGCAGAGACACACAGGACGTATGTGGTATTTGTTATTTAAAAATGCCACAAGCTGGTCGGACGGAACCAACATTAACGTTTAAAAAAATCTTAGAGAACCATTAGATCAAGTTACTGATCGAAGGACTAATGTGGCCCTAAATAAAACAAATGCAACAAAAATAACAAATGTCCACGGCAGCGTACAAGACTAACGACATCAATTTTCAGCTGATTTGTTTGGTGTATTATCTGAATCAACTGAATGAGGATGAATTATAAAACTAAATAGGGCTGAAGACATAAATTGGCTCTTGTATATAAAGCAGCTTCATCTTGAGAGAATATTACTGTTCATGTGATGCAAAGTGACGCAGGAGCTGCGCATCAGATATAATCTGTTAATTTTTTTTCCATCACGTCAGAGTCGATAGGTTGTATGAACACCTGATGAGTAATCCCCTGCATAACCCAGATCAAACATTAACTCTGCCTCCAGCCTGCTACAGCTGCCCACTGGCTCCTGGGTATTTAGGAGTGTTACCAGCCAACTGCTGACTCAGTCATGGAGATCAGGGTCACCGCCACGAAACTGGCTCTTACTGACTGAAAGACATCACTTTGACTTGTCAGTGCTGAACTCACTGTGCTTCTTTTCTGATGTGACCTATCAAGTCTGATGTAGCACCATCAAAGTTTTATTCTTCACTCGAACATTTTTTAAGATTTAAAATGTCAAGATTCAAGTTTCAAAGTGTTTATTGTCATGTGCACAGACAGAAAGCATGTTTCCCTGCACAATGAAATTCTTACTTTGCCGTCCACAATAAATGTCGTAT
Organism: Channa maculata; assembly: GCA_020496755.1. Lineage (NCBI taxonomy): Eukaryota > Metazoa > Chordata > Actinopteri > Anabantiformes > Channidae > Channa > Channa maculata. The sequence goes on from CM035618.1 coordinate 1,793,743, forward strand.
AGTAAAGTAAAGTAAAATAAAAATAGCAATAAAAAATAAGAGCCATAAAAAGTAGAGGTAGTGCAGTTCTGAAAATAATGAATGTGCAAAAGCAAAAATGTAAATCAATGTAAACAGTTATGTCCATGGTTGCAAACTCCTGTCAGCTGTTTAGGAGTCTGATGGCAGAGGGGAAGAAAGAGTTCTTCAGTCGTGAAGTCCTGCATTTCACACTTCTGTACCTCCGTCCTGAGGGTAGAAGTGAGAACAGTCCGTGCTGGGGGTGGGAGGGGTCTTTGAGGATGGAAGCAGCTCTCCTGTGGACTCTGCGGTGGTAGATGCTCTGCAGAGAGAACAGTGGAGTCCTGGTGATCTTCTGTGCAGTCTTCACTCTCTGCAGGCGTTTGGTCCATGACAGTAGTGCTGCTGTACCACACAGTGATGCAGTTGGTCAGGACACTCTCAATGACGCAGCTGTAGAAGTTGCTGAGGATCTTAGGCGACATGCCAAACTTCCTCAGCCTCCTCAGAAAATACAGCTGCTGTTGGGCCTTCTTGACCAGCTGCGTGACGTGAGGTGTCCAAGTGAGGTCCTCACTGATGTGGACAGCCAGGTATTTAAAGCTGCTCACCCTCTCACTTCAAGCTCCCAGATGAACAGTGGCTGATGCGTTCTCCTCTCCTTTCTCATGTCCACTATCATCTCCTTCGTCTTGTCCGTGTTGAGGGTGAGGTTGTTGTCTCCACACCATGACACCAGACTGGCCACCTCCCTCCTGTAGGCTGCCTCGTCACCGCCAGCGATGCGTCCTATCACTGCGGTGTCGTCCGCGAACTTCAGGATGATGTTGTCCTTGTGGGAGGCGACACAGTCGTAGGTGAACAGGGTGTAGAGGATGGGGCTGAGTACACAACCCTGTGCAGTGCCAATGTTTGTGATGATGCTGGCTGAAGTCCTATTACCAATCCAGACAGACTGAGGCCTGCCAGTCAGGAAGTCTAGGAGCCAGTCACAGAGGGTGGGGTGCAGACCAAGTGTGGACAGTTTGTGGGGGTTGACTGTGTTGAAGGCGGAGCTGGAGTCGATGAAGAGTATCCTGAGGTATGAGTCTTTATTTTCCAGCAGAGAGAGGATCTTGATAGTCTATACAGGACTTGTTCACATATCATTTAGTGCAGCCTTTAATTGTTTGCAACCACTTTTTTAATATACTGGAGCTTTTTAGTAACTATCTGTTTTGTCCTGGACCAGTTATTGTTATGATGAAATAGATGGATTATTATCTGACCCTAGGCCAGAAAGTGGCCAAATGTTGGAAGAATGTTTTTTATTTCTTGTTCTTACCTCATAGAGCTCAGTTAAAAACAGATGACACATGACCAAGAAGAGACACAAGATGGTTCAAATGGGCCAAAAGAGGAGGTGACCATCTCACCCAGTGCAAAATGCAGGTGCACCCACGATACAGAAACCTCAAAGTGACCAACTGTGCTCCAACAATGCAGCAAAAGTGATGTGATGTTGCCTTTGATCCATTGCGGTTTACAACTTTAGTTATTTTGAATCCAGCCTCTCAGACAGCTTGAGCCCACCACTGGAAACAATGGCCAGAAATAGACATGAATCACCAAATTAATAAGGAACAATGACAACGTGACTGACTTATGTCTGGGTGTCCTATATTGGAGGGGGGCTGGGGGTTGGGCTTTTGCCTGTCTGTGCTCAGTGCCCCATTTTCTCATAATCCATCCATGCCTAAAAGGCTCAGTTAAAATATCCTCATGACTACAGATGCAGCTTCATGTGTATCTGGCTCTACCTAGTGTCTTTTTGTTGCCCTGATATGATGCAAAATAAGACTTTAGTTTTTAAAGCAGCTATTGACATTTTATAAATAACATTTTATTCAATGCTTTGAAATCTATTCGAAATACACTTAAATATATCATAGAAAATGATCAGTAAACATACAAAAATATACCTTTAATACTTAAGGTTCAGACTAATAAGTAAATGTGTTTTATGAACACGACACTGGAGAAATTAATCAGTTCATTTTAATCTGACAGTTAAATAAAAATTTCACTTTCACTTTTACCTGCAAATAAAGTTAGATCTCATGTGGAATCACGTGGTTTGTTTGCAACCAGTCTGGCCGGTCCGATTTGACTGCTGTGGTTTCTTTGCCCCATCAGATTTTGCTGTCCATAACTGGATCCAAATTCTCAAGACTTATCCTTTAAGGATTTGCCCTTAGATAAAGTTGAATTTTACTACCCTAATTGACTGACCTACGTAAAATCTTAATTTTATGAAAAGTTCTGTGGACATGAACACTGTGACCCATATGTTTCGGTAAAAATGTAAAAGGTAAAACCCGAGTTATAAAGTGCAAACACTTTCGTGTAAGAAACGCTCATAACTCTGTGTCCGAGGTCCCAGGCAGTAAACACATCAGTCATGTCTTCTTCAAGAGTCGAATCTCCATTTTTAGGTAGGTTTTGAGGTTTTCATCGAGGACGTTCTCCTCGACAGCAGCGATTGCCCGGTCGCCTCCATCGTTATAGTATGCCAAGAGCTGCTCTGCATGTTCGATCCACACGCAGTTATGACAACCACTCATGCAGCAGTGGGTGGGGGCAGGTGGTGGACCCTGGTCTGGACACCAGGCAGAGGTGGGGCGACTGGGTTCAGAGCATTCAGAGGCGTCAGTTACTGTGGCATCTGGTCCAGTAGACAGGCAGCGAACGGTCCCCATGTTCAGCCCCCTCCTCCATGACTGCTGATGGCTGTGGGAGAAACAATGTGTGGTGTGTAGCAGGGAGAGGATGCACAGCTGAAAAAACAGTGGAATTATGCTGTTAGCTTGTTGTTAAGTGAAGTGAATAACAGATTTTCTCGTTACAATTGCACCTGGCGAGGGGTGGCGCATCTATGGGAGCAAGTCAAGTTGGAAGCAGGAAAATGAATTAATTATTCATCGTCTTTGTTTACTTTAATAAACATCTTAAGCAAACAGTGGCAGCTTCTATTGTGTGTCTTTGTTTTCACATTTTTCTGTTACATATTTACCTTTAATGTGTGAACAACTGAATTACAATTCATAAACAACGTAAACAAAGTAAGACACAGCCCAGCCGTTGTGTGACCGAACTGAAACACAGCCGGCACTTCCCTGTGTTCATGTGCTATAAATGACAGGGTGAATATTCAGTAACTATCACAAACAAGGGAGAAAAACCTGAAAGGTAAAGTCAAAGTCAACCGGTCATATCAGCTAACGTTAGCAGCTACGTTTGGAAACGTCCAATGCTAGTGTAGCAACGACAGCTTCCGTACAATCAGCTTTAGCTACTAACCTTCCTTAAAGATACCGACGACCTCACCGCATTTATGCTTAAACACAACATTGTCGGTGAAAATTCGGAGACCCGCAAAGAAAAAAATGATTTTCTGTTAACGACATATAACTCACTCCATCCTGACAGTTACATCTAGCTTTCCAAGCTAGCTGGTTGCGTCATTAATGATTACGGTCAACAAAAACTCTGATTGGTCGTAAGAAAAACTGTGACCAATCTAGTAGCAAATCTGTCATAGTTCAAACCAATAGAAAGCGTTAAATACTTTCTGGGCGGGTCATAATTAACCGGTTACATCTACAACCTCCGTCCAGCAGGTGTCAATATTTCTCCTTTAGTTCATGTGTAAAAAATGCTATAAAAAAAATGCTGTAACCCTGCTGGAAAGATTGTGCAAGTGTCACATCAAACTTTACATTATGAGAAGGAGTGGAAAAGCATTGTATCTATGCTTGTCTTTATGAAAATTCCAATGCAACATGAACGATACAGTAATTTAATAAAGACCATCATTTGACAGCCAGGTTTTGTTAGGAGCCAGAAGTTACTGTCGCTCAGGTTGTGTATTGTTGCCATGCCCCACTGAACAAACTCAGCTGATTGCACTGGGAGTCTGCATGTGCCTCTTCAGGACCAAGTGTATTCAACTGCTGGGAGCAACACAACACATTTTCTATCCAGCTGCACAGGTCAACACAGGGCTATGTGTAGTGTGATTAAAACCACTTTGATTTTATGTTCCCTGAAAAGCTCCCCAATGAAGAAAAGACTTGTTGGTCTTGACATATTTGACTAAATTGCAAAGTAATCTGCTGTTGCAACTTGTACAGATGCATGAGGAGGTATTTGTATATGTGTGTGTTTGCAGTATATGCAGGAGTGTGAGTTTAAAGTCCCCACAGACCTCTATGTTTGCAAGCCACATCCATGGTAACATGATGTGGAAACACAGCAGCTGCTCAGCCTGGCATGAGATACCAGGTGTTTGGTGGGGCATGTTATCTAAGCAGAGGCCCAGAGTGACTTTATCCCAAAGAGAGACCTCAGCCGTCCTGAGTCAAACAATTCATTCACCATCCAGATAAAAGGCTGACACTGTTCTGAAAGCTCAAAGTAACAAACAGGCTGTAGAAGCTAAAAGTGTACGCAGACTATTCACCGAGTTTGAATAGTCCAAATGATTCATTGCTAGTCATATGATGATGGCTTTATCATTGTCATAATACTTTCCATTCCACAGTGGTTTTTGTTAGCATGAGGAGTGGCTGATGGTTCACGTTTCACAGTAAATGCAAGAAGCTTGTCACAGATTTGACTCTACACCTGTCTGACACCATCAGTCCTGTCGAAGGTAAATTAGGCAGCTGCCATTCGTAGTGGCATTGCAAGACGTTCTCATCCCACAGTGTTCGATAATGACGCTTCCTAAAGCATCAAATTGTAGCGCATTTTTACATCCTTTGGCGTATCATAATGAGGCCACAGGTACCTTTCAGCGTTACTACTGGACACTCCTGACACTTTATATACACACAGAAACTGCATTAGGGTCATGGAAAACCACTTCAGGGTAAAGCTACAAGACTAAACAAGATACATAAAAACAAAATGCTACAAACAGAGTGTGGCATGTGTTTGTATTCAGCCCCCTTTACTCTGATACCACCAACTAAAAGCCAGGAACCAGTTGCCTTCAGAAGTCACCCAATTAGTAAGTAGAGTCCACCTGTGTGTAATTTAACCTCAGTACAAATCCAGCTGTTCTGTGAAGCCCTCAGAGCTTTGTTAGAGAACAAACAGCATCATGAAGTCCAAGGAACGCAGCAGACAGGTCGGGGGTAAAGTTATGGAAAGTGTAAAGCAGGATTAGGTTATAAATAAATATCCCAAAATTACAAATACATCCACACTTTTTCGATAGTTATTTGTAAAACATTCTGAAAACCATTTATCGTTTTCCTTTCACTTCCTTTGGTCTATCACATAAAATACCAATAAAATACATTTACGTTTGTGGTTGGAACGTGACAAAATGTGGACATTTTCAAGAGGTAACAACACTTTTTCAGGCACTGTAGACACATGTTGTACACTGTAGTATAAAACTACTTTAAACACTGACACACACATACTTGTACTGATTATTGGGTACTTTTCAGAACTTTTAGAGGACGTTCTTTGTACTTCATCTTGTGAAAAGAGTTAGAAGTTGTAGTTCTACTTGTAATGCAGTACTTTTTTGGGCAAGCAGCTTGAGTTTTAAGTTTGTGGCTTTTCTTTGCTTCATTCTCCCTCAACATTATTATCAGTACAGTGTGTTAGAACATTGAGAGCTACTGGAGACCAAGATGCCTTTATCAAAGCTAAAGTCTTGTATTTGAATTGACATTTTGCATGTGTCTTTTGACTATTTGTGGTTGTTGGAAAGCTGGTTTCCGTGACAAACTGACTGAGACCCCAAATGGCAAAAGAAGAACCTACTTTAGATTCTGATTTAGGATCAGAGGCAACATTCATACGTAAAATGTTTTGCCTTCCATCTCAGTTCTGACGGACTTAAAACCAGTTTGTGGTTGAAGTGTTGTGGCAGTGTAATGTGTCAGCTCGAGCAGCTCTGCTCAGAGAATCTCTTAGCTATGTCAGGCATGTGAGCGCTGAGGTGGCCTGTTTTCTGCCTCTTCTCACTGCTGGATTCGGTTTCTCCCAACAGCTTTTCCCACTGGAAATCCCAAAGCACTGCTTTTAGCCCTGTTGGGAGTTCACTAAGGTGGTGCTTCACCTGCAGACTGGAATAAAGATGCACTGATACCTGAAGAGAAGAAGCTCCGAGGGAATTTATTTCAGTTTGTTTGCATACATGCAGTGTTGTATTTTTAAGGACTTATGTGAGTTCACACCTGAATTTTACGGCATGTTGCAAATGTTGTAATTTGCACACATGCAGAAGAGTTTACATGAAGTGAATTTGAACATGAACAGCACAACGCTGTGCTCTGGCTGCAGGCGCTGTGCTGCAGCTGTAAGATTAGCTTCATCACTGATAAAAAAAAAAAAAAACGCCTGGCACTATTTCTGACAACTTGTTGCACATTGTTTTTTCACTGTGTAGGAAAGATTTGCCAGAAATGCAACCCAGGAAAAGATTCACGAAGAAAAAAATACGAGTAAAATACGAGTGACGTGCATGTGTCGAAATCAGAGGACAGGCTTTGGCTCTTCGGGGGTTTGGTGTTGCTGATCTCCTGCTGTGCTTTCTAGCTGCAGCTGTGTCAACACTTTGGCCAGTTTCCCTCAAGTTTTTTTAAATCAGTGAGAGGTGGCAACAAGGTTTTCCTGCCTCACCTCACCCTTCAGATACAGTGGCATTTCTGACCACTGAGTACATTTGTGAATCTGCAAAGACGAGCTCCACCTCTGAAAAGACAGCAGGGAGCTGTGTCAGTGCTCAGGTGTCCTTCTTCAAGGTCTTTCTAGCTGACTCACAGCAGCGGCTTTGTCCTGAGCAAACAAAGACCACTCTGTTCGTTTATCCAGAGTGTACGACTGCACGGCCACTGCCCCAAAATAGCAAGTCAATCACACAGCCACTGGCCGGAAGTGTCAGAAATATCTCTGTGTATTTGTGGATGCTGCTATTGGTTTATTCGTTGTCAGAAAACTCAAACTGAAACTACAAATAAATCCTTTCAATATCGAGAGCCAACATCTTTTGCGGTCGATCGTTGACTGTAAAGAAGAAAGCAACATAACGAACGTTACGTCTGTGCATTCCCCTTTATACACTGTGCTATAAGACTTTGCACTGTTACTTGTGAGGATGAAGGACCATTTCATTGTGGGGGGGGGTGCAAACTTTTCCCCTCAACTGCACATAGACGCAGCCTACACATCAGCCTCCACCTCTCATAGCCAAAGTTTTGTGTCTGTTTTTTCGTTTCTTCATTTGATTCCTAGTTTTAGATATTTTGTGCCATTTTATGATCATGTTGTGTCCATTTTTTTGGGCTGTTTTTCATGTCTTTGTGGCCATTTTGTGTCCTTTAATTGAGTTCTTAAGAAGAACAAATATGAGCAGTAACTGTAGAGGCTTCCTGACCTCCTGTTGTACCGTATATGCTCACAGGCTAAACAGCTGATGATTCTAATCACCACAATACGTCGAAGGCTTTTCCCTCAGAGGACACCAGTAACAAGGAAAACAAGGGAGTTGTCACAGGAAGAGTCTAATTAAGCGCAAACGAACAGGGAGCTGTTCCAGGTAGAAGTACGAGAGCTACAGAGGAAACAGCCAGACTGGGCTCTGCACAGTGACGGTGCTGCTGTAGATCACATGACCAAACCACCCTGTTAGAAAGAGCTGTGATGCAGAGGTTAAAGTGCAGGACAACACCCACATTCTGCGTGTGGGTATAATTTGACAGTGACTAATATGTGAAGTGCTCTGCAAAGCGTGTTGGGGCGTAGCAGATGGTAGAAGACCTTTAGAGCTTAAATTGCACATTGTAGGTTAAAGTAAAAGTATAAATTCAGCAAAACTTCAGCATCTAAATGAAAGGTGAACAGCATCATGTTAATTATATTACGTTATTGTGGCCTCTCACGCACACAAAAGACACAGCTTCAGTAGTTTCCACCGATGTGTACTAAGGGAAATGAACCTGCAGCTCTGTAAGACGACGTCATTATGTGGCATTGTTTTGCAGACAAACCAAGCTGAAGATTAACCTTTAACACAACATCAACGCTTTTTTAACACGGAAATGACATTTCTGGCTTCACTGGCTCCCGTAACCTTCTCATCAGTGGATCAATTGTGTGTTTACCTCAAACACAGCTCGGGTCAAACTGCTGGTAAATCATTATTTCGTTTTGTTGGCAAGGTCAGGTGAAGGTCTGTGGTGGTTGAGTAACTGCAGATGAGGGGGTTTGAGGGATTAACACCTTCACCGTACGAGCTGTGGCACAGTTCAGTAGCAGCAGGCTCTGTTTACAGTCTTTACATAAATGTAAAAAAGCAGAAGAATGGAGGGCGGTGAATGTGCCTCAGCTCAGTTGCTACCTCACTGGACATGCGATTTCTATTTTGACAGACAAAGGTGCTTTGACTCGGGTTTCACTGTCAGCTATGCAGGACTGGGTTTAAAGACAAAGGGGTTAGTAGTGGTGGGAAAAGAACGAGGCACATTTACCGCAGCAGTTCCATTAAAGCTGCACCTACCAACATGCTTAATCAACAAAGGATCAGGTTATGATGTGCAGTTGGAGGCGTTGCCCTGAGTGAGAAACTGAATCTTCACACAGACGCTCTGAAGTCTTTGCAGCTCATTGTTTTGATTTTGCTGTGTTGCCTCATTTCTGGCAGCTACAGCCACAGGAACAAGGTCACCGCTCAGCCAGTGTGAATGTCATCAAGCTACTGAAGAGTTGGTTGTTATCCCCCCATAGTTATGGTTTAGTAGGGCACATTCTGGCCTACCAGTCGACTGTTATGGTCGAGAAGTCGGATAATTTGGCAACATTTAGTGACTGGGAGCTTAACTTGCCGTCATATATGATCAGACGTCTGTTACTCCACTATGGTACAGCAGCAATGGTGTCTGCCCCACCCAGCTGCTCCTCTTCCTGCTCTGCCGTGCTCCCACCCAACACTTCAGGCATTAGTTTTATGAAATTGCAATAAATAAGAAACTAGAAAACATACCAGTGAAGCAGAAATCAGCGACTTCTGATGGATTAGAAGGAGGGGGAGTAAATGTTTGCACTGCTGACAGACTAGTCAGTGAGTGAAACACACACAGGGGAGGGGGTTGGAGTTGGTAATGCACTGCCTGGGAAATGTGTTTGGTCTCATTTACTGTGTGTACACAGTGTGTGTGTGTCAGCTCTGTCAGCTCAGAGGACAGAATGTACAGTCACAGTTCGTCCACTTTGCCACTCATTCATTCACTCTAGTTTATTTCCAAGCTGTGTTTGCGTGTTACTGACTGGACAGTGTCTCAGATAACTGCACCATCAGCAGTGTGACACGTGCCTCACGTTCCTGACGCTGCTGTTTCCTGCTGCGCCCCAAATAAAGAGCTGCTTCTTCAGACGTCACCTCAGAATCGTAATAGTTGAAAAAGACAAACGCGTTGTTGTATGTAGCGGGTTTCTCACGTGTGTCTTATCGGGCTCACAGCAGCAGTTTCCCACATATGTCAGTGCTTTGTTGACGAGAAGTGAGGATCACTAATAAAACCACGTGATAACAGGGTCTAACGGCGACGTTATCAGGCCACAGCACCTGCACTGTCCATAAATCACAGTCCACAGTGTCCAGCAGCTGGAGACACTTCAGCAGAGAGATGAGAAAAATGAGCACGAGGGAGGTTTGTGGTGTAGGAAGTAGGTTAAATATTAGGTCACACAGGCTGGAACAGAAGCTCACTGCACAAAATGACACATTTCATTTCCAAGGAGCTGAAACACCAACAAAACATTTTTAAAAATTCAACTTGTGGTCAAACATTTTCACTGCTTCAGTCAGTCACTACACAGTAAACAGAAAAACACGTCTCGTGGGGATTTAACTAGACAGAACAAACCCTGCTGCTCTCTGCACTGTTTCAGATGAGCTGCTGAATCACTAAAAAAAGAGATTTTCCTGAGACGGTTTCCTTCATTCATTCCCGCATCCAACTGTCTCTGACCTGCAGGACTTGCAGTGAGAATCTAGACTGGACCAAGTCACACACTCACTAGGACTCAGCATGTGGCCTCTGTTCTTTCTTCACTGAAAATATAAATAGAAACTTCACCTGAAATCACTTAGTTACTTTTTTCATATTGTTCAAACACACTGTAAAAAAAAAGGGGGGAAATAATAAGAAACCAAATAAAACTTACGGGTGAAAATATCCCAATAATCTAAATGAAGACATGAATTTCACATTTAGTCCATTTGTTTCTGTCCATTAGTCCTCAGTCCTCGTCTGTGATCAGACTAACAGCAGCGCAGAGGAGCATCTGTTATAGATGATGAGGAACTGATCACTGATTTCTCACATTTACATTGATTCAACACTTTGCAACTCATTTCTCTCAGCATGAGAGAAATTAGAAACTTTCCTTTAGTTGACTCAGTTAAAGTTTTGAGTTACTGAGTGATGTGTGTTCACGGTTTTGGAAAAAAAAAAAAAAATGGGTGAAACCAACAGAAAAGTGTTCACACAGTCACAAGAGAAGATTTCTGCTGAGCTAAGAAGATGATGATGATGATGAAGACCAAGTGCATCCCAGTGTCATTGAACGCATCAGGAGGAATTTTGGACAATTCTTCAGAGGAGACGTTCATAAATTAAATTTCCCCTCAGTGATAATAATCCAAATCCCTCCCACTGTGATCATCTGTTGGATAATGTTTTCATCCTCCTTTGCAAACACACGTGTCACACAGAGCACAGCACAGACACCTTTTCTTTCGGCTTGTTGGGAGTCTGCTTGTGGCACTTTTGCATTAGTTCTTTGGCCCCACTAAGCTCAGGGTTGGTCGTTCCATCCCTACCGCCTCCTGTACATACAGTGGAAAAGTGCAGATCATTGCTATTGTTTGCCATCTGATGCTCAATCCATACATCTGTCTGCAGGTCGATGAACACGTCACATAAAATGAGACGACCAACTCTTGGCTAAACAGCAGTGGGTCCTGCGGGAGTCTGTTTATGCCAGATTGGCCCACAGAGTATGCAAACACTTATTCAAATTTAGATCAGCGCTATAAATGGTGAAAGTGTGTGTGAGCAGTGTCTAGGCATGCATGGCCCCTTTCTTCCTGTTACTGTATGTGAATGCAAAGCATCTCTTCATTAAAGCGTTAGAGGATATTCACGTCTGCAGTTATTTCACCGAACGCTTGTCGGTGTGGTTCTCGCCCTGATCTGAATGGAACATCAAAAACACACCGGAATATCACAAGTGACTTTTTATTTGTTGTGCATTAAAGTCAGAGGCTGAAGATATTTGTGGCTCCTACTGCACAGAACAGAAAGGTCTGAGGATCATGTTAAAAGGATCATTTCAGATATTTTGTAAATTAATGGTATTTTCAACAACACCTACACAGACACTAAATGAACCAAGGAATAATTCTGCAGCCTGGATGAACTTTGCCTGTGACATTGTCGATTTTGGACAAAAACAGAGGTCTAGAGACGAGAAGGATGAATAGCATGATTACTGGGAAACATTCAAGTAGAACATCTAAGAAGACATTTCTACGTGAAGGACTGTGTCCCGTGTCAGATGCTGCCAAATCCAAACAGTTGCATTTTGTCAGTCAGTAGCGTTTTAACCCATTTATTGAGGAAAAACCAAAACAGAAACAGTTTGCTGCTTTTCATCTGTTCTTAGATACAATTTAAACATTTACATGGACTGTTTTTGTACATTTATGTAACTATGCATTGTGGGCTAATTCCACTCCCTTATCCTGTAAACGGTATAATAAATCTCATTATGCTCAGACAACACGTGAACGGCGGCTGCTAAAAGTTAACAGAACACTTATCTTCACTAAAAAGTCAAGTGCGTCAAACCTAAATATGGTCGAAAAAGTAAAGTAGCACTTACATATTTATGTAAGATTATAGTGACAAAGCCCGAGCGTCGTGCTCTTTTTGTACGAAATCACAAGGACAGAAACCTGTGAAAAAGAAAAGACGCCATTGATCCATTGTGTTCTCATGATTGGTGAGATATAGAGATTATAAAACATAGCACACAGCTGCACGATTAACAGTATTACATATATTCTTTGATGGCCGCCATGCAGTCGCCATATTAACATCATCATAGTATGTACATGAATTTAACACCACTTACACAATTCTACACGTGATTATTAAGTGTCTGCAAGGCACAAAAATATATATTGTTTCCTATAATTAAACTTAACTGAGCACATTCTATCTTTTATTTAATTGAATGCAAATTTCCGTATTGGTCATTTTCCCTCCGGCTGGGTTGTGCTTAAGCCAGACTGAGTAAAAACGTTCCATTAGTGGGCGTTTATAACGTGTGCAGGTGACTGACAGCTGGCTGTGCTTGTTGATATCATGCGTCTCATTTGTCATTTTGTGCACAATCAGCACACGCACCCTTCATCTGCGTGACAGCGTCCAGCAGAGCGCTCAGCCCCCAAGAGAATGGCAATAGTTGCAAAAAGAAGTCTTTGTTCTGCAGCTAAGCAGACACTCGATCCCCTGGCTTTGACTTCCAAATGAAGCTCTGCACTGTCGGGCACATGTGAAATCAGTGAATAGATGGTTTGGACCGTTTTTTCCCCCCGATCCGCCTCCGCACGTTTGGGCTGAGGGCTCCAGGTTAGAGAACCCCAAACCGCAGCACAGTCAGCGAGTGCAAGTGGAAAAAAAACAAAACAAAAAAAGAAAAGGTATTTTGACGGGAGGCACGGTGAGTTCACCACTGGGACGTCCTTTGCAGTCCATGTCCCTGCAGGAAGAGAGACAGATGACAGAGCAACACGATGAGCATTGAAATAAACGCTCCTCCCCTGAACATTTGAAAAGCAGCATCACAAGCGTCGCACTATTGAGGGAAAACACACCATTTGCTACACACTGCACTGTAAGTAAAGCAAACTATTGAACTATGTGAGGATCAGGCTCCTAAAGAAAACTAAACATCAGAACACCTGAGTGTTTAGATGGACAGCGGAGAAGTGGGTTATGCATCACGAGAGAGAAAAGTTTGTTATGAGCCCTTTCACCATTAAGCTTTGTGTCATCGAGCCTGACTAGCACCAGAAAAGAGAAATACACAAAAGGAAGAACAAAATCCAGAGAAAGAAGTGAGTCTTGGTCGACTTCAGCGGGAGAGAAGCAGGGCGACAGAAAAACTTCTTGAGCTACAACCAAGCCGGGATTCAACCTACACTATTTCCAGTTGTGTCGGCGCGCGTCGATGACGTGCTGCTCCCACTGTTGGCTGCAGAGTTGAGGGACGCTCTGGGAATGGCCATGTCATAGGCGTCCGCGGCGTACTGCACGAAGTCACATGACAGGGGCCATGATCAGAACAGCCAAGAAGGGAGGACAAGCACCTGCTCTTTCCATGAGGACATTTTACCACGTCTGCTCTTCACTGTCACTACACCTTCCAAGCTTCACCTTTTCATGCTTGGAAGGTAATTTTTTTAGTTAATGTAGCTGCAAGTTGGAGAAGCAGGATTTTTGTTTTGTTAGAATGAATGAATGAATGAAGCGGTAATGGAAACGAGCAGGTAATCAGGATGGACATCCCTGGACATCCAGGCTCACCAGGCGCAGGTTCAGGCAACAAAAGCACTTTAGTTAAGTTTGGAGAAAGATTGTAGTTTTGCTTAAAGCAAAAAAAAAAAAAAAAAAGGCTTCTATAATCTGTAATCTGTTATTGTGCCTGAAGCCAACGCTAATTAATTACTGCTAATGTTGGCAGTGGGTTAAAGTGTAATGTTTTATGCTCCAGGCCAAAAAGTTCACTTTGTGTTTTGACGTATTGTTCTTGTGAACTAACAGCAGGTTTCTCAGCTTTCATGATGAGGAGAAACTGGTTTCTCCTCTTGGGTAACACGGTCGGGTGGAGACTGGAGCCATATAGCGGATACAACAAAGATGATGACATCACTGCAAATTAACTTTGCCACCACATTGCCCTCGTGTAATTACATTTGGGTGGAGACGCCATCAGAAAATTTTACATTTCAGTTTAGTAAAACTCAGACGCATCTTGAATGAACCTTTTTATGACTCTCGTGGTGGTTTAACGCAAGTCAGCTGTTGATATCAGATACACCTGTGCTATAATTAGCTGAACTCTGCTTTTATTCCAGTGTTGCTGAGCAGGTTTTGATTTTATTTTTCACATCTGCATAAAACCAATTTAACTTGAAACCTGTTCACCCACATCCAACTTGCCACACGCTTAAAACTAACGCTTACAATCTGCTGATGCTTACAGATTCTTGCTTTCATTAAGAATAAGTAGGTACCATGAGATGTTAGTGCGCTGGTAAAACCCACATACTCACATTTCCCACTCCCTTGGTGATGATGGCCAACTCAGTGGGCTGGTACACGGAGCTACGCAGCTGTCCAGTGTAGCCGCTGTACGGAGACACAGGCTTGGACCCTGATGTGGACAGACCGAAAACAATTACACACTTTTAAGAAAATCTGCAGAAGGAAATGGAAATCATTCATCAGCAACCATGATGCAAATCATTAGTTTATTGAGAGAAACAACTAGTGAATCCAGTTTGTCCATAGCAGTGGTTCTCAATCCTGGTCCTCAAGGACCCCTGCCCTGCTTATTGTCCGACTAACGCTGCACTTCCCACTGCTGATTACCTGGATCAGGTGCACTCAGTCAATCAGAAGCTGGGAGATAACAACTCAGATGAGGGGTGAAGACCCCTGCATTAAAAGGACGAGGCTGGTGAGACCAAAACCAACAAATTCCGTCTGCTGTCTTTTCGAACCCAGAACCTGACTCAGCTCGTTTGTCTGTGACCCAGAGCTAAGATGTTGTCCAAAAAGCATCACAGAGACGGTACCGTGTGATACATTTCATAAATGCTGACTGTACGTTGAGCACGTGAGATTTTATTCACCTGAACTTTCTGAAGATGCTGTCTCACAACTGAAACCAACAGGATCCGTAGGATTGTGTCTAAGTAACTTCAGCATTTACGTTATTTGTAAATATAAGCCAATAAAGATAGAAGGAAGTCATGCGACAGCTCAGCCATCACCCTAATCCATCGCAGCCCTTGAAAACACCTAGATGAGTCCCAGCACATCACTAGTCCACTGGTTCCTTCATTAGAGAAATGAAGTGCACTGCAGTTTATCCATAAACAGCTGCACACGTCTGTCAAGGTGACCGTGCAGCTCGTGAACAGTTTGGACTGTAAACAGCCGCACAGGAACCATGAAGCCACAACAGAGCAGCAGTCAAACGTCAGCTAACGTGAAAACACGAGTTTGTTTCGCGATGTAAAGATAAAGGCCCAATTTTTCAAGTCATTCTTAAAACCACAGTCAGGTTGCAGCATTTAAGTTCAAATTTTCCTGTTTGTCATTTTTCTTTCAGTGCAACAAAACAGGAAACAGAAAATGTTTATTTAGGAAAATGGGATGTGTGCTTGACTTTGCATCGCTTTCAGTGTTCATTGGAACCTGACCGTTTCAAAACAGAAACAAAATGCTGAAGTTTCTTTTAATCTGAGAAACTTTACAGTCTCTTTACTTTTTCCACTGCACAGTTTGCTTTTTTCCAAGCGCCGCCTTAAAATGAGTTTCCATTCAGCACCACTTCAAGTTGTCCATTAAAAACTGTAAAAATCTTTAAAAGACATTTTTACAACTTCATGGTTAGAAGTTTGTAAAGGAAGCATGTGAATGACACTGAAATGTCCTTTTTTTTCCATATGTTTTCTACATTTTTACCAAATTGCTGCCCTTTTAATTGTATCATCGTGTTGCATATGTTCATACATAGTGAATTGAAACTTTTCATTCAGATGAAAACATTCAGGCAAAAAATTAAAGGTGATATTTCCAGAGGTTTCCCTTCTCTTTTTCATTCTAAGGAATTTCTGCTCCATTTAGTTTTTTTTCCCCCACACTTAGAAAATGCTCATGGGACGAAAACCAACTTCATGAACGTCTGTTTTTCCTAATATGTTTTCGCTGCAGAAACACCCCAGAGACATGGATGAGAGAGACGAGCGCTTTGTGTCCCCAAACGTCAAATATTGTGCTCTGGATGAAAGTGCTGCCACACCTCAGTGGCCACAGAGACGGTGTGATGTTAGTGGTGGGAATCGGAGGCAGACTGGGAGAGTTATGTGTGATACAGCAGTTAGAGATGCACTACGCACTCATTAACAGGAATGATTCACAAGGCAAATTCCCTCTGACGGCTGAAACACCGGGAAAGCAACATGTAAATGTGCATTTGATTGAACTTTTGTGACGGTTTAACCACAACTCAGAGTCCAGAGAGAAAATTTAACTGTCCAGGCCGTTTACAGGAGGATTCATGATGCTGTTCTGTGTCATAAACCAGATATCATATCACACAGCTGATATGTAAACATGGTTGTCCTTCATCCACCTTTGAACATTTAATTATCCTTCAGTTAAAAGTTGAAATTCAAGTGAATAAGCAGTAGGAAAGAGTGACGTGTTTTACTTTATGTTCACGGGTGTTGGCTAAAATAAAGTTTGGTTGAACTGTCTGAAATCAAAGTAACAACAGACAAGCAGCTTTTCTCTTTCAGATTTGTTGAGGAAGGAAACCAAGAAAGAAAGTAGGGAGATTTACAGAGTGGTTACAGGTCCTAGAAGTCTTCACTTTTACTAAGAAAAGGCTGTTAAACGTATTAAAATGTTTTGTTTGAGCTTTAAATCTTTTATTCTGGTGAACGCAAGGATTTCTCTCTAGTTTGCCAAACTGAAGACGACGAATTATTGTTATTCTACAACAATGCAACTGTGACAGTTTTCACTGAAATTGAAACTGGTCTTTTCTTCACTGTTCCAGTTTCCCCCAAAGCCATAATACTCGATAAATAAAAAGAAAAACCAACCACACCACCGTCGACCACATGCAGCAGAACACAGTCACATCTCTTGTACTGTGGCCCCACCCTGATGCTGATTAGGCATCAGGGTGTACTGAAGGGAGGGACGCTAAAAAAATGTTATTTACAGTCGACTCATTATCTTGAACAGATATGAATTCGATGATTTAAGTTTAAAGTGTCACGGACAGATTGTTGGACTAAGCAGTACTGCAGTCCAACGCGACTCTGAACGAGAAGAGATTCTTCCTCCAGGGTCCAAATTATCTGAGCCTGCAGAGGAAGTAGATGTGCTGTTGTATCCTGATATTTTGTTCTCAGAACATTTCTTAAGAACTGGAAATACATACTTAAATAAAAGTGCATTAAAATGTTTCTCTCTGGGACCTTAGCAGCCACAGAAACGCCTGGTGGCTGCAGACTGGGACTTAGTGTCCTGTTCTGTCTGGTTTTTTTTTTGGTTAGTTTTTTACTGCAACATCAGATCCTGTTCAGCTCAGGATTTAAACAGCAACTGTATCAAATTCTGTGGCATCATTACACAGATGCAACCTGATCTTAGGAAAAATTGCAACAATGTTTGCAGGCTGTACAGCTCAATACGCTGTGCGATTAATATATGCAAAGGGCTTCATACTTTCATACTACGGGCATGTGTGGGCAGTCTCAGATTTGGAGAAATGTATGGCTGTTGACTTCTGGCAGGTCTTCCATGAGTCCCACAAGTTTTGAACGATTAAATTCTCTACCGCGTGTGGCATTGTGATGGAGGCCTGTAAATGTTAGGAGCCACCTCCTGCGGGTGTTCAGAGTTTGACACTTTAAAGAAGGATCCTTCAAATCTGCAACTGACATTCTGGTAAATTCTGCTTCAGCACAGACATTTAATTAAAGACTAAAGGTGCAACAAACACATGAAAGTCATGGTGTCACTGCTGGAGAAGGGATATGCTACATACCTTGGTTTGGCTCATCCATGGAGAAAGCTTTGTTTTCCATGAACATGTTCTTGGAGCTCTGTTCCTTCAGGATCGTCTCGTAGCCGACTCCTCGGTTCGGGTACAGATCTTCTCTGTAGACTTGTGGGCTTTCTTCATCTTCGACTAAACAGCACATTTCAGGAATGGTGTAGACGATGAGGAACACCCATGCATTCGCCACCAAGGCGATGGCCAAGGTGGGGTCATCCCAATTTGGCCCCCCATGTATGCCGTTCCCGTAGACGTACATAACGATCCATGCAACCCAAATTCCCACAGAGAGCAGGCTGGCCAGAAAGATGCAGGCACCTTCTATCTTCCACCGCTTGTGTTTGCCCCCCATGATGACCAGACTTGCCACCACCACAGCCAGAATCAGGACCATCACATAGATCAGTGCCATGACAAAGTCCTTGTTGGCGATGTTGCAGGGCAAAGCAGTTTCTCTGCCGTTTCCAGCTGTGGCGTTGAGCGGCCCCTGTGGGTGGCGCACCACTGTGATGATCAGCCACTCTGTGTTGATGATCACCTCCACCAGCCACAGCCCCAAGGCCCCCAGACACAAAACCCAGGCCCGGGGGCCGCTGTCCCTCCTGGCAAGGATGTTCAATCTCACGCACTGCATCAGGAGGCAGCCAAAGCAGCCTCCAAAGAACACCCCGAAGAGGAACCTCCGTGAGGCACAGGTGGCGAAATCTTTTTGCACGATGAAGGCAAAGGTGAGACAGAAGAGGCCGGCAGTGCCGACCAGGAAGAAGGCGTTGAGAGGTACCGAGCTCTTCTGCTGCTTTCCTTTCATGAAGGGCACACTGGCCAGCAGCGAGATGAAGAGCACCAAGGAGAAGACGATGCCAGCTGCAGCGAAGGCCTCCAGCACGATGCCCCACGCGGCACTGAGGTCACACAGGTTGTAATAGAGGGAGCCCACGTTAGGCCCGCAACCCTGAGGGGTGACATTGGAAGCCATTGTGACCGGGAGAGACCAGAGTTCAGTCTGAAGTTCTAGGACGCAACCTGTTGAGATGGAAGAACAGTCTGAGAAAGGTCTGACAGTGACAGAACATATTAAACCCTCTCCATACGTCACCAATGCGAGATAAGGATACTGTAATCAACACCCAATGGAGCAAACATTACAGTGGCATGAGTCAGTATACAGTACACACAGACACTCATTGGATTCCAAACATAACCTTTGTCATTGTGTTTACTCAGAAAATATGTAATGAAAAGTGACCCAACTATTATTCAGAGCTGAACTCAGCAGCCACCAACAATATCAGAGGACTTAACGATGATGTTAATGATTAACAGCTTCAGATACTCCACCAGTAACAGAAAGGGGCATTAAACCTACAGAGAGACAGAGAGACCTTCCAATGTAAGTAATACAACCAAAGCAGTAGCACTCTCCTCTGTCTGACTTCTGCTTGTCCCCGTCAGGATCTGATTACACTGAACAGAGTCTGTAAAGCAAATCATTAGCAGTGGACACTGTCTTTCTGACTTGTGCACATCAACCACAACACGTACCATCCTGGAACAAAGACACCCACCATTGTGTTGGCCTGTTTGCTTTGTCGTCGTTTTTGGTTTTTGACCGTTGGTTTGTGCCAGTCCATAAAACTGCTTTTCAGTTTTTGTGGCATTTAAAACACACACACACACACACACACACACACACACACACACACACACACAGGGTCGCAGACTTTTCAAGGAAGCAGAAACACAGGCCTGTGCTGACAAAGGTGCTGCAACACTCTGTTGCCTTAGAGAGCTCAAGTGCCAGAGCTCTCTAAGGCAACGGAGTGTTGTTTGACTTGTCTGAAGTCTTTAAAGTTGGAACACAAAGCTATTTTTCATTACATTATCAAACTCAAAACTGTCTTTGGACATTTTGTGTGTGTTTTTAAGTTGTTTTGTCTTAAGTTTAAGTTCACTTCGTCTTCGTCACTTGTGAGCTCTGGCTCAGGTCCCCTCAGCTAATCCATGACTCTCAGTAAACTTTAAAGCATCTACTTTGCACTTCAGCAACGTATTTCAAGGCAACGACTGCATTTTTTCTCGAGTATTAAGTTTGTGTACTTCTACTACTGCTGCTGAAGGTCGAGTGAGTGGAATTTAATAATTTCATTACTTGGATCATTTGCGCCACTAAAATCACAAAGGCACTAGACAAGTCCCACAGTTGCTAAACTTGTTTAGGGGCCCTGACTCAAAAGCTAGTTGCAGGAACACGGAATAAAAGAACCACAAACTAGCACAGGCAGTAAAGAGCCTGCTGATACTGACCCAAACCACATAAGACACAGACAGAGATACAAAGCTCAGCAGCAGCGCAGCTTTGCCCCTGGGCCCCCAAATAGCTCTATTCGGTCCTGGAAGAACAACTGTGGCACAGAGTTTGTTTTTCTTCACAAAATCCGTACGTTTATTTTACACATGTTCCATAGACTAAACACGCATGTGCAGCGGCTCCGTTGTCTTTGGGTTTTAACTCCACAATAAGAGACATTTAATTTGAAACTTCAACATCAGTCCTCACAACCAGTAAGCGTATTATACATCTAAACTATTTTTTAATATATTATCGCCTTCAACCTGACAAAAGCTGCACGAACCATCCCGATCCAAAGCGAACACGCGCGTCTTTCAGGTGGAAAATGGGTGTTGCGCGCACCGACTCCATGTTGAGTGAAATCCATCCACACTACAACATTTCAGGACAAATCCTGAGCGTGATCCGGGACACAGGCACATTACGGGGAGCTGGATCTGTTAAAGTACCTGGACGCTGTCGGTAGATTTCAGCTCCCGCTCCGCTTGTTGTCGGTCTCCGCTTTCACATGGTCCCAACGTAAATCATCGAGAGCCAAAATACAAGTGTTCTCTCAGGCAAATCTCACAGAAAAGCTCAAACTGACTTCAGCTCAGTTCACAGAAAACTAAATGACAAATTAACGACTTTTTTTTTTTTTGCCCTGCTCCCAGCGGCTCCTCACGCCCCCACCCCTCCTTTTTACGCACACACCCACCCACTCACCCACACGCCCTGATGCGTTCATCAAATCACAGTATGTCAAAAAACATCTCTTAATCTTTGGCTTCTATAGAACAAATCCACTACGAACTCCCCAAACGTTTAAATGTCTCTAATAAACAGATGTGATGGCAGCAGCCAACGTGCGAATGGTGAATAAGTGGTTGAGTTGCACCATCTGCTGGTGACAGGGTTCTGCACAACCCATCAGCGAACATCAGAAAGACTCGAGCTGTCGCAGTTATTAAGAAAGAAAAGGACACTTTTTTTTCTGACTCATTAGTTTTTGTCATCTCCCGAAATACTTTTCTCTCACCGCCCAAAATGACGCATTTTGTCTGCAACATGTAAAAAAACCAAAACTTTTTTTCGCTCAAACAACAACTTGTGGTCAAACTCTTCCACTCTGTCAGTCAGTCAGCAAAACACATCTGATGGGGATTTAACTAGACAGAACAAACCCTGCTGCTCTCTGCACTGTTTCAGATGAGCTGCTGAATCACTTTCTTCATTCATTCCTGTGTTCAGGTCTTTCTGCATCCAACTGTCTCTGACCTGCAGTGAGAATCTAGACTCACACACTCAGTATAACACAGCACAGTGGACTGTTTTCAATCTTCAATATAGATTAGACATTTGTTTTAAATACGGTCGCTGAAACATTAGAACCACCTCTTCTTATCATGCACTCCATAATAAACAGAATAGAATTATCACCTTTCTGACAGATTCAACTTACAAACTGACACGGTCACATTAGAACACTGTAAATGTAGATTCCAGGGCACAGCCACTGTACTGAAACGTATTAAACCACACAGGAGTAATCCCTGACGTCGTGGCAAAAACTAAAAGGCAAGTTTAGGAGGCAGAAGGCAGCTCCAGGTCTGGGTTACGCTGAGTTTAATCAGCAAGAGGGAGAAGCACACACAAAGAACAGAGCTACACTCAAGAGTGGGCCACATCAGATTGACCAGGTTTTACAGGTTATGGGTCTTTAAACCTCTCAGCTCAGCAGCTGAATTCACATAAAAGGACAAAGGAACGACTCAATGCAAATCAACCTTACAGAAGATACACACAGGTGAACACACAGTGGTCAGGAATCTAATTAGCAAGTCTCTGAGACTAATCATGTTCTGTGTGTTCCCTGCTGGGACAGCTGGTCTAAAGACAGTGCAGACAGAAGGTCTGCTGAGGAGCGAACCAGCATTTGGTCTCCACAAACCGGCATTTTGCATTTACAGGTAAATTTACTACTTACTACTTACCTTAGCAGGAAGTAGTGGACATCAGTGAACAAACCCCAAAGGATGTTGTTTGAATAATGATGAGATGTCAAAATAAGAGTATGTTAAAACATAAAACTGGATAGAAAACTAAAAAAGAAAATATGTATATGTAGATATAAATATATATAAAATACATCAACAAAACAACTGTTCACATAAAAAGTGAAACTACACAATTAAAGCCATTGCTTAGAATGTTTTTAATTAAAACCATCAAGAACTGTATGAATATAGATCGATATTTTGTATGGAGGATTTTAGCCTCTCTATGTTTCCAGTGGCTGCTCAGTTTCACCCACCTTTCTAAAAAAAATGTCATTCTAAGCAAACCAATGCATATTTGTGACTTTAAAATGAGATGAAAAAAACACACGTCAGTCAACCAAAGGCTGTGCAGTAGTGTGGTTTCTCAGTGTGAAACCTTTATTTCCTCTCCATGTGAAAGTCAGTGCTCACAGACAGGATCACAAATGAGATATAATGTAAACGATGCACACGAAGCCACTTTGGTGAGGACATGCCAACAAACCTCAAAACAGTGACCTCAGGAAGTGCCTCCTTTTGTATTAGGTCCACAATATTGTAAGGAAACTGAGTTTAAAGTTCGCTGTTGCGCAGCCCTTAGCGACAGGGGCAGTTTTCTGGCTCCAGATGTTTGTGTCAGGTTATTTCAGTACAGAATCAAATCCACTTTCTTTCACCGTCGTCATAATTGCAAGCCAATCATTTCCTTCTAGAAAAGACCAGATTAACAATGTTACAGCATCTAAAATGTCAGCTTCATAAATGTTTGGTGGGCATGGTTAACAAACCATGACTGAAGACGATGTGACCAAAGTAGACCATGTTTTTTCACGTAATCTCTTTATATGGTTCTAACAAATCCAATTGCTTTTCAAGTAACAACAACTCAGACTTTAAGACGTGGAAATTTCTGCACATCAGCACGAGCTTATCCAACGTCGGTCACTGCAAAACTACACTGTTTGCCTAACCTTGCAGTGTTTGTGTGGTCGAAACCTAAATCCACGCAGGGGGATGATGGCTGGAAACACAAGGCACCAACATTCAAAGACACAGGACAGAGGGTGGAGACCGGTAGTACGGGGGCTCATTTGGGACAAACTTTATGTCTATGCTGTTGTTTAAGTCTGAGCTTCCTGTATTTAGACGAAGGCATCGGAGAGCACACAGACCGGGCTGAATAGGGAGCAGAGTCTGCTAGGGTTTACCTGCTCCTCCACGTCCCTCTTAACCCCTGTCTTCCATATCAGCTCTATGAAAGCCGCAGCACAACTTCCATTAACCTCTAATCAAAGCCTGCTCTGACTTCTGAGCATCATATTATCCTGTTAATCATATGTTCTCACTTACAGCGGGGGTTAGTAAGGGGTTGGTCTCCTGCTGGCTCATAGAAACGGCAGCAGGAGACCAACATCTTCAAAGATTCAGTTTGTGTGTACATCTGCAGGGAGACTCTCAGAACTCGGCGGGGCAACTAAACATGATGAGGCCTGTGGTGGGGGGGTGAAATATAAAAGATGTTTATGAGTGTACAGAGAGATCTCAGAGTTAAAAAGCTTTAAAGTTTAGCATTGACATTGACACTGATCAGGCAAAACATTATGACCACCTGTATAATTTAATACAATCCAACACAGCAGCTCTGCCATGAATTCTACTTTTACAAGTTTATAATTCCTAAGATGAAACTGTCAGAAAGGTGATAATCTTACTATGTGTTTACTATTGAGGTCATAGTGGGAAGTGGAGTCGTCCCGGGGAGCATTATAAGAAGAGGTGGTTCTAATGATTTGGCCGTGTCATTCATTTTTAACAGCGTGTTCCAAATCTTATCGTTTTGTGGACCTGAGCTGTCGACAACTCCAATGACACAGGCTCAGAGAAAAACACTGGCAGGAGATGTTTTTGAGAGAGGCTCCCCCTTCTGACCAATCAGAAAAGAGCATCTATTTCTGCTGGATCGGTGAGGTCTGCAGCATCTTTTTATTATCATTTGATCATGGCTAATACCTGAATGACTGTGCAGAGGGTGGTGGAGCGTGGCTGACAGTGGAAGAGTGTAGAAGAGCAGGCTGATTGATTTTGAGTCTTATGCTAATGCTGACTTGTTGCATAATGTAACTTTAAAATAGCAAATTCTGTGTGGGTTTTTTTTTTTTTTTTGGTTTTGTTCTGTTTTTGACTGGATATTACATCACAATAAATTAATGTCATCATTCCATATTGTGCTGATGCAGAGTTAACGCAGAGAGATTTTGAATATTTTGGTTTTAATTTTGTCTGAAGTCCGACGTGTCAACTGAAAATTTTCTCATCAGCCTAATTTGAGTATTAGCCTTAAAATGTTCACGTGCTCTATAAGATAATTAATAAGTCACAGATGGTCCATCTTTAGAGCTACAGAGCTTAAGTCTCCTCACGGTATAAATCAAATAACATTTGGCCGTCACGTCTTTTTAGCGTCAAATTAAAAACAAAGCTGTTTAGATAAAGCACCTGTGACTTCACAGGAAATGAAACCCGTGAGTTAGACTGCTGGGACCAGTCTGACACAACTAATGCTGAATTGCAATGATGTAACAATTGCTGTTGTTGCAATTGGAAATGTACTGGCTGACATCTGTATGTGTGTGTTGTGTGTTTGTACGTGCACGACAGTGTGTGTTTGTGCAGATCACTGGGCTAATCTGTGGTTTGTTTAAGCCAGAGCTGATGCAGAGCTTCTGATACAGCGGAGGGTCTGTTTGAAGAGCAGGGTCTCCACTCCGTTCATTCGAGGCTCAGTCGAGTTGCATTGCATGAAAAATAAACACCTGCCTTAGCAACTGGGGGAGGTGGCGTTGTGTCTGCATGGGTGCTTGGCTAGACTCAGCAGCAGAATCTTTATTTCTCAGATTGAAGTAAACTGAATCCAATTGGATGATAGAAAAGCAGCACTGGGGTTTCGCTTAGCTTCCAAAAGCGATTACATTTTCTCGAGCTTCTCTGACTTCTGGACTTCTCACAGATGTCACTGCTAAGCACAGATAAAACTTTTTTCTTGTAACAACATAAAAATATATTTTTACCCCCACATTGCTACCATGTATGGAAAAGAAGAAATACCAAAAACCTACTTTTATTTTTTCAAATTCTTCTGAAGAAAAATAAATACACTGTCTTCTGTCTGATTTACATCGACGCCCAGTGACACAAAAAACATACTTCTTGTGAGTTTAGTTCATGTTAGGCCCTCAGAGAGAGCTCTCCGCAGTTGTAGTTCGCGTCCCTGGGGTAAGAAGTGGTCAGGGGCCGTGGGATATGGGGTGTTTCAGATTAAGAGCGAGGTCACGAGGGTTTTCTGGCCCTGCGAGGTGACAAGGGGGTGGACTCCCGCTGCGAGCGTTTGTTGTTCCCACTGTACAGCGAGGACATGGAGGCGTTGTTTGGGGCCTGTTGTTGGGGCAGGGCACAGCGGGGATATGGTGGGCCCCCCCTGAGCAGCACGATGTCCCGCACGACACTGCAGAAGGGCTTACTGACAAAGCAGTAGAGGAAGAAGTTCACAGCTGTGTTGAGCATGGCCAGCATGTTGGACAGGTCGTAGGCCAGGTGGACGCGCCAGTCTCTGTGAACTGAGGACACATACAGGTGGTAGATGACCACAACTGTCCTGGGGGCCCACAGCACAGAGAACACAGATGTGATAGCCAGCAGCATGGCAGTGGTTTTTCCGAGTCGCCGCAGGGGCACCGGCTTCACCCTGTGCTCCTCCTGGCAAGGCTGCTGCTTCTGCCTCACCCTCAGACTGTGGATAATCAAAGAGTTCAGCACCAAGAAGATGCTGCAGGGCAGGAAGTAGATGATAGTGACGTGTGTCCATATGAGGACGGTGTCCAGCGCTGTGGGCGGGTGGCTGTTCCTCCACATGTCGGACCACCAGAAGAAGGGAACCCCTGATGCTAGCGATAAAGCTAAAACCACCAGGATGATCTTCCTGGCTCGGGCTGGGTAGCTGATCTGACGGTGGAGGAGGGGGTGGCACAGCGCCACATAGCGGTCCACGGTGAGGGGTACGGTGGACCAGATGGAGGCGTGGTTGGCGGCGAACTCTGCGGCGCTGACGGAGTGCAGCAGGAGTGCAGGGACGTCACGGTGAAAAACCGCCGTCTCCAGCAGGAAGCCGACAAAGATAATGAAGAGCTGGGACAGAATATCGGAGCCCGTCACTGCCAGGAGGTAGTAGTACAGAGCTTTCTTGGTGCGGCAGGCCAGTCTGGACAGGGCGACTGCTGTGAGGATGTTTACTGACGGGGACAAAGACACACGAGAGTCAATTAGCTCCTTAAACTGACACATTACATTTCTAACATTTTATTACACTTGTAACATTTATATTTGACATGGTAAATAATTCCAGACACCTACAAGTAAAATGTGTGATTTCGCTGTAGTTGTTTTACTAGTTACTAGTTGTTTTGTATAACTTTTAACTTGCTACAAGTTTAATTAACTGATTACTTGAAATGAACACGTTTGGCAAAAACAATCACAAATATACAACTTTAATCATTTTGGCTTTGTCAGACGGTTCACCGGCACTTTTTAAAGCTGGTATTACCATCAGCGGTTTACATAAAAAACTGTCCGTTAGAAAATGCTACACATGTAATTCAGTACTGCCTCTGTGCTATTTACAGCATTTTGAATGTTTTTTATATAATCGACAGCAGGATATTTGCACTGTCACACCATTTGGAGGACAGCATCCAGCTGTTGACTCGGCCCTCTGGCCTTTATTTCGCTTTGGGGATAATTACACGTTCCCATCCGGAGGTTATCTGAATGCTTTGTTGACACACCGTACTTGTTTTGCAGGTCTCTCTGTGTAAATCTCGGCTGGATCAATAACCAATCACGGCCATCGCACTGGCAGATGAAGCACAGTAATGAGAGAAATGCTGTCTATCTAAGTGACATTATTTCCACTTTATGGATTAGTGGGGCAATAAAATTAGACAGGGTGGGATTCCAGAAACAGCTAGCCTTAGGAACGGATGGCTGGCTAATACTCATAAACCCAAACAAATAGATAATTGGACTACTGCATTATTGTAACCAGTTCTTGATCATGTGCTGAAACAGTATATTATCTCCTGGGTCCATTGAAGCACCAGAAATGTGCCTCTAATCCACTTGTGTATCGATTTGTTCTGCAACTTCCACCTCTGTTATAAATAGATATCAGTAAAAGGATCATATTTTTGCTTTGTTTTCGCATAACTGTGGCTCAGTAAATGCAGCTAATGTAATGAAGTGGCCAGTGAGTTAATCTTCTAACATTAGAGGGTCAGCTGAGCTAAATGCAAACAAAGACATTTCACTTTCTTACTTTATCCTGACTGTACTTTGATTACACAGTATTTGCCACTGACACGTTTGCTGCCAAAGCAATGTGAGTTAGCTGATGCACACAGTGCTCCCTACATGACACCGTGATGACGTACCTGGCACTCCAACACAGAGCAAAATGCTGTAGTAGATGACAGGGATGAAGCCCAGGACGCATTTGGACTTCTGCAGCTCCTCGGGTTTCAGGCCCAGCTCCTGGTGGCTGGACACCGTCACATTGGGCCAGTCGATCATGACCTTGGCGCTCCCTGAGTAAAAATACAGGGACAAGGGACATGTTTTCAGGACTGATGGAAAAGACCAAAACCCTCAATGAATTGTGTGAAGCATGATATATACTCACTGGCCACTTTATTAGCTACACCTGTACAATCTAATGCAATCTAAGCTCTGCCATGAATTCTATTTTTTTCAGTTTTTAAGGTGAAACTGTCAGAAAGGTTACACGTCTACTACAGTTGTGGGGTCATACTGAAGTGCATTTTATTACGAGGTTGTGGCCCTTTTGATTCATTTAAAATAGAGTGTGAATGTGAGTAGAATTAAAGGCAGAGTTGCTGTGTTGGATTGCATCAGATTGTACAGGTGTAGCTAATAAAATGGCCAGTCATTGTATTTTATTCCCAGGTGCCACAGAGCTCCACGTTTGTCCAAGAACCACAGGCACACTATTGCACTGGATGACATGTTCTTGGCTTGAAATAAATATGAATATTTTGTATGATTGCAGCACCTGCCACGTAACCACAACGCAGCCCGTCTCTCTCTCTCTCTGTTACTCTACATACTTCCTGTCTGCCTATTCATGTCCTCCCAGAAACACTGGAAGACATTGTGCTCAAATGAAGGGTCTTTAAATGTAACTACATCCTCATCAAAAACAAACAATTTTTCCACAAAAAAACCAACTTTCAGTATCAATTTTGCATAACGTTAATATAATGCTGATTATTTTGGTCCAAAAAGCATCAGAAAATGAGCATGAGAAATGCCCAGTCACAAAAATCTAAAGGTGTTCAATTTACTTTTAGTGTGATGTCTCCAGCACAGACGCTCAAAATCTAAAACCTATTTACTTAGAGTCAGGGGCATGCGTGCAAGCAGGGAAGGCAAATAAATCAGGGGGGTCAGAATCAGTTAGGCAGTTAGGCAAAACAAGGGAAAGGCTGGAAACCAAAAGTGATGGCAGCAGTGCTATGAGAAGAGGGCTGGCGTGTGTCCTAGGATGATGAGACAACAAACAGCAGGTGTCCACTTTGTGGGAATAACAACAGGCCTGTAATGTGAATGTAAACCAACAATACCCAGATGCAAGGACCTGGGCAGAGGTGGTCAACATGACACACAGTACAGGAAGTTTGCACTTAACCAATTAATCAATTATCCACTTTAAGATGTTGCTGATTATCTGTTTGTAATCTGATTAATTACTTAATTGACTTTGGAGAAGTTGGCGAGACCGAGTATGTGTTTAAAAATCTTATTAGACACTAAATACGCCGTAGCACTGACGGTCAAGATTGTACAACTGTGGCAACTGTGTCAAACCCTGTCCGAACATGGCCTATTTAACATTTGCAGCTCCACAAATCAAAGAGGCTGATTCATCTAAAGGCAGACAATCTCTGGGACGCACCAGACTCACTGATCATTCTGTATCAGGTTTCATAAAATCACCATTTGCAGATGATGAACTGTTTTATGTTGCAGAGCGGTGTCGGGTAAATGATGTTTGCTTTGCCAAACTCTCTCCACTGACTTTAGTCGACAACAGCAGATGGGCTGACAGCAGTGACCCCGTGCCCCCAACCCTCTGTCATTATCACCTTGTCTCCACATCTAACCTTTTCACCTGGGTGACATCAATCCTGTTTTTCTCCATCTGTCCCTTCTCTGCCTGCTCTCCTAATTTACTTCACTCATCCATGAAGCCATATTTGGACTGTGTTATCTCCCAAGCTTTCAGGGACAAACCATTTGAAGATGCTCAACGAACGTAAACATCATGATGGAGCCACAATCGCCTCATCAGTGAAAGTGGCCTCATGATGCGAGTTGGGCAATCGCTACCACTAAAAGTTGGTCATATTGAATTACTGTCGTTGTAAAGGCTTTTTATGTGCAGAAGCCCTGCATGCATATTATACGAGTGGCATATTTTATGGTCTGTCTTAATGCTTGGCTGCTTATGTAGACAGATAAACAAAGATTGAAAACCACTCTTCAAGCTCGGTGGTGCAATTCAACAAGTAGATGTAGAGAAAGGATTGGAATTAATTTAGCTGCCCACATTGAGATGGATGTTGTGGCCTTTAGTTAGCAGTGGCCTCATTCAAATGTAGTAGGTGATCCATGTTCCATCATCCAGGTCCATGTCCATGTTGGACAGAGGTGGCAGACATGTCACCTACTGAGGTGACACCAGGTAGGGGACTGAGCAGTGAAAAGCCTTACTTGTTGTGCAGACGTTCAGATTGTTGTGAGAATGGGGAAGTCCAAGTTGTGTTTCTGTTGCTGTACTATTGCATTGGATGCTTTATCCTGAAAACATCAAAGTGTGGGGGGGCTGTTTTAGTAAAGGTCTTTACAAAGCAGACACCGTTTAGCAGTCGTTCTTGAGCTTTTGGTCATATTACATTGTCCTCCTCCGCAGAGTTTGCACAGTTGTTGTGGAATTTTCAGAATTTTAACGACTTGTTCGCTTGAAAAGTTATTCTTGACCTTGTAAACAGCAGCTGGAAGGAAATATATTTGCAGGCTCCCCTGTCCTGCCAACATGGACAAGAAGTCCTTTTAACACTGGGACAAACATGAATTCACGATTACATGACATTTGGAAAAACTCCATCTGCTGCATAATCATCTGTGATTGAAGATCCACGGCAGAAACTAAATGATTCTTGTGTTGAAGTTATTGGAATAACTTATCTGGAATAATCTGTAGAACTCGTATTTTCTTTCGTGTCCTGATAAGAAGTCTTTATCTCACTGTTTGCTTGCAGCATTTCTGGCACCAAGACTTACAGTAAATCTAGGCCATAAATTAAATGACACATCCTGTGTGTCGTGAAGTATGTGCTCTACGTTTGCAGTATTATGTGACTCCACAATTTAGTTCTTAGTTTATCAATAGAAAACATTCTCATATTTCACCCGTTATGTAACATCATCTCATGTGCTGAGGGCTCGGCTTCCACGGGAGGTGTGTGTCCTGTAAGTTCATCCCCACAGCACTCGACTTCAGAGGAAATGCAACTGCGTTAACAGTGTGTTCTGGTGCTGCTGAAGAAGTGTAATTTAGAAAAGTTCATACACGTGTAAAGCTCAAAGTGTCATATTCAAATCAAATTTTATGTCCTAAAAATCAAAAAACATGGTCACTTCACTATTACTGACAACTGAAGAAAACCCGCAAATATTTACAACTGAGAAACTGAAATCTGGCCATTTTCCCCCATTTATTTAATAAAGTCAAATCTTAATTCTGACACTATTTACCATTTTCTGCAATAGCCATTCAATGCATTAACATTCTGTAAGCTTTAACAGTTGGTGCATTCTGACATTTCTGCAAAAGATTCAAATGAACTTCACATGCGTGGTGGATTCACAGGAGGCGTAACATTCAGTGTACATTCATGTAATGTTTTTATGTATTCTGACAAAGCAGATGCCCAGTTAGCGTTTGCAGCATCATCTGGCACTTGCTGTTAAACTCTTAAGGGTTGCAACTTTCATTTTAAATCAAATTGTTTTCCGGTTTTGTTTTATTCTGTAGTTGACTTACAGTATCAGCTGCTGTTAGCAGTGCAGCTAAATAAAGTGGAAATTTGATTCAACAATGCACTAGAAACTGGCTTGTGCACCAATACTGCATAAAATTCCATCGCCAAATGGATACTGTAGCAAGGGCACCTTTGTCTCGTCTCCTAAAACACCTGATCTCTTTGTTCAGAAGTCTCGACTTGGGGCCACCAGTGATCACTGTTAAGGTTGTGATGTGCCATCAAAACACAGCACAAGGGACCAGTAATTGCTCACTGATTCCAGGACCAGCCTCACCTTCTAAACTGACTGAGGTCCATTTAAATCCAAAAGGCAGCACATGAAATCTTGAAGAGTTTTTTCTTCTTCATCACACTTCACACACAATTTCCTGTGCGAAACAAGTCGTCAGGTTCAGTCCCTCAGGTGCTCGCAGATTCTGGAGGTGAAAATGGACCTGCTCTCACTTCAGAGGTGTTTCATTAAATCCACTCTCGGACAGAGACAGTCTTCTTAAATGGAGAATGTGTATAGATATATACATTATATACAGACTGAGCATTGTTTATGATTAAAAACCTATTTTGGATGGTCTTCCCAGGGTTGAGATGCACGTGGACATGGGCTGTAGCTCTGTGTGGGGGACTCAGTATCCACGAGCTTAGCTGAACTCAGTTTGAGCTTCACTGAGTCCTCTTAATTATTCATTAAGTGTCATGCACCATAAGTCTGCAGACAAAGGAGGCTGCCTGAAAATTGTACTTTTAAATTCTTAAATTAGAAAACAAAACACTAAAACAAAACACAAATGATTCCATGAATAACAGTTTTAACTGAAAGTAATGAAACTACTGGTGGAGATAAAGTCAAATATGGTAAAAATATCAAACTAAAATGAATTGGAAATGAAAAATGTTCAGGTTTCATCTTGGATGAACAGGTTTCTTGGAAAACTGCTCTACAGAATTCCTTCCCAAGGCCAGAGTCTGGACCCGTGGTCAGCGTTGTTAGGAAGACGAAATCCAGAACTGTGATTTGGCATCAGAAATTACAGGCTAATATGATGACAGATGTCTAGTTCTTAAAAGATTTTGGGGAACGCGATGAAACCAGTTAAAAAGCTGAGTTCAGAACGATGTCAATTATTAAACAATTGGAAGTAATAGAAGCCAGACTGTCTGTCTCTGCTTCCTTAAATACCTTGAACCATGCACCAAGACGAGTCGAATCTTCAATACTCAATAATGTGAAGCCTCGCGATTACTCAAAAACACTTAACATTTTTACACTGAGCTGCTCAAACACTAAACAGAGTTTCTTTGGTTTTCTTTGTCCTTGTATAGACAGTCTCGCTTTCTGCAGTCTTACCTTCACATTCAGGTTTTCACAGCGATTGTCCACCCGAGCTACAGCCAGTCCTCGGCTTTAACGCGCCCCCCCAACTTGAAGCTCCTACACAGTCCCTGACATTGCAGCCGGACACCCGCTGAGGAGATGTGGAGGACGAGGAGGAGGAGGAGAAGATTCGTCCACAGAGCTGGTACATCACTGCAGCGAGTGAGCATAGAGGGAGAGAGGACAGAAATGAGGCAGAGGGGAGTGAAAATGTGAAAGCAGGAGAGAGAGAGGGAAGGGGGGGCAGTGATCTGTAGATGGAACGAGGTGAAAGAGGGAGGAAACAGATCAAAAAAAGGGACATGAGGACAAGAGTGAAGAGAGGATGATGGAAAATCGGACTAAGATTGACATGAATAAAAAGGAGGTCGTCTTTGTTGCCGCAGCTTTGTCTCTCTGCTGTGCTCACACTGGAAAAGTGACAAATATGAACTGTGTTTATGATGATATGAATAAAGTCACAGTTTGAAGAAAAAGGTGTTTGAGGATTTGGTCTGAACTTACTTGACGACTGACTGTGATGTTGATGGACACTGTCCCCCCACAGTTCAAGCGCACAGAGGATGTTAACATCTACATAAAGGGTTATTAATTACAAGAGGGATTTTCCTCCATCCATCAGAAAAAAAGAAAAATATCCACACAAGCACTGTTTTGAAAAATGTTCTCCAACATGAAAATGCAACAGGCAACAACGAACACTTTATTGACATTTCAGGGGATTAGACACAAGCACCTTTCACATATGAACTGCACCTTATTGTAACCTTTTCCTAAAACTAACCTCAACGTAAACTGTATGTGCTTAAATAGGATTAAACAGCCACACACACACTTCATCAAACACAACTAACACGCAGCAGAAGAAGCAGCAGCAGCTTCTTAATTGGTTATTAGCAGCATTTAAAACTGACACGAGCAAAATAAAGGAAGTCAGTGAAATCAGTGGATGTGGAACAAGATAAATGTGTCCTTAATTTAGCTAAACCCTCTGAGAAAACACATCTCACGACTGCAAATCATTGACGATAGTAAAGCTCCAAAGCAAACACTGCATCAAATGAGCTGCTTTGAGGAACTGATTCATCCATCACTTCGCTCTGTTGACAAGCCATTTGTAAACCTGAGGCCTACGTGAGCTCACTTTGACCCAGTTTGGCTTCGCTTCAGCTGCATGTTTCTGCATGTTTATGTGACATTCAGCGTTATAACTCTGACCTCACACTGCAGCAGAGGGCAGTGAAGCAAATAATGAGCCCTGCCAGCGACCGTGCACACACACACACACACACACACACACACGACTCATCATTGATCAGATCTGACGGAGGGCTGTTGTTGGACAGGGAAGAAATGAAGGAATTAAGCTTCACGCAAGGGGTTAAGCTTTAGTTAAGGGGTTGATATGCATCACCACAGACATCTGAAATCAAATCAAGTTAATGTTTTAGAAAATTAAGGAGCCTAAAAAAATGTAACCACACATTTGTGACCTGCTTTAAAGGTAATGATGCCTTTGTTGAATTTAAACCTTAAAACTAGCAAATTTCTCCGGCCATCATCTAAATATTTAGGATGAATTTCAGCATGATGATATGCAGCTGTGGATTTACGCCAGGAAGTTGATTTTCAGTGTAATGCTCATCCTGCCAGAGCATCATTCACAGAGCCCGTTTCACAGCTCGTATTTACCCTCAACCTCTTCCTGCTACTGCAAAACTTGTCTTGGAGGGTGGGGAAAGAGAAGAGATGGGCTATTTGTGCTGCTGCAGCGAGATAAGTGATGCTGAGGCAGAGGCCTTGGATGCTGCCATAACCTCAGCTCTCCAAACTGTCGCTGCATGCGCCTTTGGAGGCAGCAGAATCTCAGTGGCTGTAACATGAGAGGCAGACAAACATCTTGGCTCAGACACACCCTCATCATGACTTCGTGCTCTCTGTTTGGCAGGATAATCGGCTGCTAAAAAAAAAAAAAAGAAAGAAAAATATTCAAATGTTTATTTTTGATCCATGCTTTAGAATAACCCTTCACTCAGGCAGTTTTTTTTGATTTTGTTGTAGTGGTGGGGATCCAAGCATGCTTTTCTTTTGGGAAAAGGTGTTGGATTAAAGTCAAATTATGACCAAAGATTTTCCCCTTGTGCATACTTGTGGTATTATATTTAATCACGAGACCTTTGTGAACACAAACAAAACGTCTGATACTAGTTTTTTGTATTTTAAAAGCAAGCTTGTTTGTCGAAAACAGAGGAAACATGTGAGAAGATGAACTGTTTCTGTGGCTAAAACTGTTGACATTTTGTCTTTTTTTAGGAGATTTAATAGATTGGCTTCTGTAAGGCTACAGTATAATGAAGCACTTATTGGATGTGGTTTGTTCTTGTGGGGACCCTGAACTCAAGGGATAAGCTGAAAGGACAAACAAAATAATAATAAAAATTAGGTGTGGTTGGTTTTGTGTCTTTTATGAGTGTAGACTATTTTATCGCCTGGGAGTCCAATTACAAAGGTAGTACAGGTTTGTTAAAACCAACTGCTGTACTACTGAGCAGAACAAAAACAGCAGCTGGTAGAGGTGGAACTGATTTTAAAATACATTACATACTTTGGTAAAGTACAAATACCTCAAACGGATACTTTCAGTACATTGTTACTTACCATTTCTAAGTACATTACTTACTACATAAGGCAGAAGCAACCATTTATAAATGTAATGTTTATTCATTAATACTGTATTTTTTGCATGTATAACCTTTATTCCACAGAATGATTCATGACTATTGAATATTCTTTTCATATTCTTAGGCAGATCTGAGTCAAATCGCCAACCACTACACAACAAGCCACTTCGTCAACTATTTACTTTCTAGCATGTGAAAAACTACATTTCCCTTCTGAAGAAAACTACAAGTAGGGCTGCGTGCGTACTGACGTCATCATCATATGGTTTTGTCCATATCCACAAAACTGACAAGCGCTCTTCTGTCACTGATGTGTCGTCTTTCCTAACGTTGTCCTGTCGACGCTTAGCTTCAGTGCCCTCTGTCTTTCAACGTCCACAGTGTCCAGTTCTACTTGTCCTCTTCTTTTAACGGACATGTCTGAACTCGGTACGATCCCTCGTCTCGCACATGGACTCACCTCCTTTAGCGAGTCGTGACGTTTGCTGTGAACAGGTTTGCAGGTTTGTGCGTTTTCATTCTTCGCTTTTTGTCAGTTTTTAAAGACAGATAGAAACACGTAGGCGCCTCATCTTGTCTTGTGGGATGTACATTGATTCACATTGTGAGCTGCACACCGGGTCCTATTTTCTGCCTCAACGTTTACGGATTGGACGCCGTTTTAGCTAACAGCTAAGCTAACAGCTACTGAGTGGATCTCTGCTGTTTGCCCTGAATGTTCTCAGTCATTCAGTGAGTGGAGTACTGAGTGTCAGCAAAATGTTATGATACTGAAGATATCCATCTATCTAAAAAGGCAAGTTATGGAGCCTTCACTTTCAACACTATTATACGATATCCTTTCAAACATATTCATTTTTTTATTTTCTGCAGTTTACAGGTAATATAACTGTGATTGAAGTAGCTTCTAGCTTGTGTTATGCAAATTAGCATTAGTGCATGACATAGTACTAATCAGTAGTAGCCTGTACTTTACCTACTTTACCTGCTGTACATAGCACCAGATGACAAATATTTCATTTGTGGCACTGCAAGTTGTGATGAGAGCTCGTCTGGTAGCTCACAATACTGGTACCGATAAGTGTAAAGTTGCAGTTGTTCGTACTGTGCATGGGTGTTTTATTGTTCCCTGTGGACTTCCAGCAGATGTTGGTGATTAAAGAAGAGGTTCTCCCAGGATGGAGCCCCAGTCGAGGACAGGACCAGGACCCAGAGCCACTGCCAATAAAAGAGGAACAGGAGGAACTCTGGACCAGTCAGGAGGGAGAGCAGGTTGATGGGCTGGAGGAGGCAGATATCTGCACTTTACCATTCACTATTGTTGTAAAGAGTGAAGATGATGAAGAGGAACCTCAGTCCTTGCAGCTTCATCGAGGCCAGACAGAAGACAACAGAGAGGCGGAGCCTTCAACCAGCAGCTCAGCTAAACAGATGGATGTAGAAACTGGTGGAGAGGGATGTGAAGGATCAGAACCAGCCAGATACCTGGTTCCAATGAGTCCTTTAAAACCTAAAAATGGTGCAAAGACTTCAGACTCCATGACTGATATCAGTAATGATGATGATTGGCAGGAACCTTTGTCAGATTCTGGAGCTGAACCAGAAGAATGTGACAGTGATTGTAAGGAGACCAGTGCAGTTGGGTCAGGTGTAAATGTTCTGAAATATAAAGATTCGCTTCTACAATTTGCTTGTGGAGTTTGTGGAAAAAGATTTAACCGAAAGGCACATCTTCAGAGACACATGAAAGTTCACAGAGGAGAGAAACCATTTGGCTGTGATGTTTGTGGGAAAAGATTTAACCAAAAGACAAATCTTACAACACACATGAGAGTGCATACAGGGGAGAAACCGTTTGGTTGTGATGTTTGTGGGAAAAGATTTAACCAAAAGACCAATCTTACCACACACATGAGAGTCCACACAGGGGAGAAACTATTTGTTTGTGATGTTTGTGGCAAAAGATTTAACCTAAAAATATATCTCCAGACACATATGAGAGTGCACACGGGAGAGAAACCGTTTGGTTGTGAGGTTTGTGGTAAAAGATTTAACCAGCAGACTAGTCTTCAGACACACATGCGAGTCCATACAGGAGAGAAACCATTTGGCTGTGACCATTGTGGTAAAACATTTAATCAGCAGACTACGCTTCAGAAACACGTGAAAGTTCACACTGGAGAGAAACCATTTGGTTGTAATGTTTGTGGTAATAAATTCAACCAGAAGACAATTCTTAAGACGCACATGAGAGTCCACACAGGAGAGAGACCATTTGGCTGTGATATATGTGGTAAACGATTTCACCAAAAGACAAATGTTATGACACACATGAGAGTCCACAGAGGAGATAGACCAGATGTTTAGGGTGCTTATGGAATAACAGGCACAGTTACACAGCAAGACATTTTGTCCCATTCCAAAATTATGATTTTAATGCACTGCTGCAATGCGCGTGCTAATCCTGGATTTGAGCTTAATTTCCACAAAATGTTTACAGCTCGTGTAATTTAGGTTTATTTTTTTGCTCAATAAAATTCTAGTTTATGTGTTAAGTGCTAACGTGTTTGTTTCATGCATGTACAGTGTGTTTCTAAAGCAAACCTTAATTTTCAGGAGCCACTTGATTCAAATACTTTGAGGCCTTGTTAAAGGGTGAAATATTTTGACTCATATAAAATGTTTGTTTAGGTCTGTAGCTGTAGAAACCATGTTTAATTAATGAGGTACTGGCGAGGTGAATATTCATTAGTGACAGCTGAAAAGACCTGCTGCTGTTTGAGACTTTTTCGATTTAACCGGTAGGTGCAGCATTAGTACTTGCTAAAAACAAGAAGCTACTAGCCAAATGTGGACCCACACTGCCAGGTGCTCATGGTTAAACAGTGTACAAGTTAATTGACTCAATTTTCTAATTTTGCCAAGCTCAGAGATCTTAAACATCTTAAAAATGGGTTTGGTGGTGTCTCAGGCCTGATGTCCTCAGTGTTTGCTGCACCATTGCACCATACGTCTAGAGGTCATGAACCCTGCTCCATCCAGCAGATGGATTGTTGTTTTTGTTTAGAAGTTATTTGATGATTTAAAAAAAAATGGTGCTTCAAGGTGTAATTGACAGGTGAGGTGAGACGTGCCAGCGGGACAGAGGGAGTGAAGTAACATGAGTAAAGAATTATTTCACGTTTTTTTATTTGTTTCTTCATTGCAAACAGTGTAACTTGACTGTTCCTCCAGAAACACACCTTTAACCTAAATGAGCATGATATCTATGTACACAGGTGTACAACCTGGAGAGGGTGGAGCTTATGACTCACACTACAACTGTAGCTTGTGATGGCTTCACTTTTGGGGAGCTGTCTTTACCACTACATATATTACCATGAAATTAAATAGAAACAGATAGTTTTACATTTTACAGCTCTGTTTTGTTATTATTACATGGAAACTACCAGGTGTGTTTGCAGGTATTTACTGTACTGTTGTTGGTGTTTGACTTTTATATTAATACCCATGTGTTTTTAGCTGGCTGTTAACTACATAGATATAGTCGTTGTTTATTCCAAGCTATGACCTGGTTATAGCTTTAGTACTAACAGTGATTTTATTATATATTTCATTATATTCATATAAGAGCCCTGTTACATTGTTATTACAGAAATATTACCACAATTACCTTATTATTACCTTACTATTACTTGTATCCTTTTTGTTAGGATACATTCAGCATCTGCTGCAATGTTTTCCTGTTGTGCAGTTTTTTCCTGTTTGTAGCCTTTTTACACTCAGGAATGTTCATCAGTACAGAACAGAATGTTATTCCTGTGTTTAACCTTTTTATGATGTATTTTGGCTGCTTGCTTTATCTATGTATGACAGGAGTCTGAACTGAGGCAAAAATGGAGCAAATTTGCTCAATTTTCTGGTCCCCTGATTCAGGGTTTTGAAAACAACCCTAAACTCATCCAAAGTTAACAACCATTACTGTTTTTCCTGTGTTTGGCCTTGTGTTTATTTTCTTTGAACTTATTTATTTTTATTTCCTTTTACTAATTTCAGCCAAGTTAACTTTGGATCTCATTCCTCAGTGACAACATGCTTTTGTAACTTTCACACAACTGCAGGATGTGCTGACAGTGTAAGTCATTGTCTGTTATCACGCCCTAAAAAAACACTGACGCATACTGCTGACATGTCTGAGTCTCTTTCAGCACTTTCCAGAGCTTCTCTGCTACAGAGTTTCTGACTGCTGACCCTCGGTGGACAAAACAGCTCAGTGCAGCAGAGACTGCAGCATGTCAGTCGATCAGGTTGTCTCCATGTTTGTCTGCTTTTTAAATTATTTTTAATGTCAACAAAGCTCATGAAAATTCCAGTCAAAGAACATTTTGATATAACAAATATCAAAACAATATACGTCAATGCGCAGTCTCTGTGGGTTTAAGTTCACCCAATCAATTTTGTGACCAGCACCTTTATTTAAAATGCATGTGCTGTGCAATGTCTAATCAACACAATCCAAATACGTTATCCTGTCTTCTAAAATACTACAAAATGTAAAAGGTAGAAGGGGTGGTCTTCATAGTGCAATTATTTTAATTTTCGATCAAAGGAAAATGGAATTTGTGCTCTCAGATTTTTTTCTTTGACATAATAATAAACACATTTTGTGTTGGAAAGGCCCAGATGGTAAAATCAAGGCACTAAAAGGGTCACTAAAAGGTGTTCAATGCTTCTAAATAGTTTTTTCTCCTCTAATTTTAATAATAATAAGTGATACATTTGAGTTGGTTCACACCTGGTTGTGCACATTTTAGGATACGCTCAGATATAAACAAACTGCTTTTTTAAATACAAATAATT
Organism: Channa maculata; assembly: GCA_020496755.1. NCBI lineage: Eukaryota > Metazoa > Chordata > Actinopteri > Anabantiformes > Channidae > Channa > Channa maculata. The sequence continues at coordinate 1,834,140 of CM035618.1, forward strand.
CGAATTTTTATCCTTTTGTTCTCTTATCCAACTGTGCAGATCCTCACACACACTGATTCTTGGTGCACAGCAGAAGGATGAGAGCTGTTAAGGGATGCAGGGCCTCCTCTGCTATCGTTCACACTCGGGAGCGCAGATAGACCATGTGACCTACTTCCTGGGCCTCTTCTCCATCTTCATCATGTCTGAGAACTCTGCAGGGCAGGGAGGGAAACACAGAGGGCAGGAGGTAAATGCAGACGTGCACTGAAACTGTAATAGTCAGTGTGATAACAAGCGGGTGCCGTTTTTCCTCCATCAGAACAAATCCTGCAATTCTGTTATTGGGGCATAAAATGTTGTATTTATTAATCTTTTGTCTATTTTTTGTCATTTTAAGTTGTTTGTTTTTTTTGTCTCTATTTGGTTATATTGTGTCACTTATAACTCATTTGATGCCTGCTGTTGGTGATATGATGAAGTTTTGGGGTTTTATGTGTCTTTTTCTGTTGTTTTCGTGTCTCTTTTTTTTTGGGTCACTTTCTGTTTTTTACCTGAGCTCTGTGCCTTTCACCCTTTACAGCTTTACATAAGTGTGACTTAAAATAGACATTTCATGGAGAAGTTTCTAACTACTGACCCTTAGTGGTGACTGCATGTTAGTACATTAAAATGTAAAAGGTAAGAAGAAAAACACCTCTGTGGACAATGTGTCCATTCCCGTCAGTGTCTAACGCCTGGATCGTGGCCTCTGTCTCCTCATCAGAGACGACGGTGCTGCAGTGGACAGAATGACAGAGAAATCTGTATCCATCAGCTTCAACGCACATAGTTAATTTTAATATGTTTAATATGTGATTTAATAATATTTTATTACTTTTTTTTGTCCTTTCGTCTTATCTTGTGAGTTCAGAGTCTCCACAGCGGATCATTGTCCGCATGTTGATTTGGCACAGTTTTTACGCTGGATGTCCTTCCTGATGCAACCCTCCCCAATTTCTACCGGGCTTGGACCAGCACTGCACAGCTGGGGAGGGGAATGGGCTGTTAGGGGTTCAGTGTCCTGCCCAGAGACACTTTGATATATAGCCTGGACCGGGGATCGAACCACTGACCCTGTGGTTCGTGGACGACTGCCTTACCAACTGAGCTACAGTACTAAAATACTAATTTATACAAAGAAATTCCAAAAATGAATTAAAATAGCATTTGTATTGAAAAACGTTTCATTGACTTCTTTATAGTTTGATTATTTTATCTTTTTAATCACCTTTCATGTTCATGTACAACTTTATCTTTCAAAATGACAAAACACATGGACTCTGTTTGGCTCCATAACCAAATAATAACCCAAACGGCTTTAACTATGAGAAATGGACGAGAAAATCCTACAGCACTTTTTTGTTAATTTACCCTTAAAAATACATCAGATGCATCAGATAATAATGGAATAAACCTTGATGATTTGTGCTTATTTATAATAAAAAAAACAGTATTAAATTCCTTGCTTGTGTAAACATACTTGGCCAATAAAGTAGATATAGACATAACACTGAGAAATGGGGTTGAACTTGGTGCAGCTGGCAAAGCTCCTTAACATAAAGCAAAGTATTGCTCTGTTTCCACTCGTTTCATCATCCCCCTATTTCACCCCATCATTTGCACTTCAAGAAACCTGGTATCGAGATGAGAATTGGGCTTTTTTTCACTGGCCAGAGGTTACAAAGACGCAGCACGGATCACACAAGTCTGTCCTGAGCTCAAGCTAAACATTTCTATGGAGAAGAAAAGAGAAAGAATGTGAACCCCTGCCTCCACAGTTTCTAACTATTCAAGGTTTCTTGCAACAGCTGACGTCCCCCCGATCTCCATCTCTTATATACAGGAAGGAGGAGGTCTCTGGTGGCCTTGCACCTGTCTCGCCCTCCCCCGTGGAGCCAGTCTCCATTAAAGCTTTGGCTCCTGCTGCTGCAGACAGGGCATGTCTCTCCAGATGTATTGGGACAAGACCCCACATGAGGCTTGGTAATGGGGTTGAAGTGGAGGACAGGCGTCCTCTGGTGGTCAAACCACAGGCCAACACTGGCACGACGCTCATGTTTATCTGTGATATTCTGCAGTGAAAGCTGTTCTGCAGAAACCGAGGACGTCAATAATAAGTACGATGTCATTAATAAGTAAACACAATGCAGGTGCAGTTCAGCAACATTTTATTTTTAAAATTCTCTACAATGAGACACATAAACTGCAGCATTTTCATCTCCTACAGCAAGTTTACTTCAGCACAGAACCAATGGCTTTTTCTCTCCAGATTAGCTGTGAAACAATCACGTAAATGGGTCAAAGCTTTGTAAGGTCTCTGAAAGTGACATAGAATAGATCTACATATATCAGCTTTATACTGTGATAAATGTATTGTCATGTCATTGTTTTAATCATTGCTCAGCATCAGTCTCTCACTTGGCACAGACTGAAATACTGTAATTCAAAACCTACTAAAGTGAACGCTGTAAACCTTCTTAAGGTTTTATGATCCCCACAGGTCACACTGACTTCACTGATCCTCTGGAATCCCTGCATTCGATGGGAATTATCAGTTGTAAATACTTTCACACTTATGCATCAGTAGGGACCAACTACACCTGCAGTATGTCTTCATCCCACAGCGTCAGATAATGACGCATCCTAAGGCGTCAAATTGCACAGCTTTTCACATTGTTTGGAGTATCATATTGATGCCACGGGTCCCGGTGTTACTATTGGACGCTCCGGAAGCTCCACCATTTGACTTCACGGGAACGACTTCATGTACACACCAAAACTGCCTTAGGGTTAAAGGTCGACTCCATGATGCTTCTGTGGGTTTAGTTAAGGGTGTAAATGTACCATAATGTCTTTAACCTGCCTCTGACTTCCCTATATTCAAATATTTCCCCACTTCTAGCTGAAAAACGTCCTCCAAGTGACGTCATGTGGAGGCATTTTTCAACTAGAAGTAGAGAGATATTCAGAGGCACGTTAAGTTAGAAGATAAATTACATGAAAACAAACAGTGTAAAACGCTACAAACAGTGACAACGACACACGTACTTTCTTGTTATAGTAACCACATGCGCCACGTTGTGTAATGATCGTCATTAAAGGGCACAATGCGTCACACTAGAGTCGAAACCACATCTCCTGTGGAAACGTCCTGTGTCTCTTTGTACCATCAACCACTCTGTCCACCTCCCACCTCCCTATGAGACTTTTTCACTTTACAGACCACGTCATTTCTTCAGGCGTCAAATATTGAAACGTCTGGGTTTCCGTTGAACACTGCTCAGAGTGTCGATCACCAACGCAAACAAGCATCAGCATTTAAGGCAAAAGGCTTTTACTGTGAAATCACCTCTTCCTGTTCTCACCCCTCTGCAGTGCCTTCAGTTTTCCATCAGCAGTGTAATTGTTTTCACCTGTGTCTCCCTCTCTCTCTGTTCCCTGATTGTCTCATCACTGTGTGTTGACTCTCCAGCATTTCCACATTTTGAATTCTGACCTGACTTTGTGCATTGAACCTGTTTTAGAACTTGGACCTGTTTGACCTCTGCCCCTGACCGGAATTGTAGGACTCTGGTCTCCTACCCTGTCTCTGTTCCACAGCCCTGCCTTAAGCTGCTCCCTTCGGCTAACTCTGCTCCTGGCTTTTGAGTCTTGGACCCCTTGGATCTTCAGAATGATCACCTACAGTCCTTGCACTTATTTTTTCAATACACTCTTAAACGTATCTGGAGCTCTGGTCTTTCCATGGGGTCATGCTATTTAGTCTGACGTGCATATACACACCATCACAGGTGCCTCCCGTAGAGACCAGAAGGTGCGCGTCATCATTAGTGCCCTGAGAAAAGCTAAGGTGCCCACTATTGTGTTCCTAACCAAGTTGTCTTTGCCTGTGAACCTGCTACACTATCTCACTGTAACCATGATACTGGAAGGTGAGGAAATTAACCCTCATCTGTGGCTTTGTTAATAAGCCATTAAACTGGCCATTAACCTTCAAACTAGGTGGTGTTTTGTTTTTTAGTAAAATACCTCAGAGGATTGGGATAAAATGTAGCAGGCTTTACACAATCTTGTCCAGGCAAAGATGATTTGCGAAAACCTTTTTATCTGAATCCATCATCAGGTCAGTATTTTGCTTTTGGGCGTTTTAGGAGTTAGTTTTAGTAAATCTGGGCATTTTCTTTCATAGTTACTGTATGTAGGCATGTTTTTCTGACCTCTTCTCTTGGGACTGTTATTTAGTGACAAAGAATGAAGCCAGGACTGCATTAGCTCTAACCTTTTGATTTATTGAAGCTGCTTTTCTTTCCTCCCGTTTTCTAGGACCGTAAGGATGCTTCGACATTTAAAACGAGCCTGTGATCGAGGGATTAGGCCACACGCGAATCCACCATTGAATGATGAGGAAGTGGAGGCTGGAACAGCAGCTGTTCCACAGAAGTCTAGTCCACACCCAGCACGACCACTTTGATCAGAATACAGCGTCTCAGTGATGATCATTTCAGATTGACGCATCACCACAGGCAGATAATATGGTTTTCTGCACGTTCACCACACATTCACACACAGGGCTGCAGGTCACAGGACGTGCAGAAAGAAACGGGGCTTTGCAGAAAAAGTCTTGTGCTTCGCAGTTATATAACGGAGTGTGTTAAATAACCCATGAGCAGAGAAACCCTCCTGGGCAGTCGTGTATAGATCAGGGATCACAACCGAGCAGACAGGACCCTCAGTGCATCACGACTCATGAAGCTGGGCTGGAGATTTTTGTGAATGTCTTTTACAGTTTTTGTGCTCAGCTGTTTCCCTCTGGAGACGTTTGTTTTAGGAAAGAAGCACAGACTGTGTGTGAGCTTTGTGCCCTGTGTCAGTAGCCCCAGAGTCTCAGCCAACATAAAAAATGTTTTAAACCATGGACATTCAACATGATCAGTGGTGTATTTACAGATTTACGAACAAGACCTGACTAATGCAAATCATGGAAGCCATGATTTGCACACGCTTCAGTGTCTCACATGATTTTGGCCCAGAAGTCTGAACATTAGCATTAGGCAAAAGTGCCTGAAACAGAAATTTAGCTCTAGAGTTAGTCTGGTTAAAGAAGAAGAGGTTTGTGGAGTTGACTTTTTCATTCTTACTCTTACAACATAAAACCAAGCTCAGAAGTTTCCTGGTGAGGATTAATTCCTTGTGTGTGTGCAGTTGACTACAGCGTGTTGTGTGTTTCTGACCTCAGCTTTTAAGATGCAGTAACCTGTGTTTGTGTCAGGTGAAGGTTCAATACCCTGACTGATTATACGGTGCGACTGCTGCACTTCACTGGAGGACACCAACATCTTTCCTTTTCCGTGGGTTTTTGGAAAAAAAAATCAAAAAAATCTAATCTTTGGCATGAAGGAAGGGCTAATTATTTCCATTAAGCTCCCTGAATTGTGCGCACTGAAGCAGACAACACGCCTCAGAGCTTAATTGAAATCGACTCCTTAAAGACCCATTCGGCTGAGGCGTCGCATTTAACAGACATGCATTAGCACACCAGACTTTTGCAGACAAACCCCCTGCCCCATCACCCCCCCCGCCCCCAATGTGTGCACATGCAAAGCTGTATCCTGTTCCAGCGTGGGTGGAAAGATAGAACACAGCATGTAGATTTTTATTCATGTGTATTTAATGATTTTTTTTATGCTCAGCTTTAATTCATTATTTTGACAAATATGACACTTTATCTTGTTATTTCCTCTACAAACAGGATGTTGGACTTAATGCAACAATGCATAGTAAGGACACAGGGAGGCTGTTTGGACAGAGGAGGGTGGGACCATGACACATCTGTGGTGATTTCATTGGTTGGAGTTTTTGTTCAGTTCAATCAGAGCAGGATGACATCACCCAAAAGGAGTCAGCTTCTTTCAAATTTCCAGGAAGTGCAAGTTTTCCAGCAGCTTTTTTAATCACCTCACACTCTGCAGGAGACTTGACTTAGATTCCTCACAGACATGAAAGGAAACCAGGTGAGATAAATATAACTTTATTTGCACCTGTCCTCTCACACAGTTGGTGCAGCTCCTCCTCTGGTTTATTTCCTAAAAGCAAAAACAGTTAAGACTGTGTGACAGCCAGCAGGAACCTGAGCTTGTAAACACGCAAAATTAGTTTTTCTCATATAATTCGACAAATTCCAGGGGCAAGTTGTTGGAGTCACTGTGTCGGAGCCATTTTAAACTAAACTGTTATCTGTTTCCCTGCAGTCAGAGCCTAATCCACAGCTCCACGTTCACAGCAGTTCCCACTTTGTTTTCCCTTTGGACGCTGCTTCTGCCTGCAGGACTCGGAGGTAACAGCAGTGCACACACACACTAATTACTCTCTGCGTCTGTCCTCTAATTATTTGCTCGTGCAGGAGGGAGATTCTTGAATGAACAGTCCCAGCTAAGTGTATGGAGGCGTGGTGTTGCTGATTGCATAACAGGATGTTAAAAAATACTTCATCGTATTGTTTGATTGTGGAAGTTGTATGTAAACCTTAAATTCTACTACTAATAACATTTGCTGCTACAAATGCAATACACAGTCATGCTTCATAGTTAGTTAAACCCTTTTAGAAGGTTTATTTCCGCATGATCTGATTCTTCTAGTCCTAAGACTGGATCAAGATCAAACCAATCATCAAATGAAACAAACAAAGCTAAAAAACAGACTTATTCATTTACTTATTGTAGGAGTAATATGTGAAGTTCCACTTCAGGAACTGCTGCGATCCACTTCTGCAACAATGAAATTAACTAAATGTTTCCAGTATCTGTTCACCAACCCTGTACTTCAGCACACACAGACACACACACACACTCAGACAGACAGACACAGACACGCACACACACACACACACACGCACTTCACCCTCCTGACGTCTGGAAAGAGATACGGCAGCATTTGAGCTCACACGGCCCTTAGACTGGTGAACACACAGGGTCTGGACCAACATGCACAAACTCCCTTTAATCCATACAACTGTTCACACTTTCTAGGACAAACTTTTTACTGCTGGTAAGAACTACTACTGCACATGGGTCTGGTTTTCATCGGACTTGGTGTTTACATTTTAAATATTGTAACTCGCACCACTGTCTTATGACTTGTTTGGCTATTGTCTTCTTGCAGTATTTGCACTTTGTTTCCTGTTGTAGTTGAACTTTTTGTTGAGTTTAACTATGCGTAGCCTGTGTGGTTGTATGTTTTGTGTAGCGCCTGAATGTTGCCTGAATGCATATGTACGTTTTGTCTCATTTGTTTCATGAGGTTCTCATTATGAAGTTTTATGCTTATGTTAATCTTCCAGCTGTGTTTTTCTCCTGAATAAAAGGAAGGACACAGTGTATTTTCACAAAATATCCCACTTTGCCAACAATAATGAACATAGAGCCAAATATCTGCGTCTCGGGAGCCATTAAGCACTGCACTGGTTCACAGCGATCGTAACACAGCCCTAAACTTAACACATTTGTGACAAGTTTTCATAAAGACAAAGAATGGTAAAATGCTCCCAGGCAACAGAATTAAAGCCTGTTTCTAAGTGATTTTGAAATCTGGTGTGGATCCAGTCTCGAGACCGGTGGTTTCTGTGGTGCCACAGTGAAACCAGAGCGGCGTAGGTCAACAAAGCTGGGCATAAAGTCTGCTCCAGGCCCCCGCTGAGCCGTCCTCACTCATCAGAGTGAAGTCTCATTCTGCTTCTAGTTTCTAATTGCAGCTCCACCTCCAGCACTTGAGTAAATAGTTACTTACCACCTCGGATCACTTATGAAACTGCAGGTCAGATCTGAAAAAAGGAAGTTGTGGTTGGAGCCTTTTAGCTGGAAATCAAACAAAAGTGCTGCAGTAGACTTTAGTTTGATCTTTGAAGTGCTGATACCTGTGACTAACATCAGGAAAACTAAAATGCCAGCTGGATATTTTTGGTTTCCAAACTCCAACAAAAGGCTTTGACTTATTATTTGAAGATGTCCTGGATGAAGAACAGCCTTTATTTATAATTTGTAACAGTCTGACATAGAAGGGATATTATAGATCATTCAGAAGAGGATTATTTGTTCTTTCAAACACGTCGACATGCTGTTAAACACAATGACAGAAAGCTTTTCTTTCTAAAAAAAAATGCCTTAAAAGTTCCTCAGCAGTAAAACTGTGTCAGAAACAGTAGTTGCTTACTGCATCTGTTGCTAGGCAACAACCCCGACATTAACAGTTAGCATCCTGAGCAAATTCATGTATTGATGCAGATCCACTGGAGAAAAGCAGCATTTAGCAGCAAATGACTATTAAATAATTGTTTGAAATATTTTGAAATCCATTTATTAATATTTTAGCTCTAGAAAATGAAATGGCAGCTAAACCTACACACTGCACTGGCACAGCTGCATTCACTTCATTCATCATAATGATAATTAATTATCGCATCAGGCCCCGACCTTATGGTGGCTACACATCAGACAGAAACGTTGTGACTTGGTGATTTTAGTCTTATTTAGTCAATTCTTGCAGACTAAATAACAAGTTGAGTCTTGAGCTCTATCAAAGCTGCCAGGACAGTAAAGACTGTAAAGTCTAAACTCTGCATGTGACCCACCGCCAGCTCGCTCCACCAGCCAGTGAAATGAAGGTCTTGTTGTTTTTAATGAATGAAGTCAGTGCCGAGAGCAATTAGTTTGATTTATTTGGCTCAAGCTGTCAGTTGTGAAAGACTCAGACCAGCTGCATCATTTCTGCTAAAAATAATTTTAGATGGTTCATTTGCATCCTGCACCAGTATCTTCTTATGTTGTCCTTTAATGAGTGTTAGACCCCCTACCCCCCAGACACGCCATACTATCAGTGATTTTCTTTAACTGAAGTTGTTACCGCCTATGCTCGTTTGCATAGCATCTCTTCTCGCCGTCAGAGATCCATACACAAACTCTATCATCAAGTAAAAGTGGAAGTACGGGCCTCAAAAGTCCTCCACTACAAGTAGAAATAAGACCACCACAGTTCAGTTTATTCACTCTGATGAAGTACACGAAGTACAATGCAGTAGGAAAACCAAATCAACTCGATGCTGCTTGTTCCTCGTGCGCCTCATAAATAACGTTTCTGCAGAAATTTGGAAATGTTCAGTTGTTTAAATTGTGAAGAGAATTTCAAGAAGAGACCCACCTTCTGATTATTTATTGTAAAACATCATTTATTTCATTTCTTCTATTCATTAATTGTCCCTTTTTAGTTTTTATTTATTGCAATAATGTTGAACAAAATTCCATCCCATATCTACCTACCTAGCTACCTAGATATATACAGATGTATATCTATATCTATCTATCTATCTCATATCTCTCACTTGATGTTGGATGTGACTTGAAAGCATGATCTCCTCTGCTCGTGTTTCACCCCAGAAATCCATCTTATCCTCTCCTTCCTGTTTCCAGGGAAACAGCAGACATGCAAACACAATGTATCAGAGCAGAATGTGATGTGATGAAACGAGTGGAAGTGGAGTGAAAAGACTTGGGAGTATTCATGTCAGAGAAATCAAAAGTCAAAAAATAGGATCCGGAATGTGGATGCTGACTGTCCTGCCAACAGCTTCATTCTCCTTGAGTTCTTTTTCCCGAATTGATTGTTCATCACTTCTAATGTTGCTCTAATGCTCCCCAGTGCCTCTGCGTTTCAAACGCTCTCCATAAACAAAGCTGTGTCCTTCCTCTGGCTGCCCCAGTTTCTATCTCAGGCTGGTCAGGTGTTAGAGGACTGGGTTCTGTCTAAATGTGTCACCCCAGTAGTGGGCTGGAAGCCTGTGCTCAGGGCAGAATGTTCCCCTCTTCTGCCGCAGTGTCCTGTGGGACCCTGCACACATTAAAAGTAGTTATTGGATTGATGGGAAACACATTCGTCCTGATGGAGACAGTCGTCCAGTAAAATATGACATCAAACCATTCAGGCTGGAGGACTTGATGGTGCTGAACTCTTTCTTCTCTTTTTGTGATTGTAGAGACCCGAGCTTGAAGCGGAACCTTCAGACAGGGAGTTGGGCAACATGCACGTGACGTTGACCCGCACTCTTGTGGAGCTACCTGGATCGGAGATCAGATGACTGAGGGATGGAGGTAGGTTTCATCATGGCAGCACTGTAACAGAAAGTACATGTATGAGTTATTTCTACGTACTTCTACTTTCTGCTTTGGTGTCACTACATGTCAAACAAATATTGCTCAGTAATTTTTAGGGGTGGGGAGACACAATAACCCTTTTCAATTTACATAACGTGCATCGCAAGTAGGAAGTATATTAAGCAGTATTTAAGCACTTAATGGAATTGGAAATAACATGAAGTCAATTTTTGATCGTAACAGTTTGGTGCCTCCCCTGATAATACCCAAATGTTTTCAGTGGGTGACAGGTCTGCACTGCAGACAGAACCGTTTAGCACCTGGACTCTTAGAACTGAGCCACGCTGTGGTAATATGTCCAGAATTTAGTCTGACACTGTGTTGCTGAAATACACGAAGATCATTCAACATAAATGAAGCCTTTGCTGATGTGTAAGTGTGCATCAGTGTCCCCTCCCCCCCCACCCCATCACAGATGCTTATGAACTGAGCACTGATGATGAGTCAGATGCTCCCTCTCCTCTTAGGCATGGAGGACAGAGCTTCCATGATTTTAAAAATGAATTTTAGGTTTGAATCACCTCAGTCCATTTGAAAAGGGCTCCGGCTCAGAGGAGGAGGCTGTGCTTCTTTATATATGGTTGTTTCTGTGCATGGTGGAATTTTCCATGTAACTTACAAAACAAGTTCACTGACATGAGTTTTTAGATTAGTTTTGGGGATTGGCCTTCGGGTACAGAGACTTCTCTGGACTTTAATGATTAAAATAAACTATAGGACATTATACTTAAGGTGTGCACTTATTTTTAAAGAGTGATAAACTCAGGGCAGCTGTAGATCAGTAGAGCAGCTGTCCACAAACCACAAGCTCAGTGATTTGAGTCTCGGTGCCTCCTGGTTACATCCCAAAGTGTTGGTCAGGCGAGCTCTCCTCAAACAGGAGAGAGAGTTTTGCCTGCACATTTGCAAAGACTAGTTTTTCTCAGTATAAAAGCTTCCTTCTATCCCCATTTCAAAATGTGAACCTTGTTTCTTTAAGCCATCACTCTATACGGGCTCTTGGCAGCCAGTTGCAGAGAAGCTTCCAGAACTACTTGTTTGCACAGAGGATAGAAAACTGCTCAGACTATATGTCTATTAATAATAAATGATATGTTATATAACTATTCATCCATGCAACAAAGAGCAGTGTGCACAATAAGGATGATGGGAGGTCTGACAATGACTGGATTTGTGCCTGGATGGATCCTTTTCTCCTATTTTGGCAGCTCAGACTTTTCTGTGGCTTCTGCGTGGGTGAAGAATTACAATCATAGTAAGAGGCAGAAGGAAAAGTTGCTGTCAGGAGTCCAATCTGATGTGGAAGGGAGGGAGGGAGGGAGGAGAGGGATTGTGAGAGGATGAATGTTGTGATGTGGGGGAGGGGGCCCTCATCCAACATGTATGAACAGTAGGATTAGAGAGGGGAGCCAAGTCCTGCTGCATGTCTTTCCTCTGTGTTACATCACAGTCTGTTCATGGGGGATTTCTAATTTCATTTTAATTTTTAAACATCTCTTCTTATCTAACTGAGGGGAGAAGCACAAAACACACTCTCTCAGTGAAATTCCTCACAGAAATATTTGCTGTGCAGATAAAGACGCACCAGCGTCAGCCTGAAACCCTGAAGTTGGAAATGGAAACACATTTTCATCCGCTCCACGACTGTACTGCACCTCTCAGTCAGCTGAGCATGTTCAAGCAGCACAGTATCCTATCCATAGCCTCCTAACCCCCCCCCCCCACTTTGCACACCGAGCGCAAAAAAAAAAGCTCCATAATTTGTGTTCGGGCGCATTAGCGAGCAAGATGGCGCTCTCGCTGTCAGCACCTCGGACAGCTCCCAGCGAAAACTGGACGTTTGATTTTTAGTTTGGCTTTAATTACAGACGTGTCACGTGTCTGCTTTGGGACGAGCGGAGCCCCTTTTTTTGGGGGGGGGGAAGGGGGTTGGTTGCTGTGATTCCGATCAGGTGCTGGGTGAAGCTTTGCGCTAATCGCTGCAGCCAGAAAGGGAAACTAAATTCTGGATCAATTTGGCTCCTGTTAAACGGCTCCAGTCTCCGTTCCTCCCCCTCATCTGCAGTGACATCCTAGATCTTGGAGTTCAGGAGGAAAATCCGAAACAAACCCAAAGCACGAGTCAGGCTGCGGAGGAGGAGCAGCAGCATCTGTCCTAATCACGCCGGTGCGCGGAGCAATGGAGGGGCAGGTTCGGACACGGGAAATGAAGCTGTGTTCAAGAAATAGTGTTGCCTAGCTGCTGCCCCCCTCCACCACCAAGACCTGCAGGTTTTCTTTTGCTTCGCGACCCCGGCTATGAAGATGTTGATGCTCCTGGCGACGATGGCCTCATTTTTCAGCCCCGGCTTTGCGCTCACCTCCCATTTCAGCTCAGGTGAGTCGACATTCCGCCGCTGACAATGTGCTGCTGTTTATTCTCAGTCCTGGCAAAAACAGCCTGGGTTCACCCATTTGTATAGGCTGACCATGGCTACTGTCTGTGTGTGTGTGTGTGTGTGTGTGTGCGAGTGCGTGCTGCAGATGTGAGTTAAAGAGGAAAACGACGTAGAGAAAAGTCATGTAGAAATGAACTTCACAGACCTGCAGCTGAGCAGTTTAAAGGAGCAGTACGGTGAAGGTGAAATGGGGGAAGAATAGTGGGAGCACGGGAGCAGAGACCTTCCCTAATTGGAGCAGGACCTCTTTTTAATTAGTGTTGGAAGAGAAGAGGATTATGGGACAGTCTGAATGGACGCATATTGTCTCATTGTTTCCCAAATCATGGTGAAATATTCACTGGAAACTCAAATAGTCCTGGTTTTATTGTGCAGCAGCAGCTCCAGGGCCTGTCAGTCAGGGGGTTTCCATGACAACCACAGGGCGCAGCAGTCTTTTCCCATCTTGTTCCCAGTGGATGCTGGATTAAAAATGTGTGTATTCCTACCTGTATTCCTACAAGCATTGAAATGGTGCAAAATGCAGTGTCCAGGTAAAACGTGCACAATGTTAATTAAATAGTGATCCTGCCCTTTTCAAAACACATTCATTCAACTTCAGAAATCAAACCGCTTCTAAGCATTTTTAGCCTCTGCAGCAGTCGGTTTATATCACATGAGGATGGTTACAGAGATTCAGAGGGAACCGTCTGCACGCTGACTTCAAGCCACATTTGGATCTTTGACCTGTCACAATCTTCTGGTTCCAGTTTTTCATTTTTAATGGTAGCAAGTCCAAGTGTGCAGGTGTTTCTCTTGCCCTGTCTCTACCGTGGACATTCTCGCTGTGGGTCTCGCTGAATTTGCACTCGTCTCCACTGTTGCAGAGACTTGGGGAATGTGGCCGCCGATGGTTTTTGGGTCAAGCGGGCCGAGTGTAGACTGAGTGAAATCATCCAACACCATGTGTTCATGGCTGTCTTGTTCCATCGAATATTGGAGGCGTTTCGTGGGGTTAGTGATCCACACATTGCCACAACATCCTTCCTCATCATTTGTCATATGGTTGTAATTGATAGTGCTGTCATTCCGCTCGTTTGTGATGTATGTAATTGACTGTGTTGCTCTCCTCTGTGCATGATGGCCTTCGAGAAAACAACATGTCTGGTTACTTTTTTCCCCGTTTTAAAATCTTTTTCAGGGAATTTCTTCTTTTCTGATGTGAAGGGCTGAGTCCAATATAAATAAAACTTTTGGGGTTAATTCTTGGATAAAGCTGCATTTAGGAATCGGACAGTTTATTTGTGCTTCCTAGTACTTGTTTGTGTTCTATATGACTGCACGTGTCTGGAGTCTTTAAACGGGTTTGAACTCATTAGATGATTAAAGATTATTTGGCAACAATTTGGACAGTTGTTCAACAATTGATTTGTGTATTTAATTTTTGTCTGTTCATCCTTTACTTGTAAATGTGAGCTGTCAGGAACATGTGGAGGGGGCAAAAATGTCCACTGTGTCACTTTCACTAGTACTATTTAGTTCAACCAAAGGGTCCAAAACTGTCGAGGTCTAGGTTCTCAAATGTGAGCATTTGCTGGTAGAAAGTTGAGTATCTTACCAAAATACCGGAAAGTCCTCAGTGGGAATGTGGACAGAATGATTCGATATGTCAAATTTGATTGTGGAAACCTAGAGAATTTCTCTGACAGGTTATAGACCAAATAATTAACACAAGCAGATGTTTAGGCAGCTCTGAATGGTAATTTTATTCCATGATAGTGATGGCAACGGACGGACAGAGCTACTGGGAGGTCACACTTTGTTTCCATGTGACGGAAGCATCAGTAGTTCTGACTCTGATCTGCTCTGTCGCGTAGTTTGAGGGATGAGATGAGAATGTTAAGGCCACAGAACTGCAGACATGGAGCTGAGAAATCAGAAAGCGAAAGCCTAACACAGACGGGACAGGAAGGCACTTGCCCTAAGTTGGATCAAGCCAGGGTGACTGTGATGGATGTAGGGGTGACATCACTGTCCAGTAAAAGCAGGGCTCATTGTCAGTGCTGCTGGTGGAGGGGGAGGTTTTACTGGCAGTGCTGGCCGGTTTCCCAGGCTCCATGCAGGTTATCCATTTCACATTTCTCAGAGGACTCGTGGCTGCACATACAGCAGCGCTGTCTCATTGCATGGACACAAAACAGACAGGGAAGCAGCTCCTGGTGTGTTTTGAAAACCCAGTGGACTTTTCCTCTTTCCGGGCCCAGCTGCTGGAGGACACAGACCGTGAGGAGCAGGTAAACCTACGGTGGTGGGGGGGCTGCTAGCTTGTTAGTTTTGGTGCTTCTTTCCCTTTTTGTACATGGATAAAAAGTTCTGGCCAAAGCTCAAAGATGGTGTCTGCATCATTTATGCAGATGCACAGTAGAAGGAGATGTTTTGACTGAAATCGCAGCTCCCACAATACGTTATTCCCTGTTGGCTAGAAGGCAAAAAGCTGTGGCTATGAACCGGATTCATGCCACTCGCAGCAAGTGAACAACCTCTAAGAGCTTTCAGCTCTGATCTACACCTCAAACCCTTCTGTTAGGACCAATTCCACAGCACTGCACTGATCTGAGGAGATGAAAAGACTGATGTGGTCTTAAGTCGTGAAGATCTGCCAGCAGGAGTTGGTTTTTTTTGTGTGTTGGTTTGTGAAAAACAGCTTCTTTGAAAAACAATAATTCAGCATTGAAGTGTTCAGAGTGTCTTAAGTGAGGCTGCTGCAGACATGCGTCGGACTGCTAATAGCATCTGTGTGTGTGTGTGTGTGTAAGACTTCAGAACAGTAGCAGCCTCTGATTGCATCAAAACTATTTTTACTCGCACTCGTCCGTTTCCACCACCGTTGAAATTGATTCCCCATTATTGTGATTAAGCTGAATTCCTGTGACCTCTTCAGTCTTCAGGTGAATGAGAGAGGACACAAACATCGTCAGGTTAGAGCAGCAGATCAGACACACAAACACCCTCCCGTGCTCCACTTTCTTACTTTAATGCAACACAAAGAGCAGCAGCTGAGCTCTTCTTGAAGCCCCATTTAAACCTGATCGGGAATCGATGTTCCTCATGTTACAGAGTTTTATAATGCAGGATGCATCAGAGGAGCCAGACCTACAGTATTATACACTGTCATGTCTGAACTGATTCCTAAAGAGTCCATGAAATGTTTCATTCCGTTTCCCAAAAGCAAAAGTGACTCATTCATTTTTCCTTTATCTTTTTTTTTTAAACCTGTTTTTATGTTTGAGAAAAGCAGATTCTTTCACATCCAGATAGTTTCTTTTATGCTTGTTGGTTATATTTAGTATAGTACACAAAGCCAATACTCAAGTATAAGTGCTCTACTTAGAGTAGAAGTACCATGAAGTAGTTTCCATGACGTTTCTCTAGATACCAGCCCTTATATCTTGCTGTCAACTTTTTTGTTGTTATTGTTGTTGTTTTGTTTATTATTATTATTAAAATTCTTTTGTTTAGTGGTCATTATCGCTGTTTTGACTGTAACAAAGGTGCTTTATAATAAAAGGGTTCGATTTATAGATAACTCATGAAAGTACTAAAGGTGCTGTGGATGATGGCTCCATTTGTGCATCAAACCTTCAAAAAATGTTGCTAATAATTAATAAAACCTAGAAAATAGTGACAGCAGCAGGTAAAGATGGAGAGCAGATTTTAACCCTGGCAGCTGCTCCATCCTAATATTTAAAATATTTTGTATTGGGAATCTGTAAAGTAATGTTAGTGAATAAGGCTCATCCCAGTTCCTCAGAAACAAATGTGATATTTTTTTTTATTTGCTGTATAATAGAACAACAAATGACAAAGCCCAAAAACATTCACTTATCAGCACTAATCAGATCACGTCTGCCCCACGTTATTTAGCTCATGTTACCTTGCGTCTAATTCAGCTTCTCTGCTCCTCCAGTTGTGCACTAACACATTCATCCCGGTGGATTTAGGAAAACCTACAAGCCTAAGACTGATTTAAAATCCACATGGAGACACACAGGCACACATAATGAAATAATAATGAAATGTAATTCTTCATTTGTCCTCCAGGGGAATTGTCTTTTTGCTTGTTTCACCGCAGTAGGGAGTCTGTGTCTTCAGCTTCCTGCTGCTGCACAGAAACACACCAGGATGCAGAATGAGCCAGTACGGCCCCCAGTGCTCTGACTGTGGAGTTTATCTTAGTCCACTGGTTTACAACTGGGAGGTTTGTGCCACCATTAGTTTGAGAAGTGAAACCTTTTACCAGTTGTGTTGATCACCAAGCTTTTTTAGAGCCAAACACTGCGTGAAACCCCGACGACTGATTGTTGGAGCTCACACTTTATTACAACTTTTACTGCAGAAGGACTCAAATCCCAGTTTTATCTCCTAATCCTCCTGTCGATTGTCTCTGTGAGGCCGACGCAGGCAGACAGAATCTCTGCAGTGGTGCCCTTGAGCATGGTTTACTAGCCTGCCACGTCCACCCTGGTGTGTTTCAGACCTGACTAATGGGATGTATGATGGAGTGTGACACCAGTCACCTGTATCTCCAGCAGCTGCTGATAGAGGCCACTTAATTTCACAGTGAACAATTGATCGGGGAGACTATTTTGTTGTTGGTCTAATGGGTATTTTGTCCTCTACGCCAGCTGAAACAGATTGAGAGGG
Source organism: Channa maculata (assembly GCA_020496755.1). Classification (NCBI taxonomy): domain Eukaryota; kingdom Metazoa; phylum Chordata; class Actinopteri; order Anabantiformes; family Channidae; genus Channa; species Channa maculata. The sequence goes on from CM035618.1 coordinate 1,851,481, forward strand.
ACTGCGAGCACATCACACAACACCTGCCTCACTATTTCAGCGCAGCCATGAAAACAAACTGAGCTGAAGCTTATGGAAGTAGAAATCAGCCGCCTGCTGTAAGTTGTGTGGGATAGCAGCTCTGACTCCAGACCTCTGGACTTGTCCTCTGGTATCTGGCACCACCACCAGTCCTGTAAATTGTAAGATGTGGCGCCCAGGGATCAGACTCCGTGGTAACCAGGTGAACACCCCTGGCTGTGCACATGATGGTAAAGAGAACCTGATTCATCCAATCAGAATTGGAACCGTCCCCCTGCTGCCTAATTTATCCCTTTAGTCTGTCAGTGGCTTTAATGTTGTGGCTAACTGGTGTCTGACATAATCAATGGTTGCTTGATTTCATGTACAGAAAATTTTAAGTGTTTATTCAGTTTCAGCAGATATCGACTGTTTATTCCCTGGTTGTTCAGCAGATGGAACTGTCCTATGTTCCTGTGTCCTCATGCTGTCCTGATGTGCTGGTAAAGGGTGGGGTTCTGTCAGCCTGTGGTTTGGGACTGTGTGATTCACGGCTCCTCTGAACACAGCGCTGTGTTGTTGGGCAAACCCTGATGGGTGTTGGGTTTGAATCGTGGACTAACTGGCAGTATTAGGCTCACAGTGCAGTGTGAGTGTGTATTTCTGTGTGTCTACTTGATGCATGATAGGTTTGTACATTAATAGTTTACCGTAGTGGTTATAAGACTCGTTTGGTGCAGTCTGACTGCTCCTTTAAAGGTGCATCTTCATTTCCAGTTTATTTTTTTTATTACAAGACAAAATGACAAACCTAAATATTTGCTCTCCAGATGAAATCAAGCAAGCTATAATTTCTTTTGTTAGTCTGACTGTGGAAATAATTATGACTGTATTAAGGGACTAAATTCATTTCCTGGTTCCTTTTTAACCTCTCAGCTGAGGCATTAATGATGAATATAGACTTTTCTGAGGAGCTGTACAGAAAAAGAGAGAAGAGAGAAGGATCCAGTGTGTTTGCACAGCAGAGGCTGATCACTAGACTGACAGGATGGAGAGTCGACAGATGATTCAATGAATCGGACGCCCCCTCCCAGTCCCTGCAGTATCACAGCAGGCCGTTAAGCCTGAGATTTAGGATTCATCGCTCCCCGCGCTGAGGAATAGGGTGATTGGTTTAGAGTCCAAGTGGGACCTGATGCGAAGGGAAAGAGAGGAGGAAGAAAAATATGGACGAATAGAGTCGACACAGGGCCCGAGAGTGAGAGGAAAACAGGAAATCAACTTGATAGTCAGACCTGAAGCTCGAACGTGAAGGAGTCATCAGTGTTTAGATCAGCTGATCACACATTTAAACATCTGGCTCAGAAAACCCACCAGGCACCGCAAACTGAAAACCACCCACGTCGATTCACCGACTGTTATTCAGCCTCCTCGCTGACATCCAGGCTGCAGCACGTGTGAGCGACTGAAAAAAAGAGAGAAGCAAATAAGGAATAACGGTGTCGTTTGTAAATGAGGATGACAAAAAAAAAGGATACTTTTCTATGAGCTAATAAACCCGGATCTAATGGATATTTCATGAGTAATGATAACAAAACCACCGAACTTTACCATAACCCACATAGTGGACACAATAACCTCAGGATGTTTTGGTAAAATGAATCATTTGCATTAATTTCTTGATGAATAGAGATCCTGCCTTTGAGTACTCGTACTCATAAACTTTCTTTGTTACTGCGTCCACCACCACGGTAACCAGCTGAATACAAACTCTGCTGTGCTAAAGGTTTAAGATTTGGTTACTAACACTCACTCGTGTTTAAGAATATTAAAAAAACGTTTAATATCTGTGACTGACATCAGTAACAACGCGGGTTATGTACAGTAACTAGAATGTTACCTGAAGTTCTCTTTATTTTACCTTCATAGTCCTGTGTAGAGTCTACAGTCCATGTTGTCCTCGCTTCTCCCTCCGGGGTCTCACCCTAAATCTGTGCTTTCATCTTCTTCTTTACGTTCAGCGAAAGTTGCTGCATTTATTAAATACCAGTCGCCACCATATTTGTTTTGAACATGAGAGAATTACTGTTTAACTACAATGGAATGATGAAAATTTGAATTAGTACTTGTACTAGTACTCATTCTGTGAGATACACACATAGATATAAATATATCTATAAACACAACAGTTCTTATTTTCAGGTGATTTCACACTGATCCAAACAGAATTAATGTGACCAGAATGATGCTAATCTTGCACACTGCACCTCTAATTACAGTAACTGAAGCTGACTCAAACTTCCCACATCTGGATTTTAGCAGCTGAGCAGTTTTTTTTTTTATTGAGAGATTTGAGTAAGAAAAAACACCTTTTATTTGTCTTGAACTACATCAAACCACTGTGTCAGTGGACAAACCCTTCACACCAACAGATGAGCCATGATGATGAGTGTGGTTAACCAGCCCAACCGCCCACAGCGGCAAGCATCTCTAAATAATTAGTAAAGCAATAAATGCACCATCACAGCAACTGTTTCTCCTCGTCTGTCACATACTCTGGCCCCCAACAGTCTCTGCAGCACAATAAAACCTTTTGTTTGCCTCTGTGATTAGTTTTCTCCATTTGTTTATCGTTACTTCTTTGTGCATCGACTCACCAAGACAACTTCCTTGTACCTTATGTAAAATCCTGCTTGGCAATAAACCTCTACAAAGGTTGCAGGGGTGCAAATACAGAGTGTATAAATACTAATATCTCCAATGGAGTGAATCAGAAATATCTAAACAAGTTGTACTCCGATACAAGGCCATAGAAGTACTGCGTGTACTGTACTAGCACCAGGGAGTACTTCACAGATGGGCAGTACTGTGTGTCCTGTCGTACCTGAAGAGACCCACTTTGAACCGTGTCAGATCTGGATGTCAGTTGACCCTGTGACCACCCACGCAGCCAGATGAACCGCCGTACGCGTCGCCAGATACAAGAAACAGCAGATTCTCCCTCGACCCGTTTCCATAGCAACCCCTCTCACCTAAACCAGCGTCATCATCTGTTCGAGGTTAACTCAGCATTTCAGAGCTTGTTGACTGATCAAGGTCTGCGTGAGTGAATAAAGTGTGTGTGTGTTTAACATTGTGCCCTCGCTGGTGACAGTGTGTGTACATCCCTGTAGCCTTTATATACTGTACATGAGCAAGAAAAGAGACCATCTGTGGCGTCTCAGTGTGGGCGCATGTGTGAGCACTTGCACATTGTGTGACAGCATTTGCTCCACTTTCTGCTTTTGGCTGTTTACTCTGCTTTGGTCACAGATGAGCTCATCCAATATTTAGGACATCAGTCTCACCCGGCCTGGATCAGCCATCCCTGATTGCAGCTCGTGAAGTCTCTTGTGGCTGGAGTCGGTCCTTTTTTTTTTTTCTTTTTTTTTTTTTGTGAAACAAGCAAATAGTGTGTGTGTGTGGGTCAGATGGTAACAAGGAGAGGAAAGGTAGTCAGAACTGAAGGCGTTGTACTACCAGGAGGCAAGATGGCTGATGTTGAGCCTACAGGCAAATGGTAACCGTGAAGAAGTCAGGCAGGACTCCCGGTGCAGGCTGTTGCACCTGAGAGGGCCGAGACAATCCAGCACATAACAGTGGGGTGCAAGATGCTAGCAGGCAGGGCAAACATGGAACCAACCGTAACCAAGAGGCTGGCATAGTGTACCGAAACGTGTGTCGAGCACAAGCTGGAAGTCCAAAGGCATTTGGACTTGGACTTGGTCATTTAGTTTTTCATTTTGATCCTTTTTTTTTATTTTTTTTTTACCTCTTTGTAGTAATTTTGTAATGATTTATTTTTTGATTTTGATTTTAGGACTTGTTGGCTTTAAACCTTTAACAGAAAAAAATTCTGTTTATTCTTGGTCAGGGTTTCATTTAACTGACCTCAAGAAATCGTAATATTCACTTCAAACATAGGTTGTGACCCAGAAGCCTTGATCATGTCGTGGCATCAGGCTGACTAAACAATAACCGATAACCCGAACCAAGTCAAAGAGGACCAGGCAAACCTCCTACAGGATGTTAGTCTGCATCTCTTTAGGGGGTAGACAACATTTTCTCATCACACATCATCATGAAAAACCTTGTTTTGTATGTGTGTTTTTTTTTTTTGTTGTTTTTTTGGGGTAAAATCACATGGGCAGAAATAAGTGCCGGCCCAATTTGAGCCCTGATTATACAAACTGGATATGTAAGAAACCAATTAACCCTTTGAACAAAGGAAAATAGAAGGAAATGCTAACATTGTGTATATTTAGAGTAAATTCATGCCATCATGTTTGTTCATGATGTAGCAGACAAACCCCGGATCTGGCTCTGAAGAGCTAATGCTAAATGTGGGGACCATTTCCTGTTAAAAGCACTTCAGATACATAATGTTCTCAGCCATGAAGCCATTTCACATGCAGCCACCCATTAAAACCAGGCAGCCTGATACACTATAAGTGTCTCCATGGCGACAGTGCTTCGAAACCGGCACACAACGGGGGGCCACTTTGGAGACTGTCCGCTCCCTGTGATGATGCATAATCATGGTGGACACACATCACAAACCTGGTGAGCGTCTCTCATTAATACTTGAAAAGATACTGCAGTGTGTGTGAAGAGATGCTCCACTGTCTGAGTTCTGCAGCCTCTGAACAAAGTGACGATACTTGATTAGTTAAAAGCTGCTTTTATGCAAATGTCCACAGAGAAACTAGACAAAAGTCGTCGCATTTGAACTTTTCTGATGGTCAGAATTCGCTAAAGTCTGTCTTCAAATGTGTGCGATAATGACCGTCATCATTTGAAACTTAAACAAACTGCCGGTGCTACTTCATTATTGTAGAGACAGGAAAAGCGTCGTCCACATGTTGTCTGGAACATGCAGTGCTCTCACGTCCATTTGCTATAATGGTCCAAACCATTTGGATAAACACACTTTGAATCCACATCACGTTGCCTTTTTCTCGGCTTTATTAAAACACCAGTTGGAGAATCACTGTCTCAAATCACTACAATGTAGAGTTGAATAAAATGTCTCATGTTTTTACTTTATGCCAACAAATCCAATAAATCGTGGCTACTCTGTAGAGACAGAGGCAGATTTTAGAGTTTATCTCTTAAATGTAATGAAAAAAGACAGAGCTCTGTGGCTCAGATGAAGAAGCACAGAAGTTACAGCGATTAGATGTGATTAATTGATTCAGTGATCATCGATTGTCCCCCCTTTGCCAACCCCCCACATGCCATCACAGTGAGTTAGCGTCACTGCAGACTGACTGTAAGACCTTTTTATATTTGCATAAACTTTACATTTGTTGTAGTTATTTATTACATAGTTTATTTGGTTTTAATGGAAGTGTGAGGGGGTGTGTGCACGAGTAAGAGGAGAGAGTGTAAGAGTATTTATATATGGGATTGGAAAGGGAGGGGGGAACATTAAATTATATTTGTGCAAGGGTGGGTGGGAGTGTAAATGTATCTTTAGGTGTTTAAGAAGAGCCGTTGTAATTTTTGCAATGACAAAAAAGTCAAAGTTGAACCTGAACCTACACCAATGACTGTTTTTGGTTTGTCCATCCATACGTCCCATTCTTCTGAACGCGATGTCTTACGTGATTTCAGATTCACCATAATGTAGATTAGGACTGAAGGATGAAATTATTCCGTTTTTAAATGTCACTGTGACATTGTCCTGTAAAATACGATCAGGTCGTTGGATTAGTAACTTAATCCAATTGCATTTTTAATCATTTAATTATATAATGTTGTTACATGTGAGTGTGTGTGTAATTGTAATAGCCCCTGCACAACATCTGTGAAGTCTCCTCTGAGTTTGTGCATTTGGCGCCTGTGGGGACGAAGGACGGGAGGAAGAGGTTCCTTCTGCTCCAGTGGCCACATTCATCCACACGAAGATGGAGATGAAATCTGCGAGGGAGAGTAGAAAAAGCAAACAGGAAAACTCTCGGGGGAGAGGAGTGAGGAGACGGGGATTAAAGGACATAGACGGACGAACAAATATGTTTGTCTGAGATGATTCATCCACATTAGAGCAGCAGGATGTGTCCTCGCTCTCTGAAGCTCACTCAGGTGAACCTTGTAACGATCCCTCGTACAATTTGTCAGACAATTTGGTTCATCATAATGGCACCGTGTGTGCATAAAGGCTGCACTATTTGCTCGGTTACACGTGAACTGCACTGCTCGTGGGCCACATTATCCCATTGAACATTATTCTCTGCACTGAATATGTGAAGACGAATTCACCATCTACAGGAATTATCAGTCGAAATGACGCTAAATGATCTGCAAAGATTGTACCTTATTTTTTTGTGTATCATTTTCCTTTTTTATCCAGTTTGAAGTTACAGTACAATATGCAGCTCTGACTAGCAGTAGCATGACATTAGTCCACTCTGCTCCATTCCGCTCTTCTACTCTCTGCTACTTTCTGCTCAGCCCGTGAGGCTGATAACTAAACGTAGTTATCGAGCACATAATTATTACGTTCAGACTACATTCACATGTCATGACATCTTGCTGCACAGCCACACAACGTCTCCGTCCCCTTCACGGCTTTGTTTACTCAGACTTAAGTTATCCCAGCGGGTTGCTTGTTCTTCCACTGTGTGACAAAGTAAAAGCCACAGAGAACAACAAAACTGCTGTTTATCCCCACAGTGCACTGCGGCAGTTTCCAGCGCGAGCAGCCCACGCACATATGCATACACATGCAGCAGCGTCCCCACGGGACAGACAGTGCTGTCCTGTTAAGACGGAGGGAGCAAGTGGGAAAGAGGAAGGCAAACAAAAGAGTGACATTCATGTTTGCCGTTATGGGAGGTTAGTGGGAGGGATGGAGAAGCACTGCTGCTTCTCTGTGTTGTGACCTTTAACAGGTCTCACACACACACACACACACACACACACACACACACTCTGTTGGCTGAATGCTGCAGCTCATATGTGAGTGTAAATATCCAAGAGCAGTTGATTTCCGACAGGCCGTGAATTCCCAGGGCTGTAAAATGTTGTGCTTGATGGTTCCTCTGAGTGTGACTGAAGCTGAAGGGATGATGAACTGAAGTGTAGATGGGAATCACTGCTGAGCAACGGCAGCAGATACAGATTAAACTTTAAAGTCACCAGTTGTGAGAGGACAGCTGAAATCTTATCTAAGGAGACAACGTCACAGTACGACATATGAGAATGAAGAGTAGGTTAAGAAATGATTGTACTGAGGGAAAGGAGGTAGGAAAGGAAAGATGGAAAAAAGAAATGGAGAAAATAAGGAATGGAGGAAGGAAGAGAAATGAGAATGAATAGAAAATGAGCAAGACAGGAGAAAGGAGGAAAGATAATGAAAGCAGGAAAGAGGAAGAATGGAGAAAAGATGGCAACGAGGGGGGAAAAGGAGGAAAAAAGGAACATGAGAGAGGAAAATAATGAAGGACACAGGATGGGAAATAATTGAGAGAAGGAGGAATAGAAGAAAGGAAGGAGGAAATAAGGAATTCAGAAAGGAGGAAAGAGGGGAAATAATGAATAGGAAAAACTAAGAACAAAGTAAGACAAGGAATGGACTAAAGAAGGAAAAGAAAAAGGTAATGAGGGGGGAAAGGAGCAAAGGGAGGACGGAAGAATGGAGGACAGGAGGATTGAGAGAAAAGGGATGAAGGAAAACGATGGACAGAGAAAGAAAATGGAGAAGGAAAGACGGAGAGAAAGAATAGATGAAGCAAAATGAAAACGAAGAAACGTAGTAATTGGGAAGGAAGCATAAAAGCTGAAAATACTCTTAGTACTATTAGTACTTCAAATCCTCTAACCCATCACTGCGAGCTGTGCTGAACAAACCAGACCAGGCTGAGCTGTTACCTGGGAGGGGGGAGGAGGGGGGGGGCAGAGCCTCAGGTGGAGGCCGTGTGCTGCTGAAAAACGTCAGCTCTGATGTGGGAGATCCAGACAAGCATTCTCTTATTTGTACAAGGCTGCTGAGCAGAGATAATATGAGCGCTCAGGGGAGAAGTGTTCTGTGAGTTACAGCTTCCTGTGCAATTAGGTCGGAGTACGTGGGCTGCCTGCTTCCATGGAGGCACGGCCGACTCCTACATGAAGCCAAAAGATGCTGGGAAGCTTCCGAAAGGGGAAATGAAAGGTGTTGAATTCCAGCACAGGGGGGAGGGAGGAAGGGGGGACCCGGGAGGCGACATATTGAGAGGTGTTACATAATCCTGCTGTCACGTCATATCTGAACAAAGGTGAGCAGGCAGAGAGACGGAAGGAAATGTATGATGAGGGGTCGAGAAAAGCTGCAAATGGGTTATTTTGTTTTGTTTGTGCTGCAACTGTAGCAGCAAAACTGATGCATTTTACCTGCTTTCAGACTTTCTACAGGTAAAATGACTCAGTTGTGACGGTGCTGGAGTGATTAGCGCTGTCCAGTCACGGCCAGAAGGTCCCCGGTTCGAATGCCCACCTGGAGTGGGCATGTTCTCCCTGTGCTCGTTAACTGGTTAACTGGTGTGAATGTCTCTGTGTGACAGGCTGGAGACCTGTCCATGCTGGACCCCGACTCTTAGGACAGGCTCCACCCCCCCACCACCATGTGACAAATGGACATCTGCCCGTCACAATGGTAAAGTTTAGATTTTACGTGAACAACCCAGAGCTCCGGAGCAATGACTCTGAGGATGAATTACTCAACAGGACCAGTTAGTGGCACTGTATTTGTTGCTTGACCCAAACAAGCAACTGGAAACTCATGGTGACTGAACACAGATAGGAAGCAGCTCCCGCAGGAATCAGTCGCGTTAACTGCAACATTTAATTCAAACTGTGAATTCTGTGCACGTTAAACCCTCAGAAAAAGGGGAATTGATGTTTGAAATGGCAGAATTTCAGGTTTTTCCTTCAATATTTCTGGCGTAGTGGGATTTAAGCTGTAGCTTTTTGTGTGTTTTTATGAATATATTTTTTTTACTTATTTTCCTCTTTCTGTGTCTCATGCTTTTGCAACAAGACGCAGGACTTCAACCTCGGGCAAATGCGTCCAAGGTTAATTTGCCCTCTTGGTTTGTGGGCATCTGTGAGCATTAGGAGGGCATCTGAAGGAGTCCCAATGGGATTTAGGGGGGAAGCAGTCGCCATGGAAACCAGACTCTTATTTTTTTGGTTTTCTATTTAATTTTTCGCAGTCTTGAGTCAGAAGCCGCGGCATCTGCTCGCTAACATTTGGTTGTGTTTACGTTCAGATCAGCCACGACTTAACACACGCGCTTCGCGATCGCGGTCTGTTTGTCTGATTTCTGCATAAAGACGCGCACAGACGGGTGATCTTTGCATTGCGTGGACTGCACCAGCAGATGTCCGGCAGATCGGTTTTTGTCTTTGTCCCCTGACGCAGGCCGTTCATGCAGTTCACGTGTGTTTGGCCCACGTGGGCTCCATCATCTGATGCATCCTGTCTCCGTCCTCTTCTACCTCTACCGTGCTGTTTGTTGTCTTTAACTGATGAGTCCTCCTGCTGTCATCCTGTCCCTGACTTTGTCTCTCAGCGCCTGATAGGAGTGTGGTGTCAGCAAGAGTGTTGCATGGGTGCAAAAGGTGTGTGTGTGTGTGTAAAAAGATTTATTTTGCCAGCAGCAGCAGCATTTGTGATACAGAGAAGCTTTGTCATTGTCACTGGTTCTGCACACGAGGAGCCTCTATTGCTTCCTCAACTCCTCACCTGAATCCCAGGCCTCTGCAGAACAGTCAGAGGTCATCTCTGGGATTTCAGTGTGTGCTCACAAGGAATCGAGGAGCCGTGTAGTAGGCGACATGTGCATGGAATAAATGGTTCCCTGGAGTAAAAGCTGCCACGATGCCGCCAGCTTCAAACCACCTAACCAGACCAAAGTGAAGCCCTAAATATCACTGCTGCTCCTCGGCCTGCTCTTCCAACAATAATCAAGAGCTTTTATATCACACGACTGCAGAATAAGGAGGATCTGGGTTATGGTTTGTAATATTTATGGGTCTGTGAGTTTATGTAACTGGGAGATTTGCTTTAGTCGCTGTAGGTCTGCTTAAAAGGCTCCTGTATGTTTGGCGCAGTGCAACTTCCTGTGACAGTTGAAATATTAGTGACCACCCCACCTGACAAACTGACATTGATCTAAACTTAAAATCATAATATATTAACCTTTCTTCTAAAAGGAAAAAAAAAAAGTTCCATGCAACACATTTTTTTACATTGGGTGAACTAATGTAAAGTTTCCTGAACTGTGAAATGCACCAGGCTGTGTCGAGCTCCCACTGGTGTAGAAACATCTTTGCTTCCTTCATTGTTCCTTGATTGTTTGACGTTCACTTAAACGCAGTCTAACTTGATAAAAGCTATTAAGATTGTTGAGAACCGAGTAGGATGCTATTAGAATTTTCAGTGTACGTCAGCGTTTTTTGCATTGCACTCAAACCTGCAGGTTGCAGGTGCATCCATTGTTCATTTGATCAAAAAACCATGGATGCCTTGTTCCGCTGACTAAAGGTCAACATCACCCTGTTCCAACTTTCTCAAGATGTGTTGCTGCCATCAAATTTAAAATGAGCTCATATTTTCCATGAAATGATAAAATGTCTGTTTCAACATCTGATATGATGTTTGTGTTCTATTGTGAATAAAATGTGGGTTGATGAGATTTGCATATCATTGCATTCTGATTTTATTAACGTTTTAAACATCATCCCAACTTTTTTTGGAATTGGAGTTGTATTTGTGGTTTGGATTCGATGATGATTAGGTGATTAGGTTTGGAACAGACAGTGACTGGTAAACTTAAAGCTTCGCCTTGTGGCTCAGCTTCCTCTTCACCACAACAATGCAGTGTATCACAACAGCACAACGTTGGCATTACTGCTGCCAATCTCACGATCCCACGATACTTAAACTCCTTCACTTGTGGCAGTGACTCATTCAGATCCACTGTTTATTGGCAGATGACAGAATAAATGATTTAACATAAGTGAACGTGATTTGTTTTGCAATTCATTGTATTAGTGTAGCAAATTATCTTTAACTGACCTGCATATTTCTGAGTGTGGAGGCTTTTATGCAAATTTCATGCGATAGTTTGGTGTCTAATATTTCTGCAGGTGATATGTTACAGGTTAAAAGGTGTGTTTCAGGCTTTTAATCATGACCCACAAACCCCCTTGAGAACGAAAGAAACTGGTCAAATCGCTTCACTTTAAAGGTCAAGGTAGTTTTCTTAAGCATAGAAAAGCACTGAGGTGCACTGAGACGCACACCTGTCAGGTTGACAAGCCTCCCTCAGCACTTTAGACAGGTTGTTAGCGGCTGTTAAAGGTCTGGGGGCTGCAGACGTCACTCACCTGATTGTTCCCACTCTGACACCTGACTGCCAGCACAGCCAGAAACCATTAGTTCCTGGTCCTGGAGCAGCAGGCAGCGTATGGAGGACGGAGATCCAGAACTTCACAGCTGTGGTGTGACTACGTTCGACGGGGGTCCAGCGTGACTCAGTCTGAGGATGCCTGACATTAGACGTTGGGCACGTTGATGTTTTCAGCAGAAATCAGCTGCAGCGGTAACATTTACTGTGATTATACAAAGGATTAAAAAAATCATGTATTTATACATTGAATACATGATGGAAAATCATGGCCAGACGCCGTCCATGACTGAGGGAGTCCGTCTTTGGTTTGGTCATTTTGTGTCTCCTGTGTTTGGGTGATCGTTGTGGTCATCTTGCTCGTTTTCAGCAGGCGCCGTCGCCCTTCTGGGCCACGTAAGCTCTGTGATGGCTAATCTGAGTGCAGCAGGCTGAGCTGTCATGACATGCTGATCACTGAAGGCTGATACAGGCTGGAATAACTTGGAGCTCAGTTCATGGTGCATTCGTCCATGAACCACAGGGTCAGTGGTTCGACTCCCAGTACACCTGGCTACATTCTGAAGCGTCTCTGAACCCCACAGTTGTCCCTTACGTCTGCTGCTTGTAAGTCGCTTTGGTTAAAATGACTTTTTTGAAATTTATTAAACGAGTGCAACGATCTTGGACTATTGTTACTATTGCTTTCTTAAAAGAGTTTTAAGGTTTGTTGCAAATTATTCCACTCATTTGCTGCAGAAAACTGAAAGCAGGTGCAACTACAGATGGTCCAGGCTTTTGGAATGTGGAGCTTAATTAAACGACTGGATTGAAGACTACGACTAGTGTCTGCAAAATGACTTATTGCAGCCCACAGGTTGTGGTGGTGCATTATTAGTACTGAGGATCTAACTCTGCATCTCGGGATGAATTAGCTGGTGATTTTTATTAATTCATTAATTGATTTCTTTTTCCAGCTCTGTCTCTGTAAAGACAAGACACGTCAGGTTGTCACACTCATTCTCTCCCCAACACACTGCACTTTCTGGCTGTCTGCTGTGAGGGAGCTTCTCCTGAGGCCACAGCTCTTCAGGCTCCTCTTCTTTCCTTTCTTTCTGCTCTCGTCTCCTTGCGCTTGCTCCCTTTTTCTTTCTTTTTTTCTCATTCGCCTCTCAGCCTCGGGAGGCTAAAAACGGCCACCACCCCTGAGTGGCTGAGAGTTATACTCTACTCAGGCTGCTGGCATCAAGTAGTACGCAGAGAGAAAAGCGCAGAAGCAGCTCAGAAACTGCCAGTCCACCTTTTTCTGTGGCGATTCATTAATGAAGCTCTCTGGCTGGACTTCCTTGAGCAGGAGACATTTGTCTTTTTGGACTAATGAGGGACCATTTCTTAAAGTTCAGCAGCCAAACTTTCACTGAGGTGTTTTTGTGTGTGTCTCGGGTTGTTGCAGAGACAGGATTTTTGCTCATAAATAATATTTAAGTTGTACAGTTGCTGACTGGCCACATCCCATCTGCACAGCAGCATCACAGACTGCACCAGTTTGCTCCTGCTCTCCTCCAGCTGGCTGTTGGTGAACTGCTGCATTAAGACGTTTTCATGCCTGCACTGGAAAAAGCTCAGGAATATGAGCATGTCAACGTTGCTTCTTCCCTTCTCGTACCATTCGCTACCATCAGTTGCTCGTTGACCAGCCGGCTGTGAAAAACTCAAGTGCAAGTGGAAAATTCTTACCTCAAAGAGACAAAGTCAGTCCACATTTTAATAGAAGAACACGTTTCCCTCTGTTTGCTAAATTCAGTTATTTGTACACATCAATGCTGAGCTGCAGCCAGATTCTGTCTGTGATCACCCCAATGACAAAGGAAGAGAAACTAAAACGGCATAAATCTTGTCGTGTGGCTGATTTAGCTTTACCTGCGTCTTCTCTGCTACGAGACCATTGCTTTATTGATTTATTCTTTATTTGGACCCATTTCAGTTAGGAAATTTAGCAAAATTCAGAAACTCCCTGAATTGTTCAGCTAATCTTTCACCAAACTGTAAAATTCCTGTGTTTATTTAATATTTTCTTGTATTTCTATGTGCTGCCAGCCGGCCCTGCTAAACAACTGTTCACTCTCTGTCCAATTATACTAAGAGCCTGACACACACTGAGGAGCCAGTTGCACCAGCTTTCAGGGGATCAGCACAAACTGGCAGCAGAACTGACTCTGTGTGTGTGTGTGTGTGTGTGTGTGTGGCACTGTGGCTGGCAGGGATTGGTGTGAGAAGATTTACCACTGAAAGCCGGCACGGCCGTCCCTCCGTCCAATCTGTTTCCGTGGTAACCGTTGCATTTCGGAAGCCGTGGCAGAACGAGGAAAATAAATCACCCTGTGCTCCAAAACACTCCCATCCGGAAAATTGGCAACAAAGAGTATTATGTACGAGATTGGAGAGGACACACGCGTGGCCCACGGTGTGGGGAATACAAACCACCGGAGCCGGCGCATTGGTTCGGCCGATACAGAAAGACAGAACAGAGAAATGGTGTAATGTAATGTCTTCACAGGTGTAAACACAGGAAGTAAGCTGCACAGCAGTGTGGTAATGTCATCTCACTTCTAATTCACTTTAGCAGACAAGTGATGCATTTAGGACACGTGTACTATGTTGTACTTCTTCAAAGTCAAATTTCAGCCTCTTGATCCAAGTCCCGGTTCAAAAATATAGATTTTACCAAAATAAAATGTATATGAATGAAAGAGTAATGTGATGGGATCCTCTAGAGTGAAGACGTATCACTCTGCTGGATTTTGTGAAACTACAGTATCACAGAGTGGATGAGGTGGTGCTGTTTTACAGCTTTGCACTGACGCCGGCTCTGCATGATGCTTTTTGTGTTTATTTGGCCTCAAACAATCTAGAGAGACAGGAAACCTTGGAAGAGAGGAAGGCTATGACGTGGACGTTGTAGTAACATGGTATATGTCTGAACCACTCCGCTACCACCACGCTGACACGCTGCGTCAGCACCGGCCAAAGGTGAAAATCAGGATATAAAGTCAGAGTTTAGTGTATTAGTGCATTTTCCCAACATTCCAGTTTGAATCTAAGCTGCATCCTGATTCTGGGACTGAATCCATTGTCTCCGTTGTTAATGCTCCAGTGGTGATGTTATCCAAGCATCCATGACTCAGACACAGGACCTTGGTTGCATAACAGCATCTTTGTTCTCTTCTAACTTCTGCTTCCAGCTTGAAGTCAAAACTGCGTGCGAAATGCTCCGTGGGTCTCGCGTAAAACAGTTAAAGGACCCGTTTTCTACTAAAGCTTCCAAAACAAAATTGGACTAAGAGAAAAGGGGAAAAACATCCTAATTACACACTAATACAATGTGGTATATTGCTGTATGTCCCATTCTACTTCCCTGAACCTGTAACATCTGAATGACTGTGATTTCTCTAATTACATACAAATCACTTTCACACCCATTCGGCACTTAATGAGAAAATCGATTAGTGCAGAAGAGTTGATGCTTTGTGCCAGATGATGATGATGAAGGTGAATTAATGAACATTAAACACAAACCTTACCGAGCTCTAACATGATGCCCAGCTGCTCTGTGTATTGCATTGGATGTAGAGTAAACAGGCAAAACCGGTGTAACTGACTCGTCCTCTCGCTGCAGATGGTGCCCCGCTGAGCGAGCTGTCCTGGTCCTCGTCCCTGGCTGTGGTGGCCATCTCCTTCTCGGGCCTCTTCACCTTCGTCTTCCTCATGCTGGCCTGCCTCTGCTGCAAGAAGGGCAAAATGGGCTTCAAGGTGAGAGCACAATTTCTCATCCACTTCCACATGAAACATATAATTAAAAAAAGCATTTTTAAAAACGAATGTGAGGCACAAAAAACCAACTGAAGTTGCACGTGAGGTTCTCGGTCTTCCAAAGAGATGCACTCCAGCTCTGTGTGCCCACGAGCGTTACTGAACACACAACCTCCCTCGCTGCCTTTATCTCCTTCATCTCTGGTAAACAGGCTCTCCATTCATTTCTACTCAGATTGTGGATGTGAAGTAAAGAGAGCTCCAGGCTGAGTTTGTTCTCAGGGCCGCCTGGTGTCGCCCATGTGGACCCCGATTCTGAGGAGGAGCATAGTGAAGTGGGTCAGGGCACCGCAGAAAATAGGACGGGGAATTATGGAGTGTGTGTGTGTGTGTGTGTGTGTGTGTGTTGGCAGCATGACTGCATAGCTGCCTCTCAGCCGTCTCCTTCACGGCCTTTCGCCGGCTCATTGCTCCTCTACGCTGAAACTGAGGGACTTCGTAAACCTCGCATGTACTTGCACTTAGCTACAGTGACAATGCAGTTCGTGTCATTCAGGCGTTTCCACCCATTCTCCTCACTTGTCACGTCAGATGTTAAATAATGCAAAGTTAGTGGCACATTAATAGATGAATGAAGTGGCCGTAAATGAACTGATCTGTGAATTAATCACATTGATTTGCTGATGGTGAGCAACAGTAATTAATGGCATTAAATCTTTGGGTCATGCATTAGTTAAACGTTGCTAAAGCATATGATACGTGCCTGTATTATACAGTGTCACCTGCAGTACAGACACTTTGGTTGATTGAATAGTACATGTAACTGGATAAAACCTAAAAACTCCCTCGTATTTCCCAATATATTTTCCCTTTATTAAAATCTCTCTCTACTTCTAATTTCGTTTTCTAGATGCTCCTTGATCAGATTTTATGCTTCTGAGGAACATTGGTACGAGCTGAATGTGGATTATTATTATTGTGTTCGGTTCAGAGTAGGAGTCTCCTGATGCTGCCTTTGTGTACTTGTACTCATAGACCTTCTCAGATACTGCGTCCCATGTGGGTTGTCCAGCAACTCATTCTAGAAGCAACACACTTTACTACTTGTAGAACTACCTGTCTGGGAAAAAGTGGCTTTGGGACCTTATTGCCTCCCCTTATCTGCCTTTTCAGTGTAAGTGGATGCGAACTTTTGACACCGTGTTGTTGTCCTTCCTCTGATGGGATTCCTGTCCAACCTGAAACTATCAAAAGAACACAACTTGTTTTTTCTTAATTTACATAGCAACATTCCATAAGCACTTCGCATCATTCCAGTCCCTGATCCTGAGCGTGTTACGTAACCCGCTGCTCCCTCCCAAACACCACACACGTTTAGAAATGTGCGTCTGGAACCGCTGGTCGGCAGCTTGCAGAGCGGCTTCCTCTATCGAACATGCGTATAGTGTTCTGTAGGTTGGACCACCCAGCTCGGACCTGTCAGGGTGTGTCTGAGGAAGGGGCCACGGTGGGAGGAGGGGGAAGACAGGGAGAGGGTGCAGGGGCGTGAGGAAGGGCATACCCATGAGCCCACGATGCATCCGGCCTCAGGGCCCCATCTGGAATTAGACACAGCCTCTCCCAGAGCAGGAAGAGAGAATTCCGGGGGAAAAGCTGTGTGTGTGTGTGTGTGTGTGTGTGTGTGTGTGTGTGTGTGTGTGTGTACCTAGTTTAGGCTTTTTTGATGTACCGTAGAAGCGACTTGTTGCACTTCAATCAAACTTTATTTATATCTCATGGCTCTTTACAAAACAAAGTCAGATCTTTACAGATATCCGGGGAAAAAAAACGGCCTGTTCTCAGTCCCGAGCCGTCAGAAAGTGTTGCTGACACATAAGGTATCTGTTCTGTGTTGGTGATCGACGCTCGGAGCTGTGCACTACTGTGGAAACCCAGATGCTTCTTGTTTTTATGTCACTTATCTTGTAATGTGACCTTAGCCTGTAGTTGTTGTCCCTAATGCACTTTTTTTGTGTATATAAAGTGACGGCTGATGGGAAAAAAAACTCAACAAAAGCTGAATGAGAAATCAAATATTACAAAATTTCCCATTAACACCATGAGGATATTACTGCAAGTCCCAGATTAGTGCAACGTTTATGCTCTGATCTTGCAGAGCAACATCCGGTTTGTGTGACTACAGCTTTACTAATCACACTGACGTGTTTATTAACCTTTTCCCCAGGTGTCGCGTAAACCCCCCTGACACCAGGATCAATGCACTACGTCTTTCTTAAAAGTCAAACACCAACAGAAACTGTCTCCACCCTCCGTATAATCTACACTCTCTAATGCCTCGGGGGACGACGGGACTATGGACGGTCCTCACAAGAATAAGTGAGGCTGTTTTCTATTGGGGTAAGGGGGGCGAGGGGGGGGCTGCCCTGCAGATGTTCTTCAGCTTTTGGGAGAGAAAGAAAGAGAGGAAGAGAACGAGTGATATCACAAGTATAGTATGTCTCCCCCTCCCCAACCTTCTCTTCCCACTCTCTCACATTTTTGCGGGGGCTCCCCTCCCCTCTCCACTCCCTCATGAGGACGACCACCGGTTCAGTTTCGCCTGTGAACTCTCCTCCCCCCCCCCTCCTCCTTTATGTTTTCTCTCCCTCCATCCCTCCATCCCCAGCAGTCCTGGGGACAGTGAGTGAGTGGTCAAAGCCTCTTCGTTCTCTTCGCCCTCCTCTGGACTCAACAGAGACGCGCTCTCCCTGCAGAATGTCTCGTCCTGGCACCGCCAACCTCCTGCTGCCCTGCACCCATCACACCACTGGGAGCCCTGGGAAAAAGGGGGGGTGGGGGAGAGGTTTACAGCTGAGGTCATTTGACAAGTCTTTACCTGTGGAGGAAAGGTAAGTGAGTAGAGGCAGTGGGTTTCTGGTAATAAAATCTGAAGGGGCTTCAAAGGATAATAACACCACAGGATTTTTATTTCAGCTCTTAAGTCCTGTTTTTAGCAGCCTTTCATTTGGGGAACTTGTAGTTTGTCCTAATTAGCTGCTTTTTACAGAGGCTTCAGTCAGACTTGGAAATATCGGAGTGAAATTCAAACGACAAAATAGTTTTTTTAAGCAAAAATTAAAAATTTTCTTATAGCCTTTACGTTTATTTCTGCCTTTTCTTATTTATATTTTGTGTCAAACAAACACAAGAAATGTTAAGACGGCACCTCGGATTCTCTATTGCCATTATTTGAATTGATTATTTGATAATTAGAAACTTTTCATCCTTTGCAGCTGAGGTTTTGATGCATTTCACTGTGTGTGTGTGTGTGTGTGTGTGTGTGTGTCAATGTGAAGAGTGAAACCACATGTTGAATGGGAGGGCACAGAAGGCCGTGTGAAGATTTGGATGTGCTGAGGGAGGGTGTGTGTGTGTGTGTGCATTCTTGGGGGACAGTTAGAAAAGTAAGGGATGGAGGTGTGTGTGTGTGTGTGTGTGTGTTGCACAGGGCTGCACGAGGTCACATTTTTCCAGCATTGTGACCCCGTTGCTCTCCAGCTCCCAAATAAGACTTTTTTTTAATCTGACATCCGGTCTGTGGATGCGGCCAACTAACCCCCCTCTCTGTCGCCCTCTCATCCTGTGATGTGTCACCACGTTCAGCAGACAGAGGGAATCTTTCAGTGGATCATCTAGGCGTTAAAGAAAATGTGCAGACTGCAAAGCCACAAAGACCTGGTGTTTTTAAAAGTCAAGATGTGTGTGATGTGTGTTTTTTACATGAAACAAACTGCTAATGATGAAATCTTGTGAGCTGTAGCCGTCGTCAGGCAGGAGAGGCACTTTGAAAGTTCTGCAGCACAGACTAAACTGTAAAAAACTGTAACGCTGAAACACCAGCTCGCCGAATAAAGTCTGTGCTCCTTTAAGTGCTGCACTGTTCTTCTCTGGCCTGTGGTTTAATATAAAGCATATTTGTTAATGTTAACCACTATTCCTCCTAAAGCAGGAGTATTCAATTCAGATTCAACACATGCTCCACCCAATGTAAAGGGTGAAGAAAAACATGAAACGTATAAATCTCGATACACACAGCTCAGTTTGCATGTTCATTTTTCAGTGTGTCCATTTTCATTTGGCGGTTGTGAACACGTTTGCACCCATGTCTTGGTCATTAGTTCTAAAGTCGTCTCTTCTGTCCGATACAAACGTGTGTTTAATGCATGTGAGAAGATCTTGTTGCCGGTGACACAGGTGTCTTCAGGCCATCGATGTGAAGACTTATCACTTTGAGCCATTTGGAGCCTGTAAGAACCTGAGAGCTGGATCAAATGGTGTTTTAGAAAAGTGCAGT
The DNA here is from genome assembly GCA_020496755.1 of Channa maculata. Lineage (NCBI taxonomy): Eukaryota > Metazoa > Chordata > Actinopteri > Anabantiformes > Channidae > Channa > Channa maculata. The sequence continues at coordinate 1,871,032 of CM035618.1, forward strand.
AATGCAAGTCAAGAGTCCTTTTTCACTGTTCTTGTTATTTACCGAACGTCCACATGGTCACTTTTGAGATTCTCTCCAGTCTGTGCTCGGTGTGTTTCCAGAAAGCGCCTCTGCGCTAAAATCATCAGGCTTAGTTGTAAAGCAGAGGATTGAGATACTTGTAATCTTAGTGCACGTAATCTCCGAGTAAGAGAGACTGGCTGTGTTTATACTGAGACATTCCAAGAGTATCACAAACTGCTCAGAGAGCGGCAGAACTGGGCCAGGACAGCTTGTTTCAGTTTATCTCCGCTCTGCTTCGGTCGTCATCCCCTTTGGATCGGGTTTTTCTACAGCGACGCAGTCAAATGAAACATGACAGAATCTTTAATTAAGGCCTGAGCATGAGCCATCTTCATGTCTTTACCAACCTGCTGCTGCTCTAATGAAGCAACTTATTTCTTTGCACGACCTTTGACCTCTACATGTGTCTGTGCCTGTGTGTTCCAGGAGTTCAAGAATGTGGACGGGGAGGAATACCACGCAGACATGTCCACCTTGGCCTCGCCGGCCTCCCAGGGAAGCCCGGACGTCTACATCCTGCCGCTCACCGAGGTGTCCCTGCCTGTGGCCAAGCAGCCTGCTCGATCAGGTGAGTCCACTGCATAGAAACCGGGGACGGATTGCTGAACAAGCCGATGGGGCACAGCAGGCTGAGCCTTGTTTAAAAAGCCAAAGAGCTCAGGTAGAAGATGCAAAATGATCAGAGAGAGATGGAAACCAACTAAGATAATGAAAAAACAATGAGAAGCCTTTTAAAAACAGACAAGAGAATATCACAAATAAAGGAGCCAAAAAAAGGATGTAAACAGACTGAGACTCAAAACAATGACAGAAAAAAACAAACAAGTTAATAAAGTCGGAAACATTGACAAGGAAGAGAAGCTAAACAACCAAAAAGAGACAAAAACAATCAAGATTTACCACAATTTGGACACAAAATCATTGCAATCTATGTAGAGGCATCATTTGTAGTTGTGCCTCTTTCAACCTGGGGGTCTCTGTGTTCAGGGGCCCATTGTTTTTACAGTCTGTCCATGTTGTGTGCATCCAAAACGAAATTGTGCAATTGTGTTTCCAAAGTGGGAAAATGAGAAGAAAATGTTGCAAAAGTGTTGATTCTAGGTACTGAAGGAATGAAAGTGTTCACGAGGTTAAAGTTTGTTCACTTGTCTTTCAAAATGAATATTTTTCTCTGCTGTCAAAAGAGATGAGTGGCTGCTCAAAGAATGTCCAGTCATGATTTAATATTTTTTGACATTTGTCTTGGTGCCTCATATTTAACGTCTCAGTCCCTTCGCTGCAAACTGATGGAAAAAGCATTTTGAAAGTGCCAGAGCTTTACAGATCCGAGTACATGTCAAGGGTGTGAGAGTAATAGACGAGCGAGGAGCCGAGTTAGTCCCCGGAGTGAGCACCACCCCGACGCTGGCCTCTGTCAGCTGGGCCTCCACCTCTCCCACAATCCCTCGCTCCAGTCCTTACAGCGTGAACTCTGTGCTCTTTAACTTTCACTCTGTCCCACAAACATCTGCCTGTTGCGTAATCGGGTCCAGGCGGCCAGCCTACGCCGCTGCTCGTCGGTATGTCAGGAACGCCGCAGCGCACAAAGCTCCAGTGAGAGTTTCCCTCTTCCACTCTCTGTCCCTTTCTGTCTCCCCTCTGTGCGACAACGGTGCTTGTTGTGTGTTAATGGGCTGATGCTGTCTGATAAACGGCGAGACTCACTGCCATGCACTCGATCGGACCCTGGTTGGAGAGGCGGCATCGAAACGGAGGCAACGCAAGAAAATCATACACACATGATGATTTTCAAAAACACACATGATCTTTACAGGGTTACGCTGGAACACTGGTTAGAAAAAGCTGCTGTGCAGGGGCAGATACCTCAAACCCAAAACCATCTGCATATGCTTGATTTGGCTGAGCTGGCTCTTTTAAAAATGTCTCTTTTGTGAATAATACAAACCATCTCAGCAGTGGCAGAGGTCAAGGATTCGTTACTGCACCTCCAGGACGGCCTCACCCACTGACATCATAAGGCAGACAGATTTTTGCCAGGAACTGATCCGTCTCACAGCTTTCTCTTTGTTTGCTGCTGTCTTTTTTTTTGGTCATTTTTTCCTGCAGCACAACTTTGTATAAATGAGGCTCATTGTGTTTTGTGCGGCAGTCAAATGTTAAAAGTAAAAGGCTGAAGTACAGAAAAAGAGAAGAGCAAAAAAAAAAAAAGTGTCCGATAGCTCGGAGTTCTGCTGTCCACTGGGGATCAGTGGTGTGTTCCTTAAGAGACCCCAGTACTGGAAGAGTTTGGCTCAGTCCAGGGTCAGGTCCCAGGGCCGGCATCCGCCCTGATGCAGCTGTTCTGGGTTGTAGGCTGCACTGCAGCTCACACCCACTCAGAGCAGACGAGAAAACGAACACGAGAAATCTGAGCAGAAACCAGCTCTCAGGTTTTAGGGAACATTGTTTCCTCTCTAACGTTTCCTCACTTTTAAATTAGCTGCATCACATGATCACTCACACATCCACTTCTGGATCCTCGCCTTGCTGCTGTTGATAATCGAGTTACACAACAAGAAGGACAAGTGATTGTCCAAGGACAGCGCTTCGGCTCAGTGGACCAGGACGCACTGGGCTGGAAGAGGATAATGGGAATTCCATTTGGCTCTGAGTGACTCAGCCACTGCTAAAGACTTCCTGATAGTGAAGTCTTGGTTAGATGCATTGTCAAGAGATGCTCCTCAGAAGAGACAAAAGGCTGGACAGCACTGCCAGGTGGACGGTGAATTGGCTGTTAGGAGAATTGAGAACCTAACATGGCAGTGGGGCTATTATCAATTTGCAAAACACAACGAAAAGAAAACTACACGGTGATGGACAAACATTTGCTACATTTAGCACTTTAGTGATGTAAAAGGCCTGTTTCCACCACAGGAACCTTTCTAAGGAAGTGAGGTCCTCTGTTACCACCCGTGATCTAAATTTGGTTCCAAGGCTCTAGTTCTAGACCTTCAAACAGTCCCCGGTCAGGCTGTGGTGCTCTCTGAAGAATCGGGTACTGTTAGGGTGGGGGCTGAATTTTCCCAGATGGGGCCAGATGGGGAGGGGTGGGGACAAGGTTGACACGCCTCCACAATCTGATTGGCAACCCAATTTTTACTTTACCCTAAAAGTTCATATTTAACACTTTATGGACACATTATTGGTAACATACACTTTATTAATGTGAAAGGGTTTTTGCATTTGAGTTCAGAGACATTTCTTGATCCACCTCTGAGAACCCGAGTAAACGCGGTGCTTTGAAGATGTCATTGGGCAAATTAACTTCACCTGAGGCTTTGACCTTGTTGTGGAAATGCACATCACAAACCACTGTGGCAGAAACGGGCGTCAACTATTTCGATTTTTAGACATTTTAGATGGACACAATATGACAAAGATTACAAATATTATCCTGAAATCTTTCTTGTTCTATATTCATTATGAATATCTGTGTTTAAGATGGTGGTGTAGGTTGGACCCACTGCTTGCCGCTGTCTTCACCAAAACCCAGTTCATTCTTTGGTCAAGGAGCTGGTGGATAATGGGCTAAGTGTGTAACCCAACTGGTCCTAACTGGTGCCATGCTGCCTTCAGTAGCCACACAATGGTGGTAATCATGCTTAAGGGACGAAGACAGCGTGAGTGGGTGTAAGGAATGATCAGTCTGGGGAAGAAGACAGCGGTGTCCAATATGGCCTGCACACAGTGACGGCACTGTGTGACAGTCTGGAAGGAGGGGGGACGCAGTGCAACAAAGATTTTACTGTCTGCCTCTAAATCCAAAAGGAGAAATGTCATCGTGGGAGACACTGGGAGGAGAAGAAGAAAGAAGGGGGGCTGATGTTGGATTGGGGGGGGGGGGATGTTGCAGTCAATCCTGTTTCATTTGGCTGAGCTGGGGCAGGATGCTCGGGCATTTCTGACAGGCAGGACACACTCATGGGAGGCCCATCAGGGTGTTGGAGGACAGTGAGACATGTCTGTGCTGGAGGCTCAATTCTTATTCTATATTAAGAGTGGAGTCCATTTTCTTTACCCGTGGACCATGGACAACTTTCACCGACATGTTTGGATGTTTTATTTTAGAGGAGGTTAATAACAATCGATCAGGCAGAGGATGGATTCAGCAGTGGACCCTTAAGAGCCTGTACGCGGTGTGTACACCTAAGGTACTGCTGTATTAGTAGTAATCGAACTGTGTTGTTGAGCGCTGTGATTCACCCCCACGTAACCAAGGACAGTCTGCATCTTCTCGTTTTTCTGGAAATAACTCTGCTTTTGTCCATATTGTCTTCAGCTAAAATCCTGTATGTGTGGGGAGGCGAGTGAATGAAATGTGAACGCACTAGTGAATTCATTCCACGTTTGCAGAACAGAAACATTCGAAGGCTCCTGTACGACCCGTTTTATTCATTTCAGTAAAATGGATTTAAAATTGACTTTAATTTAGCTTTTTTGGAAACTCCGTTAACGTCTGGACACTTTTCTTGATTCCTCTTTGCAAATTTTCTGCAGCTCTGTCAGGTTCGATGGGGATTGAGAGTTGGATTGAGGTCTGGGATTCTCCAGAACGTTGACATGTTACGAATGTTGTTTCTTTGTGACAGATTTAACTAAGCTCCCATTGGCTTCCACTGATTTTCACATGCTTCTAAAATATATAAGCTAATAGTCTTAGTTTTCTTGAGCAGTTCAGTTAGTCAGTATGAACATCAGTCCCTCATGATTTTGTCTGTTATAATGTGAAGTATTAGTGCAGATTAAACAGTCCATTGAATTATAATGATGATGTGATCATTAGGAATTCAGCCCTGGAAATGAAGGGAAGTCAATGGTCAATGGTGCGATACCACTAGAGCAGGAGGCTGCAGGTGAAGGACTCTTAATCACTCTAACACCTTTTTCTGCCTTTGTTTCCAACAGTCCAACTCCTAAAATCCACAGATCTCAGCCGCCACAATCTCCTCTACCTGAAAGAGATTGGGAATGGCTGGTTCGGGAAGGTAAGCCCACATCAGAGCCCTCAGTCTTCTAAACCTACCAGGTAGATGAAACACCCGTGAGTCTTTGCTGTGATCCTGGCAGTGTGTTAAAAATGGTCCGGCTGTGTTACCTGTACTAAGTATGTAAATCCAGCTGGATCCTCTTGTGTTTGATGTGGGCTTGTCCCAGCAGTGAGACCTCAAACCTCGAGAACAAATTTTCCACTTGGATCATGTAATGTGGTGTCTTGTGTTTTTACAAGCAGATAACGTGTTGTTATCACTCTGTTTCTTCTTTTCTTACCGTTCGCTCATACATCCGTCTTTTCCATCCTTGTGTACCTCGACTGGGTATGTCCATCTGTTTGTCTGCGTTTCGCTGTCTCTGCACTGTCTGCATGGCTGCTTCACACCTTTTTATGTGTCTTTGTCACTTCATGCTGAGTGGATGTGCAAATGTCCGTGTGTCGTCTCTGTGCATTTACAAAAACCCGTGTGCTGTTTCAGGTTCTGCAGGGGGAGGTGAATGCAGGTCTAAACGTCACCCAGGTGGTGGTGAAGGAACTCAAAGCCAGTGCTGGCGTCCATGAGCAGATGCACTTCCTGGAGGAAGCTCAGCCTTACCGGTACGTTTCCTCTGTCTGTCTGTCCGGTGGTAACAAACAATTACTGCTGTACTGTACTGTGCATTTTAACATGTACACAGTGACTGCAGGCAAATCTGCAAACTAAACTGAAAGCTAAACCCCCTTTTACTGCATTGCTGTAATACTTAGATTAGATTCAACTTTATTGTCATTACACATGTACAAGTACAAGGCAACGAAGTGCAGCTTAGTATCTAACCAGAAGTGCAATAGTGCAAAATATACAGTGTCAGTATGTAATACTTGAAAATAAACATGTGGATAATAATAATAAATGTTCCTGCAGCTCATAGATATTTATGACCTAATTATGCAGTGATGTAGTGAATTACATTCTATTGTGTAGTAACTCATTGTAATCTAACTGTATTAATTGTAAGTTTAATTCCAAAGTAACTACTTAAATCGTTGTGTATCACATTGTAGATATTTGCCAAACCATTTTTTTAACGTGAAGCATGTTTCATGTGTTTTTGTGCTAACTGCATAATAGTGAGGTCATTTGTAATACAGGTTCATTATACCATCAATAAATATCACATCTGATAGTGTGTAATACTGTGTGGTATCATAAACTCCTTTTCTACCTGGTGCTGTGCTGCTGTGACCTCATGCTTCCTCTCTGCCCTCCAGAGCCCTGCAGCACCCTGCTCTGCTGCAATGCTTGGCCCAGTGCACGGAGGTCACTCCCTACCTGCTGGTGATGGAGTTTTGTCCACTGGTGAGTATCCAAACCCACAGGACAGGTGTGTTTTAATCTTTGTTTCCAACTGAATTTCGTCCTGTAAGTGATCCAGGGCGTTAAAGTAATTATGAACTTTTTTGTAATATGTAGTTCATAGGATTTTTGTTTTGCTAAATACTACTGCCAATAAAAGATTCTTGGCAGGTGCTGGAAATGGTTGGCAGCTGAGCCAATATTACCAATAAGTCATTGCACACTTGTTCCTCTGAAGCTGCAGCGTTCAGTCCAGCAACAGCTCCACAGGAGTAATTAGCTTTGGAGATTTATTGCTGATATATGTTGGCCATTGACAGAATCAAAGACGAACTGGCTTCCTTTCACATCACATCAATCATTTATTCACTCCACAGTGAGGCTGAAGGACATCGGTGCAACCTGATGAGATCTAGTGCTTAGTCACAATGAAATTACAGATTTTTGTTTTTTCTTAATAAGATGACGATACCTAGAGGCACTCGATGAGGAAAAACTCAATTTAGGACTAATAGGATCAAACTTTTACCAAGTGTTATTACTGCTTACTTTAAATCTTGTGGGACCGAGTCCAGTGTTTTTCCCTCAGGTGGTCAGATCGGTCTGTTCATCCCTTTGCACACAGTAACTGAGGACACAGTTTGTTAATTTATCTTGAGTTACAAGATGAGGCTGTAGATTCTAAAATCCTGTCAGATGTCATTTTCCTAGAAATGTGGGCTCAAACTGCCCTTCGCTGGAACGGTGCGATAGCTGAATGGTAAATCTGCAAACTACATAACTGCAGCATCTGGTGGCTCAAGTCCTTTTCTAACTATCCAATAAAACAAAATTGCCTTAAACATGGTCACAGTTGCTAACAGATGTCTCTGCTGCTTCCAGGGAGATGTGAAGGGTTACCTGCGAAGCTGCAGGACTGCCGAAACCATGACCCCTGAGCCCTTGATTCTCCAACAGATGGCCCGTGATATCGCCTCAGGACTCCTGCACTTGCACAAGCACAACTTCACACACAGGTAGCGAGTAAATTCAGACTAAATCAGTCTGTGTTGAGCCATGATAAGTAAAATCTTCCTTTTTCTTCTGGGTTGCTTCCTGGAACAATATCCTGGTGCTGCCTGAGTGATCTTTACAGACTCCAGCATCAGTGATTTTGTTGCAGGCGGTGTCCACCTCATCTTCAGGAAACAAAACCCGCCTTTTAGTTTGCAGCATCTTCCTTAAGGACACGAATGGATGTTTGTGTTGAACTAGGCCATCGAAGACTCACAATTTCATGTTGCTATCGCACATTGTTTTCACATGCAGGACTTGACTCAAGAAATGTGACCCTCTTGGAATGTTCTGGTCTTGTTTAGTATGTTTATAAATCATGGAGATGTAACAGCTGTTCATTGGCTTCATCCTCCCTCCCCTCTCCTCCCCATCACCAGTGACCTGGCTTTGAGGAACTGCCTATTGACTGCTGATGTCTCAGTGAAGATTGGAGATTACGGCCTGTCCCACACTAAGTATAAGGTAGATGTGTTCATCAGTAAAACATGTACAGTGTAACGTATGCAAACATAAACCGTTACATTGTGTAAGTACATAATTGAGTAAGTTTGAAGTATGTGGACAGAGAGTAATCATGGTACAACTGTGCAACTCAGAATCAAAGGTTAAAGAAAAACAAAGCCATGTGCAGTTTAAGTGTCTTCTATCTGTACAGTACATCTGCCTGATAACATGTCACCCGTGCCTCCTGCCAGGATGATTACTATGTGACGTCGGATCAGATGTATGTGCCGCTGCGCTGGATCGCTCCAGAGCTGGTGGATGAAGTGCATGGAAACCTGCTGGTGGCAGACCAGACCCAACAGAGCAATATCTGGTAGGATCAAAGACACACTATAACATGGAGATCACCTCTTCTGGTTTACTGCCTTCTTCTTCTTCAGAGGGGCAACACTTATCGAGTATTGAACGTAGTGAGGCTGCAGAAAACAAGATAATCAACTTGTGCAGGAGAAACATTAACGTGGCTACTTCCCATAGTATTAACATATGGTGAAGCAAATAATGAAAGAAGCATTTCTTTAAATTTGTTCACAGCATTTTCGCTTAAGCATCTGCTTTAGTGGAATTATTTTCTAACTGCTGTTTTGTCCATTACTGTAAATTCAAATGTTATTAGAAATTCAATAGTTTTGGGGTTTTGTTCTGTAAGGAGGAGGGGGTGGGGGGGTAATAGGACTGGGTCTCTGGATTGTCATACTTTTCATTTTAGTGACCTCAGATTAGCGTAATCAGCGTAAATGACAAACTTGGTAGACTAATTAGTTTTTAGTGGATTATATTCATGGAAACATGAACAAAGCAAAACAACCAAAGAACAATTTGAGACCTTTGAGTCTATTTGAAGAATAACAGTTTCTTGTTCTGGTTAATCACTACAACGTGTGTTATCCCATTCCTCAGGTCTCTGGGTGTGACCATCTGGGAGCTGTTTGAACTGGGAAACCAGCCCTACAGACACTACTCTGACAGACAAGTACTGACCTACGCTGTGAAGGAGCAGCAGCTGCGACTGGCCAAACCGCTGCTCAAAGTGCCCCTGGCTGAGCGCTGGTGAGACGCTGGGAAACATCTTTAAATTATTTAGCAGTCCCTCAGGAGAAGGACACTCACAACTAAACACAATTAAATCCCCTCCAGCCCAAATGAGTTCTCGTTTCTCCTGCAGCTTCTAGTTATTATGTTAATCCCTCTGGTTTTTTGTTTCCTCTTAATTTGTTTTTTAAATACTTACAGTTGTACTTATACGTTACATGTATGTTTACTATTTGTGATTTTTCCAACTTGTCTCATTATCGGGCTCCTCAGGTATGAGGTGATGCAGTTCTGCTGGCTCCAGCCTGATCAGAGACCTAATGCAGAGGAAGTTCACTTGCTGCTAAGTTATCTGTGTGCCAAGGGGGCGAGCGAGGCCGAGGAAGACTTTGAGAGACGCTGGAACTCAATGCGTCCTAACATTGGACACAACGGCCACCACGGTGCCTCTGCAATGTCACGAGACCACCCCTCATCAACGTCCTCTTCATTCCCTCTCCTTGAGCAGTTTACAGCAAGTGATGGGTACCACTCAGAGTCGGGGGATGATGTACTAACAGTCACTGAGACCAGCCATGGTCTGAACTTTGAGTACAAGTGGGAGCAAGCCAGGGCAGAGCAGTCGTATAGAACTCCAGACTCCCCAAGTACCCTGGGTCAAGTCAGCCATCACTGTCAGGAAGCATTTTATCCACCAGGGGGCATTGTGGGAGGCTGCCCCATGGAGAATATGAGGCATGGAGTTTCTCCTCCTTACTTTCAATCCAAACATCTACATGCTCCAGGCATACTGCCCGTCCTCAGTGCCCATAGCCCCTCAGTAAGCAGTGAATACTACATCCGCATAGAAGAGCCAGTGGATCCAGATTACACCATGTGCTTCTACAGCCCAGACTACCAGGGCAGCAATGGGAGCTTCCTTACTGGGAGTGCAGACTCTGGTGAGTGCATGACCTGCCCCTCTAAAAACATGGATCCATACTGGTCAGCAGACATCCACAAGTCAGATGTGTATGACTCCAATGACTCAAGTCCTGCTATCTCGCTCACAATGGAGCCCCTTTTAGGGCAAGTGTCAGACAGCAGCCCCCTACGGCCCTGGGAGTCTAGTCACTATGTGTCCTATAAGGACAGAGATGGGGGCTACTACTATGATCATTCACCACCTTTGGGAGTAGATCACTATCTGATCGGCAGTGAGCACTCTAGTGAGCATCTTCAGGAAAGCTGGGGTTCAAGGAGTTTACGTCAGGCTTTGGGTGAATTGGAGAACCCACTAGGTATATCCCCCTCTGTTAACAGTCCACCTCAACAGGCCTACAGAGATGCATACTTAGACACAAGCCAGACTTCCATCATTGGAAAGAATGTAACTGGGGGCTACTATGACATGATGGGCTCCCTAAGGAAGACTATGCCAAGTCACACCAGGCACAACAGTCACTCTGTCAGTATCAACATGGAGACAGAAGGGGTGCACTTCATTGGGCACAGAGACAGTGATTCAGAGGAGGAAGAAGAGGACATATTTATTGAGAGACACACCTGCAACACTTGGCCTTCAAAACACCGCCACAGCAGTGTGGGTCACCACAGACGGGCGAGCCACAGCTGCCGACAAGATGCTTATGTAGACTTCCACTACACGATGCCAAGTACAGACATTGAAGACTCCTGGCCAGAGGAGCACAGCCTGACCTTCCACACTCTACCCAAGCCCATTGAATACCTTGAGTCCAACCAGGCCAAAGATAGCAGTGCCTGCCTTCTGAGTAACACTCTGAGTAAACACCACTGCATGGTACCCTCAGACAACTGCAATGCCTACATCTACTTGTGCCATGAGGCTGAAACTCAGGTGCCTGCACCTGGAGAGTGCTGCCATTCACACTTTGTTGACCCACTTACTGGCTTGCTAGTCAGAAACAACAGCTATAACCACAGCTACAGTCACAGCAACTATGTCAGAGATAAGGCAATTGACATCCCTAGCAATGAGGAGATGATCAACCTATCTCCAGCTCCAGGGGGTCCTACTGTGGCCAAACCCCCCGTGGTAAAAGCAGAGAAGTGTGGAGATCAGTACGTTAACCCAACAAGTGATGATACCCCGTTCAAAGAGAAGAGACGGGAAGAAATCAAAGATACTCGATTCAAGCAAAAGCCACCAGAGCCTAAGATAGAAGAGGTGACCCTGACAATGACTAAAGCCACTCCACCTCCTGACAACATGCACGTGATGGTAGCCCTCACAGATCCACAGTCAGAGATGAGTCACACTGGTGATAGTGGTGTTGAACAAGGTGGCTCCAGCGTTAGCCTTGCTGACATCCTCGACTGCAGTGACGATGACAACGAGGACGATGACACCACAGATGAAATCACTGACGTTACCTCTGGCATTTTTGCTGATGAATCATGTGAACTAAATGCTTCTCCTGCCTTAAAATCACTACAGAAGCAGGTAGGAACACCTGATTCTATGGATTCTATGGATCTACCATCTGCAGTCGGGTCTTGTGAAGGCTTCAGCCCTGCATCATCCCAACCTTCCAGCTCACCGAAAGCTATGGACAGTGGCTATGACACAGAAAATAATGAGAGCCCCGAGTTTGTACCCAAAGAGCCTCATGAACCCCGTGAACAGTCTCTGGGGAAGCCTACGCTTGATAAAAGCCTAGAGGAGGACGAGGTGCCGGAAAAGCAAGGAATTGAAGCTAAAGTGGTGTCAACAGGGGGCGAACCATTGCTGGGTGAAGATTTGGCTTTAGAAGCCTCGCAGACAGGTGACCACATACTTTTACCATTGAGTGATAAGACCCCATACAGAGACTCTGCCTACTTCTCGGACTATGAAAACGAAAGGCAATCCAGGGATGAAGGAGACGAGCTGTTAGAGCTAGAGAAAGTTTTAGATGGACAAAATGTTGAAAAGGACCCGATGGAAGGAAATAAGGGGGAGAAAAGGAAGAATGAAGAGGATGAAGGGCCAGAGGACACTGCCGCAAACAAAGACATAAAACTGGAAATGACACAAATATTAACCGAAGAAATGGAATCCTCTTCTCCACCAGGGATCAAGGGATACTCTACAGAAGACTGCATCCAACAGGCTGAGGAACTGGGGCTACATCTGGAACCTTCAGACACTGTTTCAGTAACGGAGGGAGGCCTGGATGAATGGGCATCCCAGGAAGAAAGCTCATCCATGGGAGACTGGGCAGCAGAGGTTGTGGGGGCAATGGAAGAAGCTATTGGTGCCCTGAATGGAGATCGTGCTTTCACCAATGTAGAGGACGAGGAAGCAGCGGACATAGGAGACACTGGTCAGGCTTTAGAAGAACCAGTGATTAACAACATTCAAAACAGTCCATTAGGAGAGATCCCGCACGCTTTGCCCAAAGACGAGGTGGCCTTGCAACACACCGCAACCAGACGATTTTCTTCTTCTTCTCCTCCACCACCATCTATTCCTCCCCCTCCACTCCCTACGTCAGAGGGCAGAAGGTCTCCAGCTGATGGAGAAGAAGCCGACAAAGAGGACGGCGATACTGATGATAGTGATGAGTCGGATGAGGAGCTGCGAAGCTACAGCATGCAGGAACAGAGCGCAGGAGAGGACAGCGAGGAGGAGTGTCACCTGGTGCCCATTGTGGTGAGCGACAACAGTGAAGCTCACAAACTGCGCAGCCTCCTAAAGATGCCAGTCCTGCTGACAACAGAGAACCTGGATCAGGAACTGGAACGCAAGAAGAAGACCGTGTCTTTCTTTGATGATGTCACAGTCTACCTGTTCGATCAGGTGAGTGGCAGAGAAAGTCCTTAGGTATCTACAGTGATGTTATGTGGTGCATGCGTGACCTCTTCTTAGCTACAATCTTGCTTTTGGGAGCAACTTACAATTAGGAGCCTCATTGGTCTTCATTGAGTTCAGTACACTTTACTTATGTTACAATGACGTTTGTGCTCTGCATTTAACCCACCCCACTGGGGGGAGGAGTGGGCAGCCACAGGTGGTGCCTGGGGGTGTCTCACTCAAGGACACATGGGGGATATGATCCCAGGGACTTGTGTTTCCCAGTCATAATTGGGCCAATGCTTAACACACAGAAATACAGTGAGAGTGGATGTTCGTAAGCCAAATCACAAACTCTTCCTAAACCCAACCAGGTTGTGTTTGTGCCTCAGCCCCACATTCATTTTTTAACAACTACAACAATTGATCAGGCCCACCACAGTGCACGATAACAACCTACTAAACCTACTTGGAGGTAGAAAGCCATCTACTAAATCATAATTATGAGCGGATACAAATGTATAACTGCCTATCGAATGGTGTGATAGCTTCCTACAGTCTGGACTAATCTGTAACGACGAAAAACAAAAGGCTAACAACAGCTTTGGACCAACATTTGCAAATGGTGTACTTACGTGGAATAATTTCCCAACTGGCTACTACTTTATTCATCAAAGTTTGCATCTTGCTAGATGGCTGATAGCATCTTCCACAGCTTAAACTCACTCACCGGGTTATGTTTCATCTGTTTTTTTATCCCTCTGAACTGCACTGCCACCAGGAAAGTCCAACTAAAGAGCTCGCCGAGCACGACTTTCCTTTAGGAGCAGAGGGTCTGAGTTCGAAGAGCAAACCACATGAGAGGGTCAGTGCTTCAGATGACTCTTCAGATGGGAACATCTCAGAGGAAAGTGAGTGCAAGCTCTTCTGTGAATGTAGTGCGAATACAGTTAAAGATGGAAGTAGTTTGCTTGTATCAAACCATCTACTCACTCTTTTTCTGTCTGCCTTCTCTCAGGTACAGGGTACGAGTGGGAGGACGACTTCCCCCTGCTTCCCCTACCAACGTCCTCTGCGGCGTCTGACTCGCCTCCTCCCCGCTCCATCCCCAAGGCCCCGGACGTCAAACCAGCTGAGCAGTACTCCCGCTTCACCGTCTCCCCGTCCAACATGTCTCGTTTCTCCATCACTCACATCTCTGACTCTGATGTGGACTCTGCTTGAAAGTAGGTCACCTCTGGATAAGGGATGGGATTTGAAGAGAGAATTGTTTTAAAGAAATCTATGTGCTTTAATCTTGTAATAGACCTCACCCCCAGATACAGATATCAGCTGCAACATATTGCCACAGATTGAATTCCACACTAATGAGCTAATACACATTCTTGCCAAACTTTCTAAGAAATCAGCCAATATTTTGGAGGAGGAAAAGGCTTAATGGCCTGTGAAGAGCACTTGCTCACATTAATCCTCTGTGCCCCGTTCTGTCTCCTGCAGGAAGCAACGAGAACGTGGATGCAAGTGGAACGAGCTGTGGATATTTACTGCCTCTCTGCAACAACTTGGCCGAAACTAGCATGACTTCTGATTCATTTAACATCAGGTTTTAGAAACACAAGACAGTGCCTCTTACCGCCCGTGGACACTTTTTGAAAGGGTCTTCTTACCACAGTGTTGGACTGACCTGTTTAAAACACTGAAGAGTATGGTTACTATAGAACATTTAAAGAGTATTAATATATACTGTATTTATGATGTAAAGAATCTATGAAGGCAGGAGATCATTGTACGTTGAGTTCTGCACATTTTTCAGATTAAAACTGACAAAATAGAAGGACATATCTTTTGGAAAGCTTCACGTTTGCCACCTCTTTCACTTCTTAATTTATGCTGGGGAGTATTCATGAGTGGGAAACCACCTGGACAGGTTCAATCTCACAGAATAAAAGACTTTTTCTGGGGGGGAGGGGAGGGGAGGGGGTGACCAGAGGATCAACACTTTGAAGATGACTGTAAAGATTTACAGACTTTGTACTTTTTAGGAAACTGCTTTAATTGTTTTAATGAATATCAGTGAGAATCCTTGAAGTATCACAATAATACAATGTTTGTATTTGAGTTCGTTCAGAGACAAAGAACCTGCTGGTGTAACAGAAGGACACACAGGGAATTTTATTGGCTACAGTCTTGAGTATAAAATGCTTTTTGTGGAAACAGCTGATGGAATCAGGGCGACCTGATGTTTTGTGACTTTTTTTCCTTTTGTACCAGGACCACTACTGTACTGTTTTACATAAAGGTGTCCGTCTCTCTGTCAGCACCGCCGTCACCATCACCCCCTTCTCTCGTAAACATCAGACACAGCATTACCACCAGTGACCAAAAGGGAAGGAAGCGCTTGCAGTCTTTCAAAGGTTTAACAGGCTTCTTGAATATAGCAATGCATGGTTTTAAAGTAGCTACTATCGATAAGAGTTCGCTGCTTAGAGACACACAAGCAGGTTTTTTCTGTTTGCAAACCAGTGCACGTGATCATGGTAATTCATTTTCATGTTACGTTTAAAATAAATGTGCAGCAAAAGGAGGAAACCAGAACTTAGAATTTTACATGAAGACGTAACAAGACTAGCGTTCTTGTAATGATGATGTCATCTGATATGTTACATGCAGTGATGTGGCGATGACGCCTCATGGAGTGTGTGGCTCAGTTCCCTCACTGTGCTGACACAGTGTTGACACTGTGTGGATGCATCACTTAGTAGCGACATCTGCTGGATTACAAATTCCATTGGAGGCAACGTGGATAAAGTGTGAGGAGACTGAACTTGGTTCATCCCTTCTGACATGTGGATGAATGGTCCCGTTTACATAACCAGCTGATAATAAAGTGCTAACTGAATGAAAGAGAAGTGTAAATATTCCAATTAGTTTGATTAAAACCAAAATATTATGACTATGACTAATAGTGTGTTAAAGACAGAATGTACAACAATCTTTTTTGCAAAGACGTTTAAGTGAAAAACCTAAATATCAGCGAATAATGACGAAACAAAAATACAAACAGAAGCAAACAAAGTCGTCACCTCTATCAGCATGAATACAGTAAATGTAGTGCTTCCCAATAAACACAATTTGGGGCACAATCAGACACAGGAGCTGGATCAGCCACATTTCAATACGGGGTTTCGCTTTTTGTGCTTGACGCACTCACCGACAACAACAAACAGGTGAATCCAATATTGCCAGAAAGCAGCAAAATGCAATCAACAAAGACTAGTAGAGCCAGTGATATTAAGCAATAGAAACCCTGCTTATTCTATTATATAACTATTTGTACTGTATGACCCAGACTACCCAACATTACAGGCAAATCAAAATACATATCTGCATGACAGTATCAAAAAGCTGTTAAAACTGTGCAGCCTAAACACCATTTTATCTGCCTGCCATCACGGTTACGGTCACTTGCTGACTGAGTGTGTTTGAGGCACTTTGTCCTGAGACTTTGGTTTTAATGGCAACTGTCTGATTCGGAAAAGTCCATGCAAGCTTTTTCACAAATTCGAACCAAATTCTGCTCTGTCCCTGAACGCCTCATAATAAAGCACACCAGAGCTGCCGATGAGAGCTGGTTAACGATATGTGGTTTCACTTTCCTAATGAGGGGAAGACCCGCAGAATTTACAGGTGAGGTGGGGATTAATTACTGCCAAAGACCGTGGCTTCAACAATCCCCGTCAAATATTCAGCAAAATCCTGGAGGGACTGGAAAGTAATCTCACATTGTTATGATTTTGTAATGATTCATTCTGATTTGGCTCATTTATAACAAAGATAAAGACACATTTAAGATGTCAACTCAAATTGTAAGAATGACATTGTATAAAACTTGACAAGTGGGAGGAAAATCTACATGAACCTGTTGACCCGTGGTGCCGAGGACTGACCTCACGATCACAAAACACAATACTTTTCTTTTTGTGCGTGTAAACGTGGTGGTTAACGTTTGGCTGCTGAGTCCAAGCTGCCGTGTGTAGAGCCAAAGCAGGCGTCCTAGTATTTTTCTATTTTGAAATAAATACTTTTTAGAGTATTAATGTACTGTACCTGTGAACGCGGGAAGATTTAAAAAGATGCGTATTGTGGCCAAAGAGACGTTGAGCTGGAGTCCAGGTGGTGAAGACAACGGAGGGAAGAAGGCGACAGCAGCTTTGGCCTTGAACTGTTGATAAAAATGTGCAGAAGGTTTGATTTGAGAGATTGTCAGGAATGTGCCCTCCCACCCCCCCAACCAACACACTTACCTGGTCACATCAAGACTTTCTGTACCTTCTATCAAATATAAATAAAGTCTGTTTTACATATCTTACAACAATCCCCTCGTTATTTGGCGTAATATCATTAACGGTGCAGTTTAGTACATTTTAGAACTTTACTATGTAAATGCATTTAACTTTAGTTCCACCTAGTGGTGACAGTGCAGGATGCAACCTTCAGAGGACCCCCACCCCTTCCTTCCTAAGCATGTTAGAGCCTACATCAGGTGCCTCTCTGCTTACTCCAACCCGGAGCCTGGTTCTGTCGGAGGTTTTTTCCATTAAAGGGCGTCCTCACTGGGTTTCAACTTCCGTCCTATGGTTCTAGTTCAGGCAGCACATGTATTTGATTGGCATTTAAATTCCCCCTTCTTGCCGTGTTTTAACATGTCTGCTTCTAGCTGAAAAACTCCTCCAAATGACATCACCAGGAGGAGTTTTTCAGTTCTGATTAGGTTGGTTTGTTCATTGTAATAAGGAGGTTGGTTTGGTCAAGCTGCTCCTCCAGATTTTCAGCTAGAAGACATTTACTCCCCAAAGTAGAACCAAAAAAAGCAGTTTGGAATCTGTAAGGTCTCTGCACTTTTTGAAGTGTGTGAGAGGCTTTTTTTTATTGTGAATTGTTGCTCGTTAAATACAGCTGAGTGTAATTGTTTGGACCTTCTGGGCTTCATTTAAAGGGGACGAGCTCCCTGTGTAAGGAAGGTTAACATTGTTTTGCTAAAGGTTAAACAGTTTATAGTCTCAGGTGATTATGTCATAATGAAATCAGATGAAAACACATTGATAATGGAATCAATATGTTTTTTACTTCATTGCCCTTTTAAGACATTAACTTTTTTTAAAGCAGTTGCAAAAACGGATCTTAATTATATGAAAATATAGGTGCAGGTTTAAGCTTATCATCGGCTCAGTATTGGCCTGATGTGACTCATATCCTGGGAAGGAAAACCGATGCGTTTTTTTCCAAAGACAAAGACTTGCACGTGCCAACTTTGTGGCCCTGTCTGAAAACAGTGTTGATTTTATTCACGTGTTTTCTTGTTTAAGGAGTATTTGTGCTCAGTCCAAACTTTAACAATCCAAACACCCAATGCTTATTTTCCCATCTACATGTATTTGATTAAAACCATCTGAAACCCGACCCTCACCAACATCACAGCGTAGGCTACACAAGACACATATGGCAACAACTGTGTGTAAATACTTGATCCTTTATTGTCAAAATTTCAACTGACAAACAAAGTTTTAAACATTAATAATCACATTTGTATTTTGTTAGTCCTCGTGCATCAAATATAATTACACCAGTACAGATTTTATTAGTATTTTGCAATTTACGTCGCTGACTAGGGTCCCTACCCACTGCTGATTACCTTGATCAGGCGTGTTCCGACCATCACAAGCTAAAAGACAAATTTCTAAGATGAACACACCTCATCCAGGTAAAACACAGTGGGTAGTGCAGGAATAGTTAGAACCCAAGCAGGACAGGGGTCCCTGAGGACCAAGGTTGGGGATCCCTGGATTTGACTTTGGGAGGTGGAAACCTACAGTAGCTGGTTTGGTCTTTATGGTTCAAAAGGGGTAAAGTCAAGTTAACAGATTTACTTGTTAAGATTTGTTTGTAACATTGACCCCCCTGATTGTTGACCTCTGTCTACTTGTGTATCTGAACTGCATAAATAAATTATACATATTGAGACTAGAAGACAAACTTATTCACGTGGTGGCTGCAGACAAAGATGGTTGACTTTTCACCTCAGCTAGAAGCAGTCAACCTTTCCAGAACTTAGTCTGTGTCTGATGAAATTAACAACTTTTGGCTGACATCAACTACTTCCTGCCACGGTTGGCAGTCCTCCATCTTTGTCTGCAACCAGCTTCTACTGGTTGTAGATTTAGTTTCCAAATTTGTTGAAAGTGAAATCAAGACAGCGAATTCTAAACACCCCCACTGTGTCAGTATCAGGGCAGAAATATTGTATATTGGGACAATTTGAATTAAAGAAAGACTGAACTCAGACTAATCAGAAAGTTGGATCATATCAGCTGCAGTTCTTTGTTCTTGGTTGGAAACGTTTCGCTTCTCGTCCAAGCAGCTCCTTCATGAGGGAAATTTGTCTAAGGGACCCAGTTATATCCACCAGTGGGTCTTGGTGGCTCAATAGGTAGTGCATTGGGTTGGAATGCAAAAGGCCATGGAGTAGAATCCCACCCCATCAGGTGTGATCACAATGGATAGATTGTGGCAGTAAGACTTCTGATAAAGCAACGTGCGAAATACGTTGCGGCCTCTGAAAGGACGAGCCAAAAGCCGTTGATCTTGGATCCAGTAGTATCCTCCAGAGTGGGTCTTGTTTCTCACCTGGTCCATCACCAGGACGATTATGATCCACACAGGAGGCCACACCTATCAATCCCATTAAGGGCATTTAGGGTTGTAATTATGACCTCGCCTCTTCTCACCTGCCCTTATATTCACCTAAAGAGCCCATTCTGACCAGGTGAGAAACAAAGACTTACTCTGGAGGATGCAACTGGGTGCCTTAGTCAATTTTCCCTCGGGCCAAAGAAGCTGCTTTGATAAGTAGCGAAATGTTTCCAACCAAAAAAAAATTAGTCCAGTTGACACAATCCATCCGTTCGATAACCAAACATGGACAACTGATGACCTCACAAACATCAGTCTGTACTGGTGGAACCCTGATTACAAGTTCTTCCACTGATGATCGTACTATGGAACATTTCTTATTTATCAAACACATTGTGTTGAGATAGTTACAAATTGCTTGTTCAACACTGTTAATCAAACGGGGATCATTGAAATCTGAGAACTAGTACAGTGTATTATTGCGGTGGTTCCAAACACCCACAGCTTTGCTTATAGCTAAAATTGACACATACGATTTCCTGTGAATATACAATTAGTTGAAGATACAGTACTATTATGAGTAGTGTGCTTATCATTTGCAATGCTATTGCTTAGCACAAATTTACTCCAGAGTTACGGTTGATTTTTCCGGTTATTCTACTCTCTCTTCATCTTGTCGAAACCTCCATCGAGTCGCACTTTATTATCCGCCTTAGTCCGGACTGAAAACCTGTTAAGGAGGCAGTATAAACAGGTGTGGCTAAAAGGTGACGAGATGTTTAAGCCCTTTTAGTGACAAAGGCAAGGAGGCAAGAGGGGGATGGGAGGTGTGTTTAAAGAGCACAGAGACGTCTTCAGACCGGCTACAGATTCGATTAGTCCACTTGACGACAAAGTAAAAGGCTGCGAAATTGAATCCAAGTGAACCACGCAGGTTAATGTTGGACTTCACTTCCCAGGGTCCTTGTATGTTTTATAAAAAGGGACAATCAGCAGTAGCGAGCACATGACAGATTCACAACTCCATGAAAAGACCATCGACAATGTGATTACAACAACCCTGAATGTGCTTCCAAAGCTAGATGATCATATAAAATCAATTCTAGCTTTTATTTACATTATGCTGCTTCCTAATTATTGCAGAGATCACTTTAATTGGTAACTGTTGCAGTGTATTTGCTGGTCATATCTAACTTTTGTAACACCGTGGTCGAATCGGAGCTTGACAGCTGAGGGGAGACGGAGCTTCGATGCACCTGTGGTCCACATACAGCTGCTTTAAAATGAAGGAGAGCTCAGAAATCTCCCGGGGGAGTCGAGGCCTTCTCCAAGGAGTCGTAGTGAGCTTCGTCGGCCTGGTCGTCCTCGATTTGGTCCTCATCGTCAGAAAGAGGGGGTTTGGCTGGAGCCTCCACGGTCGGCTCAGTGGGTGGATCATCTCTGGGAAGAGGGAACAAAAAGGACAATACAACTGTCATTAAATGGTTGTTAGAATTGAGAAATAATGGCAGAAAATGCAGCACAGGATGAAAAAGTGGTGCAGAGGGAAAGTTGAGTAGAACGCTGAAACATGCAGCACATTTCCAGGGTGTCATGCTCCCGACGTCACATAAGTGCAAAGATGATGAAAATAACCAGAAAGCCCCTCCGTGACACCCAAAGCACACATGACAATGATGCAGTTTGTAGTGAGGATGGAATGAGAACCGGTGAGACCAAAGACCTAAAGTCAGTCACTTACGATGGGTTTGGTCACTCAGAAGCGGGCGTAATCAGGGCCTGTGCTGAAAGAGGGAGACAGTCCTCATGTGTCATGTGACCGATCAGTGTGCACATTTAAACACTAAAAGTAGGTGCGAACAAAT
The DNA here is from genome assembly GCA_020496755.1 of Channa maculata. NCBI lineage: Eukaryota > Metazoa > Chordata > Actinopteri > Anabantiformes > Channidae > Channa > Channa maculata. The sequence continues at coordinate 1,892,406 of CM035618.1, forward strand.
AAAGACCATGACTGAGACGACTAGCAACCTCCCTTTAAAGGATGAGTCTGTCTGAAAGCTGTAGTCACATGAGAGAAGAAACCCCCCTAAAATGGCCTACATGGACAATTTGAATTGTAACACCAGAGTCCAACTGAGGTCTGGAGCTTTACTGGAAATTTAAAGATGGCACCAACGTACAAGAAGGCGAGCGCCTCAACGTCTGCGTGTTCAGGATTTTAATGTTTTATATTCTTCATTTGTTGCGTTTTAGTTCCTTGACTTCGATCCTTTAAAGCTCAAATGCAGGACATTTAACTGTAAATGAGGATTTGTTCTATTGTGGTCTCGCTACTTTTGCCCCAAGGAGGCTGCAAGTCAACACACTGATGGTCTTTTTTTTGTTCCAGTATAAATTTACTGATTTTTTTTTGTGATATTAAAATGACGCATGCATACGTTCATAAAAACACAAACGGCTCAGGCTTCTACAAACTCACCAGTGTCGTTTCTTACAGTAACATGTGAACTTTAACCCAAACGTGTTTATGTAACATCTGAGTAAAGGAGGTCAGAATGAAACGGGCAGGCACACAAACCACAACACAGTGGACCAAGAAACAATTAATATGCAGTGAAACAAAGACACACACACACACACACACACACACAGTTGAGTTTAAAAAGGTACCTTTGCTAGCAGCAGGAGGAGCAGGCCAGTGGGTTTATGGCAGGTCGGGGCAGGTAGGATGTAGTGTAAAAATGCACTCATCTCTAAAACACACACTGTACTGCACATGCAACAAGGCCGGTGGGAGGTTGTGATGGGGGCCGTCGCAGTTCCGGACATGTCAAAATGGGAAGTGACACCAAATGTGCAAGAAGTGCCAGTTAATGTGTTAAAGCAGGAGGATGACCACCAGTTTGTTACAGCTTCGAGCAACAAATGCACGTTTTCAGGAAAGTCCACAAAGTCCAACTAAAGGCGTCTTTGACGCCGTAAAACTAAAAAGAATGAATAAAATGCTGCTGTGTTGCGAGTCACAACAGAAGAAAAACAACCGTCTTTAGAAACCACATGCAGCCCATTACAAAGCAGTTCTTTCTAATGGTCTCAGCAAAAGCCTTTTGACTGCAGGTGAACAGAAACTAGCGGAAACATCAAAAATGACCAGCTGAATAGATTTATTAATACTTAAGTTGTAGAAATTCACCACACATTGAGGTCATTGATTTTACACTTTTTGGTGCCCCAAAGCATGCACATCCATAAAGTCTGTACAACATGTTCACTTTGCATTTTCTTTCACAACAAAACCCTTGAAAACAAAAGCACATCAGTTGGTGAAGCAGTTATTTGGCCGCAGGTGATTGGTTGATTGTGCTTTCTCTGCAGCGATGGCAGTCGTACCTTGGCCTTATTTTAGTGGAGAAAGAAGAAACACTGGCAGCTTCCAGTCGTTTGCACTCGACTTTTGTCTCTAAATTCATCAAAACAGAGATGGGGGTAAAAAAAAGGGGGGGAGTTGGCAAAGCTGAGGGGGGAAGACGAATGTTAGGTCACACACAAACAGAGGAGAGGGAGAAGAGAGCAGAGAGACAGACATGTCTACCATGCAAAAATGTCCTACAACCTTTTTTCACGTCGTGTTTGGTAAAGTTGGACATTTTTGCAGAGCAGGAGACGTGGGAGAGGTGCTCGGTTCAAAATGCATCACCTCCTCTCATTGTAACGGAACGTTGAGATGAGATTCCGGCAGTAAATTTACTGCGTCTCCCAGTGAGTGGACAGCAGATGTCGACAGAGGGACGGTGGTTAGTACAGACAGGCACTAACTGGAGCGACGTACAGACAAGCAGACCAGCTTCTTTATTAAGCACAAAGAGAATCAGACACACAGTTGTTTTCTCTGTAAAACACGATGCTTCTGCAAAACACGCCTTTAATTGCAACAGTAGAAAAAGGCTGAATGAGGTTTCAACTGGGAATTAACTCCTCACCCCTTGTGAGGCTGCACCATAAACCGCAATAAATTTGGCGCAGTATCACAGTACTGCCGAGGCAGCAGCAGACACGTTGGCGACCACAGCTTTAAGACGCCAGTAAGAGACACTACGACATGTCACAAAGTGGAAAAATGACATCACATGCAGTACCAGTTGTCTTTTCTTTCATGCATGAACGTTAAACCGACCAGAACTTCTCATTAGCAAGCAATCGGCCTAAACGTAAACCGTTTTAGTCTGTGAAGGGTAAAACAAACGTCCAAAGTTATGTTGTCTCATTGATTTTGTGTCCAGAACCCAATGAGATTCATTTTTCTTTTCAATTCTATCAAATGTTTGACTTTCTTGCTAAATGATGTAAAGTGACATCTAGTGGTAAAGTTGGTCACAGTCTTTATTAAGAGAATTCCTGTCATGCAAGTAAAAACAAAGTGACCGTCCCTCTGGGAGACAGGGTTTGATTTCCCCATCCTGGGCAACATGGCATCTTCCATTACAGACAATGGAACATTGTTATTTTCAGGTTATTACACAGTACAGAAAATATAATTATTAATACTACATCCCATTTCTGCAGTTAGAGCCCTGTGAATGCAGCTTCAAATGCTAATCACAATTTCAGCACTAAAAGCAAGTCGGAGTCCTGAAACTTTGTCAGGGGTGCGTTTGTTGACCCCCCCCCCATTCAGCCTTGGCATGATACACTCGCACACCATAACAGATAGTCCAAGGACCCCAGAGCACCAGGGTTTGTGTCTGAGCACAGTGTCCCTCCATAAGGACGTTGGAGAACAAGTTCAAAGGCCGATACTGAAGAAGTTACAGTACGTTTGCTCACAGAAAGTCAGAAATAGAGACTATTACTTGTATAAGGTGCATTTTTTATGAACTGACCATAGATAACTGTAGGACAAGCACTTCTGTATGGCACATTTATGTACAGTAAACATTCCCGTCACATTTTCTCTGTTCCATAGGTTACAACATGTACATTGGCTGCTCACTACTGGTGATACATGGCCTCTTATCTCAGAGGAATAAAAAAAACTCACAGCATGAAAAGTAAAATTATTGTTAAATACTGAAAGACCCAGTAAAAGTATTGATTGCAATGGTTTTTTTTTTTTTTTACATTATGAAATATCCTCTTTGGGATCAACAAGTTGAATTTTACACCCTGATATAAATATTCTGATGAAGAGCACTGATGTTTCCTCGGCTGGCGAGTTATGATCCCCAGCGATTTATAAAACAAATGTACATGCATGAAAGACAAGCAAAAGATACGTTTTCCTCAGAGAAAATGTCCATCACATTGATTGTGAATAGTCTGTTTTGTTCTGGTTTGCCTTGGTGCAGCTGTGCACCGAAGCGTCACCAGAGCCCCCCCCCCGCCCTCCCGTGAGGCAACCAGGCAGTTAGACACCAGAAGATCGGGTGAGATCAGAGAAAGGGGGGGGGGGTACAGATCCAAGCCTCTTCCTTGCACCGAACGGTTCAGAGAGACATTTTCTTTTTTTTCTTTTTCTTTTTTGTTTTTTACCGTAAGCAGGAGGCAGGATAGAGTGGAGGGGTTAAGGATGAGGAAAGGGGGGCAGCGAGGTGCCTGTCCTATTGCATCATCTGGCTGAGTCTGTGCCTGTTTGTCTGTCTGTCCTCACACTGTCGAAATCAATTTGCCCTCTGTGGAACTGTGGACAAAGAGAGGGAGAGGCTTCCAGGTGGGCTGGCTCAGAACAAACAGCAGCAAAAACACAACCAGGCAGAAACCTCGTCTACGTTCGTGAAGAATAAACCCTGCTAAACAACCTCTGAGCTCCCTGCAGTGTGAGCGCTGCTCGTCCTAAACTGAAGGGTGTGAAGCAGGGTGACCCCGTTAGGATTGCGTGGGTGGGTGCAGTTAGCATGTGGAAGCATTACTGGAGCTGCATGGTGCATGAAGAGGGGCAAGCAGCTCAAAGAATGAGTGTCACTGAACAAAAAGAGTCAGATCAACTAACACTTTGAGCAGAAACACAAATGAACCAATAACAAGCTTTAAGATGTGGTGAAATATAACTGCTCTAAAGAGATCTAACGAGATCTTCACTCGTATCGTCAGTCGTGGTGTCAAAAAGGTGCAAACGGAACAGAATGCAAATATAAAAGCAACACAACGCAACATAAAGCAAAAAGAGTGTGTGTCCTGCTGGTTGTGTGTTTGCAAGTCTGGACTGTGCAGTGCTAAACGACCCAATCCCTCCATTCTCCATCTTCAGCCATTTCCACATGGCTTCAGGTCAGTTCTCTGCAAGTTCAGCCAGTCCACTCAACCAGAGGCTTGAATGGACCCCCCCCCCAACAAAACCTTTCAGGAGCTTTTAAAGAAAAGCAGAGCTGCATCCTCCAATTTGCTGGTTGAACTGACTGAACTGGAACTGAACTGAAGCAGATTTTGGCATCAATTATGAAAGCAAAGTTGACTTGTTCTTACCTTGTGGGGAAGCGAGGCTCGTACTCCTCCACTCCTTGCTGTGAAGACAAGCAAAAAGGGGATTCGGTCAATTCATTGACAACAAAGATGGTAAACGCTGCACAACAGACCCATCACCTGCATATTAAGACGCTGGATTCCAGCCAGGCACCAAGTACCTGGGATCTCCAGTGGAAATTGAACATCAGCTCCCTAACAACGAGGTCCCAGCAGACGAACTACTGCAGCAGCATAACAAATGATCAACTTCTACGCTGCCATCAGCGAGTTCACCACGACCTGCTCCATCAGCAATCAGTGCACTGCCTCCACTGCCAAGGATCGAACAGCCTCCAGCGTGTCATTCCCCATCACTCCACAACCTCCCTGGGCAGGGACTCCCCTCTGGCTTGCCTCTCTTGTCCGGCCCCTCCCCCTCTATCTGTAGAAAATTCACTTCTGATTCTGATTTTGAAACTGTGGGATGTTGCGCTGACCACAGCAGCCCACAGATGGCAGCAGAGCACAGTAAAATAACTGTGAACCTGATTTGGAAACCTTGTCATTACATAATTTCATTCATAAACAGAGAAATGTAAAATAACCTACGAAGCTAAATTCTCGTCTCTCCTCCATGCTCTGTTCAATCGTATGCTTTGTCCACGTATCAATATAGTGATTCTCAGGTCAAAGCGCATTTAAAGGTTTACATTTCAACTACAATTTACGTTAAAGTAACTTATTCAAACATCCACCTAAATGTCAAATCACCCAACCTGAGCACGGATGCTCTTCATGTGCACATAAGCCACAAAGAGTTTCCAGCCTAAATGCTGTGAGGTGAGAAGAACAGTTTAACATGTTGTGTGACTGCTGAACAATTAAGCATCGCCCACATTTAATGTTCCAGGTGAGATGTAGGAGGGAAGCTGGGCTGGAAGTGAAGGGCTTACTGTTGCATGAGTCTACTTCTGAAAAACTACCCCCCCACCTCACTCATTGATCAACTGATGTCTGTCAGAAGCACTGGCCTCAGGCCCAGAGGAAGACGTGTCCAATCTCAGCTGTGCCACAGCTTTCACTCCCTGAACGGGGATGTGTGAAGCGAAGCAGAACAGATTTCCACAACATTACAGAACTGAGCCTGCTGAAGTAAGAGGCACATTGTCAGAGTGAAGCTATTGCTGTGCTGCGTCTCAGGTCAGACAAAAGCTCACTCCAAACTTTCTCAGACACACAGGAGCAGGACTTTGCCAAGTCGCATGTGATGGCTCATCGTGTGTGTCATGTGTGAATGTGTGTGGGTGGATGCCAGCGTGTGCTTGTTTCTCCTCCACCCCCACCTGTGAGAAGCCTGGCACTGCCACGCTGTAGGGGCGTTGTTGTCTGCCATGCAGCGCGGCGGCAGCCTGTGCCGCCATACGGGAGTGCATGCCGTAGTCAGGGACGGGGAGAGCCATGTCCTCCCTCTCCAGAAGGTTGCCTGTGCTGCTGCTCTTCCCGTGGTGGAGGCTGGAAATACACAGAAGTGCAGGTAAACATGTCGTCTCCCGCCCAGTGGCCATTTCCCCTGGAGCCAGTCAAACAAATATGCTGGTTTAGAGCCGTTTTGGGGGAAGATCTGCAGGGAAGCTGTGTGTTTACTTTCAAGATTGGTTACTTGTTTGAGAGGCTTTACAACCCACAGGCCCTCGGGTCCATCAGTGGCATTAACAACACTTTCTGTTTGCAGAAACGTCGGGACACTGTGCAAAAATCACACGAAAGCCCATTGTAAATAGGACACAGACGACAAATGCTGAAACTGGGGGGTGTGATGTGATTGTTGTTTGCTCCCAGCAACACAAAAATGTGGGGACAGGATCCCATTTAAGCACTGTGTTAAATCATCTCTTCTTTCAACAACACTGTTTGTGGATCCTGTCGTTTCTTTGAATGGCTGAGTTTTAGCTCATATTTGTGGATGCAGCGTCAAATTGTGTTTATCGACAGTGATTTTCAGGTGGTCGTGAGACCAGGCAGGGATTTCTACTGAGGGCTTTTTTTCCCCCTTTGTGTAAAGTTTTCTTAATTAAAAAATAACATTATGAATATGATCTTTCATTTTTCAGTCATGTGTCTTTGTACCATTTATTATCAGAAACCGATTTCAAATGATTTGAAAAGCATCGTCTTAATTTACATTTCACACAGACTTGTTAACTTACTTGTGTACTTGAAGTTGCCTCATGGAGTTGCTGTCAGTGTCAGAGATCACTCTTGTGTAGGAGAAGGGAAACCAGCCACGCCTGAAAGACAGCACAGCAGATTTTAACAAAGCTAATTGAAAGCACAGATGTATCAACTGTGACTGATATTTTCATTAAACCTGTAGAAATGCTGGAGAAGCCGTTACAGAATATGTGACACTGCAGCTAATGTTGCACTCACATCCTGGTCTTCTCACTCTCTCCGTAGTGCCAGCCGTCACGGGCCTCAGGAACCAGCAGGGTGATCACGTCGCCCTCGGAGAAGCTGAGCAGGGTGCTGTTGTCGCCGGCTGCATGGGAGAAGATGGCTTGGACACGGGTTCTTCCATTTCTCTCTAGCCCTGCAGCCATGGAGCTGGACCGGGGCAGCGTACGGGTCTCCGCTGAAACAAGATGATGAAACTTGTGGACAGGTGTTGCTCTGATAACAACCTGCAGGCTCTGTCTTTTTTGCCGAAACCTGTTTCCATCTATTTTTACCCAGTTTTTTAATATATCTCCATCTGTTCCCACTGGCTTTGGCCTGTTTCTTATTAAAATCAGCACAGGTCATGTCTGACATCCAGGCAGATTCCATTAACTCCTTTAGTGGTTTTATTGTCCTGAGATGCAACAACACTTTCCATTAAAAACACTATTACAGTACATCTGCTGTGATAAACACTAAACTGAATTCCAAGGTAAAGCTGCATTAACGGCACTTTGTCTTTCTGCTGTTTGGTGCTGGGCAGACACACTGTGCAGCACTGCCGCCTGCTCAGGCTGAAAATGCAGCCCCCAGAGCTAAAGATGATATGTCAGGTCTATAAAGTCCCTGCAGTGTTCCTTTAATACAGTAGATGCCTTCATCCATAAATTACCTCCATTTCTGTCTCCAGGGCCTATGTTATATTAAAAGCCAAAGTTACATTTGCAGCCCTTACTCAGGGTGGTTTTGCTCTTGGCGGGGGCGGCCTTGCGGACAGGCAGGGTGTTGGAATAGACCTCCCCTCCGTGCCGCTGGGTCTGCGGTGAGGCCTTGCCCTGGGCAACTTTGCCCTCCATCCATTGCTGGTAGTCTTCTCCCCCGTGGGCGCCGGCGGTGCCGTTCATCACCGTCATCCCACCTTCCGCAGCTCCCATCAGCCTCTGGGAAAACGATGAAATTTGCATGCAGATAATTAAAGCACAAACTCGTTCCCCTCTTCACACGACCCTACAGCTGTTACACAACATCCTGCAGTTAAGACGATGCAGGTGGAGAGTGGTCAGGAAATGCTGACTGACAAAAAGACTGTATTTGAGTGTATGTTGGCTTAAAGATAAACTGATGGCTGTTAAGAGTTCCCGAGTGTGTTTAATCTGGGAACATAGAACCACCACTGAATTGGCACCGAGCTTTTTAATTGGAAGCCAAGGCCAAGCTGAGGCAGTCTTTTATGTAAACCATCATGTTTTTTTCCCCCAGGCCTGAAGTGGAGAATGAGAAAAGGGAGGGGGGGGGGGGGCATGGTGTGAAAGAGCCCAAGGACATGAGGATTTGTAGTCACTTGTGTGCAACAACATTAATTACCTTCGTGGTCTAATGATTTAATTTGCATTCTATAATTTCTGGGCACTCGGGGCTCCCATTATGCAGCAGCCACGTCCAGAGGCAACACCTGCTGACCCACTCCAGGTCTTTATTAAGGACACTTAGATGTGCGTTTGATGCAAACATGTGGCTGGTGCATCGCCCCCCAAAAACATTTTCAGTGATAATTTGAAGCAAGATGACATTCACACACAAAACCACAAAATCCAAACACAACACGTCACTACAGCGGAGGAACGAACCTGCTGTCCCATTCCTCCACTGGCCCTGAGGGCTGCCAGCTCTGGAGGCACTGGCAGGGGCTTAGCACCGGGGATGGGCTCAGAGATGGGCAGGCCTGGATGGTGAGCACCGGGAGCCATGGTGCCCGCGGCACTGCTCATCTGCTGAGCCAGAAACATGGCACGATCTGGCAGTTTGTTGGGCTCGGCACATGCCTGCTGCCACACTGGGATCTTCTGGGTTAAGAGCTCCTTCCCCTGGAAGACAGAATGAAGACAGAGAGGGTTGAGGATGGAGCAACACTGGCAGATTATGCTGCCTACAATATGCAGTTTCATTCGAAGAAAGTAGCTGCAAAGTTCCCAAATGGCCTCGGTGACAATTCCAATAAATCATTCGGACCAGGGGTCTGATGATAACCCTGCTCCTTGACCCTGTTTTTTCCCCCCTCTGGACGTATACAGAGCATCACATACAGTAGTTGATAGGAGAAGGAACAAGTTGAGAAACTCAGCTGCTGCTCACAGTTACAGTAGGCCGGTTACATAAAGATGCTTCTCATTTGCATTAATCATCGGAATAAACAAGAGAGTTCTGGGAGTTTTAACTCCACCAGGCTGGTGTGGAGGATAAACAGTGTGATTGCAAGGTTGTCTGGCCCTGCTGAGAGTGTGTGTGTGTGTGTGGGCCAGAGCGTCAGGTGTCAGGCTGTGGGCGGGACGATCAGAAAAACACAAACATGAAAGTACAGCGATAACAGGATGGGTTTGTGTTACTGAAAGCACTTTTTGTTCACCAACGTACATGTGAACTAGGATTTCCGATGAACACGTTTATACTCTAACCCTGGAAAAACCAACGTGATTCTTCTTTTCTGCTGCTGATGCATCATCACATCAGCAGTTTGTGTTCTGAGCTTCCTCCCTCTGTCTATCAGTCACTCATTCAGACACTTTAACACCCACACACACTGAGTCTGAACCAAGTGTTCCTGCAGAAATAGGTCATTCTCCCCCCCCCCCCCATTCACCCTGCTCGTCCTCCCCACCTACTCACCCTCCATCCTCTCTCATTTCACAGTCTCTTGGTGGAGATGTGGGCGTTTTTCTTACCAACTTTATCGTTTGTGGGTGACACAAAAGTACTGATGGGCTAATGCAGAAGGCAGCAGCAGCAAAGCCGACAAACATAATTGCGAGTGCCTCAGTGTTTGGATAGAAACATGAGGCAGAGCTTCAATGTGACTGGAAATGCCTGCTCGTGTAATAGTTTTAAATGTTCTGATGCACTGAAGCATTATGGTTCTTCATCGTCATATTTAGACATTTTGAGTCATTGCACAATTGTTTGTGCTGATCACCCTGTCTCTCTTTTTGGTCATATGTTTAGTTGTGGTGTTAGTTTCTTGTTATTTGAAATAGGGATAATGGCCGGGACACATCCATTGGAGTGCAGATGCTCCTTTTATAGCCAATCATGTTACTGACCTGCTGTTACTAACCTCCTTATTGTGAGATGCTCCACGTGGGGCATTTTTTTTTATTCCTTTTTTTGCGCATTATTAAATTGGCCAGTCTTTTGTTGCCATTAAAATTCCAAATCAGTTTCAACCTCCAACATGTTGTGTTTGAACTGTTAAGAATCATTGCACTTAGTTTGTGTTTTCCACAGCGTCCCAACATTTTTGCAAACAGCAGTTGTACTTTGCCATGTCACCACTGGGTGCCAGCAAATAGACAGACAGATAAAAGGTCACCTTGCTGTGATAGGCAGTGCTGTTCTTGGCCAGGGCACACTGACGGTCCACCAGGAAGCAGTACCTCCTCCTCTCCTCAGACAGAGCATTCTTGTAGCCTTCAGCGATGTAGCTGTCCAGCTCACTTTGCTTATTGCTGATGGCCTCCACATACTGCGGAAATGAGGGGAAAGTACAACATGAGAAACCACAGCAGTGGCCTTGTTAGGGAGTTACTTCGTTATAATCCCGGGACGGCGTCTACCCTGAGCATTAGTTACCAAAATGACATCAATTGAAGAAAAAAAATAAACACACGCATTTAATTTGTGATTCTTAAAGCATTAAAAATGACATTTAAAACAACAGCAACACCTCTTCCCAGAAATGATGATGAAATGATGTCATGAACAATCTAGAGACCTGTGAACACTGCAAACAAAATCACACAGTGTAAACTGGGTGAATCACCCCTTTGACATTTGAAGCTTTCAATTAATTCAGAATTTCATGAATGGACGGCGCCATAAAGTACTTACATACTAAATCAGGCATCACGATCGTGACGCATTGTGCTTTCATGTACGACCTTATGAAGTACAATGCCTCCGTATTTGGAAAATGTCACAGCACATCAGAGCTGAAAACCATGAATTAGAGAAGAAGCCCATCAGCCTGTCTGATCATACATGTGTCCATTACATGATGACTGACTGCTGTTCTAGATCCTCACATAACACACAGAGGATTGGCTGAACTCAAGCACCTGCCTTTCCAGCTCAAACTCGCTCTTCCTTCGGCTGTACGTGGCTTTTGAACCCATCCACTCTCTCCGTCTTTACCGACTCTCACCCACCGAGGTCGGTCACCTCTTCTCCACAACGCAAGTGCAACCACTCGTCTCGTCACAGCTGCTGTAGCAGTAGAGAGCCCAACTTTATCTTCAGGTTCACATCACTTGAAAGCATTTGAAGTCCAATAATGTGAAGCAGCATTGTATAAGTGCCAGACAGCGCCGGGGCTGCAGTCGGAGGTGTTAATGATCACGGCTGGGTTGTTTGCAGAGAAAGTTGGCAGCCTACGCGCTGTCATACGGGACTGGCTGGTCGACCTCACAGCAGCTCTGCTGAAGGCTAAAGTCTAAATGTAATAAAAACCAAACTGCTGGTAATGAGATTTGATTTTGATGAGGGAGTAAAGTCACCTAATGACGCGCTATAATCACCATCACACATTAAGAAGCCACCAGATGTGCTAATTAGGTAATGGAGCAGATTCTTCCATTCATTAGTAAATATCTCTGCGTCAACAACATGGAGACCTCAAAATAAATAAAAATGAAAAAGATGACATAAAAAAAAAGGTCTAATCTGTAATTTAAGAACAAATAAATCTAATATTTCCATAAATGTGTCATGTTTGACACGCAAATCCTAATCCTTGGATTCGAGGACCTGTTTGTCCATTTGTGGGCAATGAAATTAACTTAAGCTTTACCACTAGGTTCAAAATTTTCTGTTAATGACTCAGCAAAGACTCCTGTAACCGATAGCTCAGTAGCTTCTTGTAGGGAGGAGGTCCATGTGCATGGTTGGGTTTATAAAAGGTTCAGCTTTCCCACAGGAGACTGAGGATGAAGACCAACAACCTTTTGTGGTGGCTACCACGCGTCACCTGGTGCACGTGACACAGTGTGTAACCATAATTATTTTCTACCTTTGTAAGCTATTGTCTTGTTGTGGCTAAACCCGACCAAGCTGCTATGTTTGCACAGTTGTGATCGAGCATTCAGGTGAATAACAGTGTTATGCCAGCCGATATTGTTTTAGACTCCAGTGACAAGGTCTTTTTTCAGAGACCGTGGTCATCAGGAGTTAATTACTTGTATCTAATATATTGCTCCCTTTCCTTTATTGTGTGAGATTTTTAATAGATTTCACACAATAACAATGAATTCAGGAGGTTTTTACTTTTTCAGCAAGTGCTTAAGATGCAAAGATAAAAAGTGCTGTTTGATTCAGAGTTAAATACTCTGTTTTCTTCCAACAGCCCCCACTCCACCTCCCCCTCAGTCTGTCGGCCTGTGTCGACACTCACTGTCCACAGCGTCTTCGGGGAAAGTGAGATGTTTAGTGGTTTTTAGGCGGACGACATCTTTCCAGTGATCGACCGTCTCTGTAACTGTTAGACGCATCTCTGATGAGCCCGATAGCCCGGGATTGACAGCGAAGACTAGACAGAGGCTGCGGACACCCAGCAATTACTCTGCTCCCCTCACCCTTCCTGTCCAGGCTGCTTACAGTGAGATGAGGTGAGAGAAACATAAAGAGCCCAATAAGTATCGAGCATGTGGTGGAGCCGAGTCACAAATTGTCCCAATTTCTATGTATCATATTATTTTACTGCGTGAGGGAAAACTAAAATAAGAGCCAGGAGACGTAGACTGTGTCAACAAAGAAAAAAAATTGGTTCTTTTGTTAAAAAAAACCAAACAAACACTATCTGTGGATCGGGAGGTACAGCAGGTTGTCCACTGTTCAATCCCCTACAATAAACATATTTTATTATTGATACAGTAAAGTTATACTCTACAAGCTGCTGTCTACATGACAGAAGAGCTCTGTCACCTGTGCAGAGATATTCACTTCTAAAGGTTTCAGCAGTCGGGTCAGAGTCTGTGCATGACACACAGATGGAAAAGGCTACGTCGTGTTTGTCTACGAGAGGCCACGGGCTTTGATACTGCATCAGTTTTCTTTTAAAATGCCCTGAGCTACAGTAGCTTTAGTCCCAAATGCTGCATATACTTTAAATGAGCTCACAGAAATAACAATACATGTTTTTATTTTTTATTTTTTTAAAAATTGTAATGCGTTAGATATTTGTCCCTTAACTCAAAGTCCTTCTACCTTTTAAGCTGAAAATCCTCAAACAGGAAGTACATTTTTTAAAATGTTTTTTTTTTTTATTACAATTTTTTTTTTAATGTCAGCACTTAAACATTAGTTGTTCTCTCAACTCATATTACAGTTTAAGTAACAAATGAGTAGATTTCCCAGCATGCATTGGTTAAGATTTAGTAGTAGTTTTAAACTTGTTGGAAAATTTCAGTGCGTTTTTACATATTCCTTCACTGAGTGCAGCCTCACATGTTTTCTTTTACAGTTTCTTTTTGTGACTGTTGAATGAAGGAGGATTCTTTACATTGAGTAAAAACCTGAGCAAAGGAAACCAGCATATTCTTCGTTATAGTAAGACCACTAATAACTTGACTTATTTGCTTAATCCAATCAAATAAGTTAAACTTTTAGTTTACTCTCACCTTTGTGGAAACGCCACTGGCGTTGCATGCAATCTTCTAGTAGGATCAACTAGTTCAGGTCAAGTATGGTGATATATTGTGCTGCCACATGGTGGAAGCATCGTCTAACCCTTTAAATGTTATTGATCTAGTGTTTGATCCTTATATTTCAGAACGTTTAATCAAAATGCAACTGCAAGAGGAGTTAAAGAAAACCCACTGCCCAGAAATGAGCATTTACCAGCAATTTTGTGCAATGAAACAACGTCGTTCATGTGGGAGCACAATGGCTCAACTTGCACCGATCGCCCACAGTGAAATATTAAAAAAGGTGACAGGAAAGAAAGAAAGTGGCAGGAGCAGAGGAAGATTAAGCGCTTTAATGAATCAGCCAAACAGTGGAGGAGGTGCAGACGCTTTCAGGTAGCCCACGAAAACACAGCAGGCCACCATGTTTGATTGGATTCAGAGCAGCTCACTGGGGTCAGGACGAGGGAAGCGTCAGTCAGCACAGAATGAGTGACTGGCAGTGAAACTGGACTCGGAGTGTGTGGTTCATGAGGGTGTGTGAAAGCATAATAAGAAGGAAGTGGCTGGAGGAGAGGTGGCTGACCCTCAACTGCCCATCTGCTACATTTTTGCTTGGAGCATCAGGTGACCCTCACAAGGAAGCAAACCACGGAAGCAGATGGGTTCAAATTCAAAGCAGGTGGTGTCAAACGTGTACATTTTGGCCCAACGGTGAAATTGTTTCTCAAATGATAAAAAGTGGTAAAAAGTGTTAGATGATCAGGTGGATTTGTCATCAGGTGAATTTCCTCCTACTTAAATAATGACAATTTAAAATATCTACAGTGTGTTTTTACCTGAAGTGAAATATTTTTCCTTTTCCAATTAATACATTTAGTCCCCAACACCAACAACTTCCAGGACTTCGCAGAACTTTTTGTGATTGCTGCCGTCTGATTTCATGACAGCTTCTCCCAAAAAAAGTGCAACTTGGAATGATGAAGAAAAAAAAAAAAAAGCTAATACCTTTTACATTTGAGAGGCATTATTTGACATTTCTGCTCGACAGATTAAGTCATGTTCATCTTTTGTCTGTCAGTCTGTCTGTATGTGTGTGTGTGTACAGTATGTCAAAGCTGGGTGAGTAACCACACAAAAAGGAAAAAAAAGCATTTTTCCTTCCACAAAACCTGCTTATTATGATATGATTCAGATTATGACTAAACCATGTGCATTCCTCAGACCATAGTATATCCTCTAACATCCTGTTTAGTTTTGGCTAAAACAATGAGCAATAAAATCCTGAACTACACAGGATGTAAAGCGGTTTGGTGCAGCACAACATACAGCAGTTGTATAACAGATCCCAGGAGAAAGTCACTACTTTGATGTGTACATTTTATCCACCACAGCCTTTTGCATTATTTAAGTAGCTTCAATACGTCGGGCTTTGCAGTACACTGTGTACAAATGTTGTGATTAGACTCCAACTGGCCTTTCAGTCACTCTTTTGCCTAAAGCTGCCTCTTTACAGAAAATACATAATCAGGCCAATAGTTGGTCCTGGTTTCTGCTGACAGTGAGCGCAATCAGCATTTTAGGTGTGTGTGTGTGTGTGCATGCGTCTCAGTGTTCGTTGACTTATTTCACTTTAAAAATGGTCTGAATAATAGGTGCAAGGCCTTGGCAGACTTTGGAAGACTTCAATAAAAGTTGGAATCCTGTTCGGAAACAGACTGATCAGTAATTCTACAGAAACAATTATAGAAAAGGTACAAAAATATGTTAATCATAAGATGATTGTCAGTTGTTCGTGTGGGATGAGCTGTTCTTTATCAACACCCTTGTAAATGATCATTGTTGGTTATGATGGAGATTAAATTCTTCCATTTTCTGTGCTTGTTGTGAGAAAAAGACAGTAGTCACATATCATACAGACAGAATCTGTTTCATAATGGCAGAAGAGCAAAGTCATTAAAGTCATGGCTTTTTAAAGGATGTGTCAAACAGTCTGACATTTGGATTGTGGTAGTTAGTGGGATATGTCTTAGGACAGATCAAATGAATAAAGTTGTGAATAGGAAAATAACAGTCTGCATGGATCCTAATGTATGTGGTGCTTCCAAAAAGGTGTCGTGTACTACCAGTACTAGTAACTAGTTTGTCTCAGATTGGTGAACCTCTGCCCATCTTTACTTTGCTCTGTCTCTCTGAAATGCTCCGTTTATACCCAGTCATGTTACTGACCTGTTGCCAATTAACCTAATTAGCTGTCAAATGCTCCTCCATTGATTTGCAGCCATTACTTTTCCAGCTTTTTGTTGCCCCTGTTGCTGCCGTCAAATTCAAAATGAACTAATATTTTCCATGAAATGGTAAAATGCTCCAGTTTCAACTTCTGATATGTTGTTCATGTTCTATTGTGAATAAAATATGGGTTGATGAGATTTTCAAATCATTGCATCCTGTTTTTATCTAGGTTTTACACATTGTCCCAACTTGTTTGGAATTGGGGTTGTATAACAGCAACAATTGATAATGTCTCAAGCCTTTGCAAATAAAGTTCTCAGAGGGAGCTTTTAGCTACTTTGGTCCTGCTCTCTGGGATAAACTACCACATGATAGACAATGCTCTTTTGTTGCAGGTTCTACTGCCCACTGAGGCAGGAAATTCATTTGTGACATCTGATGATGTTATTTTAAGATCAGAGCATTTTATAATGTTGATCAGTTACATTGCCATCATGTATGAACAGTACTCCCCAAATGGTGGGAATGATAGGGGAAAAGCAATTTCTTCATCTAAAGCCACAAACTACTGACTTGTAGTCTGCTTCAGTAACAAATGCTGCTGGTGATTTATCAGACTGGATTTTGTTTTAAGGCAGCAGCTTGGGGGGGGTCTCTGTCATAAATAAGCCACTTTCCGTTGCCTCTGCTTTTAATATTAACATCAATCATGAGCAGAAGGAACGAATGGTGATTACTTTAATGCCTAGGGTTTTTACTTTTGCAGTGATGCCGCAGCATCACTTAAAACATTTGACATTGGTGGAATGCTTGAGGAGAAGAACGTGTTTTAGGGAGAACGCAGCCTTGTTATGTCAAAGTAAGCGAGCCAACAGACAACCACAACAGCAAACTTTCAACACATGCCCAGACACATTCACACGCCATATTTCGTACTCAAAAGGGCAAATCTGCTGCAGGATGCGGGCCGCTGATGTCTCCTTTCTTATGGAGGCCCACATGATGGAATCTGGGCAACTAAACATCTCCCTCAGTACACATGCTATTCAGGAGGACAACACATGCTAGCACACACAAAGAGGTGGATGGCTAATATGCATATTTCCACATTTCAACACAGATCTATGGAAAGTTAAAAATGACTTCCCATGTTCATTGGACCATGGCTGACTTTACCGTATTACTTAAAGAAAGGGGTCCAGATATCCTGCTAACTACTAAACAGACATACAAATATATATTAGGTAGTACAGACACATGGACACACTGGCCTCTAAAATTCAAATTGGGGAAGAGGGATTGTGGACATTTAGTTTACAGATGCCAGGGGGAAAGACCCCTGAGACTGGATCCTTCACACTTGATAGGCCACTGAAGCCCAGAGGAAACACAGGACTGAACGTGTTCCTGTTGTTCCTCGTAGCTCCCCTGTATCGATTTCTATAACGACCAGCCCAGCCTCCCCTTCACGCTCTAGTAACCATCCGTTGCAGCAACACTAACAATTACACAATAATTACCTCCCCTGCTGCTCATATAGAGCAATGAGGGGCGACTGTCTCGGCCTCTGGAAGTGCTACACCATTAGCCCTTAACCTCCGACTCCATGTTTTCTCTGCACTGAAATGATGAGTTTAAACCATATAGTGCTGTTACTGCTACTCTACTGGTTTAGCTATGCGTCAGTGCCTTACTGTGTAGTTGTATGACTGTTGGGTCCATGTTGACCATTGGTTAGTTGATAGGACCTTGGACATTAATTATAACATTTCTACAGTATTTTTGTAATTCTGTCTGACTACGATCTTTAGGCTCCTAATCCAAAACCTATTAGCTTGGATCTCTAACTTGAATAAAGCCAAAATTGCCCCAAATGCACTGGTAATGGAAAACAAGAAACCAGACATATGCAGTGATTCAGTGTCAAGTGAATGTTGTAGACTAGTGCAATGGGGCAAAATGTGTCAATCAACAGCAGCCGTGGACGGATTAGTGAACAGGCCCACTACACACAGGCTGAAGGTCTTGAGAGGTCAGGGGGTCCATCGGTCAGAACCTCCTCAGAACCTTCGTTTCTTGTTTGAAAGAGCTTTTTTAAAGTGGTGCAAAAATGACTAAAAACAGAGGCAACAACAGACACAATGAATAAAAAGAAACAAAATGACTTTGTGCAGATTGAGACCGAAGATGAACATAAGGGATCACAAATACAAAACTGTCTCAGCACATCACAGCATCACCTCCTGTGCAGGTTGTATAAGATGTGTCACCACAACACCCACGGACGAGGGCACGGAGACTCGCGCCGTCTCCTCATGCCTCCGCTCAAGCAGTTGCCAGAACACGAGACAAATGTGCCTCGCTCGACACATTCACCTGCCCCAGGTATCATAAACAAATATTACACAACGCTGATACAGAGCAGCAGCAGCAGCTAAGGATGGATGTAAACAAAAAGGTTATGGCAGCTTTTGGGCTAAACTTGGACTAAACACTTTTATTATACACCAATCAGCCACAACATTAAAACCAAAACTAGAAATTTCATATATAGGTGAACAAACCGTGAAGGTGACATCACAACATGATTTTAGTTCAACTCCATCTTGTGAGGACCCACTGCTATTTTGTTGGAGAGGTGAAGTTACATTTCCATCAAACAACTACTTTGCCATGCATGACTCCACGTTCTCTATATTCATCAATTAGTAGCATTTTTGAGTGATTCCTTTATCCAACTATATTCTGCAAGTGTTATTCAATGACCTTGATGACAGACGACGTACCACAAACTTGGAGATAATTTTCAGCAATGGTAACAATTATAGTTTAAATCTGTGGGTTTGTCTTTGCTGTTGGACCCACATGTATTGGAACAAAGAGAAAAGAAAAGTCTAATTATTGAGCCGTAAGTTGGAGTCGTAGCCTTCACCATCTTGGTTTCTCTCACTGTGACGAGCCTCACAGACTGATACGCAGAACCTGGTTAGGAGCTCAAATCCCATCAGGAGGGGGGGGAAACAAATCCCGTGAGGAGCCGCGCATGTGCTACATACAAAGAATTCAGCAGGCTTTAACTTAAAGTCTGTGTCGGTGATTCTAATCCTGACTTTGTGAAGCAAAGGAGCGAATTATGAGAGACACGTTTTATCTGGACGTTGCCTGTGGCATATGTTGGGCTAAAGCCAACTGAATCAGAGTGTTGGCACTGGCTGCTTTAGCCATGTTATCATGCATTTTATTAGGCAGCGTTGTTCCAGGTGGCCACAGGGATCCTTTACAGGTCACAGACATCCAAGGCATCTGTTTTAATCCTTACCGAGCCAGAGAAGAACCACACAGAATCACTAAAGCAGCGAAGCACCAGGATCTTTACTCCACACCTGACACATCTGGGGACATTTACTTCCATGAACACACACACACACACACTGACCTGCATCTCCTTGTCTCCATACTTGGATGGGTGTTTGCTGCCTTGGCTCTTTCGGCGCAGCTTCTTCAGCTCTGCCTGGCACTTCTCCAGACTCTCCCCTTTGCTCTTGTGCTCCATCTGGTACTTCTTGAGCGCAGCCTGTGGGGGGCAGCACAAAGTCAGCAGGGGCACAGCGGTGCTCGCATGTGTCAGCATCATACCGTCATCTCGAGTGGTCACTTTCAGCTTTACTGCCTGACTGGTGCAGCATGACTACTGCAAAAAATGTGGCGGATGATGCAGTGGGATTATGACGTGTTGGTTACGTCTGCTCCACCTCTCAGTTTTACTGTTTTACTGTTCTTGATGACGTCTTTATTCGTAGTAGGTTAACAGTTAACTTTTGGCTGGTGACACTAAGCTCCCAAAGCCAAATATGTCAATTTATTAAACATTTATGGAAACAAACAACAAAGTCAGTTACTTTTCTTTAGGAAAGAAACCTTGAAAGTTGCTAGATTTGTTGCTTTTTTGACTGATAAGGAGCAAACTGTGCACACAAACGGAGACTTACTTACTCACATTCACACTCTTACATATTAATTAAATCTCAGCCTGTTGCAGTTATATAATAGCACATTTCAATGGTGATTAGTTTAACCGTGCAGCACTAAGACTCATCATCTCAAACTTTATTGCAGCCCCACTATATCTAAACAAACAAAAAACACTGGTGTGCTACCAAAAGTTCTTATTGTCCACAAAAATATTGTAGTGCACGTTCACATGGGCCTAAGTCTTTCCCAGCATGCACTGAGGCTGGGATCACCAGTGTCACCAGTCTATCAAATGAACACAATGTAAAAGAAGATGCAAATCAAGCTTTAAACTGTTATTTCATGGCTCTATGGATCATTTGCATTTGAATAGCTCATCACTTCGGACTGTAGTGTTTCAGATGACATTCTTCAAAGAGCTTTCCAAACATGCTTCGTCTACAATAACAAAGTGTTTTTGGACTGATTCCAAACTACTGATCACCATAAATTAATCTGTGGATTTAAGTTGTTTTTTTCCGTTTGTGCTTTTGTGAATCTCCTGATTTTCACAGAATGAGTCATAATTCACAGGGCAGAGTGGGAAGTAATTTATGTAACTTGCTGCAGTGGTTTGGATGAAAGCCGATGGGAAATTAGGGAGAGTGTGTGCATTCCGTCTCTGGCCAGTGATTTTATGCCTTATTTCCCCATAACTTCACTCTCCCTGATGTGGTTTCGAATTCAAGCACAAGACAGGTCAAGTATACGGTTACATAATTATACTGAGAATGACAACTTGTCAACCTCCTTGAGCACTTACATTATGAGTGGTGGTCTAAATCAAAAGGGAGTCATGAAATCATGAATAATTATTCAGGGAGTGTACAGTAACTAACAGTTCGGGGTCATTTTATGTCGTATGTTGGACATAAAAAAGACACACGACAACCAAAAAGACAAAAAAAAAATGACCACTTTCCTGCTCTTTTTGATCATTTTTTGGCTTTTGACCGACTTCCAAACAAGAAATATTCACCTCAGCCACAGGCCCAGGAACCTCCTCACCTCCAAGGGCCCTGGGCCTGTGCCTAGCGAGCCCGTTCGGTAATACATCCATGAATGACACAGGTTCCATCCTTCATTGCAGGCAGTTTTTTAATTAGATCTGTGTACAGACCAGTCTACTTTATCACATGGAACATGATAGTAAAGAGCACTTTGCCTCTGTATAACGGTACATCAGGAAGGGAATCTTACATTCAGGTAGCGTGCATCCAGTTCGACCTTCTTCTCCAGCTCCGTAAGCAACTCATTGTGGAAAGATTTCAACTGCAAGACACACACACACACACACACACACACAAACCTCAAATACAATGCGACACAAAATAAACCAAACCTCAACATGTTACGTGTTACTGGATGATTGTTTATAAAAAGGCCCGTAACACTGCAGCGTTGTGGTACGTACAGTATTTGTGTTGCCATGGAACATGTCACACCCAAAGGATTAGGGGAGGAAGTCCACTTGTGGACTTCGTGCATGTGCAGTATGTGGTTTGCAGTGCGTGTAGGTTGAGAGGGCAAAGTGGATTGAGGGAACTTCTACTGTACATTTTGTGAGTGTTCTGCTAGGGCCACATTATGCAAATTATGTTAAAGATTAATCTAAAGTACATCAACTGCTGCATTCACTCTCAGGTTCCTCTGATCTACGCTTGATGATGTAATATTTTTCTTAACTACTATCAGCAGGCTATTTGCGGAGTTTTTCTGCAAGAAATGCAGACACACATCGGTTGTGGGTCTTGCTGAAGAAGGTCCGAGTGTTGTCATCCAAGTTATGATATCTCTACGTCATCAATTGTGGAGGCCTCTGGAGATGAGGAGCATCTGCTCAATGTCTAATGTGTAAATTATACTGCTCCACAAAAAGAACATCACGATTGCGCTGACACCATTAACAGAATGGGTGAGAGAAGATGCAGTTTAAAATCTTCTTTATAACACATTGTGCATCAAGATCAAAGCCAGACTGATTCTTAATTTCCCACTATTGTTGCCACAATTGGCCAATTTACTGAAACTCAATGATGTTTCGTGGAGCTAAGTGGAAAAATCAAGTCAGGCTATAAAAAGGTGATAATTTACATATCAAAATATCAGTAAACAAACATGAATGAAGTGGCTGCCTTCAGAAAGTAGAAACACACTAGAATCTACTCCAGACTGGGTCTTGCTGAGTATTAAATTATTTTGTGATGTGAAGACTCCAAAGAAACAGGACCACAATCTGTTTGGCTCCCAATTCATGACTTAAGAAGCACTCATTTTAGCAGCAACACCCATACCACATGCTCACCATCTCTTCAAGCTGGATCTGAATCTGTCTGTGTACTTCAGCCATCTGAAAGAGCACCTCCCCTGCAGACAAAAGACAAAGAGAAAAAAACACAATAAACAAAAGAGGGAAGGGGAGGAGGGAGAAAGAGAAAAAAAAGTGCTATTAAATCTTCTCAATGTCTGCAAGACCTACATTCATCGTGCAAAATAAACAACAACAAAAAAAGACCATGCAGCCAACACAGAACAGATGAGAGACAGGTGCATGGCGTCGAGGGCGGAGGAAGAGGCAATGGACAAGATGAACATCTGTCACGACGCTGACGGAGCAGAGACCAAATCAAAAGAACATGACAGAAATATGCAGCACAGACAGAATGAATGAAGAAATCTGCTAAATGTGTTGAATACTGAAATCAAGCTACTGTAAAATATGAAGGATTTTCTGTATTAGGGCCACTAGCGCTAGCACACAAGAAGAGCATGATAAATAAAAATAAATAAATAAATCTTAATTATGTTTTATTATTGCATTAAGACATAATGTTGGAATACAACATAAGGGGGAGGGGGGGGGGGGTGTTGGAGGAACACCAAAAAGCAGAACCCAGAAATAAGTTAAAAGCTAAAAAAGAAAACAGAAAAAACAAAAAAGACAAAAAAATAAGTCAAAAGTAAAGGATGATGATTCATGCAGCCAGGGAGGTACGTGTCATTTTAAGATACCTACATGCTGCCTCTTCTGAATATGCAATGCATTGTAAAAAACACAAAAAGGAACAAAAAGAACTAGTTTGAGCAAAGAACAGAGGGAAAGAGACCTGAAGAGACAGTGACGGATCAAAGTACCCTCAGAAAAATGAGACACGTGACAGGTTCTCACATGGAAAAACACTCAGACAGGAAGTTGGTCAGATCCTGCCCTCTATAAAAAAAAATAAAAAATTAAATTAAATTTAAAAAAAAAGAAAAAAAAAAAAAAGGGTG
The DNA here is from genome assembly GCA_020496755.1 of Channa maculata. Classification (NCBI taxonomy): domain Eukaryota; kingdom Metazoa; phylum Chordata; class Actinopteri; order Anabantiformes; family Channidae; genus Channa; species Channa maculata. The sequence goes on from CM035618.1 coordinate 1,915,467, forward strand.
AATCTACAACAGACACTGGATTTTTCATGCTGACACTATTATCATAACCAGGTTAAATTATTGATACAAAGCTATGACAAAAAGGTACAGTCTGTGTTAACCTGTACCCAAACAGTTGATTGATATATATGTATTACAGCCACCCAGTAGTCCAGACATGCAAAAGCAGTTAAATATTTTCTTTATAATTAAATAATCAATTCTTTTCTTCAAAATCCAGGAAATTAAGCGATTAAAAAAAAGACCTCCAGTAAGCTAGTTAACATAAATGAAAACAAACTGTACACAGGACTGTTGTGACAGAGATAGTTTGTGTGATTTTTTCTATGTTTTGGAGCTTTAGAAATTCTCAAATATTGATACCTGGCTCAGAAATCCAGCATCGGTTGAGCTAGTACTAAGGTAAGACATTTCAAAGCTGTACAATACAACCAGAGGGGATGCCAGTGAGTTTATGATTTCTAATATTAAAACTGGAGTTCAAGAAGAACAAATACATTACAGCAAAATACTGTATATTAAAACCAAATTAAACTGAATACAGTGTATGTAATAATATAAGATAAGGTTTTATAGTACAATACATGCACACTGTACATGTACTGCAAAATCCTATACATTTATGTGTAGGCACTGACATTTACGGGGATACTATTAGTAAGATAAGATGAGGATTTGATTTAATATTGACACTCTCAGCCCACAGCATGTTATGTGAAGGAGCGCTCAGTGAGGCGGGTGGGTGTTTGCTGATGGACCTGTGGACACCGGACAGTGGACAGTCAGAGGGAAGGCTTTGAGAGTGGGCTGTCTAAACCAGATTAATGGGCTTAATGGAAGTGCTGCGGTCATCGGGATGAGACTCAGATGCAGTAGAAAGGATTTAGGAAAGGTCGGAGCAGAAGGTGGGGGGCAGAGGTGGGAAGGAAATAGGTCTACTTTGTTCAAGTTATGGTGTGTGGTATGAACTTGAGTATTTCCTCCGGTACACTGATGCGAGAGCTCACCCTGCCGCCGCCAAACTTCACACACACACCCAGTATTTATGGGACTAAATTACGTAGGAAACAGAGAAACAAGAAATCTGTGTCCAGAATGTCACACAATGCTCACAACACCCATCTGCTTACAACAATGCAGCGATGGCTCTAACGGCGTAGAAATGCCGCAGGACAGGACATTAGGAGCAGTGAGGCAGATAAATGCACTGTCGTGTACTTTCAAGCTCTCCTTTGATTCTTGGAGGGCACCCAGCACACACTACATCCCATCCATTAATAAGCAGCCACTGGCCTTCAACTAGCTGTGGCGACCGGGCGGACTTCCGCCAGAGGACTATCTGCATTTTACTGAAACTTGCAGTGGGGATGGACAGCGTTACTTTCTAAGGTTTCAATTAGCGGCCTTTCATTTTTCTTTCAGTCTCTTTTGTATCTTAAATATCAAATGTGATTGTTCAATCCTGACTATTAGGACTATCCTGTCCACACTAGAATCACCATTTGCAATCATGATTGAGGATAAAATGTCATTTGCCAGAACCAAACGTCTAATTTCCAATGGAAAAAGGTGACATTTGACTTTTCCCCCCACTTGTTCTCCTCCTTTGGCAGGCGAAGGTTCAGCTACAGAGCTGCACCCTGAGAAATTCAATGTCACTTCACACTTAAGCAGATGGTCAGAGGTCACCCCTGCCACCAGCTCCTGCAGCCAAATGAAGCCCTGCTGGTTTTTAAATGCTAATAATAGTTCTGTTGACTACTTCCCATCATCATTTCTGTCAGTTCTGAAAACAAATAGTTACTTAGATATAAGCTAAACAGCCAAAACCAAAACTAATGGAGTAAAAACAAAAGCAGTTTGACAATCAGAAAAGAATGAGTTTGTTATAATATATTAAAATTACATTATAATAATTAAAACTTAGTAATAAAGCCTAAATATCAAACAGCTGTGAGAAGCCAACAGGTCTGCATCTGTGTGTCCCGAGTACAGTAAATTACTTTGTCCTGCTGGGTTTCGTCACCTGGAACATTCCCAAATTCCTGGATGTTTGTTTCTTGCACCCATCTAATCCAAAAACCTCTGCACCTTGCACTGTTAAATATTGGAGTTCTACCCCCAAGAACTAAGCTGCTTACCAATAATCAGAGCAACATCTGAGGCTTAGAGGGGAATAAAGCACATTGTTGTCCTCAACCAGGGTGCACAGGTCCGGATCAGCAAAAAAACAAAAACAAATTTGCAAATTGATATTAAAGCATCACCTGCTACTGCAAGATAGACCTGAGGTTTTTACAGGTTGACCCTCATTAACAGTACCCACAAAGGCACATTGTGGTTTGTCTAATCGTCAAAAGTCTGAGATTCAAAGGTTTAGAGCACAACAACAACAACAACAACAACAACTCACAGTATTAAATTTGCGAATTATGACTTATGATCATGACCAAACGGGGGTAAAGTTCAATCTGAAAAACACCACAGTGTGGCTGCAGGACCCAAGGCCAGTGCTCACAGCTGGGCTTATTGCCCCCCACTACTCTCGGTGTCACTCCCGGGCTCAGAGGGGAAGAAAAAAAGCAAGGCGGAGACGTTTTAAGAGCCCTGTGGAGGAGGCTGGTTTATGTAGTGTGCCTCTCTGCAGGGACTGTATTAAAGGAGCCTGGAAGCAAACACAAGCAGCTCTAATCCCCAGGAAAGCTGCAGCGGAGACGAGGTGCTGCACAGAGATGCGTCCTCCTCAAAGCCACATGATTGACGCCTTCATTGTTCGGCTCTTCTGGGTCGTTAATTTCTCCTTGCTAAACACCGGCTGTGTCGACGTGCACGCAAACGCGCTTTCCACAAAAGCAGATATAATGGCTGATTAGTGGTCACATTTCAGGCACCTACTTGACAACAGAGTGAAGTGACGGTGATGAGTTTTTGTCGCATTTAAAAACACTGTATCTGCAGGCCAGCAATAAAGAACATCATGCTGCTCTGCTGCTTGTCAGATATTTAAGCTGCCCGTGTCATCGTGTTCCTCGTTATAAAATACCATAATGGCACAAATACTGCAACCCGATGACACGTGTAACCACGCCATGTCATCGCTGGGCTCTTCATTTATTATCTTTACTTCTACAGTGTATTGAAAAGAAAAATTCTTCCATTTAAAAAGGGAATCTGGCTACAGAGGATTGATAGGAATGACTAGATATGCATAATCATTACAGGGCGGCACAATACAGGCCGATTATCCCAGACAGCAGGCACAAGCTGGAGAGAGTGGTGCAGGGCATGAGGGGTACGACAAAAATAAAAGATGATAGCATTTTGTGTTTTGACACACACACACACACACACACTCCCAGCTGGTCAATACGATTTCTGGCCTCTAACTGGATCCCCGCGATGAGAAATGGGCGAGTAATGACTTTTTAAACTGCTTTTTAAATGATCCATGCCCGCAGCTGTTTGCCTTTATTGAGTTAGCACAGCGAGTTGCAAAAGGCAGACAGGGACTATATCAGGCTGTAATAAGAACTGCAGCTTTTTTTCCAAAAAGGTGCATTGTTTTAAAACGCGATGACAGACAAAGTGTGAGGATGCACTGACAGCTTCACACTAACGCTTACATCTTGCAAAGAGATGAGGTGCTACTATGTTTGTTTTTTAATAAAAGCTGCAAAAAACTGCCTCACAATCTTTTGTTTTCTTTCCATTTTCTTTGTCTAAGTTTGTTCTGCCCATTTTTGTAATACAGAGAGTGTGTGTGTGTGTGTGTGTGTGTGTGTGTGAGAGAGCGTGAGCGAGCGAGCTCTGGATGTTTGGCAGCCTCTGTAGCACCTCAGATCATTGCCTTCACATTATTACAAGCATCATTAAGTCACTGTTTGGCTGAATCCCCTCATGAAGGGCACTGTGGCACCTCAAGGACATTTGATAGAGTCCAACACATTATTAGAGCCAAATTAAAACCCTATTACATTGATTTGCTGGATCAAACGCTGCACAATAAGTTCCTGGTGTCTTACTGTTGACAGATGAATGTGACACTTGAGACAGAAACATGAAAAGCAGCGGACAGGTGGTGGAGGTTGCAGTGACGAACGACGGGTGGGGGCGATCAAAGCGCTGGTGCTCGGGCCTATGCGCTCTGTTGGCAGCGAGGTTTTGATTTGACCAGAGACTTTGTGAAGGCTGCTAATGAGCCAAGAACACATCGCTCTCTGTTCGTGTCTCTCTTCTTTCTCCATCTCAAACCTCCCTCACGCCACCTGGGGTGACTCAAAGACAGGGCCTTACTAAGGGGCAGCAAAGTGAGTAAAAAGATAAGTTGGAGACACTCTGATGACACAAGAGTAGCTCCATCCCCGACCAGAGACGGGTCACCTGGATGACAGTTTACGGAATAAATATCTGGACCCTAGCAGGAGCCTAGTGGATGATTTCATTCTATTTAAATATCCTAGTATCACAAATTCGACTCCAGGGGCTTCAGAATCTTCAAAATATACATCTTCAGTTAGAGTGGTTACAAACGCCTCGTCTGCCCCTGTAGTTTCATCAAATAGCGTTTTTTCCATCATGTGCAGTCAGTTTAGATTGGCCCAAACTGCCCCATGTACACAAGTTCTCATGTAGTTAATCCAACCACTTCTCTAGCCAAGTGCACATATGATGAGATAAATCATATGTGTCCCTCTGGTTCAGACAAATTGTTCTACTTGGTTTCCTTAGTAACCTATGTGCTTAATTTAAATGATCTGCTTATAAACAAAACACTTTACATTGTTGCTTCTCATTTATCCACTCTCTCACACACACACACACACACACACACACACACACACACACACACACACACACACACATGGTGATGGCTGTGGCTGCCATGCAAGGTGGTCACTGGGAACAACTGTACAGTGTCTTTCCCATAAATACTTCAACACGTAGCCCTGTGGTTCTTGAACAACTGGCTCACCAACTGAGCTACAGCTGCTAACTTGTCCAACTGTCCAAGTGACCCTTTCCGCAGACCTGAATCACAGTTGTGGGCCCAACTGCCCCTCAGTTTACTCCACAACTGGTTCAACAGCACCTATGGCCAGGAGCACCTTGCTGCACACAACAATAGCTAGGTTTTAGACAGAAGTTGGTAGTTTTGGCAGGAAAGACAAACAGTGAGGGTTAGGTAAAGATAGTTAAGTGCTTAGGGAAAGCTGTTTGCCAAATACATAATGCTCAGAAACATTCTAGAAAGACAAACTCCCAGTTTAGCCTTGAGATAAAACCTGAACATGCAAATTAAAAGAACAAATCAACTATCTAATGACATCACACCACCGTTATATCAATGCATTTAAGGACAAACTCCATCCAGTAATAATCAGTTTGGACTGTATTTACAGACTTGTAAATCAAACGATCAATCTTTTTAGGGATGGACATGGTAACCCAGGGTCTTTTATGCCAAGAGACGGTGAGATGACGAGGACGGGGTAAAATGGGTAAAAAGGGAAAGAAAAAAATAAATAAATAAATAAATCAAAGAGTGCTCCCGCTGCAGTTTCCCTCTGTGCAGCATGAATGCTGTCTGAATTCAGATTACGGTTAGTGCTCGGGTAAAAATTCAGCCTGTGCAGCTTCAGAAAAGAAATAAAAAAAACTGGGGGTCTTAGTGAGGTCATCAGTTTTTCCTCAAATTGAGCAGCATGAGATGTCGGGCAAACGCAGTCGGAGGTAAAACAAAAATTGAATATTGTGGAAGAATTTTCCTTAGAGAGGCTTGGTGACTCAGCAACAAAGTCCCGGTGTCACTGGGGACGTTGAGACACTATTATTGCTTTCATCTTCTGCAAGTGTTCATTTTCAGCTGCTGCCATCCAGCTGTGCAGCATGGGCAGAGATTTAAACCACTTCTCCCCCAGATACCATGTAATTATTAGAGACAGATGAGGAGAAAATTATACAGTAAATTCTGTCGATGATTACTGAACCGCAGGAATGAAATTTTTGACCGGTCAGAACTACATTCGCCTGTGCTGTTGCTAATCAAGTTGGATATGTCTGCTTGTTCCCGTTTCAGAAAGCCTGCTATCTTTCTACACCATGTCTAATGAAGCAGAGAAATATCTCTGGAAAGGCAACACAGGCTTCTAAATCATGTTCCTATGGCGTAATTAGTCAAAGGGTAATTGTTTCCCAGACCTCAAATGTGGCCATCAGAATTACCCTCAAATTGTTTTAATGAGATACATGTCGTGTTCAGCCCTAAGCAACAGGAATGTATGCGAGAAAGAGGAGAAATTGATGAGAAGAGGGATGGAACAAAGATTGAATTAGAGCTAAAAAGTATAAAATACGTAGATACATTATGTCAATCCACTCATGTTGATGTCTAGCAGGAAATAGCTTGTAAGGAATGTCCAAGACCAGCAGGACTGGAAACATTAGGTGTGGAATGATTAGCAATGTCCTGGTTGTCCATACAGGAATCTGCTACATTGATTTGTTCTATATACATATGGAACATGGGTTTGTCCTCAGTTAGCTGAGATTTCCTAATCTGATTCAGGGGTCTAAGGACAGAAGACACAATTGCCTTCATGACAATTTCTGATACACAAATACAAATTTACATGGCTTGAACTAAAAATGAACAAGGAGCAGACACTGCCGTACAGGGGACCGAATGATGTGTCCAGACAAGTTCATTTCCCCCCCAGTGGAGGAATATCTGCCATGTCTCTGTCCAGACTTCACAGGAATGAATACCAACAGCTGGCAGTCCTGAGGACAGCCGCTGCAACAGTTGGACATGTCCTGTATGAAAATGAAGACTTGAGTCAAACATGTACTGAAAAGACGTCCGTTTCAGCCACAGATCACATAAAGCGAAGCCAAAATGGATACTTTTCTTCACGCCTGTGCTTCCCCTTCAGGTTTAGCTGCCAGAGCACAAACCTGAGTGAATACCACCTCTGCCCAGATTTGCATTTGAATGGCGGAGCCCTTATATGGTCAGAGAGGGGAACCGGAACTGCAGGAGCTTCCTATCTCCTCCCCCCCACACACACCTATGTCCATATTTAGTATAAGGAAGAAAGACGTTGTCGGCCGTTCTGACATCACCGACGAGCCATTTTTGGGCTGCACATCGAGCATCGTACTTCGTCTCTCCTCCTCCTCCTTTGGTCGAGGCGTTTCATCTATTTTTAGAAGTGTGTGCAGAGTCGGCGTGTTCTCCCAGGGCTGCCTGAGCTCCCACATCAATGCGGGGGTGTTCACAGACACACAGAGAGCAGTAGTGAAAGAGAAGAGGATGAGTGGGATGACACGCCACTATGCCGTCGCAGAGGATCTGGAGAAGTGGTCATGTCGCAGAGCAGTTGTTCAAACTGACAGAGTCATGTAAATCAAGAATAAATCAATGAAACACAGTCCGACTTCCTTTCCTCTTCCTGTGCCAAGCTCTCAGTGCTACGTGGCATCAGCTGTGCTACAGTAAGTGACAACAACGTGCTCCAAAAACGTGTCCCCAAGAGTAGATGGGATTCAGCTTATTCTGGGCTAAAAAAGTGGATTTTTATATTAATTACTCAGTTTGAGCTGCCATGTGAGCTTGTACAGTACACAGTATCTGTGTCCCCATCATTAAACCGTCCCTCTGTCTCTGCTGCTGCTGCTAAAGTTACACACCGAACTGCCAAAGTGTTCACTGCACAGCCATGAACATGTGGGTTTTCATGGGTGTTCTCTGCAGTTCACATCATTCGGAGGACTGCAGGTAAAACATCAAATTCAGGTAAACCCACAGAAAACATGTAAACCAGGAAACAAACTAATTTATGTTAAGATGAAGAATTTAAAAGCCTTCGTTTTGCCTTTTTGACAAAAAAAATGTAATGACAGTGAGTGTAATATTTCTATATACACAGTATTTGTAGCAGTCTCTAATCTCGCTTTGTTTTCTATGGACTTCCCACCCTTTTTATTCCTAAGATGCAAGGATATGCACTCAGTTACACATCATAAGTCAATCACTTAATTATTAGAGACAGATGAGGAGAAAATTATACAGTAAATTCTGTCGATGATTACTGAACCGCAGGAATGAAATTTTTGACCGGTCAGAACTACATTCGCCTGTGCTGTTGCTAATCAAGTTGGATATGTCTGCTTGTTCCCGTTTCAGAAAGCCTGCTATCTTTCTACACCATGTCTAATGAAGCAGAGAAATATCTCTGGAAAGGCAACACAGGCTTCTAAATCATGTTCCTATGGCGTAATTAGTCAAAGGGTAATTGTTTCCCAGACCTCAAATGTGGCCATCAGAATTACCCTCAAATTGTTTTAATGAGATACATGTCGTGTTCAGCCCTAAGCAACAGGAATGTATGCGAAAGAGGAGAAATTGATGAGAAGAGGGATGGAACAAAGATTGAATTAGAGCTAAAAAGTATAAAATACGTAGATACATTATGTCAATCCACTCATGTTGATGTCTAGCAGGAAATAGCTTGTAAGGAATGTCCAAGACCAGCAGGACTGGAAACATTAGGTGTGGAATGATTAGCAATGTCCTGGTTGTCCATACAGGAATCTGCTACATTGATTTGTTCTATATACATATGGAACATGGATTTGTCCTCAGTTAGCTGAGATTTCCTAATCTGATTCAGGGGTCTAAGGACAGAAAACACAATTGCCTTCATGACAATTTCTGATACACAAATACAAATTTACATGGCTTGAACTAAAAATGAACAAGGAGCAGACACTGCCGTACAGGGGACCGAATGATGTGTCCAGACAAGTTCATTTCCCCCCCAGTGGAGGAATATCTGCCATGTCTCTGTCCAGACTTCACAGGAATGAATACCAACAGCTGGCAGTCCTGAGGACAGCCGCTGCAACAGTTGGACATGTCCTGTATGAAAATGAAGACTTGAGTCAAACATGTACTGAAAAGACGTCCGTTTCAGCCACAGATCACATAAAGCGAAGCCAAAATGGATACTTTTCTTCACGCCTGTGCTTCCCCTTCAGGTTTAGCTGCCAGAGCACAAACCTGAGTGAATACCACCTCTGCCCAGATTTGCATTTGAATGGCGGAGCCCTTATATGGTCAGAGAGGGGAACCGGAACTGCAGGAGCTTCCTATCTCCTCCCCCACACACCTATGTCCATATTTAGTATAAGGAAGAAAGACGTTGTCGGCCGTTCTGACATCACCGACGAGCCATTTTTGGGCTGCACATCGAGCATCGTACTTCGTCTCTCCTCCTCCTCCTTTGGTCGAGGCGTTTCATCTATTTTTAGAAGTGTGTGCAGAGTCGGCGTGTTCTCCCAGGGCTGCCTGAGCTCCCACATCAATGCGGGGGTGTTCACAGACACACAGAGAGCAGTAGTGAAAGAGAAGAGGATGAGTGGGATGACACGCCACTATGCCGTCGCAGAGGATCTGGAGAAGTGGTCATGTCGCAGAGCAGTTGTTCAAACTGACAGAGTCATGTAAATCAAGAATAAATCAATGAAACACAGTCCGACTTCCTTTCCTCTTCCTGTGCCAAGCTCTCAGTGCTACGTGGCATCAGCTGTGCTACAGTAAGTGACAACAACGTGCTCCAAAAACGTGTCCCCAAGAGTAGATGGGATTCAGCTTATTCTGGGCTAAAAAAGTGGATTTTTATATTAATTACTCAGTTTGAGCTGCCATGTGAGCTTGTACAGTACACAGTATCTGTGTCCCCATCATTAAACCGTCCCTCTGTCTCTGCTGCTGCTGCTGCTAAAGTTACACACCGAACTGCCAAAGTGTTCACTGCACAGCCATGAACATGTGGGTTTTCATGGGTGTTCTCTGCAGTTCACATCATTCGGAGGACTGCAGGTAAAACATCAAATTCAGGTAAACCCACAGAAAACATGTAAACCAGGAAACAAACTAATTTATGTTAAGATGAAGAATTTAAAAGCCTTCGTTTTGCCTTTTTGACAAAAAAAATGTAATGACAGTGAGTGTAATATTTCTATATACACAGTATTTGTAGCAGTCTCTAATCTCGCTTTGTTTTCTATGGACTTGCCACCCTTTTTATTCCTAAGATGCAAGGATATGCACTCAGTTACACATCATAAGTCAATCACTGAATCAGGAGATTCCAACCGACTCGAACATGGTCCAAAATCTATCACGACCTATGTAAAATTCATAGTTCCACCACAGTGTCAGCTAGTCTATAAACATAAAGTCTATGATATATTAAAGCAACAGCTTCAGTATCATTTGGATGGAACACTGACTTGTAATAAGCAGAACGGTATCTCTGGCATTGCTACTTGGTGCCCGGATCATCTGTTACTGCACTTGAAACTTTGAATTTGCTTATCAAAACTGCATTAACACTTTACGATAGCTCAGAACCACCAGGTTGCTATAAGAAGACTTGATATTATCTGTGATGTTGTGGGAGCTTCACTAGTCTAGTGCCTCCTCGACCTACATGATGTTCTGCACTGTCTCCATCACCCTCAGAGTCTCAAACCAATCTCTCAGTCTCCTCCTCGTTTCCCCCCTTCCAATCACGTGGTGACGCCATTAGATGCTCTTCATCGTAATTCAATTACCAATTAATTACATTGTTTCAACAAGTCCAGTCATGGATGTTCAAGCAGTTTAAAGTCAGACCCGGTTAATTCTCCTCCGCCTCCCTGAATAAAACCCAGTTAAATGAACTATCACAAGTAGTGATGATGCCTCACAAACACACACACACACCCTTTTGTGTGGCTCAGTCATCACGGACATGTGCAGCCACATGGATTTTGGATATGTAAAAGCTCCTAAATCTAAATTATGATTTAACAATTTTCCCTCGTAAGGTCATTTGGATTTTCTCGTTTCATTTGCTGATACTCAACACAACTAAGACAGAAGTATGCTGAAGCCCTGTCTAAGCATTTTCCCCCTTTCAGTCTGTCCTTTCACTGGAGGCGAGGGAGGTTCTGCTGAGTAAAGTGCTGTTGAGTCATGGCTACAGGAAAAAAAATGAACAAATTTGAAAAGGAGCACAAACCAGGTAACCCCAACACCCCACGAACAGTAAACTACAGAAGCCAAATTACATGAAAGGTGGAACCAAGCGGATGGAAATGGGGATGTATAGATAAGGTATCCTGTTAAGAGACCGTGCAGCAACTCAAACTGCATTTTTTTTAAATGTGCCCTTAAATGCAGAGTTAATGTCTTTTGACATTAACTCAACATTATTAATGAAGAATGAGGGCAAAGATGTAACAGAATAATTTTTTAATGTTGACTTTTCCAACACACATAATGGTCTTGCAAATTCACTTTTCTTATATATTTGAATACCAAATTGATTATTTAGGATGAGCCACAGGCTTGTGCATTTATTAAAGCTGCAGAATTACAGCAGAGAGCAGGAGAAACTGTGTAACCCAAAGTGGCTGGAATGAAATTGCTGTGCGATGCAATGAGCTTTTCACAATTCACAATCAGAAGGCACACAAGCTCCAGTAGGAGGCACCAAAAAAGGTCTCCCAATGAATAATGAATGTGGCTTTAGGTCCTCCTCAGTCTGCTCCAAGGTCCCTGTTTTATCCCCCTCAAACTCACTCTTACCTCTGCTCTGCTGTTTCAGCCCACACCTACTCACACACCAGGAGAAAGGAACTAACGCACTCCTCACACTCATGGACATGTGACTGGGTCAAAAACGATAACGCAACTGTTGCGGAGACCCATCTTAGTTCACACACACACACGTGTTCCTACCTGTGCATCTGCTACAAATGGACTCTAGTCACGCACATTGCACTAGGAGCAGAACCTAATCCAACCAAAAACCAGGTAAAACACTGAGGGAGCTGTTAAACCATGTCTCATGTCCAGCTGGAAGCTGTATTGTAAATTAAGTGAAGGCATAAGAATAGAAAGCAAATCCACATTGCCATGTGTGCAGCTGTGAATTTCAAAATCCAGACACATTTGTAAATGTATTATTCCCTCACAGCAGAGCAATATGAAAACAACTGGAGAGCCTTCATCTTTCTGAATGTGAACAACAAGAGATTAACCAAACGGGCCTGCTGGGACCAACATTCAGAATTAATTCGTCCTAAATCAGAACACCTTTATAAAGTGGGGATGATTATAAAGTAATGAAGTGTGGTAAAAGGCAGACTAATCTTCTGTTTAAGATTCAAACAAACAGTCTTGAAGCCCTTAATTATTGAGGGAAAAAAAAAAGGCAGTGTGAGTGTGTGTTCAGTTTTGTGATTGTCATCAGCTGCCTTTGCTCCACACCACAAGCCATACCCCTCCACCCCACCAGGGGCACTACAGCCACTACGAGGACTCACCAAGATCCTTAGAGCCTTGACTTTCGCTGGCCATCTCGCCCATCCGCACCAGAGCGTCGAAGTAGCCCTTTGCAGCATATGTGACACCTGGAAACATGGAAGCATTGGGCATCAGATCAAGGGTGCGGAGTTGAAATTGATGTCTTCTTCAGCTCTGCAACCCTCCCCTACAGCCCCTCCCCCCAAGAGAGGTCAAGTTGGGCATGGGAAATAAAGAGCAAGGCGGAAATGGAGACCAGGCAGGAAAAGATAAAGCTCTATGGAAGCAACTACAGCAGACAGAGAGTAAGCTATAGAAAATACAAGCGCCCTAAAAATGAAAGAGGTGAACCTCTGTAAAAATCACAGAAAAACTATATTCAGACTTGCTCTTATTGCTATCTAGCCATGCAAACAGTTCAATTCTACCTCCAGAACGTCTGCCACCACAAGGACTGGATTTTGGTAGCTGGAACCATTTTGCGTCCAGTTTTTGGTTGGCAAAAATATTATTACAAAGAGCCCTGCACATTTAGGCAACAGGCTTTCAGTAACAACAGTGGTGCGGAACATCGATGGCCCCTGCAAAAACAGCTAAATCCACAAGTAATGTCCAATAGGACCACTGTCTAGTCTAGTTCTAGAAGCGCAGACATCGAGTGCAAAAACAGTTCCGCACTAAAGGCTTTGGTGCAGGGGACATGATATGATAAAGATTTTATAACTGAGTTTAAAGGCTTATCGGACATGTAGACACTGACTGAGGTTTATATGCTGTAGCTATGACAGGATTGTACGTTTAAGGACTTAAGCTACTGTATGAGTCATGATAAATTTAGATTTGAACAGAAAAAAGAAATCCTGCATTTACACTTGTCACTGAATATTGTCCAAACTAATGTTCACTGTCATTTCACAGGAGATGTCACTCGTGTGTAGTTGACCGGCCACAATTTCACCGAGTGGAGCAGTTTGTGATGTGCTTTTAATGGTCTATGGTCAACAATGGAAGTCCGTGGCACAGATGAACAAGCTAATCCAGGCTGCAGACTGATAGACACTAAACTTAAACAGAGAGGACTCAATGCTTTAGTATCTGATTGCTGATTGCATACAGTGTTCTCAGGATAGTCGTTTGTGTCGGTGATCGACGCTCTGAGCATTTAGAGTAGAAACCCTGACGATTTGATTTTTAACGCCTGAAGCAATGACGTAGTAAATAAAGTAAAAAGTTTCATTGGGATGTGGACAGGGATGCTACAACAAGACACAGGACCTTTCCACAGGAGACCAGGGTTTGACAACGTGCGCTTTGATGAGGAGCGTAACACAACATTTGTTTGTAGAGTTTTGTTTTTAGGTAATTTATCTGACGTTTCTGTGCTAACCCTAATCCATGTCGTCTCTTAACGTAACCTTGCCCTGTATTTTCTTCCCTAACAGTTTGTTTGTATGTAAAATCTTTACAGTGGCGTCAAATGGTGATGCTCCTGGAGCATTCAATATCACCCAAAGGGTACCTGTGGCATTAATAGGATACTCGAAAGGCCTTCAAAACGTGGCACAATTTGACCACTTAGAAAGCGCCAGGTTCCGACAGTGTGGAATGGGAACACGTTGGATTAGGAGTATGACGGCTATGACTGTTTACTATGGCCACTAGAGGTGGCACATTCCCCAGAAGGCAGTGGGTAGTAACAACCTATTGAACCACAACTATGCACATTGGAACTGATTCAAATGAAGAAGGGGTCTAAATGCAAAGATGTCTGAACATACCTTATAGTAATGTCCATGGAGAGTAATAATGGAGAAAGTTAAAAGATATGATACAATTTTATGTTGAGCAAGTGTAGGGAGTGATAAAATTAGATGCGGTCAAAGATTATTGTTGAAGTTATGTTATTTAAAGCATTTACATTGCCAAATACCAATAGGAGTATGCACAAGCAAAATGTCTAAAATCCAGTACCATGGTAGCAGGTCTCTATTTGAAGGCATTAAAGAAAAAGAAAAAAGAAAACACACATAATGGTCTTGCAAATTCACTTTTCTTATATATTTGAATACCAAATTGATTATTTAGGATGAGCCACAGGCTTGTGCATTTATTAAAGCTGCAGAATTACAGCAGAGAGCAGGAGAAACTGTGTAACCCAAAGTGGCTGGAATGAAATTGCTGTGCGATGCAATGAGCTTTTCACAATTCACAATCAGAAGGCACACAAGCTCCAGTAGGAGGCACCAAAAAAGGTCTCCCAATGAATAATGAATGTGGCTTTAGGTCCTCCTCAGTCTGCTCCAAGGTCCCCGTTTTATCCCCCTCAAACTCACTCTTACCTCTGCTCTGCTGTTTCAGCCCACACCTACTCACACACCAGGAGAAAGGAACTAACGCACTCCTCACACTCATGGACATGTGACTGGGTCAAAAACGATAACGCAACTGTTGCGGAGACCCATCTTAGTTCACACACACACACACGTGTTCCTACCTGTGCATCTGCTACAAATGGACTCTAGTCACGCACATTGCACTAGGAGCAGAACCTAATCCAACCAAAAACCAGGTAAAACACTGAGGGAGCTGTTAAACCATGTCTCATGTCCAGCTGGAAGCTGTATTGTAAATTAAGTGAAGGCATAAGAATAGAAAGCAAATCCACATTGCCATGTGTGCAGCTGTGAATTTCAAAATCCAGACAAATTTGTAAATGTATTATTCCCTCACAGCAGAGCAATATGAAAACAACTGGAGAGCCTTCATCTTTCTGAATGTGAACAACAAGAGATTAACCAAACGGGCCTGCTGGGACCAACATTCAGAAAACACCTTTATAAAGTGGGGATGATTATAAAGTAATGAAGTGTGGTAAAAGGCAGACTAATCTTCTGTTTAAGATTCAAACAAACAGTCTTGAAGCCCTTAATTATTGAGGGAAAAAAAAAAGGCAGTGTGAATGTGTGTTCAGTTTTGTGATTGTCATCAGCTGCCTTTGCTCCACACCACAAGCCATACCCCTCCACCCCACCAGGGGCACTACAGCCACTACGAGGACTCACCAAGATCCTTAGAGCCTTGACTTTCGCTGGCCATCTCGCCCATCCGCACCAGAGCGTCAAGCAGCCCTTTGCAGCATATGTGACACCTGGAAACATGGAAGCATTCAGCATCAGATCAGGGTGCGGAGTTGAAATTGATGTCTTCTTCAGCTCTGCAACCTCCCCACAGCCCCTCCCCAAGAGAGGTCAAGTTGGGCATGGGAAATAAAGAGCAAGGCGGAAATGGAGACCAGGCAGGAAAAGATAAAGCTCTATGGAAGCAACTACAGCAGACAGAGAGTAAGCTATAGAAAATACAAGCGCCCTAAAAATGAAAGAGGTGAACCTCTGTAAAAATCACAGAAAAACTATATTCAGACTTGCTCTTATTGCTATCTAGCCATGCAAACAGTTCAATTCTACCTCCAGAACGTCTGCCACCACAAGGACTGGATTTTGGTAGCTGGAACCATTTTGCGTCCAGTTTTTGGTTGGCAAAAATATTATTACAAAGAGCCCTGCACATTTAGGCAACAGGCTTTCAGTAACAACAGTGGTGCGGAACATCGATGGCCCTGCAAAAACAGCTAAATCCACAAGTAATGTCCAATAGGACCACTGTCTAGTCTAGTTCTAGAAGCGCAGACATCGAGTGCAAAAACAGTTCCGCACTAAAGGCTTTGGTGCAGGGGACATGATATGATAAAGATTTTATAACTGAGTTTAAAGGCTTATCGGACATGTAGACACTGACTGAGGTTTATATGCTGTAGCTATGACAGGATTGTACGTTTAAGGACTTAAGCTACTGTATGAGTCATGATAAATTTAGATTTGAACAGAAAAAAGAAATCCTGCATTTACACTTGTCACTGAATATTGTCCAAACTAATGTTCACTGTCATTTCACAGGAGATGTCACTCGTGTGTAGTTGACCGGCCACAATTTCACCGAGTGGAGCAGTTTGTGATGTGCTTTTAATGGTCTATGGTCAACAATGGAAGTCCGTGGCACAGATGAACAAGCTAATCCAGGCTGCAGACTGATAGACACTAAACTTAAACAGAGAGGACTCAATGCTTTAGTATCTGATTGCTGATTGCATACAGTGTTCTCAGGATAGTCGTTTGTGTCGGTGATCGACGCTCTGAGCATTTAGAGTAGAAACCCTGACGATTTGATTTTTAACGCCTGAAGCAATGACGTAGTAAATAAAGTAAAAAGTTTCATTGGGATGTGGACAGGGATGCTACAACAAGACACAGGACCTTTCCACAGGAGACCAGGGTTTGACAACGCGCGCTTTGATGAGGAGCGTAACACAACATTTGTTTGTAGAGTTTTGTTTTTAGGTAATTTATCTGAGCGTTTCTGTGCTAACCCTAATCCATGTCGCTCTTAACGTAACCTTGCCCTGTATTTTCTTCCCAACAGTTTGTTTGTATGTAAAATCTTTACAGTGGCGTCAAATGGTGATGCTCCTGGAGCATTCAATATCACCCAAAGGGTACCTGTGGCATTAATAGGATACTCGAAAGGCCTTCAAACGTGGCACAATTTGACCACTTAGAAAGCGCCAGGTTCCGACAGTGTGGAATGGGAACACGTTGGATTAGGAGTATGACGGCTATGACTGTTTACTATGGCCACTAGAGGTGGCACATTCCCCAGAAGGCAGTGGGTAGTAACAACCTATTGAACCACAACTATGCACATTGGAACTGATTCAAATGAAGAAGGGGTCTAAATGCAAAGATGTCTGAACATACCTTATAGTAATGTCCATGGAGAGTAATAATGGAGAAAGTTAAAAGATATGATACAATTTTATGTCGAGCAAGTGTAGGGAGTGATAAAATTAGATGCGGTCAAAGATTATTGTTGAAGTTATGTTATTTAAAGCATTTACATTGCCAAATACCAATAGGAGTATGCACAAGCAAAATGTCTAAAATCCAGTACCATGGTAGCAGGTCTCTATTTGAAGGCATTAAAGAAAAAGAAAAAAAAAAAAAAGTTTCCACAGCAATTATGCCAAAGCTCTCTGCAATTCAGCCGACATTCTCTGCAGTGCCTTGTCACGACAGCCAGGGACACCAGCTGAGACCTAACAATGATTTAGGCCTTCAGAATGTGGACAAGATGGCCTCAAGCAGCGGCAACTACGAATCAAAGCAGGTCAGGGGTGAACTACACAGGGACTGACAGCCACAATGACAGAGGACGCACGTCCAGTCGGGTGATGCATATGGATGAGGGCTAAGTTTATTTGAGGAGTCAAGTTGATGGGTGCTTTGAACTGTCAGAGAACACTCGTGCAGTATACACCCAGGAGATGGAAAATGACAATGTGGTTATACCTCCACATGAAAAACAATCTATTCTGAGTTCACATCTAGTTGTTTTCGTGACACAGCTGTGTGAAGTCCGCAGAGTAGCTGAGCTAAGCCCACTGATTTTCAAGTTATTGTTCAGATAATGAAGACTGTCTAGTTGCTCGGTGTGTAAACATACAATCTCATCTCTTCAGTTTGAGAGGCTTCCAGAATAACTTGGCCTGCTTTCACATCTTTATCAAATCAGCGAACTGAGGTAAAAGCCGGTAAATCTTCACAACGCAGTGCAACCATCCTTGGTAAGGTACACCAGAAGGAAAAGCTGCAACCCTTTTGCCTTTTCTTAATCCTGGCTTGAGTTAAGCCTAGGTGGGACACTGGAGCGTGAGGGAGCAAGGCTGAGACGGCTGGGCGAGCACAGCTAATTTAATCGATGTCCGGAAAAATCCCAGCCGGGGAGTTAGAGCGGGAGCCAGGTGAGAAAGCATTAGCTTGAGGAGACGCTTTGCTTGTCGGTCAGCTGAAAAGTGACAGGAAGGTAGGAGGGTGGGAGGAGAAAAAGCAGGAGGGTCTGCCTGTAAAGAGGATTAGAACAGTGATATAAAGCAGATACAGTGCAGAGTGTCAGTGCAACTGAGACAAAAGCAGGAAAGAAGTGCACGCAAATTCTCCCACAGCAAGCCTCTCAACATCAGTTGGAACTGGGTCACGAAGTTAGTTTTTCAAATGTCTGTTCATTGCATAACTGTAGTGTGGACCTGGTGATCAAAGGGAAAACACCACTGATTCATCACAAATCATTTGTAGTATCCATCAAGGAAAATGCCCTGGATCACGTTTCTACAATGTGAGAATTTGTCCTCCTCAGTTTTAGACAAACACTCTGCTCTATGGGAAACAGTCCACTGCCGTCTACTAGCTGGTGAAATAGTTGGACGGTTACCAGATAATGCAAACCACATTTCCAGAAAAGGTGGGATTTACATATTTGGAATCTGTTTTTGATTGAGATAGTTGTAAGACAGCATATCAAATGTTGAATCAGCAAAATCTGATTGTTTGGGGAAAAAAAAAAAAATGTTGTGTAATACATAGAGCAGTACACATCAGTGAAGGTTCCTTTAATCAGTCCCTACAGTTAGTCACAGACGACTGAAAAAGCTTTTCATGACATAAATAAAATTATTTCAATAATAATAAAAATGCATGTTGCAGTGTTAGGTTTTAAATTTCGGTCACATTGATTGTGGCTGTTGCAACATTGTAGCGTTCTGCGTTAATTAGTCCGTCCAGAAAGTCACAGACAGCGACAAGTGCTGCCATGTGTACAGGTGTGTTTTTACATGGAACGTGTTGCTCATTAACCACATTCTGCAAGTATTTCAACAACATGGCTCCACAGTAAAAGAGCTCAGGTGTTAAGTTAACACTGCCCGCAGTCTGGACCTCTCACATCAGACAAGAATAGGAAATAAATACAAATTCTACATTTCAGATGTGTATACTCTACAATTAAAAACAGATTCCATTATTTTAAAACTATTGTGTTGAGTTTTTATTTCTTCCAACATTTTCTGGAGATTGTTTGTACATCTTTCTGAAGTAAAATTCTTCAATAGTAACAAATTTTACAGTATGCTCTCACACACACACACACACACGTAACCCAGTTTTAACCTGACATTCAAACTACCAAATAAGTGCTTACTGGGTTCTCACACATGTATCCTCTGAAGTGAGATGATGTCAGTTTCCTGCAAACAGTTCCTGTCTGCTATACAACAAACTAAGCCACAACAGACATTTTAATCAAGGCAAAACATTTGCCAAGCACCACAAATCAGACTCGCCACCATCCAGCCAAAGCCCAAATACTTTCAGACTCAAACAAAAATCAGACCAAATCAGCTCCTCGGTCCACAGGGAGGCAAACCTGCCGCCTTAGTTCCACTTCAAAACCAGAGGCGGCACTGGCATTTATCCAGTGACAATGGAAGCACACTGGGTGCCCATCCCTGTTCTACCCTAAACCCAGCCTCTGTGCCGCAGCCTGGCATTGATGAAGTGTAATCCGCAATCAGGGAGTCGCGGGGCTATTTATAGCCTTATCTATTAGGCAGGACTGAGGCGTCCTTTATTGGTCTGGTGGGCCGCACAGTCTTCCCTACATTTCTGCTCCTAGCATACGAAGGAGAGCCCTTCTCAGCACTGTGCACACAGCATAACAAGCATGGCTGCTGCACCGCTGAAAGTATGATCCTAGAAATGTTCTTCCTGCAGAGGGACATGCAAGAGAGAGGAAAAGAAGATTCCGCATCAGTAAATAAGCTTGAATTGCTGGAAGGCCTGACTCAGTGCTTTCTGGCCTAATGTGGATGCATGAAATAGCGAAATCAACACTGAAGGAGGTCACTGTCAAAGTCCAAAAAGCAGTGATAAGCTTCAGTTTTAAGTCAGAAATTTTATTTTAAAGTTTCGGAATACTTTCTCTTAGCCTCTCTTTTACCTCGTCTTGTTTTATTTTTACCCCGGCTTGTCCTGGATACCAGCTCCATCCGTTCTCTTTTCCTCAGCCCCACTGGGAGCCCTGGTATTCTTGCGACTCTGCCTGTTCCACTTCCCATTGGCTTATGCTCCACTTAGTTTCCCCAAGACATTTCCAGTGCTTTGTCTTTAACCTTGAGCAACTGCTGCATCTACACCTCAATCTCTGCTCTCTCTCTCTCTCTCTCTCTCTCTCTCTCTCTCTCACACACACAGACCATGCAAACCCTGTGAAGCCACAAAAAGCAAAAGGACAGTAAAGGTAGACATTTAAGATTGATGAACTGGCGCTTAAAAAGGCAGACACGAGAACATGGACATCACATCACAGAGGACCAGAGGACATCAACCCCATAGTAAAATCTGACAAGCAAATCTCCAGTACATTTTTTGGACTGTCTCTGCAGGAGATGTCCCTGTTGTGACAGCACTTGCTTTTCAAGTATGAGGATTCTGGAAAGGCTTGATGTAGATGTCAAAAACTAGAAAACGCTTGATTTCAATGTTTCTCCTCAAGAGGAAATAAGAGCAGCTCCTAGTATCAGGTCATTTGGCCCTCTGTCTGGACTACTGGACAGACAAGAGAAATGAAAAAAAAAGGACAAAGACGGAACAAAAACCCACAAATTGTTTGTTGTACTCACTGTTGAGTGCCTTCTCGTAGCTTTTTGCCATGGCTATGAAGTTCCGTAAGCAGGGGTTGAACTGCTCCATGATGGACTGGAAAAAGAAGAGACAACAAAAAACAGCAGGTTTGATTAAAAGATACAAAGAGTGACATGAGCTACAAAGGCAGCGCACCACACTCTACTAGGACAAAGTCGGGCACAGTCGTCCACACTGAGCCAGATGAGCCAAGCATGAGGGAGAGGGGTGCAGTGTGAATTCATTTCAAGCTCACAGCGAGGACAGGAGGGATGGAGCAGAGCCGGACAACAATGGCAACGAAAGACAGAGCAAGTGTTTGTTGGGGTGGGTTTTTTTTTTTTTTTTTCGGAGGGGGGGGGCATTACCTCTCACCTTCCCTGCTGTCTCTATCTAAATAAAACCTTGGTTTTGGCCGCAGACTCCCTCAGCCCAGCGGCAGACCTGGATTCATCACTGCTTTCCTTCATCTCCCTCACACTCCCTGAAACCAGGCACACTGCTCGTGCTAATTGCTTCTTTTTTTTTTTAAACTCTGGGTCGGTTCACCAATGTTATAACTAGTTAGACAAATTTGTCAAATTCTATAAATTAAAAAGCAAAAATATCTGCAAGTCTATATACATCCACACCTACTGTTAGAGACTTGACACCACTTACAGGCAATTGAAGTCAGTTGCAGTAAACAGAAAAATGTAGAGTTTGCAGATTAAGGTGGATAAATAAATGGTGTAAAAGTTACATTTAATCTTTTTTTAAACCATGTGTTGTACCACATAATTTCAAAAAGAAAGGAATCTTTGTGACTGGAGTGCTGCCTAGCTGAATGGTTAAGGTGCAGGCCAGGTAACTGCAGCCTCCCTATGAATTTTCTCCACTGTATTCACCACATGAGCTCTAACTTTGTGGGGCTTTCCTGCTCTCACAATTCATTTATTGGTGATCAAAGCAATAAATGAGCTCCAATCCAGCTGATTTATTAGAGATGGAATAGAAGAGATGCTTCCAGAAACTGGTTAAATGTCATTGTGACTTCAACTTGGTACCAAATTGGCCACATCCAGTGCAGAACTCGTGTTAGTTAGCACACAAGCAGTAGAGTGTGTCCATGTCCAGAATACACACCCAGCACAGGCCTGAGCACTTGTAAACAACTGAGGGAAAAGACAAGACGACACATAATGAGTTTTACTGTCCATCTCTGCAGTGACTCAGCCTCAGCCACCCTTTCATTTCTGCTGCATCTCCAACAAAACCCAGTGATTTAAAAAACAAGCAGTTCTTCTCTCTCTCCTTTGACTTTTTTCCAACTTTGAAAAGGCAGGATTGTTAGATAAGCAGCAAAGGACGAGAGCAGAGAGAAGGTCAAGGGAGTGAGGGACGGGTGGAAGGAAGAGGAGGATCCAAGATACCGCAAATATGAGGTATTTAACAATTCAATGACTAACAAGCAGCTTTTGAATAATCACAGTCACACAGCACTGGTGACGTTAGAGAAATTCTGCAGCACGGCCTGTTTATTCCAACTACAAAAAATAAATAAATTGAAAAAAGAGATTAGTGGATTTAGTCATGTGGATGAATTCAATCCAAATGAACTTTTTGTATTTTGAGTTGTCCTAACAGTGTTAATCCCAAAGGGAACGAAGAGCGTGAGAGTTCAAACTGCACGATGGCATCACAGCTTATTAGTGCCACAAAGCTCATACACAAGTACGGAGGCATCTTTTAAATAAAGTGACAGTAGCGGAGCTTGGAGCTTCTAATCAAACAGTTAGCAAGCTTACTGGCTCACAGGCTCGTTAGTGTACCTCTCTACTGAAAGACACAAGCCAAAGAACAATATGCCAGGGAGCAGTCCACGGCACACTACTTAGATAAACAGAAGCTCGGGGAGATAACCGACTAGATCTCAACTAGCACCTGGAACCACATACTCTGCGGAGAAAGTGATGAATTTTCCCCAGGCCACAGCCCCAGATGCAGAGGGAACAGACAGGTCCAGGAGCCCCCGGGCCTCCACAGAGACAAAAATGACAAATAAGAGACACGCGAGTCAAATTAAAAAAGAGAAACAAATTGTTTAAAAATCTGGAAAATGACCAAAATAGGACAAACAATGATTAAAATGGCAAAATGGCCATTAAAAGATGCAAAAGGATCCTGAGGACATGAAAATACCCAGATAATTAGCCTCATTTGAGGTTGTGTTGTGGACCTCAGGCTGAAGCGGGCTTTACTTCAGGTAAAGGAGCACAGAAGAAACACCACAAAGGAGGACACAGATAATGGAAGACAGAGCATGAGGCACACGGAGAGGAGGGTGGGCTATATCTGGGGATGACAGTTTTTCACGGATGCTCACTACAAGGGACGACACCCGCAGGCCGACACACAACAGTCACCTTGGTGCACAAACTTCAAAAAAAAAAAAAAAAAAAGAGGAATCAGGAAGTAGGACATGACAACAGAGGGGTGCAAGAAAATGGGTTAACTGCCCAGTGAAGGGAGAGAGTCGACTTCTCCAAGGTGGGAATCAGGTGAAAAAAAACAAAGAGCTTAGTTCAGGAAGTTTAGAGAAGTGGGACATGGACTGAAACGGAGCCATGATAAATTCATCACATGTGGAGAAGGATTGTGATCTCTGTCAGCCTGACGCTGATTTAAGTTCATTTCTAGATGGAAAACTGGTTGTTCTTCTGATCAAAAGCACCCTGCTGGGGATTCTGAGGGAAATTTTCTAACTGCTGTGCTGCCACAAAATGTGATGCCATAATTACCAAGTACACACACAAACCTTTTTATACCCAGCTTCTCCTCTCTCCTAGCTGTTCCGTCTCTGGGTGTATTTTATGTTACATAAGGTGTCGGCTGCTGAACAAACCGAGTCAGAGGAAGCGCTCTGGCAGAAAGAAAGGGACGATCAACAAAAGAATAAAAAATAGAATATGGAGAGCGGCCCGGTTTGCATGTCTGAATAAACTAAACCCATGCAGAGAGGAGCAGGGAACGTCGCTGTGACTGTGTGTGTGTGTGTGTGTGTGTTTTCATGCCAGTGAGTGACTGATGAGGTGTGTTATGTAATCAACTGTCAGACAGGTCCAGCTTCATGGATCACATTCTTCCACTGCTACTGACACATGTACACACACACACACACACACACACACACACACACACACACACGTTAGGTGAGGAAAATGAGTTTTTATAAAACATTTGCTTGAGTAGAAGCATTTAAGATTGAACAGAATAAGCCAGCCTCCCCAAAGCATCGGGACTCGTGTGTTAGCCCTGGTGAATAAAAGGTAATGGAGACACCCAGTAAAAACCAAAGACCAGGACTCAGCACTCACTTTTCTTCTTCTATTGTTTAAGGGTTGAGCATAGCCTCAACTTCCAATTACTGGTCTCAACCGTCTAAAAAGTGTAGTTCTTAGGTCTGGACTGTGGTCTGAGGCACCTTTCACACCTGCTACTTTGATGCAAACCAAGATCTGGACTGAACAGCCCGTACTCAGACTCACACCAAGCCAGAGCAGTGAATGTCCAGGACAGACTGCATATGAACACTGGACCAGGCTGCAGTCACCTGCACATGCCGATGTTGAACTAATTCATCCGCTCGTCTCTCGTCACAACATACCCATACGGTTTAGGGGATAGTTTAATAGGATCACTGACTTGGCCGGTCCTGGCTTAATCCACACTCAATCAGTTGAGCTTGTTCTGTCAGCAGGGACCGAGGCTGATTAGCATTCCACTGAATGAAAGGCCACATTTGACTGAATGCATGGGAAATGAGAGGGATTACCGAGAAAACGCTCCTTTGTCTCACGGTGCCCGTGTGCTTTGGTCATGTGCTTTAATTCACTCGCTAATCACCCTCGTCAATTAAACGCCAAAACTTGCTAACAATAGGCAGATTGTCTTATCACGTTGCAGCGCTCGGGAGGCACTTTCATGAACGTGTTTCACCGCAGACAAACACCAGTGAATGTTATCTGGACGCCAAACTCCAGCATAATAAAACCCTTCATATTATCTTTGTTTAAACAGTCAAGCGGATACAAACAATGAACGAGATACTGAGCGATTTCGGTTTACTGAGCGCACTCTGGAACTATCCACACACGATGATGCACAGTTTTTAAAATCGAACAACAGGAGCAAACAAATGCCAAAGCAGAGTCAATCACAGAGCACTTTATAATCTACCATGAGCGTCTTCACACAGGTCAACATCAGTCCCATTTAAACATCAATCCCATTTAAGGAAAAAAAAAAAAACAAACAAAAAAAAAACAAATCAGCCACTTCATCTAAGAAGTAAGAAATGAATAGTCTAAATTAACTTGATCCTCCAAAAACACTCAACACAATATCTGAAGACATAATTGTGATGTGGTTCACATTTTGCTAATTTTACAGTTGGGTGCATTCATAAATAAAGTAATGATTAATTTCAGCCTCACACCAGCCCAGTCGTCCTATTCGTGGATGGATGGATGAACAGGTTCACGGAATGGGCCTAACGGGCTCTGGCTGATGGGGCCCCAAACAAGTAAACAGACATTAAATTATGTAAAAAAAAAAAATATGGAAATAGTCAGAAGTACATGCCATCTTACACTGGCATGCTGGCCTGGCCACTTCATGAAATATTTATCCTCAGCTGGAAAACAAGCTTCTGAACAAGATGTTTGAGCTGTTCATGGGGCAGATATTCATTTTAGAAGCGTCCAAAGTGTGACAACTGGTGTATTTGTCTATGTGTTCAAGCAGAACTCTGGAAAAATATTCTGTTTTTGACACTTTAATGCTCCTGTGTGCTTAGCCGTGTGTGTGTGTGTGTGTGTGTGTGTGTGTGGTGCTGGCAGGCAGGACTGGCTGCCGTGGAGCTTCAGCTCCTGGAGGCCCAGCAGATGAGGATTTGGGCCTGCGATTGTTTTTGTTTTGGATTTTTGTCTGCAGAGTCATATTTATCTGTTTTATCGTTTGAGGGACAGCCACACCATCACACCTTCAGATCTTCAGACCTTAATAGCAATGGGTGTGTCCATCATATGGTTGTGTACCATGGGCAAACCACCCAGCCAGTGTTCTGTGATCTACCAACTTTATGGCTGACACCAAAGAAATGAATGAAATAATCATTTAAACTCACTTGTTACAGTGTTACAGTGTTACTGTGTTAAAATCAACACACTTGCTGCATCATCCACACAAAATAAAGGCGACAAATTGACAGAGGCCACATTATAGATCAAAGTGTTTTCTGCACTGTAAACACTGGTCAATGCATTACTCAAGCCCAGTTACCTCCACTTAATTATTTGTACCTTTTGTGTGTATGGGTCTCCTCTCCACCTGGCCGGTGCCCATCCCTCCCTCAGCACTGGGGTTGCCAGCCTCTCCTTGCTGGTTAATGTGTCTTGGCAGTGAGTGGCACAGCAGGTTGTAATGGTGCCACATGGCTGACTCGGCTTTACAATAATTTACGCCCCAACACGATACAGAACCTGCTGCTGTGTGTGTGGGCTCTGACTCACCTCCATGCGCTCGTCTCCCACCGCCAACTGACACCACACACAAAGCTAGGTCACAATGTTCTTACTGCTGCCTGTTGTCTAACCTTTGTTCTCTCGAGTGTGTGGCTGTGAGAGAAGAAATTAATGGATAATAGTTTACTCAAGTCCTACTATGACTTTCATTTATCAGACCAGACGGCTTTTATCACTACAAATGGTACTTTGATGGCTTCAAGTATGATTTAATATACAACCCTTTTCTCTCTCTCTCCCTCCATTTCTTCCCATCTACTTGCCTACTCCCTACCTGCACAAAATGTAATGTTTAATGTTCTAAAACACCTTACCAAAGTGTTTTTTCCCCCTTTGCTGTATTATTAATAGGTTGTGTAACCTCTGGCTCTGTTTCACCGCAGTCTTCTGAAATGGGACATGCCATTGCCGTCACATGTGCTGCCACATTGCTCTGATGGATATATTAACCTTGGTGCTGAGGGCTGGCTGTTACCTATTGGATCTGGCTCTGCTCACACTGGTGGCACTGACTGTGAAATACTGCTGCATTTCAGCCAGGCCTTCCATACAACCCTGTATCAGGCTACCAGCCAACAAAAAAAGCCCTCGTGGTCTCTTCATCACAAAGCCAACGATCCCAAGCAAAACATCCTCCCGATACTTAAAGCACTGTTGAAGACCAAACTCCTCTGCAACTTCCATTGCACCAAAAACTATTCAATTACACATTTTCCATCTGTCCTCTGTTGCATGTGCAAGGGAACTCCCAGGGTAAAAGGAACACAGTGGAGAGAATTTTAACAGTTCGCAGCTTCATTTTCTCAGAAACAAAGGTTTGTTTGCAGGCTTTGAAGTTAAGTTATTATAAAACAGATTTAGAGCGTTAGAGTTCAAAAAGGCTGCATCAAGTTGTTTAACTGATTCCTAATGCACCGTATCTGTGACCCATCCTTCCACCTGCACCAGTGTCACCTAAACTCATCAGGACATCTGCATCCTAAACTTCATGGCTACCTCAAACTTGAAAGAGTGGATCCATCATCAGCCAAGATTTTTCCACTTTGAGCCTGTTTGGAGACAGAGTAGGTAGAAGTCTTTGTTAGGTGGCGCCAAGTGAAACAAAGCATTTACACCTCATTCAGCAAAATCTGGACTTTGGACCTAAACAAAGTTTTGAGACTTTCTAACTTGGAAAAAATGCAGATGCATTAAACCAGCAACTTCCATACAACTTCCTTGCAGATTCAACCAGGTAACTCAATGTTAACTAGAGTTGCTCGAGGTTCCTGAAGACATCTGCACTCTCATCCAAAATGCTTGTTCAGGAAATCCAGGCTAGACGCTCGGGAGGCACTTTCATGAACGTGTTTCACCGCAGACAAACACCAGTGAATGTTATCTGGACGCCAAACTCCAGCATAATAAAACCCTTCATATTATCTTTGTTTAAACAGTCAAGCGGATACAAACAATGAACGAGATACTGAGCGATTTCGGTTTACTGAGCGCACTCTGGAACTATCCACACACGATGATGCACAGTTTTTAAAATCGAACAACAGGAGCAAACAAATGCCAAAGCAGAGTCAATCACAGAGCACTTTATAATCTACCATGAGCGTCTTCACACAGGTCAACATCAGTCCCATTTAAACATCAATCCCATTTAAGGAAAAAAAAAAAAAAACAAACAAAAAAAAAACAAATCAGCCACTTCATCTAAGAAGTAAGAAATGAATAGTCTAAATTAACTTGATCCTCCAAAAACACTCAACACAATATCTGAAGACATAATTGTGATGTGGTTCACATTTTGCTAATTTTACAGTTGGGTGCATTCATAAATAAAGTAATGATTAATTTCAGCCTCACACCAGCCCAGTCGTCCTATTCGTGGATGGATGGATGAACAGGTCTACGGAATGGGCCTAACGGGCTCTGGCTGATGGGGCCCCAAACAAGTAAACAGACATTAAATTAGCATGTAAAATTACTACCAAAAAAAAAAAAAAATGGAAATAGTCAGAAGTACATGCCATCTTACACTGGCATGCTGGCCTGGCCAGTTCATGAAATATTTATCCTCAGCTGGAAAACAAGCTTCTGAACAAGATGTTTGAGCTGTTCATGGGGCAGATATTCATTTTAGAAGCGTCAAAAGTGTGACAACTGGTGTATTTGTCTATGTGTTCAAGCAGAACTCTGGAAAAATATTCTGTTTTTGACACTTTAATGCTCCTGTGTGCTTAGCCGTGTGTGTGTGTGTGTGTGTGTGTGTGTGTGGTGCTGGCAGGCAGGACTGGCTGCCGTGGAGCTTCAGCTCCTGGAGGCCCAGCAGATGAGGATTTGGGCCTGCGATTGTTTTTGTTTTGGATTTTTGTCTGCAGAGTCATATTTATCTGTTTTATCGTTTGAGGGACAGCCACACCATCACACCTTCAGATCTTCAGACCTTAATAGCAATGGGTGTGTCCATCATATGGTTGTGTACCATGGGCAAACCACCCAGCCAGTGTTCTGTGATCTACCAACTTTATGGCTGACACCAAAGAAATGAATGAAATAATCATTTAAACTCACTTGTTACAGTGTTACAGTGTTACTGTGTTAAAATCAACACACTTGCTGCATCATCCACACAAAATAAAGGCGACAAATTGACAGAGGCCACATTATAGATCAAAGTGTTTTCTGCACTGTAAACACTGGTCAATGCATTACTCAAGCCCAGTTACCTCCACTTAATTATTTGTACCTTTTGTGTGTATGTGGGTCTCCGTCTCCACCTGGCCGGTGCCCATCCCTCCCTCAGCACTGGGGTTGCCAGCTCTCTCCTTGCTGGTTAATGTGTCTTGGCAGTGAGTGGCACAGCAGGTTGTAATGGTGCCACATGGCTGACTCGGCTTTACAATAATTTACGCCCCAACACGATACGAACCTGCTGCTGTGTGTGTGGGCTCTGACTCACTCCATGCGCTCGTCTCCCACCGCCAACTGACACCACACACAAAGCTAGGTCACAATGTTCTTACTGCTGCCTGTTGTCTAACCTTTGTTCTCTCGAGTGTTTGGCTGTGAGAGAAGAAATTAATGGATAATAGTTTACTCAAGTCCTACTATGACTTTCATTTATCAGACCAGACGGCTTTTATCACTACAAATGGTACTTTGATGGCTTCAAGTATGATTTAATATACAACCCTTTTCTCTCTCTCCTCTCCATTTCTTCCCATCTACTTGCCTACTCCCTACCTGCACAAAATGTAATGTTTAATGTTCTAAAACACCTTACCAAAGTGTTTTTTCCCCCTTTGCTGTATTATTAATAGGTTGTGTAACCTCTGGCTCTGTTTCACCGCAGTCTTCTGAAATGGGACATGCCATTGCCGTCACATGTGCTGCCACATTGCTCTGATGGATATATTAACCTTGGTGCTGAGGGCTGGCTGTTACCTATTGGATCTGGCTCTGCTCACACTGGTGGCACTGACTGTGAAATACTGCTGCATTTCAGCCAGGCCTTCCATACAACCCTGTATCAGGCTACCAGCCAACAAAAAGCCCTCGTGGTCTCTTCATCACAAAGCCAACGATCCCAAGCAAAACATCCTCCCGATACTTAAAGCACTGTTGAAGACCAAACTCCTCTGCAACTTCCATTGCACCAAAAACTATTCAATTACACATTTTCCATCTGTCCTCTGTTGCATGTGCAAGGGAACTCCCAGGGTAAAAGGAACACAGTGGAGAGAATTTTAACAGTTCGCAGCTTCATTTTCTCAGAAACAAAGGTTTGTTTGCAGGCTTTGAAGTTAAGTTATTATAAAACAGATTTAGAGCGTTAGAGTTCAAAAAGGCTGCATCAAGTTGTTTAACTGATTCCTAATGCACCGTATCTGTGACCCATCCTTCCACCTGCACCAGTGTCACCTAAACTCATCAGGACATCTGCATCCTAAACTTCATGGCTACCCTCAAACTTGAAAGAGTGGATCCATCATCAGCCAAGATTTTTCCACTTTGAGCTCGTTTGGAGACAGAGTAGGTAGAAGTCTTTGTTAGGTGGCGTCAAGTGAAACAAAGCATTTACACCTCATTCAGCAAAATCTGGACTTTGGACCTAAACAAAGTTTTGAGACTTTCTAACTTGGAAAAAAAATGCAGATGCATTAAACCAGCAACTTCCATACAACTTCCTTGCAGATTCAACCAGGTAACTCAATGTTAACTAGAGTTGCTCGAGGTTCCTGAAGACATCTACACTCTCATCCAAAATGCTTGTTCAGGAAATCCAGGCTAGACGCTGCTCTCCATCCCTGCCTGCATGACTCAAACAACCATCACCTCTGACTTTCAGAGCCGTCAACTATGCAGAAACCAGAGGGGGAGGTTTAACCGCACACACACACACACACACACACACACACACACACAGTCTCCGGATAATTTCACAAAGAAAACTGGAAACAAGCGAAAGGACGAATCCTCGTGTACCATCCACCTGCTACCACAGAGCCAACAGTTTCAGATCCGATAAGGAATGTGCACCTTCTGTTCTCCTGCTGGTAGGATGTGTGTCAACTCAGGTTGCAAAACAAGAGTTAACCAGAATACACACACACAGAAAATGTAATTTACTCTAGGTGGTCGCCGTGGAAACAGGGAGGACTAGTGCAGTGCTAGGGTGTTTGCCTACAACACACACATATACACAGTAAAACTTGTTGACAAGAGGTCACCTTGACCTCTGTGTGTGTGTGTGTGTGTGTGTGTGTGTGTGTGTATCCTTTTCTTGCAGTGTACAGCTGCTGTTTAAAGGCTCACGTGCTGATGTTTCCAGTCAAACGGCAGAAGTAACACAAAAGCTCAGCTTATAATCCAGTTCAACAGCTCCGCTCTCTTCAGCTAAATGGAACAGTTCAATTGATTTGGTCATCTCTCCTCATTTATCATCAACCTCCAGAAATGCTCTTTGCTCCTTAGAACTCACTGTAATTGTCCTTTTCTGATGTGTGTGAGCATTTCTCTGTTTAAGGACACATTCCACACATCCTATTGTTTTGTTCAGCTGTGTTTAATCAAACTTTCGATACGAGCCGTTTATACTCCCATGAACCCTGATGAACATTTTCCTCACAGTATAAATGTATGTTACTAATGGCCTCACCTCATGGACATTATTATTTCCACCCTGAATACTTTATTTATTAATTATGTAACAAAAGAAGCTCAATTTAAGGCTCAGAGATTCAACTAAATGAGAAAAGCCTTTCTGAGCAGCAAACGGACTCAAAGGAACCAGCCAGCTAAGTAAAAGCACAAGCTCCTCAACATAGTTTGGATTTTTGTCTGCAGAGTCATATTTATCTGTTTTATCGTTTGAGGACAGCCACACCATCACACCTTCAGATCTTCAGACCTTAATAGCAATGGGTGTGTCCATCATATGGTTGTGTACCATGGGCAAACCACCCAGCCAGTGTTCTGTGATCTACCAACTTTATGGCTGACACCAAAGAAATGAATGAAATAATCATTTAAACTCACTTGTTACAGTGTTACAGTGTTACTGTGTTAAAATCAACACACTTGCTGCATCATCCACACAAAATAAAGGCGACAAATTGACAGAGGCCACATTATAGATCAAAGTGTTTTCTGCACTGTAAACACTGGTCAATGCATTACTCAAGCCCAGTTACCTCCACTTAATTATTTGTACCTTTTGTGTGTATGTGGGTCTCCGTCTCCACCTGGCCGGTGCCCATCCCTCCCTCAGCACTGGGGTTGCCAGCTCTCTCCTTGCTGGTTAATGTGTCTTGGCAGTGAGTGGCACAGCAGGTTGTAATGGTGCCACATGGCTGACTCGGCTTTACAATAATTTACGCCCCAACACGATACGAACCTGCTGCTGTGTGTGTGGGCTCTGACTCACTCCATGCGCTCGTCTCCCACCGCCAACTGACACCACACACAAAGCTAGGTCACAATGTTCTTACTGCTGCCTGTTGTCTAACCTTTGTTCTCTCGAGTGTTTGGCTGTGAGAGAAGAAATTAATGGATAATAGTTTACTCAAGTCCTACTATGACTTTCATTTATCAGACCAGACGGCTTTTATCACTACAAATGGTACTTTGATGGCTTCAAGTATGATTTAATATACAACCCTTTTCTCTCTCTCTCCCTCCATTTCTTCCCATCTACTTGCCTACTCCCTACCTGCACAAAATGTAATGTTTAATGTTCTAAAACACCTTACCAAAGTGTTTTTTCCCCCTTTGCTGTATTATTAATAGGTTGTGTAACCTCTGGCTCTGTTTCACCGCAGTCTTCTGAAATGGGACATGCCATTGCCGTCACATGTGCTGCCACATTGCTCTGATGGATATATTAACCTTGGTGCTGAGGGCTGGCTGTTACCTATTGGATCTGGCTCTGCTCACACTGGTGGCACTGACTGTGAAATACTGCTGCATTTCAGCCAGGCCTTCCATACAACCCTGTATCAGGCTACCAGCCAACAAAAAAAGCCCTCGTGGTCTCTTCATCACAAAGCCAACGATCCCAAGCAAAACATCCTCCCGATACTTAAAGCACTGTTGAAGACCAAACTCCTCTGCAACTTCCATTGCACCAAAAACTATTCAATTACACATTTTCCATCTGTCCTCTGTTGCATGTGCAAGGGAACTCCCAGGGTAAAAGGAACACAGTGGAGAGAATTTTAACAGTTCGCAGCTTCATTTTCTCAGAAACAAAGGTTTGTTTGCAGGCTTTGAAGTTAAGTTATTATAAAACAGATTTAGAGCGTTAGAGTTCAAAAAGGCTGCATCAAGTTGTTTAACTGATTCCTAATGCACCGTATCTGTGACCCATCCTTCCACCTGCACCAGTGTCACCTAAACTCATCAGGACATCTGCATCCTAAACTTCATGGCTACCCTCAAACTTGAAAGAGTGGATCCATCATCAGCCAAGATTTTTCCACTTTGAGCTCGTTTGGAGACAGAGTAGGTAGAAGTCTTTGTTAGGTGGCGTCAAGTGAAACAAAGCATTTACACCTCATTCAGCAAAATCTGGACTTTGGACCTAAACAAAGTTTTGAGACTTTCTAACTTGGAAAAAAAATGCAGATGCATTAAACCAGCAACTTCCATACAACTTCCTTGCAGATTCAACCAGGTAACTCAATGTTAACTAGAGTTGCTCGAGGTTCCTGAAGACATCTGCACTCTCATCCAAAATGCTTGTTCAGGAAATCCAGGCTAGACGCTGCTCTCCATCCCTGCCTGCATGACTCAAACAACCATCACCTCTGACTTTCAGAGCCGTCAACTATGCAGAAACCAGAGGGGGAGGTTTAACCGCTCACACACACACACACACACACACACACACACACACAGTCTCGGATAATTTCACAAAGAAAACTGGAAACAAGCGAAAGGACGAATCTCGTGTACCATCCACCTGCTACCACAGAGCCAACAGTTTCAGATCCGATAAGGAATGTGCACCTTCTGTTCTCCTGCTGGTAGGATGTGTGTCAACTCAGGTTGCAAAACAAGAGTTAACCAGAATACACACACACAGAAAATGTAATTTACTCTAGGTGGTCGCCGTGGAAACAGGGAGGACTAGTGCAGTGCTAGGGTGTTTGCCTACAACACACACATATACACAGTAAAACTTGTTGACAAGAGGTCACCTTGACTCTGTGTGTATTTCCACCCTGAATACTTTATTTATTAATTATGTAACAAAAGAAGCTCAATTTAAGGCTCAGAGATTCAACTAAATGAGAAAAGCCTTTCTGAGCAGCAAACGGACTCAAAGGAACCAGCCAGCTAAGTAAAAGCACAAGCTCCTCAACATAGTTACAATGCTACATTTCCTTTTACTAAAAGAACTGTTTTGTTTGTCTCACTGTGCTGCGTTAGAGTCAGACTGATGTGAGTTTCAGCAGCTTGTTGCAGATGCCTCGAGGCTGCCCTGCAGCCCACCGTGGTAACAGAGGACCCTACTAACATCTCCTCCAGAAGAAAGCTCCAAACTGAAAAATATGAAAAGCCGGTTTCGTTTTCAGTATTTTATTCCAAATTTTTGATGTAGAATGAAACAAAAGCTGCACTACTTTATATTGCATTAAGGAGATTATAGTTTTGCTGTTTAAGTCTAGAAACAAATGAACAATTTTAGATACAAAATTTCCAAATATTTTCCATTACTTGCATTACTTTTACACAATCATTTGTAGCATTTCTTAAATGCTATAAATACATGTGTTGACACAGTAGCCACTGTGTTTCTTATTTGTAACTCTGTAGCCAGTCGTTAAGGTCTTCATCAACTAGACAGTACTGTGGAAGGTAAACGTCACGTATAAACTGTTTAAAACCATTTGTCATTTCCCCAAACCTCTATGACAGAAGTGATATCAAAATTAGCAACAGCTACACCATAATGTTTATGCAATTCTTCTATCAAAACCAATAAACCTCACAGTTTAATTTATGCTAAAAAGATTGATAAATATCGAATTTTGTTTCGACAGCATGTTGCTCAAAGCTACAGCATGTAATCTTTGGAAAATCTCCCTTAGATGAAATACACCTCAAAACTCATCGTAATGTGGAGAAGGTGCTGTGGAAACTGTCACCAGGAGTTTTACAAGTAACGTGATTAGTAAGTTTAGCAGCATTTGTATTCAACGTAATTTGATAAGGAAGCAGTGGGCAGAGTGCGGTGGAGCGTAGCAGAGCAGGCAGAGGGAGGGCGGAGCACAGCAGATCTTGATTAAAAGTGCATATTGCTGCTTTAAGATCACAGCTTTACCAGAAGTTTAATCTTTTCCAATTCTGTCCCACATTGCATACACACAAACACATACTGTACATGTCCAGATGTGTTGTGCGTAACAAGCAGTGGAAAACATTATTGCTAATCTAAAAGAAGCCATTCGAGACCCCTTCAGCATTGTATACTGTCTGTGGGAGTGTTACACTGATTTATAGACACATTACGTCCATTAGAGTTTTGCCTGTCACTTATTATTCTGTTTCCCAGGAAATGGACATTATTTGCTTCTCCTCAGTCACTGTGACAATCACTGCGCTAAAGCTGCACTGCTTCAACGCCCTCGGGAGATGGAAATGGAGTGTGTGTGTGTGTGTGTGTGTGTGTGTGTGTGTGGATGTATGTGAACTCTGCCAATTTCCCTTTCAGATGAGACTTTATCTGTGTGCAGATGCAGCTTTAGGGGGAGACGGCAGGGAGGGCTTACTTCCGGAGCCATACATGGAAGTACTGGAATCCCCCCCTTCCTCCCCATGACAGGGCACCCCATCTTGATTCACCTCACGTTCAGCTCATACCACAGGAGAGCTGGTGGGGTGGTGGATGAGGTGAGCGCGCCGATGTAGACAGGAAGGAGGAAGGAGGAGGGAGTCTCCATCGCTGCCGTGCGCGTGATCGGCGTCGGCACCTCGTATGTGACGCATCCAATTCTCGTCCAATACGTCCTCCTCCCCCCCCCATTTTAGACACGTACACACATAACATATGCTCACACAGACACAGGCATGTGCACGAGAAAGTGTGCTTTCAAATAACACATGGTCAAGCTTTCGAATGCAGAAATGAGTGTAGATGCAGAGACACGATGTACTAACGAGTATCTGCACACGTCTGATGCCAGGAGCCGTGCGACTGTGCTCATCAGGACATCTGCATTCTTGCAGCAGTGAGATAATGGTGCTTTTCAGCCTTAAATCCCCTGAGCAAACGTCCTCATTCCCCCTTTTCTGTTTCTGCTCTTAGATTCCACACTTAGTGCCACTCTGAAGCTACATCTTCAGATAAACACACACGCAAAAATATTACCCATTTTTCTTGTCTCTCAGGCCTTTTGCACATTAATTTCAGTCTAATTAGAGTGAGAAAACACACTTGTGTCTTCCCTACACTTCCATTTTCTCCCAGCGTATCCTCTGTCTCCATTTGCAGCTTCGTCCTAGTAACTTTTCTTTTATCCACTGCCAAGCCCCTGCTCCCCAACAGCCTCCACCTCTCCTCCCCGAACTCCCTCCAGCTCAAGTTAGATAACCTACCAATGTGCTAAAGGCTCCTGACGTACAGAAAATGTAATTTACTCTAGGTGGTCGCCGTGGAAACAGGGAGGACTAGTGCAGTGCTGGGGTGTTTGCCTACAACACACACATATACACAGTAAAACTTGTTGACAAGAGGTCACCTTGACCTCTGTGTGTGTGTGTGTGTGTGTGTGTGTGTGTGTGTGTGTGTGTGTGTGTGTGTATCCCCTTTTCTTGCAGTGTACAGCTGCTGTTTAAAGGCTCACGTGCTGATGTTTCCAGTCAAACGGCAGAAGTAACACAAAAGCTCAGCTTATAATCCAGTTCAACAGCTCCGCTCTCTTCAGCTAAATGGAACAGTTCAATTGATTTGGTCATCTCTCCTCATTTATCATCAACCTCCAGAAATGCTCTTTGCTCCTTAGAACTCACTGTAATTGTCCTTTTCTGATGTGTGTGAGCATTTCTCTGTTTAAGGACACATTCCACACATCCTATTGTTTTGTTCAGCTGTGTTTAATCAAACTTTCGATACGAGCCGTTTATACTCCCATGAACCCTGATGAACATTTTCCTCACAGTATAAATGTATGTTACTAATGGCCTCACCTCATGGACATTATTATTTCCACCCTGAATACTTTATTTATTAATTATGTAACAAAAGAAGCTCAATTTAAGGCTCAGAGATTCAACTAAATGAGAAAAGCCTTTCTGAGCAGCAAACGGACTCAAAGGAACCAGCCAGCTAAGTAAAAGCACAAGCTCCTCAACATAGTTACAATGCTACATTTCCTTTTACTAAAAGAACTGTTTTGTTTGTCTCACTGTGCTGCGTTAGAGTCAGACTGATGTGAGTTTCAGCAGCTTGTTGCAGATGCCTCGAGGCTGCCCTGCAGCCCACCGTGGTAACAGAGGACCCTACTAACATCTCCTCCAGAAGAAAGCTCGTCAAACTGAAAAATATGAAAAGCCCGGTTTCGTTTTCAGTATTTTATTCCAAATTTTTGATGTAGAATGAAACAAAAGCTGCACTACTTTATATTGCATTAAGGAGATTATAGTTTTGCTGTTTAAGTCTAGAAACAAATGAACAATTTTAGATACAAAATTTCCAAATATTTTCCATTACTTGCATTACTTTTACACAATCATTTGTAGCATTTCTTAAATGCTATAAATACATGTGTTGACACAGTAGCCACTGTGTTTCTTATTTGTAACTCTGTAGCCAGTCGTTAAGGTCTTCATCAACTAGACAGTACTGTGGAAGGTAAACGTCACGTATAAACTGTTTAAAACCATTTGTCATTTCCCCAAACCTCTATGACAGAAGTGATATCAAAATTAGCAACAGCTACACCATAATGTTTATGCAATTCTTCTATCAAAACCAATAAACCTCACAGTTTAATTTATGCTAAAAAGATTGATAAATATCGAATTTTGTTTCGACAGCATGTTGCTCAAAGCTACAGCATGTAATCTTTGGAAAATCTCCCTTAGATGAAATACACCTCAAAACTCATCGTAATGTGGAGAAGGTGCTGTGGAAACTGTCACCAGGAGTTTTACAAGTAACGTGATTAGTAAGTTTAGCAGCATTTGTATTCAACGTAATTTGATAAGGAAGCAGTGGGCAGAGTGCGGTGGAGCGTAGCAGAGCAGGCAGAGGGAGGGCGGAGCACAGCAGATCTTGATTAAAAGTGCATATTGCTGCTTTAAGATCACAGCTTTACCAGAAGTTTAATCTTTTCCAATTCTGTCCCACATTGCATACACACAAACACATACTGTACATGTCCAGATGTGTTGTGCGTAACAAGCAGTGGAAAACATTATTGCTAATCTAAAAGAAGCCATTCGAGACCCCTTCAGCATTGTATACTGTCTGTGGGAGTGTTACACTGATTTATAGACACATTACGTCCATTAGAGTTTTGCCGCTGTCACTTATTATTCTGTTTCCCAGGAAATGGACATTATTTGCTTCTCCTCAGTCACTGTGACAATCACTGCGCTAAAGCTGCACTGCTTCAACGCCCTCGGGAGATGGAAATGGAGTGTGTGTGTGTGTGTGTGTGGATGTATGTGAACTCTGCCAATTTCCCTTTCAGATGAGACTTTATCTGTGTGCAGATGCAGCTTTAGGGGGAGACGGCAGGGAGGGCTTACTTCCGGAGCCATACATGGAAGTACTGGAATCCCCCCCTTCCTCCCCATGACAGGGCACCCCATCTTGATTCACCTCACGTTCAGCTCATACCACAGGAGAGCTGGTGGGGTGGTGGATGAGGTGAGCGCGCCGATGTAGACAGGAAGGAGGAAGGAGGAGGGAGTCTCCATCGCTGCCGTGCGCGTGATCGGCGTCGGCACCTCGTATGTGACGCATCCACCTCGTCCAATACGTCCTCCTCCCCCCCCCCGTTTTAGACACGTACACACATAACATATGCTCACACAGACACAGGCATGTGCACGAGAAAGTGTGCTTTCAAATAACACATGGTCAAGCTTTCGAATGCAGAAATGAGTGTAGATGCAGAGACACGATGTACTAACGAGTATCTGCACACGTCTGATGCCAGGAGCCGTGCGACTGTGCTCATCAGGACATCTGCATTCTTGCAGCAGTGAGATAATGGTGCTTTTCAGCCTTAAATCCCCTGAGCAAACGTCCTCATTCCCCCTTTTCTGTTTCTGCTCTTAGATTCCACACTTAGTGCCACTCTGAAGCTACATCTTCAGATAAACACACACGCAAAAATATTACCCATTTTTCTTGTCTCTCAGGCCTTTTGCACATTAATTTCAGTCTAATTAGAGTGAGAAAACACACTTGTGTCTTCCCTACACTTCCATTTTCTCCCAGCGTATCCTCTGTCTCCATTTGCAGCTTCGTCCTAGTAACTTTTCTTTTATCCACTGCCAAGCCCCTGCTCCCCAACAGCCTCCACCTCTCCTCCCCGAACTCCCTCCAGCTCAAGTTAGATAACCTACCAATGTGCTAAAGGCTCCTGACGTACTGCACACACAGCAGATGCCAACAGTTATGTTGTGTGACAGGCAGGAAAGCGGTGTTGTAACACCGCAGCTGGCAGAATCCAAATAATAAAGAATACCTCAATACACACACTGAGCTCATGCCTGCTGGATTTTGATTGAAACTCCAGGCTGTACTTAAACATATTTATTGTGAAAGTATTGGAATCCAACTGTTTGAAGTTCTTAACATTAGTTCAGTGTTACCTTTCACACATATGTCTGTGTACATTATGCTGTATTGATGTATTCTTTTTCCCTCCCCCACAGACACAAGGCCAAATGTGCATAATAATAATAATAATAATATTATAATTAAGTATAGAATTAACAGCACTTAGCTCCTAAATACATTAACGACCACAAAGAAGGCATAGGAGTTCTGTTCGGACATACTATATACACATAACGCAGTATTTTCAGCACAGTGTAGTTGCATCAAATATCTGAGGAAGGTATGTAGACCACACCACCTGAGAGCAGCTAAAGAGGCTAAGAGCTATGACAGCTGCAAAGAACTCATTTAAAGAGGCCAAGTAATGCATAATTTAAGGTTTTATTTCCCTTTTGGAAGGGTTTAGGATAATTTACAATTCTGTATAATGTACAGTACTTCTTGTCTTTAAGACCCCCCTCACCCCTTTCTCTGTCCACTCTGATCTCATTGGCGAGCTTGCAGAAGCCTGCCAGTGGGCTGAGCAGAGCAGCGGACCAGCTGTGTACATTCTGTTCGTACCTGCCTGCATGGTTCCCTCTTACATAACACAACCACATACCCCACAGTATTGTCACACAGAATCACAGTGACGCTCACAAACACTGCTCCTGCCCAAAGATCAGTAACAAGGCATAGAACTAGAACAAAGCCTGAAGCATGAGGCGGTAGCAAAGCACAAAACCGGTGATGTAGCTCCAAACGGAAGCAACGGACATGAAAGCAGTGTGACAAATCGGAGAGAAAGAACAAAAATCACTGGCTGGAAATCGTCACACTGGAAAAACCTGCCTTGGCAGAGCATTTGGACTCAATCAGCTTCTCAAACGGCCTTAAACGTCAACAACGTGAAACACACCAGCTCAATCTGCCTGATCGGTACTGATGATGCACATGACTCCAGAACATCTTTTCATGGTGTGAAGGAACGAAAAGGAGGACGCAAAACATCAACTGTGTGCTTATAGGGAGGAGAACACACAATTCTCATAAGCCAGCGTATCACGATGGGATGTTATCACTGGCTGAGACCAGGCTAGAAACTACATAAATGATATCATTTCTGTAGCAGCACATTTGCTGGAAATCTACAACTGTTGACTGAGTTTTTGGTCTAAGCAATAAAAAGGCTCTAGACATGGAAAAAAAAAAAAGACTGAACAGATTGTACTTGTGTGTGACTGTGGGGATAAAGCGTTCAGCGGCATTACTCACAACCCCCCACACAATGGACCAAAATTTCTCCCAGGAGAACAAATAGTTTTGGCTTCCCATGAGTACTAAGCAATAGCCTCATGTCTTGTGGAGGTTGGACTTGAAAATATGACAATATTTACAGAGGCATTTACGGCTCCAATCACTTGAGGATACTCCTTAAGGCAGCCAGGCAACACACAAACAAGTACAGCATTTCTGTCATCTTAGGGAGATCGATGGTCTACACCTTCTATTATCCACTGAGACTCTTACACCGAGCCTACAGTCACGTTCATATACTGCATAACTAATGTGCATCTGCAACGATGCTCGTGGTCTGGTGATCGTTTATTGTAAATGTCTGTTTTTATCCAAAGCCTTTACAATGTTGCTACACACACACACTTACACGGCAGCTGCCATGCAAGGTGCTCACCTGACCCACCGGGAGCAAGTTAGGGTTCAGTGTTTTGCCCAAGGACACTTTGACATGTAGCCAAGAGGGACCTGGAATCAAACCACTGCGGTCCGTGGACAACTATCTTAACAACTGAGCTACAGCCACCCTGTATTTCTATGCAAATGTCAATCTAAGGAAAGTCGTCTCAAGATTTAAACCCCAAAGACTATTTAATATGAAATACAGGAGGCTCACAATACTAGAGAAGCTGGAAGCACCACATGTTAATATGAGAAAAAGCTGAAAACAAAATCATCTATTAATCAGATCAGCTAAAACAACCACTTTGGTTGTTATTGCACCATTCAAATGGCATTTGGTTCAGTGTTGTTTGGCTTGAATAGTTCGGGTAAAAGAAAAAAAATTATGATGAAAAGAGACATGAACTGGTCAAGCTTTCGAATGCAGAAATGAGTGTAGATGCAGAGACACGATGTACTAACGAGTATCTGCACACGTCTGATGCCAGGAGCCGTGCGACTGTGCTCATCAGGACATCTGCATTCTTGCAGCAGTGAGATAATGGTGCTTTTCAGCCTTAAATCCCTGAGCAAACGTCCTCATTCCCCCTTTTCTGTTTCTGCTCTTAGATTCCACACTTAGTGCCACTCTGAAGCTACATCTTCAGATAAACACACACGCAAAAATATTACCCATTTTTCTTGTCTCTCAGGCCTTTTGCACATTAATTTCAGTCTAATTAGAGTGAGAAAACACACTTGTGTCTTCCTACACTTCCATTTTCTCCCAGCGTATCCTCTGTCTCCATTTGCAGCTTCGTCCTAGTAACTTTTCTTTTATCCACTGCCAAGCCCCTGCTCCCCAACAGCCTCCACCTCTCCTCCCCGAACTCCCTCCAGCTCAAGTTAGATAACCTACCAATGTGCTAAAGGCTCCTGACGTACTGCACACACAGCAGATGCCAACAGTTATGTTGTGTGACAGGCAGGAAAGCGGTGTTGTAACACCGCAGCTGGCAGAATCCAAATAATAAAGAATACCTCAATACACACACTGAGCTCATGCCTGCTGGATTTTGATTGAAACTCCAGGCTGTACTTAAACATATTTATTGTGAAAGTATTGGAATCCAACTGTTTGAAGTTCTTAACATTAGTTCAGTGTTACCTTTCACACATATGTCTGTGTACATTATGCTGTATTGATGTATTCTTTTTCCCTCCCCCACAGACACAAGGCCAAATGTGCATAATAATAATAATAATAATATTATAATTAAGTATAGAATTAACAGCACTTAGCTCCTAAATACATTAACGACCACAAAGAAGGCATAGGAGTTCTGTTCGACATACTATATACACATAACGCAGTATTTTCAGCACAGTGTAGTTGCATCAAATATCTGAGGAAGGTATGTAGACCACACCACCTGAGAGCAGCTAAAGAGGCTAAGAGCTATGACAGCTGCAAAGAACTCATTTAAAGAGGCCAAGTAATGCATAATTTAAGGTTTTTATTTCCCCCCCTTTTGGAAGGGTTTAGGATAATTTACAATTCTGTATAATGTACAGTACTTCTTGTCTTTAAGACCCCCCTCACCCCTTTCTCTGTCCACTCTGATCTCATTGGCGAGCTTGCAGAAGCCTGCCAGTGGGCTGAGCAGAGCAGCGGACCAGCTGTGTACATTCTGTTCGTACCTGCCTGCATGGTTCCCCTCTTACATAACACAACCACATACCCCCACAGTATTGTCACACAGAATCACAGTGACGCTCACAAACACTGCTCCTGCCCAAAGATCAGTAACAAGGCATAGAACTAGAACAAAGCCTGAAGCATGAGGCGGTAGCAAAGCACAAACCGGTGATGTAGCTCCAAACGGAAGCAACGGACATGAAAGCAGTGTGACAAATCGGAGAGAAAGAACAAAAATCACTGGCTGGAAATCGTCACACTGGAAAAACCTGCCTTGGCAGAGCATTTGGACTCAATCAGCTTCTCAAACGGCCTTAAACGTCAACAACGTGAAACACACCAGCTCAATCTGCCTGATCGGTACTGATGATGCACATGACTCCAGAACATCTTTTCATGGTGTGAAGGAACGAAAAGGAGGACGCAAAACATCAACTGTGTGCTTATAGGGAGGAGAACACACAATTCTCATAAGCCAGCGTATCACGATGGGATGTTATCACTGGCTGAGACCAGGCTAGAAACTACATAAATGATATCATTTCTGTAGCAGCACATTTGCTGGAAATCTACAACTGTTGACTGAGTTTTTGGTCTAAGCAATAAAAAGGCTCTAGACATGGAAAAAAAAAAAAAAAAAGACTGAACAGATTGTACTTGTGTGTGACTGTGGGGATAAAGCGTTCAGCGGCATTACTCACAACCCCCCACACAATGGACCAAAATTTCTCCCAGGAGAACAAATAGTTTTGGCTTCCCATGAGTACTAAGCAATAGCCTCATGTCTTGTGGAGGTTGGACTTGAAAATATGACAATATTTACAGAGGCATTTACGGCTCCAATCACTTGAGGATACTCCCTTAAGGCAGCCAGGCAACACACAAACAAGTACAGCATTTCTGTCATCTTAGGGGAGATCGATGGTCTACACCTTCTATTATCCACTGAGACTCTTACACCGAGCCTACAGTCACGTTCATATACTGCATAACTAATGTGCATCTGCAACGATGCTCGTGGTCTGGTGATCGTTTATTGTAAATGTCTGTTTTTATCCAAAGCGCTTTACAATGTTGCTACACACACACACTTACACACGGCAGCTGCCATGCAAGGTGCTCACCTGACCCACCGGGAGCAAGTTAGGGTTCAGTGTTTTGCCCAAGGACACTTTGACATGTAGCCAAGAGGGACCTGGAATCAAACCACTGCGGTCCGTGGACAACTATCTTAACAACTGAGCTACAGCCACCCTGTATTTCTATGCAAATGTCAATCTAAGGAAAGTCGTCTCAAGATTTAAACCCCAAAGACTATTTAATATGAAATACAGGAGGCTCACAATACTAGAGAAGCTGGAAGCACCACATGTTAATATGAGAAAAAAAGCTGAAAAACAGAAATCATCAGCTAAAACAACCACTTTTGGTTGTTATTGCACCATTCAAATGGCATTTGGTTCAGTGTTGTTTGGCCTGAATAGTTCGGGTAAAAGAAAAAAAAAAAATTATGAT
Source organism: Channa maculata (assembly GCA_020496755.1). Lineage (NCBI taxonomy): Eukaryota > Metazoa > Chordata > Actinopteri > Anabantiformes > Channidae > Channa > Channa maculata. The sequence continues at coordinate 1,960,117 of CM035618.1, forward strand.
GAAAAGAGACATGAACTGGTCTCCCTTACAAACAGTTGTCTTGCAGAAATCTTTTTTTTTTTTTTTTTTTTTTGCACAACTGCTTTACCAACTTAGGTACAGCCGCCCCTGTCTTGCAGAAATGAGTGATAGGTCAATAATGCAGATCAAGGAGCAGGCCTGCATTAGTGGACCACTGGATTTAAAGGATGTTTTTAATGACTTGAATTCACCAAATCCTGATATATACACTGCCACTGCAACATATTCATGGTTAGACTTATAAACTCTACCTGATCCCATCTCGCCTCAAAACATGATGGGTAGAAAGACACAGATATGTATCGGTGTGCAGATCCACCAGATCCACTGACGAGCTGATCTCTACATTAAACACGGCCGAAACAATCAGCCTCACCCTGACACTCGAGCTTGGTTCAGCAAACAGAGCGTGCAGCCCTGTTGGGATTATGACGCTTGGCTGAACATTCTCCTCAACAAACTTACAGATGGTGTTTGTTTAGCAACCACAACAACCTGGGGGAACAGTTTACCCACATTGTCAGTGGGTAACCAACACAGCATCTGATACTCCAACCAACTAATTCCCAAAGGTTGATTTGAATCGGCCCTGACCGGTGAAGTCTCTCCATAATTTGCATTTTTTAATGTGATAATGCATATGATTACGGAGCCAGATACAGGTCCAGCAACTCTTCAGTACAGTACAGTACAGTATGGGTGCTGACAAATAGACAAAGCACACAGTCGTGAGTCATTGCCCACACACACACACACACACTTTCATATACCAGTGTGAGTCATGCAAAAATTACTTGAAGCATCTCTTGTTTGAGCAGCAGGGAGGTTAAATCTTTGGTCCTCTTCTGTAGTACTGAGTCATTTTAATCTGGCAGCTAATAGTCCAACAAACAAAGAAAACAAAGAGCATACGGAGCTGCTGGAAAACAAACTCATTGTTCAATACACACACTGAGCTCATGCCTGCTGGATTTTGATTGAAACTCCAGGCTGTACTTAAACATATTTATTGTGAAAGTATTGGAATCCAACTGTTTGAAGTTCTTAACATTAGTTCAGTGTTACCTTTCACACATATGTCTGTGTACATTATGCTGTATTGATGTATTCTTTTTCCCTCCCCCACAGACACAAGGCCAAATGTGCATAATAATAATAATAATAATATTATAATTAAGTATAGAATTAACAGCACTTAGCTCCTAAATACATTAACGACCACAAAGAAGGCATAGGAGTTCTGTTCGGACATACTATATACACATAACGCAGTATTTTCAGCACAGTGTAGTTGCATCAAATATCTGAGGAAGGTATGTAGACCACACCACCTGAGAGCAGCTAAAAGAGGCTAAGAGCTATGACAGCTGCAAAGAACTCATTTAAAGAGGCCAAGTAATGCATAATTTAAGGTTTTTATTTCCCCCCCTTTTGGAAGGGTTTAGGATAATTTACAATTCTGTATAATGTACAGTACTTCTTGTCTTTAAGACCCCCCTCACCCCTTTCTCTGTCCACTCTGATCTCATTGGCGAGCTTGCAGAAGCCTGCCAGTGGGCTGAGCAGAGCAGCGGACCAGCTGTGTACATTCTGTTCGTACCTGCCTGCATGGTTCCCCTCTTACATAACACAACCACATACCCCCACAGTATTGTCACACAGAATCACAGTGACGCTCACAAACACTGCTCCTGCCCAAAGATCAGTAACAAGGCATAGAACTAGAACAAAGCCTGAAGCATGAGGCGGTAGCAAAGCACAAAACCGGTGATGTAGCTCCAAACGGAAGCAACGGACATGAAAGCAGTGTGACAAATCGGAGAGAAAGAACAAAAATCACTGGCTGGAAATCGTCACACTGGAAAAACCTGCCTTGGCAGAGCATTTGGACTCAATCAGCTTCTCAAACGGCCTTAAACGTCAACAACGTGAAACACACCAGCTCAATCTGCCTGATCGGTACTGATGATGCACATGACTCCAGAACATCTTTTCATGGTGTGAAGGAACGAAAAGGAGGACGAAAACATCAACTGTGTGCTTATAGGGAGGAGAACACACAATTCTCATAAGCCAGCGTATCACGATGGGATGTTATCACTGGCTGAGACCAGGCTAGAAACTACATAAATGATATCATTTCTGTAGCAGCACATTTGCTGGAAATCTACAACTGTTGACTGAGTTTTTGGTCTAAGCAATAAAAAGGCTCTAGACATGGAAAAAAAAAAAAAAGACTGAACAGATTGTACTTGTGTGTGACTGTGGGGATAAAGCGTTCAGCGGCATTACTCACAACCCCCCACACAATGGACCAAAATTTCTCCCAGGAGAACAAATAGTTTTGGCTTCCCATGAGTACTAAGCAATAGCCTCATGTCTTGTGGAGGTTGGACTTGAAAATATGACAATATTTACAGAGGCATTTACGGCTCCAATCACTTGAGGATACTCCCTTAAGGCAGCCAGGCAACACACAAACAAGTACAGCATTTCTGTCATCTTAGGGGAGATCGATGGTCTACACCTTCTATTATCCACTGAGACTCTTACACCGAGCCTACAGTCACGTTCATATACTGCATAACTAATGTGCATCTGCAACGATGCTCGTGGTCTGGTGATCGTTTATTGTAAATGTCTGTTTTTATCCAAAGCCCTTTACAATGTTGCTACACACACACACACTTACACACGGCAGCTGCCATGCAAGGTGCTCACCTGACCCACCGGGAGCAAGTTAGGGTTCAGTGTTTTGCCCAAGGACACTTTGACATGTAGCCAAGAGGGACCTGGAATCAAACCACTGCGGTCCGTGGACAACTATCTTAACAACTGAGCTACAGCCACCCTGTATTTCTATGCAAATGTCAGTCTAAGGAAAGTCGTCTCAAGATTTAAACCCCAAAGACTATTTAATATGAAATACAGGAGGCTCACAATACTAGAGAAGCTGGAAGCACCAAATGTTAATATGAGAAAAAAAGCTGAAAAACAGAAATCATCTATTAATTTTCAGATCAGCTAAAACAACCACTTTGGTTGTTATTGCACCATTCAAATGGCATTTGGTTCAGTGTTGTTTGGCTTGAATAGTTCGGGTAAAAGAAAAAAAAAAAATTATGATGAAAAGAGACATGAACTGGTCTCCCTTACAAACATTAGTTGTCTTGCAGAAATCTTTTTTTTTTTTTTTTTTTTTTCACGACTGCTTTACCAACTTAGGTACAGCCGCCCCTGTCTTGCAGAAATGAGTGATAGGTCAATAATGCAGATCAAGGAGCAGGCCTGCATTAGTGGACCACTGGATTTAAAGGATGTTTTTAATGACTTGAATTCACCAAATCCTGATATATACACTGCCACTGCAACATATTCATGGTTAGACTTATAAACTCTACCTGATCCCATCTCGCCTCAAAACATGATGGGTAGAAAGACACAGATATGTATTGGTGTGCAGATCCACCAGATCCACTGACGAGCTGATCTCTACATTAAACACGGCCGAAACAATCAGCCTCACCCTGACACTCGAGCTTGGTTCAGCAAACAGAGCGTGCAGCCCTGTTGGGATTATGACGCTTGGCTGAACATTCTCCTCAACAAACTTACAGATGGTGTTTGTTTAGCAACCACAACAACCTGGGGGAACAGTTTACCCACATTGTCAGTGGGTAACCAACACAGCATCTGATACTCCAACCAACTAATTCCCAAAGGTTGATTTGAATCGGCCCTGACCGGTGAAGTCTCTCCATAATTTGCATTTTTTAATGTGATAATGCATATGATTACGGAGCCAGATACAGGTCCAGCAACTCTTCAGTACAGTACAGTATGGGTGCTGACAAATAGACAAAGCACACAGTCGTGAGTCATTGCCCACACACACACACACACACTTTCATATACCAGTGTGAGTCATGCAAAAATTACTTGAAGCATCTCTTGTTTGAGCAGCAGGGAGGTTAAATCTTTGGTCCTCTTCTGTAGTACTGGAGTCATTTTAATCTGGCAGCTAATAGTCCAACAAACAAAGAAAACAAAGAGCATACGGAGCTGCTGGAAAACAAACTCATTGTTTCTCCAGGGTGGGGTCATCGTCCTCCGTTTGTATATTGTAGAAATGGGTATAATTCAACCACACCATCCACTGACCATGTATTCACAGCAGATGTCCTGTACCAATGTGGAGAATGAATCCAAATGCAAGCTTTACGTTGACAATAGGCTGACCCCTCCTAACAAGTCCAGGAAGATCATTGAAGCTTTCAACCAGATTAAAATGACACATGCTCAATCTGAGGGGATCTGCAGGTTCTGGTCCGTGGCACTGGAGCAACGTGGGATTTTAAATCTACAATATGCAGCATCTGGGAATCAGGCTACTTATTAATCAATCTGAAATTGATGCAGTGTCGGAGCCTGTGGCATCTCACAGATATGAACGAGGCATCCTATCCCCACTGTGTGGGGTACAGCAGGGTCGGGGTTCACAGCAACTTCCTGTAGACTATGTTCTGTAATTGAAGTCTCCTGGTGCTACATGATGTAAGCATGGACATTTGCAATGTCTACCAAAACAGAACTGAGTGTTATCAAGAGCTCCAGCCTTCTTCAACCTAAACGCCTTTATTAATGAATTAATAAAGACCTGTCAGTGTCTCTTATAACGGCAGGGGAAAAGAAACACCTGGGGCCCCCATCACTGCAGCACCAATTGCCACAGCATTGCTGTCCTACAATCAGCCCCCAGCAGCAGGTCAAAGTGGTGGTGGTGCTCTGCTTCTGCTCACTCCTGCTGCCTCCATAATGATGTAGCCTGCTGATGACAGGAAGAAACCCCACTGCTGCGCCGACCTTTTCAGCACAGAGACCTTCTCATTTCCTTTCGCTCAATGAAGCTGCAGCTACTGTTTTTAATGATACGTTGGTTTTTTTCCTTTTATAATTTGGTCTGAAAAAATGCCAGAAAACAAAATAACCAAACATAAAAGATCAATACAAGTTCTCACAGCCCATCTTGGCATCTTTCAACTGCTCAGTCCAAGAACCACACCCTCCCACCTGGGAGGCTGAAACTAGAAATAGTTTCACTGGCCTTGGGAATTGCTTCAAACAATAGAATTTGCTGTCAAATGGATCAATTTATCATTTCTGCATTTCAACCCCCTCCCTCCCTCCTTCCTCTCCAGCTATTAACAATCCAAAGAAACCCACAGATCACACCACCAACCTGTAGCCCTTGTGCTGCACTGATACACTCGCCAGAGCTTATTCAAAAGACAGATCGAGTGCGTCTGTGTCTTTATGGTTCGTTTCATCATCTGGCCACAATCTAAAGTGACTCCCATCATTTCCCGGGTGTCCTAATGCTGCCTGTGCCACAGAAGAAACCATGAACTCCCACTGACCTGGCTTCCTCAACTGCCTCTCTAGCTTGGTGAGCACACATCCTTCTCCTGCATCCATCAGCACCTCTCCCTTCTAGGAGCTTTTAGGCACTCTGCCTCTTTCTGAGCACTATGTGGAGGTATGTGGAACAGCGACAAGTTTCCTCACATAAAGGAAAACCCTTGTCATGCCTTCCGTTGGCTGCAATCTAGCTCAGCGGTAGAGCTGCCCTGAGTGCGGTGAAACAGAAGAGCAAGTACCCTGCCTGCCTCCTCTTAAAGAGGCGCTTTGTTGGGGGGAAAATAACAGAAGTGCACCAGAGTGAAAGGTGGTATCCAGCTTTTCAAATTCTCATTCTCAGTTCAGGGTCCAGATTTCCGCACGTGCACAGGCAGTATACTATAACAAGGGAAATCGTTCTGATCCTTATTTTATGGAGGCATATGTCAATCTACAAAACGTATGTACTCGGAGACAGCACACATGCTGGGACGTACAACCTCCATCAATGAATGATGTGCTCTCACTGAACCGCACACCGACTGATTCACCTTCATTCAGCAGGACTTTCCTCCTGTGGTCCGCAGTGTGTTCAGCTGAGCTGCATCTGAGGCAAGCGGTCACGAACCGCTGGCACTATCGCGCCGTTTCTCTTTTTTGTCCAAATTAATCAAACGCAGTGTGGCAGAATGACTCCAGTCCCTGTCAAGACAAACTACCAAGCAATGTCACAGTAACCGAGGTTATCCAGAGCAATAAACGCTTTCTGGAGTTCCGTCCGCTTTCACTAAACCACTTGACTAAATAAAAAAAAAAGACTCGTGTTCCCTGAGCGGCCAGTTGGTTCAAAGTTATTCTCTGTCTGTCTTAACGGTCCTTTAACCAGGCGTCCACCGGTGCAGCAGGTGTCCCCCCCCGCGTCAGGACGCGCGGTGGGCGCCTGGCAAACAAACTACCAAACAGCCCCGCTTACCTTGTACACATTCTCCGTTATACGATGCACCTCGTCGGTCCGAGACATCCTTGTCGGAGCGTCAGTCAGAACCATAAACCAAGAGATTTCCTTTGAATGAGGCTTGGAGGATTTTTCCGGACTGTGTGCTGTTCGCGGGGAATCGCTCTTTGTCTGCAGGTGCCTGAGAGAGACGAGCTCGTCTGGCCGTGGGATTCCTGCTTATATAGGAAAGTCCTCCGCTGCGCCCACACCGGCTCCCCACGCAGCCACTCAGTCAGTCGGTGCCTGTCGGTTGGAGCGCAGAGGCGGACTCACCTCAGGAGGGACGGCGCTGCCTTCAAGGACGGCGGGAAATGAAGCAATCGTGACGGTGCTTGCCGTGAAGATCCTGTTGGAAGAGATTGTTGTTTCACTTTTACATGTTCACAGTGATGCAAAGAGCGAAAAGCACAGGATGTCAGTGAGCAACACTCGATTGTAGATTATATTTTTTATATATATATATATATTATTTTTTTATATTTTTTTTTTTTTTTTTGCATTAGGACTTAATACCCAATACTGATGCCCTTGATCAGGTGTGTTCAGTCAACCTGAAGTTGGAAGATACCAATTACCTCCCCACTCCCCCCCTCATCTGAGCTATCTTCCAGCCTCAGGTTGACTGAACACACCTGGCCCAGGTCAAAGGCAGTGAGAGTTGGAAAACAAGCAGGACAGAGTTCTTTGAAGACCAGGACTGAGAACCACAAGACTCTGAAAACAGTAGTGGTTCTAAAACAACTCTGTCCTGCTTGTTTTCCAACTACCACTGCTGATGACCTGGATCAGGTGTCTCCAGTCAATCAGAAGGTGGAACATACCATCATAAGGTCAGAGTGGGGAAAGACAAACTGAATTGGTAACTGTCCGGTTTTACGAACCTGCTTGTTTAATACTGACTGAGACAAACCAACAGACAGAAACAAATATTAGGAAACTTTACATCAAAGATTTAACTCATTTGCACAAAAGCTTAATATGGTGACCAAGTATTTAAAGGACTTCACTGTTTCCATAGTCCGGCCGTTTATTACAGTGCTGACAGAATCTGGAGCATTACGCCGAAAATCAACACACGTCCTTGGTTTTGGTTATATTAAACTCCAGGAAGAACCCATGGCACCAAGTCCTCCACCACAGGTCCAATGAGACGTCTCATTATTGTTCAGCAGAGTGACTACAACTGTGTCATTTACACATTTCAAACATCTAAAACTGAATAAACCTACAGAAATGTAAAAAAATAAATAAAAACTCAATGTGTACAGTTCATCCGAGCCTAGGACACTAACTGTTCCCATGTTTGATGTGTGGTAATGTAGAAATGTGTATGAGCGGAATGATTTAACAATTAAGACTTTGAAATTGGGATTTGACACGTGGACCCTCAGGATCAGGAAATAAAGTCAGGGTTGGCATCAGACCTCCATCATGTTTTCATGTAAATGCTGTGCATTAGTGGAACTGACTTTAAAACTAGTTTTTAATAGCACAACCAAGTTAACGCACACACAAAAACCAGGATAGAAGCCTGGTTTGTCCAGGCTCATTTAATCCAGGTTTTCCGCCCAGTTCTTCCCCTGAATAAGCACATATTGGAAGTGGTTTGTGTTCTTACAGCAGACTGCTCTGTCGGCTCCTCGTGGGACATGACCTAACACCTCTGATTGACAGAAATTTCCAATGATAAAAACATTATCACAAAGCTTGAAGCTGGACGGTTGGAGTTCAGTTTTTCAGTATGAGTTTGTTAAATCAGAAAATTTCGAAAAAGGTTTACACACAAGGAAACTGCAAAACAAGTTATATGCACCTCGTCGGTCCGAGACATCCTTGTCGGAGCGTCAGTCAGAACCATAAACCAAGAGATTTCCTTTGAATGAGGCTTGGAGGATTTTTCCGGACTGTGTGCTGTTCGCGGGGAATCGCTCTTTGTCTGCAGGTGCCTGAGAGAGACGAGCTCGTCTGGCCGTGGGATTCCTGCTTATATAGGAAAGTCCTCCGCTGCGCCCACACCGGCTCCCCACGCAGCCACTCAGTCAGTCGGTGCCTGTCGGTTGGAGCGCAGAGGCGGACTCACCTCAGGAGGACGGCGCTGCCTTCAAGGACGGCGGAAATGAAGCAATCGTGACGGTGCTTGCCGTGAAGATCCTGTTGGAAGAGATTGTTGTTTCACTTTTACATGTTCACAGTGATGCAAAGAGCGAAAAGCACAGGATGTCAGTGAGCAACACTCGATTGTAGATTATATTATATTATATTTTATTATATATATATATATATATATATATATATATATATATATTTTTTTTTTTTTTTTTGCATTAGGACTTAATACCCAATACTGATGCCCTTGATCAGGTGTGTTCAGTCAACCTGAAGTTGGAAGATACCAATTACCTCCCCACTCCCCCCCTCATCTGAGCTATCTTCCAGCCTCAGGTTGACTGAAAACACCTGGCCCAGGTCAAAGGCAGTGAGAGTTGGAAAACAAGCAGGACAGAGTTCTTTGAAGACCAGGACTGAGAACCACAAGACTCTGAAAACAGTAGTGGTTCTAAAACAACTCTGTCCTGCTTGTTTTCCAACTACCACTGCTGATGACCTGGATCAGGTGTCTCCAGTCAATCAGAAGGTGGAACATACCATCATAAGGTCAGAGTGGGGAAAGACAAACTGAATTGGTAACTGTCCGGTTTTACGAACCTGCTTGTTTAATACTGACTGAGACAAACCAACAGACAGAAACAAATATTAGGAAACTTTACATCAAAGATTTAACTCATTTGCACAAAAGCTTAATATGGTGACCAAGTATTTAAAGGACTTCACTGTTTCCATAGTCCGGCCGTTTATTACAGTGCTGACAGAATCTGGAGCATTACGCCGAAAATCAACACACGTCCTTGGTTTTGGTTACATTAAACTCCAGGAAGAACCCATGGCACCAAGTCCTCCACCACAGGTCCAATGAGACGTCTCATTATTGTTCAGCAGAGTGACTACAACTGTGTCATTTACACATTTCAAACATCTGAATAAACCTACAGAAATGTAAAAAAATAAATAAAAACTCAATGTGTACAGTTCATCCGAGCCTAGGACACTAACTGTTCCCATGTTTGATGTGTGGTAATGTAGAAATGTGTATGAGCGGAATGATTTAACAATTAAGACTTTGAAATTGGGATTTGACACGTGGACCCTCAGGATCAGGAAATAAAGTCAGGGTTGGCATCAGACCTCCATCATGTTTTCATGTAAATGCTGTGCATTAGTGGAACTGACTTTAAAACTAGTTTTTAATAGCACAACCAAGTTAACGCACACACAAAAACCAGGATAGAAGCCTGGTTTGTCCAGGCTCATTTAATCCAGGTTTTCCGCCCAGTTCTTCCCCTGAATAAGCACATATTGGAAGTGGTTTGTGTTCTTACAGCAGACTGCTCTGTCGGCTCCTCGTGGGACATGACCTAACACCTCTGATTGACAGAAATTTCCAATGATAAAAACATTATCACAAAGCTTGAAGCTGGACGGTTGGAGTTCAGTTTTTCAGTATGAGTTTGTTAAATCAGAAAATTTCGAAAAAGGTTTACACACAAGGAAACTGCAAAACAAGTTATAAAATGAGGAAAAGCTACAAAGAAAAATTAATATAGATAAGTGAATATACTGTATCTAATCAGTCTCTAAATTTAAGTGCATTAATGGTGAATTCAGCTGGTTAGTTATCCTTCTAGTCCTCAAGTCCAGTACTAGAACACTGGGAGTCCGTGAACGCAGCACAACATTAAACAAACCAGGCCTGCTCCTCCTGTGTCACAGCTTCCCACAGTAGCACCTCTGCTACACCCACTTAGAGGAGCTGACTGAGCATCTCTGTGCAGACACTGAACAGCCTGAGCCCATTTATTTAATCTGATTGCATCGACCCAGGCACCTCTGTGATATTTCAAATTATGCAGTGAGCCAACAGAGTCTGTGGCATCAGAGTCAGAGTCTGTCTTTAGGTCCTTCTTTTTGTCCACCACTGTGTTTTTTTGGACAGTGAAACACTTGACACACCTGCACATAGGTGATTTATTGGGCCATGCTCTATATTTATGTGGTTCTACTGCTTTTGGCTCAGCTAGCTCTGGTTGGTTTGAGTGGGTTGGTGCCACATTTTCTTGGATTTTGAAGCCTTGTATGGTGGGTTGGGGAATCCCACACGTCTTAGCGCATCACGATCCAAAGACCTTTCAATGAGTATTTATGAAACAGAGACCAGTGTGAAACAGGACAGTCACGCCTTTTCTATTCGGCAACACATTTCTAGTGAAATTAAAATAGTGGGGACTCGGCTCACCATCAGAACAGACTGCTTTTGTTTGGACTGTCACATGTGATTAAAGATGAACCTAAAGAGGCTGATAGCTGAAAGAGGCAAATAGCAACAGTCCATTGATTTATCTTCAATCAATCAATTCCATCTTCACAACTGCTTTGCATGATTGAATTTAAACTTCCATTACATTTGCAGACTGCCACTCCATCCACAAACTCACAAAGAAAATAAATGGTAAATGCTCTGCACTTATATAGCACTTTCCTACCTATTGATACTCAAAGCGCTTTGCACTGCTTCTCATTCACCCATTCACACACACACACACACACACTGATGGCTGATTGACTGATTGGCACACCAGGTGAAGAATGAGCTGAGAACTCAGTTGCAGAGTTGATAGCTTGATCCCTGGCTGCTCTGTGTGTCCATGGGCAAGGCTTCGAACCCCAGGTTGCTCCTGGTCTGCAAAACAAGTGTAACTGTATTAAAGCATAAGGTCTGGGACTACAGACTAAAACTAACAGCAAATCACATCAACTCACCGTAGCATCTGTGAATCGAGAAGCTTTTTTAGCTTATTTGTGCCACAGAACTTTATGGTAAAACACATCAGTGCTACACTGAGTGACCAAAAACTGCTCCAAACAATATTCCAAGAGCTGAAAGCAAGCATCCCTTTTTTCTTGTGGAAATCCATTTCAGAGTTGGTAGAGAGCGATGATGAGGGGATTTGAACAATGAAGCTCTATGGCAAAGCTCTGGATTCACCGATGTTACCAATTTTAGCTTTAGTCTTTGTAGAATTTGATGAAAGTATAATATAGTAAACACCAGTCTTTCTTTTAAACACGTTTCTCAATAAAGTCCACTATTTAGTAAAATATAGTTTCACCTGTACAGAACTATGAGAGAAGTAGGAGGCATCAGACACAGTATTTGGTGTCTTATTCAGTGGCTTCAGTGCAGTTATTTTCACCTTTTTCCAGTTTTTAAGGTAAATCAAGTTAACAGCATGTTTTGTTTCAATTCCTCACCTCCCTTTCTGCACCTTTGGGCCAAAATGCCAGATGAACTTGACTCATTTAAAAGACTTTATCATCATTCATCATCAGTTTGGGGGGAAATTACACATTGGGGAAAACAAACACCTGTAGAGAGAGATAACAGGAAGAGAGGAGAGAGAGAGAGAGAGAGAGAGAGAGAGAGAGAGAGAGAGAGAGAGAGAGAGACCTCCCACCACCTTAAGCCCTCGGTCACAAAACTGCTCCAAAAGTTAACACTAGAAAGCCAAAACATTCAAATATCAAGTAAACGGTCAGAACACAAACATTAGAATTGTATGTGTAGACACTTGAGTCTTGACTTGGAACAATCCTTTAGGACTTAAGACTTAAACCCAGCATGAGAACTGACCATTGAGAATGATGAGAATTGACTGAGTCCAGCTCTTCACTTCTGCCTCTCTGTGTATACTCAGTACAAAGAGGAGGAGTAGTACACACACATATACACCCACATGCCATAAGAAACCATTGAGCAGCATTTGATCTCCTCTTCAAGTCCATCCTACTCACCATCTCTCAGCTTCAGATCCACGTCTGTGATTCATCAGTGCCGCGCTCTGACATTCAGGTTCCTGTGTGTGTGTGTGTCGTCGCCCACTCCCACACACAGCACCACTGGGCGTGTAGTGCGCAGTCAGCTGCAGCACGGTGCCAGTCCATTCAAAGAAAGAGTGCATCACTGTGAAGTGGATTTCAGGAACTCAACAAAGACCGTTCGGGCTATTTCAGGCCCACAAAAGCCATGAAGAGGGAACACAGGCTTCGTTTTATGTAACTACTTCAAAGCTATAAAGATGAACATGCTTTTTTGAAATTGCCCTTTTAGCTTCTTAATGTCTGTGGAAACACTTGACCAAGTTTAATTCTTAGGTCACTTATAGAAATCTGAGACATAAATGCTGAAAAAACAAATCCTAAAGGCTCTTAATGTTTTATCTTGTGTAGTTTTGAACTTCCAATATCATCATTTGTGAATAACATCCAGCTCATTACACATAATTTGATTCATTTTAACATGCGATTTCAAACTCGTCTGCTGCTGTACTCGCCTCCACTCTCCTGTTTTTACATTATTCACCTGATTTTTATTAGCCGCTGTTTTATCACCTCTACCTGAAAACTGCCAGTTTCCTTTTTTTGTTGTAACTTTACTCTTGTCTCTGCAGACTCAGAATTACTGAGGTCCAACACCAGATGTAGCACAAATACATATTCATTACTGTCAATAAAAGTGCTCTACTACTCTTTAAATGTTTTGCACAAGTATATGCTCCCCAATGTGCTTTAGTATTAGTACCCTAATAAAAAGTCTTTTCTCTCAGCATTACTGAGGACAATTTTAAACACATTTGAACTTGATGCTATTGGTAGCGTGAGGGAACAGTTCTCGTCCAGACTTTTTCCACATTGTGTCTCATAAATAAGGTCTCTGCAGAAATCTAAAATGTTCTATGAACAAAGATCAGCGTTACTATAGAAACTTAGTGTGGAACAAAAGCAACAGCATGTAAGTATGAAGCAGATTTGAATACTTTATGTAACGACAGCTGCTTCATCCATATCAACACAATCATCAAAATAACAGATACCAGCTGTGGTTACTTACCTCCACTGCCCAACACATAGACTGGGGGCTAAAATCAAGCCCTTAGTTGAGGTTCCAGCTCATCTTAAATTTCATGGGACAGGGCTGAGGACAGGACTCTGGGGAGACCAGTCAAGTTCTACAAAGGATGTGCCACATTGCATCGTCTACAATCGATAGTGATAAATCTCCAAAATAAAAATGCTGACATTGGTTCAATATCACTACAATGAAGCTAAAGCTGCATTGTACTATATCATTACTGGAAAACGTATTGTGATCTATTTAGTCTTTACTGTTGCCGCCCCAATGTTCTAGTACAGCTCACCAGGCCCTGTGCACAGGTTCATATGGGAATAAATTACTAGTTTTTACCCCAAACCACTGCTGAACTTAAGAACATCATTACCCACAATATCAGTGCGTGCAATAGCAAGAATATTTACCCACACTAAAAATAATGGAGTAAATCGAATAAACACAAATGCCAGCTAGAGACAAATAGTGCAATGAGTCAGTCACCTGTTCTCCATGGAAACAATTTCTCATCTGCTGCCACCTTGTGTTCAAACATAGAAAAACAACCTTTCATTTTGCCCTGCAGTGAGACAACAGAGGGTGTAACAATAAAAAACACACTTTTATTGTAAAAACAATGTAAGAATGTACAATTTCCAAACCACTTTTTAGACGACAACTGATGAAACGACATCTGCAGCTTCACTGTATTAGTCATTGTGGTTTTCTTTTCTGTGAGATTAAATGATTTACAGATTAGTTTGGTGGATCTGGTCAAAGATACACATGCTTAGACCGTATGAACGTGGGCCCGCATTGCAATTAAACAGGTATATACAAGGTGATCTGAGCATGACGTGCACAGAACAATAACTACAGGCCCCTGTATTGAGAACACTCAGTGGGTAAAGATGCAGGTTCTCTCAAGTTATTTAGCTTAACAAGACAACTGTTGTTTGGGCTATAGAGGTTAAGCCTGCAGTCAATATGATTAGCCCCTTCTCCAGTGACACTGAGCTAATCCACAAGGGGATTAGTTAAGCTCCTGGAAAAGGGGTCAGACAGAGAATATTGGTGCAAATGTTTTGAGTTCCTGGGGGAGAGTTAAATAACTTTAAACAGGGCCTGTGTGCTGTGCTGTGCTGTGCTGTGAGGAGATAACCACAAAGTCGGTTATGTTTTCATCCTTAAAGGGTCAGTTCAACCAAATGACAAGTTACATTTTCAGCATTAGCGCTGTCAGGCAATGCAGGTAGGTTAGGTTGTTTTTTTTCTTAGATTTTAACATCCAGCTAAAATCACATCTACCCATTCCTGTTTGCAGTTTAAAAATAATGCCCCAGTTGTTCAAAGAAGAAACATGCCTCAAAACATTTCTCATTGTGATGTGTTGTCAAAGCCTCCTCTTCTCTAGACTCACTGAACAGCCCTGGCAGCCACGCAGGGACATTCCCTTTCAGAAGGGAAAGATAATAAGGTCCAATTAAATCTAGTTTCGAAGCTCTGATGAGACCAAGATTGAGTTTTGTTTTTTTTTACCATCAGACTAAACGCTATAACTGGCAAAGAAGGCTGCATCTGATGTACTGTATGTGCAGTCTCTCCTGCAAGTTTGAGATTTTCTAAAATTTACATTCTCTCTTTTTTTTGGTCAAAAAGCCAATTTAAATTTTTTATAACATGCTTTAATGTTGTGATTCTTTTATATACCCACTGTAATTGTTCACTTCCAGCTCTGTCATTTTCTTTCAGAACACAGGACACATGATTTATGCTGTAGCAGACAGTAAACGCTTTAACATCTATAGTGTTGTCAGGGAATTTTCTTCAGTAGAAAGAAGTCAGTGAAGACTGTTCACAGCCTCGTATGTGTAGTAGTAGTTTTCAGGAAAGAAATTATGCTGCTTACTTTAGAAAACTAGACCAAATCAGAACTAGTGTAAATGTGCGTTTGTCTCTGGAAATTGAATGAACTGACCCCTGACAGATTAAAATATGATAATGAAGAACAGTTAAATGGGACAATTGGATGGAAATACAGATGATGCCATACGTGTAAATAAGTGACGTTAATGAATTTAAAATGATTGAAACGACACTAATCAAACAAATACTAGGCACATTTATCAGATCTCACAGGTCTTCATGGTTCAGATTTCTCGTTGTTGCTGTGGTGAATCAGTTCTGATGTCTTCGTGTGTCAGTCAGCCGCAGCAAGCGAGGACAGACAGCGGCTGGACGATGAGGGGGAAGCTCAATTATCTGAGAGTGGCTGGTCTCAGAGTTCACCCGCAAAATGTTTCTGTCGTTGTTCCTATACAGCGAGCTGCTCTCGCTCTGGTTTCTTTCGGGAGCGTTCCCTCTCTAGAACAGACAGATTCACAGACTTAATAAAGGGAAGTGGGGTGAAGTGGAACAACCAAGAGTTTACTCAGTAAGCAGGGGTGATCTGTTGTGACGTCTTTGCTCCTTGTATAAAACCCAAACCCATTGTTCTGCACGTGAGCCTTAGGCTGTAACTCTAAACCATAAACTTTCCATATCTGATTTCACAGCAGACACACACAATTAGAAATGTCCTGTCTAATACATGTAACACACACAGTTTGTGCTGCATACACCAATATGCTGCTGTCATGAACTGCAATCAGAGTTCCTTTTAAAAAAAATGACAAAAAATATGCAAAAACAATTTCACAGTATGAGGAAAGTCGTAAAACATGATGTGCATTTCTTGCAGTGTGGTGGTTTAGCAGTTCTGTTCAAAAACAAATGGCATTAGAGTAAAAAGCGGCCTTTTGCACTATGTGATGAAGATCATCTTCAACCAGATATAGTGGGGAAAAAAAACTAAATTAAATAATTTATTAAAATTTTTTCAAGTAGACCTGGTTGATGGTGGAGATGAAGCCAGTGTTTGGCCAATAATCATATTTTTGTAGATTATGTGTTCTAAACAGTCAAAATGTCCTTGTGCAGGAATAAGCTTAGAAATAAGACTAAACTCAGCCTAGAAGTAATTCATTAATATAGAGCCACTCAGTGGAATGAAACACCATAATTTAGAGGAGAATTACTATAGTAATTTGATTTAAAAAATATATAAACAAGCTCTTAATATCTCACAAATACTTAAAGACTATAGAGTACATGAGAAATGGGTTGATTACACTGTTTGTGGATAGAGATATCAGATATGATTTATGCTTCTATATGCTATACACCACACCACAATATTTTTAATCCTTGCTATATAGTTACTTTGGCACCCTGTGGATGCCAGGAAGAATAGCTATTACATAAGAAAACAATTTAGTATAAAGTTATAAAATTACAGTGACCTAAGGAAAAGCACCAACAAGCTGCTGGGGCATTAAAACAGGGGCCAGAGGTGAATTTAATGAAAAAAAAAAACAAAAAGCATGAGAGGGAACAAACCGGGTTTCTCCTCTGTGGCCTCTGGGACTTCTGGCAGCTGGTCTGAAGGAACCTCAGGAAGCTCAACGTCTCCCTGAGAGAGAGAGCTTATTTTAAATACACAAAGCCTGGGATCTGATAAAATCGGAATTTTACAGTCTGAACACACACACACAAACAATGACACTGAAGACACTGACCTGTGTTATAGCCTCGAGCTCGGCCAGTACGGCGTCTTCATCTTCTTGTGTTAAAGAGCCAGCCAGCATCTCATCTATTTGCTGCACAAAGACAAAAATGAATGGTTACAAAAAAGAGCTTTCTGTTTGAACTCACTGATACATATGAAGAATAAAAAAAATAAAATGTGGGGGACATTTTACTTTTCAGATACAATTTGCAACCTGAAATGTTCAAATATGAACTCTGTCTCCAGAGGCCTACTTAATTCCATGTTCACATTACAGTTTAACCCTAATGGCTGCTGGAACTTACCCTTTGGTACTCGATGGAATCCTGGGTTTCATCCATTATCCTTTCCACTTCTTCAATGGACATCACCTAGTGTGACAAAAACAGTAAATGAGGACCCATCAACAACCAGTGAGGTGTATTTCTTCTAATGGAAAACAGTCCTGACATTTCTAACATCACCTACCTCGTGCATTTTTTTCAGACACTCATTACCAACTTTCAATCCTTCAATGACTTTCCTTTCAATCTGGGCAAACTCCAGGTCTTGAACCTAAAATAATCAGAAGAGATATTTTTAGTTTCAGTTTACTGATGCTGCTTCAAAACCCTAAAAGAATTACTCACCATGCGCTCCAGGTTGCTTATCTGGTTCTCTGTCTTGTCCAGGAGTTGGTCCTGGTAGCGCTTCTTTTTCAGCAAGAGGAGAGCTTTGCTGTTTGAAAACAAAAGCATGAAACTCTCGGAAAATGCTGAGCTACTTATTCAATTATTTCATACGTTTCAAACTAGTTAAAAAAAATTTCAATCTACTGTTAAGGAAAAAAGGTATTAGTTTAAAGTTATACAAAGGTACAAAAATCACATGTTAAACCTATTTTGACATTATGCTGATATGTCTTATAACATTCTCAGAAAAAAAAGAAATTATTTCAGCATTTTAACCTAAAAAAAAAAAAAACAACAACTTAAAAATCCAGTTTATTCATCCCCCACTGTCATTTTAAAACAAGAAATGTAATACACTTCATCTCTAGTGTACAATAATACATTGCTAAAAGATACATTCCCCAAAAATTGATGTCAAGCCAGATTAAATACCATCATTGCTTTTACTAAATCCTTATTTATTAACAAACCACACACCTCTGTTGTCCATACATTATTGTATTATCATGGATTTCTTTTTTTTTTTTTTTTAACTCACTCTTTTTTGCCATCTTTCAGCAGCTGTTTGGCCAAAAATCTCTCCTTTTCCAACCGCAGGCTGATCCTCTTCTGATACTGTCTCAGTTTATCTCTTTGTTGTTTCAGTTGCTACAGAAATAAAACAGAAACGTGAATTTAAAAGTTAAAATTACACAGCAGCAGCTTTTACATACTGTAGCTGTAGCGTCAAGGCTTCGTGCTGCTCAGCCAGACCACTTAGAGGAAAGTAATGATTTACTATCCAAAAGAAAACAACAGTCTTGTTAAGTTATACTACAGCATCTAAGTCTAATTTAGATGAGGGCATACTGAGATCACCAGCTTCCAAATATCTAAAAACCACTACACGTTAGGGCAGTTACCCGTTAACAGGATTTACCTTTTGCTCCGTTTCTGTATCGTTGAAGGCTGGTTCATGAAGGGATAAAGTTACTCGCTAAAGCAAAATATTTACGTGGTTATTTTTCAGATACGTTTATGCCGATTTAAAGAAAAGATGCTAAAGACTGTAGAACTAATAATGATATGTTTTATACGGTGAACGTATGTGATTACTGACACACAAACCTGTCAAACTGCCGCATATCCCAAAGCAGTTTGGCATGACTAGCTCATTTTTTTCAGCTAACGTTAGCTAGCTGTCACACTCACCAAAATCGCCTTGTCTTGTTCGGTCACCCGGGTCTGTTTCTTTTTTCCGAAGAGATTTCCCATTCTGACACAGCATCCCAGCCACAGTTTACGACCAGGGAAAGAAGGTGAAACTACAACACCAACTATTTTTCTAACTTGTTACCAGCAGGCTAGGGGAGCTTGTCCTCCATTACTGGTGTAGTCATCTGTGTCCACACCCACACCAGGAAGGACGGAATCTGGGTAGGGGCAAAAACAAAAGACTCTAAAGTCATTAACGTGATTTTTTTTTAAATATGAATATAAAAAAGGTTGAACGTACAAAAATATGTTTTAAAAAAAAGCAAGAAACTGAGGTTTGTTGCTCGCGAGTGGCTACAAAAAAAACTGCAACACAGAGAACATTAACACTTCCGGCAAACACTTCAAATTAAAACATAAAACGGAAGCAATCCACAGTAAATGAAGTGAAACTTTCAGCGATCATATTTGTTGTGTCAAACCGTCGCATTTTAAACTTCAGTTTTAGATTATGTGTTTGCACTGACACAAAGACAAATTCCTCGTATTATTAAGTGTTCTTATCTGTGTCTGGCAATAAATGGTTTTCTGATCCGATTCTAAATCCGGGAAACTTCTTTTTACCATCTTCAAAATATATCCATTATGGGTTACTTGTACCGTTTATCTGTGTATTTCATACTTTATAATGAAAGTACTGTCAACATCCTAAAATACTGCGTGTTGAAGCAGTTGTCAAGCGGTCGGCTCTGTCCAACAAGAAAAGAGGAAACAATAATTTGGATTAACATTAACATTTATTAATGGAAAAGGTCATGCACAGACCAGAGATGATTAAAGAGGAGCAATACAGGAGGAAAGTACAGCACACAGCTAAACCTCTGGTCATTAAAAAATAAAATCAGTGCACAGTTAATCATACAAAGATTGCATAATAGAAAAAAAGTTTATAAAATTCCCAGAAATAGTGCAATTTTACCCCTGCCAGGAAAATAAAAGGAAACCTGCTCCACTTTCACTGCCAATTGCCTAAATGTTCCATCTCCCACCAAGATTTGTACATGTGAAAATGATGTGGTGCGTTGTCCTCTGGAAGCAAGTGAACGTAAGAGATGTGCAAAAAAGCTGATGTTAATTGGATGGCTACATGTCACTGACACTGTGCAACACACAGAACATGAATGTTAAGAGTACAGTTTGCCTCCGTGAAGACATACCCTACATTGCACTTGGGAAAACAAAATATAAAATATACATATAGTTTATATATGACGTCCCCCAAAAACACGTTCCCATTCAAAGGAAAGCCAGTGTTCCTTTTGTCCCATAAAGGCTACATGTGCACAAAAAACAAATGCTGACTGAGTTTATAGAACTTTCAAAAAAGAGTTTTCACATTTAAAAGAAGAGCAAATGCGCCCAACAGGGCAAAGACTGTATTTGTAGTGTACGCTGGGAAATAATCAACTCTGCTCACTTCGTGATGTGTTCAAAACATCGTTCTTTGCAGTGAACTTGCCAGAAACACAATGAAGTTTGTGACAGAAAATTAATTATTGTTCAATATTTTATACAAATAAATTCATATCAAAAATTGTAAACGTTTACCTTCGGCTTCACAACTGTTCATTGCACATAAACGTACTTCAAGGTAAACTCCAAACACGCTGTTCTATTTTACCGAGGTGAATAAAACAAACACAAATGGTACTTTCATTTAAATCCAATGTAGACACGATGCAACAAAGAGTGTGCCTCTGCGAAGCTTTTAATGTTGCGGCCAGACTTTGATGTTGCTGCACTTGGACACATTACAGTCTACTGTTCTTGTTATTTTGTCCACCCCAGAGCCAGCAGCCGTAAGCTTCAGACTCTTACAGTAAAGAATTGAGTGGATGCTGCTCATGCTGCAGTGGTAGACAAATTTAATCCCCCTGTATATTTATGAAGACAATCTAAGCCAAAGTGTAGTGAATTTTCTTTGATTTCATCTTCCTCCCACCTGAAAGTCAGGAATAAAATTACAATTTATCGGCTTGCTAATAGGTATCGCACCAACAACACACCTGCTTATACGAATGCAAGATTATGTAGTGACGCACAGCACATACACAACACTGTAACACACACAGACACACCAAACAGGCTAGATAAGAGTCAACAAAACACAGCCGTGCGATTAAACGTGGCACCAAAGTGAAACAGAGTGACGGCACGAGCTGCAGTGAGCGCTTCTACCCAGTTACAGCCCGTTCTCTCACCGGAAACCAAATGTACATTCAAAATCTATTCTCAAAACATCTTCATTAAGCTCAGTTGAGGCATGAAAAACAAGTCCCACTCTGGGTCGGATCCTCAAGTGCCCGCCCCCTCTACGTCTAGGGTCATCGGCTCCAGCCGACTTCTGTCGAGTGCAGCGTGCTACATGTACTGGTGTGCATATTGTACACTACATTCCCAAGCTATGGGTTCTACGGCAAAGCTAAACCTGTACAGGCGTACGCCACAGGCCAGAGATCGTTCATCCTAAACCCTCATCTGTCAGCCGCATTTCAAATGACAACAACCTCCTCTGCACAGCAAGTGCTGAAAGCCTGATGAGCATAGAGTTTAAACGTAGGTCTGGGCAAGGATGTGCATGCTGGTGTATGATGAAGAGAAAGAAAAGAAGGAGACTGTGTGCAAGAGCTGTGGCACCTCTTCTCTAGTGTTAGCAAATAGGCATTTTCTTCCATTGCCCAACATCAACAATAGAACTTTAATGCAAACTATTTATGCACATGCTACAGACACCAAAAACAAATAAATCTTCCCAGTGTCAATTTGTGAGGAGGTGGTTCAGAGATGTGCTGCTTTGGTACAATTGTGGACGGATCCCAGTTGTGGGAGTGTTTCACAAACACAACGGACAAAAACCATCTGAGGAGACTAGCAAACACTTAATGTAACGCTTCCCATAGAGGAGGACGTATGGAAAGGATTACAAAGGATAAATATTATATATTATATATTCATATATATGTTTCCATTTACTGAATCCCTGTGAAGCTAAAAAACACCATTAGAAAGAGAAGGAGGTGTCATCAGCGTGTGGAGAAAGAGTGCAGGCCCCTCGGTCAATGTGATTCAGAAAACAGAGCACCAGTGGACGAGGGTTACACACGGACACCTCAGACCCACAGAAAAGGAGCTGTAACAGCCCCCAGCCCGAACATATACGCGCACATCATTCGCATCACGCCATTTTTAGTGTATGAGAGCCCCCACTCAGGTCTGTCCTGTTCATTTCAGGGTGGTGAGCATTGGTTTACGTGTAGCCCTGACGTGAGCCCTCAGGCAATGCAGCCAGACAGGTTGAGACTGGTCGGTCCTGGTCCAGGCCGCTTCGTCTCAGGTGGGCTTCAAAGCTGGTGCACGATACTGTCCGCGTGGTTGGCTGGAACGGAGCCGTCCTGCCGCAGTCGCTGCCACTGGAAAGTTGTGCTGAGGGAGCCCACCTCGTCCTCCTCATTCTCCTGCTCCTTGGCAAACTCCATAAACACCTAGACGACAGTGAAAAAGATAGAGGGAGGGAGGAAAGAAAGAAAGAAAGAAAGAAAGAAAGAGGAAGATTAACAGTGTGGATGCGCTTGTTTAGAGCGCACAGAGAATGAAACTTTGTTTTCCCCAAAAAAAGCAGAAACATGGACCACAGAACATGTTTCCACTGTTTTTCACTCCGACATCAGAACCCTGTGTGCACAGGATTGATTTACTTCTTCCTCTTTGCATAATAATGTTTCAGTTTGCATTTCTGGATGTAGCGGTGGATTATATTAAGTGAAAATGGTTTTCCAAAGAACTGCTTAGTCATCACGAAAAACATTTTATAAAGCTTTCAGCCAAATCAACAACACCATTATACAAGTTCCATGGAATTTAGATAGAAGATTTCCAAGGTTCTTTTTTCAGCAAATGGGGGGCTTGTGGGTCAGTGGTAGAGCACTGGGTCGGGATGGAGAAGGCTGCAGGTCGAATCTCACCGCACCAGGTGTGGGCCCATCCAGCCGCCAAGGGGGACCTTGGTGCCAGTCCCAAGCCCGGATAAAATGGGAGGGTTGCGGCAGGAAGGGCATCCGGCATAAAAAGTCATGCCACATCAACGTGCGACCCCTGAAGGGACAAGCTGAACTCTGCTAACCTTTAATTTTTTGGTTCCAATGAATAATATAGCTATAAAAGCCACAGCAAACTGAAGAATGCCCATCACTACTGCTCAGAGCCCAAACAACATATTCAGAAGGTGTTCAGCACTTTGGCATAGCAATGATCATGTGCCAATTAAAATAAAATTGCTTGTTAGGTTTGTTTCTCCATTATTTAAAAGCACATACCTGCTCTAAGGTCGACTGGGAGAAGTTATACTCTTCAAAATTGAAGGTTTTCTTGGCTGAAGACAAACAGAGATTAGAAAGATGAGTCAACTGAATGAGTCAACAGATATGTCCCAGATAGCAGAGTGTGTGTGTGTGTGTGTGTGTGTGTGTGTGTGTGTGTGTGTGTGTTAGACAGATTAGAAGTGACTCACCACTTTCTAATTGAGAGAAGGACTTGGCCAGTGATTTGACGTCCTCCATGGGGATCTTGTAAACCATCAGAGTAGCAAAGCTGCAAAGAAAGCATCAGCATACAGAATTAGTAACAGTTATGTCTCACTATACTTGCATAACACATATACATAACGCATTCCCTGGCCCCTTACCCTAAATAGTAAGTCTCAAAAAGGTATTTTAAGTCCTATGAACCGGTCAGGTTGTACTCAAAATATGTCCACACAAAGAAATAACACGCGCACACACACACATACATATTTAAACATGTTTTCTACAATACTGTTAATATATTTTGATGTAAGCAAATGCATTTCAATGTAGAATATATACAACAACAGCACATGTTCCATTTCCATGAGGTTTTCTTTCTCTACCTTTTTTCTCTTGCTACAAATTCGGTCAGCATAGTTTATTCATTAAGCTTTATTCTTATTAGATGAGGTCTGTCAAGGTGTTTGTGCGTCAAGAATTCTGCTGATGCTATAAAATGGTGAAGGATATTCGCAGGCAGCATGGGTCCACAATGGAGCACACTACTAATTAATAGATTAACAGCTTTTGGCTTGTCCCTTCAGGGAATTCACACATTTTACCATTTCATGGAAAATATGAGCTCATTTTGAATTTGACGGCAGCAACACATCTCAAAAAAGTTGGAACAGGGGCAACAAAATGATTTAAGAGCATGTAAACAAAAAAAATATCGAGTCTCACCTCTCCTGCCGGGCAGCGTGAGGAAAGATCCGGAGGATCTCATCATGCAGCAACGCCACCTGCTGGAGCCCTGTCAGTTCCTCTCTGAGCTTCACTTCCAAACTATATCCTTGACCATATTTCCCTTTTAAATGTTGTATGGAGCCAATGCATCTGTTCGAGAACAGAATATTAGTGACTTCAAAATGTGGGAAATCCGAGAATACCACTGTCTCCAGTCAAAAGCACACACCTGAGCCGGCCAGAAACCATGATAGCCACACGGTCACACACGGCCTCGGCCTCCTCCATGTAGTGCGTGGTGAGGATGGCCCCCCGCTGGTGGTTCTTGAATGCAGCACGTATGGCTCTCCTACACAAATGGAGATGAACGGGTCATAAACTGTTGTTGAATGTGACAAAAAGACAATGAAGGGGGCATCCTTCAAAAACAAGGATCTGTGAAAAATAGTAGACTTAAAAAAAAGTCTAAATTAACAGTTTTCTTCTGGTTTATTGCAATGTTAATTGGCCCAAAATGAATGAAATTACTAAAACATGAATGTTCTGTTAAATTATACATGTTAAAGACATAAGATCCTTCCTATTATTACTCAAACATAGTTTACCACATGCGCTGTTTAGACTTGGGGTCCATCCCTGATGACGGCTCATCCAGTAAGATGATCTGAGGATTCCCAATCATACTCAAGGCAAAACAAAGCTGGAAAACAACAGGACAAACCGTGGGGTGAGAATTTATTGAATCAGACAGACATAACACAAGTCAATTAAATGTGCCTTGATCTGGAAATGGTCAAAATTCGATGACTAAATGAAATACTAATAGGGAGAAGTGCAACTCAACTTCACAGAAATTCCAATGTAAGATAAGCATTTGTTGGTTTGCAAATGTGAAACTATATTTGGCAAAAACTCCATGTGGGTTAAAATGAGTGTCACTTCAATTTTACATCAACTGTATGTCATTGGATTCAGATTTAGTCATTTGACAGATGCTTTTATCCAAAGCAACTTACAAGTGAGGTACAAAGCAGAAAAAAAATCTCAAGGAGAAAACGTTAAAGCAAATTGCTATGAGAAGAAATGGTTCGATTTCAAGAGACTCAAGTACAAGATAATACCAGAAAAACTCTTTTTTTGTGTGCATTGACAGACATACATTATTAACTCAGTGAATTTTGGCAGTGTGTCATTGCTGGACATTTTCTCACCTTCCTCTTGATTCCTGCTGAAAGACTCTTGGCTTGTTTGTTGAGATGCTCCTTAAGCTCCAGAGCATTTACCACCCTGATAATAAAAAAAAAAAAACACAATTGTCTGTCAACAGTGTTGACATGAATCATTTTGCTTCACTGAATAAATGTGTCTGTTTGACACGTAACAATCCTGACACCCCTCGTGGCCATTCGCCGATAAAATACTGTGAACACAGTTACTTAATAAATGTTATGATAAAGTTTATAATCCTAATCTCTGCCTGTGAAAGGCTTGGTACTTAAAAAGCTGTGATGGTAACACGGATTCTCTGGGAATGAGCAGGTGAATGAGAAATACCGCTTGATGATCCCAGGTACGTCTTGTCCTCTCAAGCCCTTGATAGCAGCGTAGATCTCTAGATGTTCCTGCAGAGTGATCCTGGGCCACAGAGGATTTACCTGGGGACAGTAGCCCACATGCTCCAGGGGACTGTCCACGCGACGAAACTCTGTGCTATAGTCCCCCATGAGCACCTGGGGAAAGGTAAACCGATGGTGACTGATCTAATAACTTTAAGTTAAGTCAGTTTCAGTCTGCATTTACGTTTCTGGGCCAATTGTAGACATTTTATTATTATTATTTTTTTTTTCTGTTTCAATACAACATGTCTAATTACTAGTAATGTTAACGCAATGGCTGCAATGTGCTGCAAAATTGCATTTCACATCAAGGCAAATAATTAAGTTAAAGAATAAAACAAATCCTTTCCTTTAGGGCTAATGTATAACAATAAAAAATTAAAAAACAGTAAGAAAAAGTGGGTCCTTAAAGGAAATTGCAATATTTTCATACAAACCCAGAAAGATTAAGAAATATCATGATTTGAGGTCACAAGAATGTATGACTCATAAATCAAAGAATAAAAATTTAGATTCTGCACAATTTATTATATTTTTATTAATTTGTATTTTATTTATTTGCCTGCCTACATTAACTCCTTTGACAAAATGACATAACGTTCAGAGGCCATCCTCTCTGAAAACCCACCCTAAGCTTCCCCTCTAATGGAACAGTTGAACTGAGGCTGCAGGTGGATTTATTGGAACAAGGCTCTTATGGCTTCATTAAACCTGCCTTAGAGTCATCCAAACATGACCTTAAGTGAACAAAACAGTCATGAAATATAGGGGCATCTGAGCTTTTGGAAACAGGAGTAAACATGGTCAATGACACTAATTAGCTAACATCTGAAAGGTTTCTTCTTTTTCTACATGTGATAAATTCCTGCAATTATCATTTATTTCCAGCTTTAAGTGAACGGAAAAGGTTGTACAAATGACCGATGTTGCACAGTAGAGACAAGAAGAGCAGTTCATATAATCTAGACTGTACCTGGCCTGCAGTGGGATCCGTGTCACCTGACAACATGTGCATGATGGTGGTCTTTCCTGCTCCATTGGGGCCCAAAAGTCCAAGAACCTCACCTGAAGAAACAGCAATATCGTTCTGATATTTGTGAATTCAGAGGTTTTTCTCCTACAGTCCCAATACACTCTAATGTGGTAACCATGCAATCAACAAAACTCTACACATACCTTTGCGGACACAGAAAGATATGTTGTTTGCAGCCACTTTTCTCCTCTTGTTGAGAGAAAAACCTTCTCTTCTGCCCTTGTAATTCTTCTTTAGGTTACTCACAACCACCACGGGTTTCTGAACGTGCAGGACATCAAAGATGGTGAAAACATGCAGGACCTCAAATCAGTACAACGGCGTGTTCTCAAGCTCATATCAAGATCATCCACTGGGACCAACTTCAAAAGACACTTCTTCTACTGTGATGAAACAATACAGCATCACTCACCTCTTCACAGGACTGGCAGGTAAGAGCTTCCTTCACCCTGGCCTTCTCTATCTGCACATCCTCATCCTCGTTCAGCACTTCTTCTGGATTCCTCTCCAGTTTGGGCTTTGACTTGGACGAGATCCTGTGATGATTTGAACAAAAACTGCCAGGGTTGGTGGTCAAACAACATTTATTATCAATAAAAGATGAACTCCAATTTATCAAGAAGCTTAATGTTATTTACTGTAAGATGTCAATGTACTGAGCTTTGCAGTAATCTGAGTTAGGACTTGTAATCTAATCATCACCTGCAGAACTGATCCTTTTTTATTGCCCTCCCTCCATAGCGCATTTCCAGCCAACGAAGCACGAATAGTAGCAGGATGCAGTGGAGATAGGGCTGAACACACGGAGGGGCACATACAATATTGTAGCTTCACTTGCTCACACCCAATTTTCTACACATATGAATGATAAATAGTTATTTTATTTTAAATGAGATACTTACAGCTACAACTGCAATGAGCAGGTTCTTCCACAAGGTGTTCCCCTCATGGAGAGAGGGCAGAAAGGTTGCCTGTAAATGGTATAAACATACATACATATATAGACATAGATCCATCCATTTGAGCAATTTCTACAACTCAGCACACGAACCACTGGTGGTACTGTACCTCGGTGATGCAGATTAGGCAGCCCATAAGAGGGTATAGAGGATTGAGGAAGCACAAGATGTTGTGCAGGTTTATGGACAGACCAAGTTCGTCAATCAAAAGTGACAAGATTGAAGCGGTCACCACACACACCTGAGGCGCAAGTCATTCAGTTAGTGAGCAAAACACTTTCACGTGGCTCTAAAAATGACCATCATCTTAAAAACTAATTATGTTATATCTGTATTTTCAATATATATCCTTACTCACCATCATAGAGATTACAGAAAAGAAATCCCTGTTGCTCTGGACTCGAGCAAAGCCAAAGGAAAACACATAAGTGAAAAGAATTATGGCTGGAGAGAAGCCAACAGTGCATAGAACCTAGGAGACAGGAGAAGTGACGTCATTAGTTTAGGCCTAAGGATTATTATTAATGAAAGAGATATTTTTTTATCCATTACTCTATTGCTTAATCGACAAATCTATAGATTATTTTCCCATTAAGATCCCCACCATAAAAAAACTCATAAACAAAAATGTCTTCATCCATATAAGTCACAAAACTGGGTAACTGGGAAACTGGGTTAAGGTTTAAGAAGAATGAACATGAAATCCGTCAGTAGCACTGGTCCCTGTCCTCCTCTGTCTGCTGCTGATGGGGACTCTCTGCTGACTGTGACTGTCTCAGTGTCCACCAGGTTTAACAGTTCGTGCATTAACTGCAGCACATCCAGCTTTTTCTAACTTCCAGCTTTAGGTGGATGCAAGTTAACATGTTTGTATCAGTTAGAGATTAACCAACAAGCTTATTGTTGTGAGCACATGACGGTGGATGGGGAAGTGCGGGCACAGCTGTCTGATTGTTTTGGTCCTTTCCTTTTATAGATCACCAATTTGCTGAGCTTTTTTTTTTTGTTTGTTTGTTTTACAATGATTTTGATAAGTTTTCTGAAGTTGTCTGAGATGGAGGAGCCTGCCACCTTTTTGCAGAAGTCTAAAATAACACTGTCCAAATGTTGTACAGGACCGGAGTACACACACACACACGCACACACACACGCACACACACACAAAAAGCTGTGGTACAGACCACAGCAGTGAGGTTGCTTGAGGTGAGAAGGTTTCCAGTGTGGAATGAGAAGAGGATAATGGTCATGGAGGAGAGGATGAGGTAGTAGAGGGGGATGTCCACTGCCGCCTGGCCACACCAGTAGGCTGATGGTAACAGACCAGAGATACGCAGTGTTGAGCGACACTTAATCTGTAGAGAAAGGAAAGAAACACAAAAGCTAAATCTGAAACGTCTTCTCCTGAACAGGGGTTGGGCACCTCATTATTGGACCGACTCAAACTTTCCTGATTTGGGAATATTGCTGCTCTACAGCAGAAAGTGGAACAGCAAGGTTCCCAGGTGGAAGCACTTTATAATCTCAATTTATAATAAATGGTCTATAAAAATTATTATTTTGTATCTAATGAGATTTAGCTCTGAGGGAATTTTTGGAACAAACACTGATGCGTGCTTTCTTATATCCAGACTCTGAAGTGCAGTACTGCTTCTCTTTGTGCAACAATGGCCTTGTGAGGACAGATTAAAATTAATCTTCTCACTGGGTTTAAGTCGTTACCTCTCGATCTCGAGTGTGGTCCATTGCAAAATATGCAGGCATTCCAGCTGCCAGCATTCCCAGTATGATGGCCTCTATATGCACTAGAGCATGGGATGTAGAATCTGGGATTTGCTGAAGAGGTCACAGAGTAAAAGTTTATTATTTGTAAATGACACAGGGAACAGGATAGATGACACTTCTCCCATATGACTCATAACTCTGTTAAATACTCACATAATCAAATGGTTTGGTCCAAGTTCGTATTTGCCCTGTACCGTTTAGACCTCTTAAAAGAGCATTGCTCAGTATATTGACAGCCATAGGCAGGGAGTGGACTGTGGTGCTGTTGAACGCAACACTGTATTTGAAGCCCTGTTAACAGGCAGAATACAAAGGGTTAATTTAGATGCAAAGCTCTTTGTTAAAGAACTTAACAGGCCGTAAAACTACCACCACATTAACTTTAGGTGGGGTTGCATGCTTTATCTCATGATCATCTATTAAATGTGGGTGACCTTGCGTGTTCCTGTTACGTTGAAGGCGGCACTGTGGGGAGCTGCAGCCATGTAGTTGTTGTGTTTCATTATTTCCACTTTGAGGTCCTGAGACTCAAGGTTGTGGATGAAGTCAGAAATGTCAGAGTCTGTTGGCAAAAGAAAGATGTGCTGCTGACCCATGAGATAGAAAGCTGCACTGTGCTGAGAATGCAGCAAGAGAAAGAGGGACATAAACAGTCACAACTGCAACCATTGGAAAAGTACCGATATGGTTTACTGTGCAATTTCATAACTGTGCAACTGTACAAAAGCATCCCATCACCATATTAACTGTGTGCAGCACTTTCTGAAAAAAAACACAGAAACACACCTGAGGAGTTCTGAACAAGGAGGCTGGTGGCATATCTTTGAGGGGCTTCATTCTTTTTGAGGAGGTAAATGGGCAGAAACTGACGTTCTGGTGAGTGAATCTGGATGTTTCCAGTGGCCAGTGACAAGACGAGCACCGCAGCAATGAACACCAGGAACAAGGCCAGACTGCAAAAAGTAGTGCGGTAATAAAGGGTAAATGGAAGGAGCTGTGTGTAGATACATTAACAACAACGTACAACATTTGAAAAAAATCAAAGAGTTATTTCCAGTATGGCAGTTCACTGTATCACACCTTAAAACCCATCATTTCTGTAGCTGGACACTCACGTGTAAACAAAGGCCTTCCTCTCCCTGAACATGTTGACCATGTGCAGCCAGGCCACAGTGCTGAACTGCTGCCGCCACAGAGCGTGACCCGACACAGCATCTGACTTGCCATCTGAAAACGTCAGCAGCCTCTGGTCTGTGTCATCCAGGGAGGCGTTGTCACATTCTTCCTCTGGCTGCTCTCGATTAAACACACTGTAGTCTGGACACAGACACAGATGGATTAATACACGGAACTGAGGATTAGCTTGGGATTTTTATAGCTTAACAATACATCTCAGTGTTTGGTAAGGTACTCACCAGCTTGGTCCACTTCAGCCTCTGCCTCCAAACGGAGAAAAACATCCTCCAGAGTTGTCATGGAAACCCCATAATTGATAATTCCCAGATTGGGTTGACTGTCGAGCTCCGTGAATAAGCCTATAAAAGACAAATTAATCAAGACTTGCTGCCTGTTTACTCACTGCTGTTGAAGTCAAAGTTGAGTTGCAAATGCGCTGCACTAATTATTTTAGCATTCGTCCAGGTTCACGACTAACAGACAGTGCAAACAAACACAGCCACAAACTGACTGAATGGACATTCAGACACAAACAATTTGTTTAATTAAATTACAAACAAACTTGCAGAACTGTGCTGTATCCTCTTAAGTGTTTGATTTTAGCTTTTTGAATCCACTTTGACTTTAAGAATTTGCAAGCCTGGTCAATGTCTGTCTCTAACCGAGGCTGTTGTTCTTCCTGTATCTATACAGTGTGAGCTTACCAGGAAATTTGTCCACGCTCTCAAAAGGCAACGTGAACGTCAACTCTGCCTCATGTTCTCGAGACAATTTAGCTTTGGGAACATGCTGCTTTGCCAGCAACGTGATCTTTTCAGAATCACATCGCTCATTAATAGACATCCTGTGAGGAAGGGACAACACAATCTAAAACTATTTCCACAAAGACCTTTGGTTAACACAGATTGTAAAAGACATGCAAATGATGAATAAACAATAAAAACATGAAATTTAAATACATTTTCAAAATATATATATATTTTATGTGGGCCACTAGGCGAAATATCCAACAGTGGTCCGCTAATGAAAAGCTTCAAAAATAAACTACAACAGGAGAGTAAAATGTCCTTGCCTGAGGTGATATCCAACACCGCACTTAATCTTGAGATACAGTGATGAGCCAACACATTTCAGCTGTCCCTGAGAAATCACAGCTTTACGATCTGGAGAAAAAAAAATCTGTGCTGAACCATAACAACAGATCAAGAGCAGATTGTGTGATTATGACAACGCAGTTTGTGAGAAAAATTCCAAGTGCAACTCGAAAAAGTAAAAACTCAGTATTTCTTCACAATTCTCCCTGCTAAAATATAAAATCCACAGACAACAGGGTCGGTGGTTCAATTCCCGGTCCCGGCTACGTGTCGAAAAGTCCTTGGGCAAGACATTTGCTTCCAGGGGGTCAGGTGAGCACCTTGTATGGTAGTCATCAGTGTGTGTGTGTGTGTGTGTGTGAAAGCATGAATGAGAAGCAACATTGTTAAGCACTTTGGATAAAAGGATAAAAAAAAAATTGATAAAAAAAAATGACCTGCCTAACATGGTTGGTGCCTGTGGGAGCTGAAATTAACATCACATAAATGAGCATTTCAATCTGCTTCACAACAACACCCTCTGAGGTTTTCCTTATCTAATTTGCTGCTGTAAGCACAAACACACACACACACAAAAAACTATGCAAGTAGCAGAGATAACTCATACCAGCAAGTATGTCAGCCTCATCCATGTAGTGAGTGCTGAGGACTGTGACTCTGCCGGCTCTGCGACACTTCAGCAATGACCAGACCTGGTGTCTGGAGCAAGGGTCCATACCTGCTGTGGGCTCGTCCAACAGAAGGATCTGACAGACCGACACAAGGTAAAACTGTTACCAAAGTTATCAATAACTGCAAAGTGTACACGTGTACACACACACAGTGTAAAAGAAAGACCCTCTAGGACTTTGAAAAATCTTAGAGGGACAGAAAAGTGTATTATGTCTAATGCCAATTTTGGCTACAGATACCTTGGGGTCTCCCAGAATAGCGATTCCCACAGACAGCTTCCTCTTTTGGCCTCCACTCAGATTTTTGGCCTGGGCAGTCATGATCTTTTCCAAGTCCAGATCCTTTAGTACCTTGGTAACCTGTCATAGAATAACAAATATACACTATGCATCAGAAATCAGACAGGTTACTGATCAAGCCAACAATAATTCAGAAGTCAGTATGACCGGTCCTAAAGGAATGTAACTGAAAATTTCCCAAAATGCTGCTCAGTACTTATATGAACTGGATATATGCAATTATTTTATTGCTTGTTGTAAATGTAAATATCTTTTTTTTAAATCCTTCTTTTTTCAGTTTATTTACAAGCCTAATTTTTATTTGTGTGTAGATCTAACGTCACGTGAAAGCAGCTAAACACTTCATAGCACTTACTTCTACCTGACTCAAATGACCAAGTATAAGACAGGGTTCACAACAGGCCTCTCATCACCTCTGTGTTAATGTCTTCAGGTGGGATCCCTTTGATGGCGGCAAATATCCTCAGGTGCTCCTCCACAGTGAGCACGTCAAAGATGATGTTGAACTGGGGGCAGATTCCCACCAGACGCTTCATCTCTGATGTGTCTGCGATTTCTGCTACAGGGGAGCCGTAGATGGTGGCCGAACCGTTTGTGGGTGGGCAGATGCCGCACAGGATGTTCATGAGAGTGGACTTTCCAGCTCCGCTGTGTCCCAGCAGGGCTGTGATCTGGCCCTCGTAAATGTCAAATGTCAAACCTGCAGAGTGGACGACAGGATAAGGACAGCATAGTGAAAGTCCGTTAACATAAGAGCAGATACACACGTTAACGTTATAAAGCAGAAACCATTTTCTGCTTTATAACATGAAAACTTGCATGTACAGATTGTTTTTTGTGACTAATATTAGTGGAGAAACTATTCCCTTTGCCCAATTATCATTTTGCATGGTTTGCTCTAACAAATCTCACAAAGTTTATCTTTGTTCTATGGCATTAAAAGAAGTACATGCAAAAAAATATTTCAGTGCAGAACTTGGCAATTGACCACAACGACTCACCTCTCAGAGCCTCCACTACATTGTCCTTCTCTTTGTATACTTTCCGGATGTTATTGATGCTGCGGAGCAAGCAACAAAGAAAAGATAAAAAGAGAAAGGGGAGAAGTGTAAACACCATGAAGAACAACTCTTAGGTGACAGGTTGGTCCCATGGCGTCTCCTCAGCCAACGGAACAGAGGTGTTTCTTACTGAACTAAGAACAATAAGCAGGCAGCATTTTGAACCTGAACTCGTACTGTAAGCATTCACAAAGCTTTACCTCTGAATGCACACACAGACTTTTTATGCAGGGTATGTTGAAACCACATTCACATTATACAACTCTGATGATGGTGGTGTTACAAAAGCATCCACTCTTCAAAAGTATTAAGTTACAAGCTGCAGTTCTACCACCTAACATGTAAACACCCAACTGACATTCATATGCATGTTCCCAATTTTACCGGATGGCTTCTTTTCCTCTGAACTCTGGAGAAACTGGCTCGACAGATTCATCCCCACCAGACGTGCCATTTACTTCTGTGTCATACACTGAGCTCACTTCAACATAGCGCTTTCTGCGTTTGGACCAATAGGACGGCTTTAGGAAGTACACCAAGGACCTCCTCATTCCAAACTCACCTGGACATAAGACAAAACAAAATAGTATTAGAAACAGTAACGATATTCAATCACTTTGATCAAACTAAAGAGACGCCATACGGAAACACGGCTGCAGAACTGACACTTATGATATTAAAGTAAACTTCATTTCGAATAAAGTTTTATTTATAATCACCCAATAATATCAGGATGGACAGACATACATGCACCCATAACTACACTTTATTTTAAATTCTACTGAAGTATACCATGTTTGTACTCACCAGGCAGTACCTGGTCCAAGTACATAGCCAACAAAAGGTAGAGCACACAGTCCACAACCAGCATGATCAGGGGCACGTAAAGAGGATGAGGGCCATTGGCCAAGGAAGAAAACACAGCACCATCTCCCTGGGCCTCCAGGTAAACAACCTAACAAACACGTAAAAAATAAATAAATAAAAAACACATATCCGCACACTTCCAGGCCACGATTATTATTCTCAGCAATATGCTTAATTTCCTGACAAGGACATGACTCCTAGTGCATTGTGTTTTACATTTAGGCAAACAGACGTCGTTTAAAGATAGTATGCTAATGTTCCATGAATTAATTAATAAATTGCATTATTTTACTATAACTTCTTCTTATACACTCTCGGAAGATTTTGTTACTTCCGATGAAGGAAAATTTGTACTAGCTGAATGTGCATTCTACTAATAAACAACATGTTTTTCTCGTTTTGCCATTTCAATGTAATAGATGCAAACTTTTTAATTCAACTGTAAATTCATTTCATTACACAGCATTCACTCACTCCCTCAGTGTGTGCACTTGTGTGTGTGCATGTGTTACCTGTGCAATCCCGATAGAGAAGGCGCTGGGGGACAACAGGCAGAGGACCCAGACCAGGGGCTGCGGAAAGTCCTTCATCAGCACAGTGAAAAGTGACAGACAGCCAAACACCACTGTCAGCATTGAGCCCACTGTGCTGGCGAACTTGGGCTTCTTAAATAATGGAGTCAGCATGAAGGAAAAAAAGATCTGCAGAAAGAGAGAGAGAGAGATTAGGCAAGAACAGAGTCAGGATTATCAACTATGACCAGTCAAACTAAACAATGCATTAACTACTTTACCTTATTTTTTAATTGCAAAAATTGTAAAACAAATAATTATGTCTCAGCAACATGATATTTAATGCACTATTAGCTATTACAAATGTTTAAGTACGTTTTGTTACTAGCTGAATGTACATTGTTATTGTACTAGGCTTTAGGTTCCGTTTGCATTTCCCTACATGCAGCTTCTAAACCTAATTCTAGTACCTAATACAAATGCTCTGCTTCGACATAAAATGAAGTCACTGGAAAACAATAAAAATGTAATGTTTGCATGCCTCTTGATAAATTAATAAAAAATTAACCTTATTTATTTCCTGATAAAGAAACATTTGTAAAATCTACCTGTGCATTCAATGTTAAGTTGATGAAAAATGGC
The DNA here is from genome assembly GCA_020496755.1 of Channa maculata. Taxonomy (NCBI): domain Eukaryota; kingdom Metazoa; phylum Chordata; class Actinopteri; order Anabantiformes; family Channidae; genus Channa; species Channa maculata. Next base: position 1,996,026 of record CM035618.1, read on the forward strand.
AATCGCATTTAAAGACACATATACAGGTTTCCCTCTTTCACAGCTCTACTCACAGATGATATCCCATAGAGAAAGATGAGGGAGAAGATGACAATAAAGTCACTGGTAGGGAACAGCTCTGTGTATGTAGCGATGATGGACATCAAGATGGACATCGTGGTCACCAGAGCAGCATATAGGAGGCCCCATGACAGCCTGTTTTAGAACATAAAAAGACACAAGCACGAAAGTTTTAATACCATATTATTTTCACGTAAGCAAAACCTATTTGTGTCTGACTTATTTACCAGAAGGCTGTGTCGTACAGTCCCATCATGGTCATGGTGTCTTTGAGACGGTGTTCCTTCTCAGCTGCCACGTTGACGATGAGGAAGGTGACAAAGGGTGTGAAGGCCAGGACCAGGTAGATGGAGATGAGGGCGTGGGGGAATTTCTGCACCTCCACATAGCCTGGCTGACCCATCATCACAACCTTCAGGTCCATCTCACTCCGTACTGACCGCTTTGTCTGCATCTGTACACAGAAAGCAGATGGTCAGAATGTTGACTGGGATCAGGCAACAAATGATCTTCATTATCAACTGATGGACTATTATTTCAGTTCACTAATAACTCAACTGAAACTTAGTCTAAAAGTTTCCAAAGCCTTGGTCAGGAAGCAAGCACTTTGAAAATGTCACCAACAGTTCCAACAACAAAGAATAAAGTTTCAAATGAATTCGATTAACTGTGGATAAAGTGTCATTCTGTGCTTATGCAACCAGTGACAAACAACTGGCATCTCTTGTATGAAGTTAGCAAGAGTTATTATTTGTGCTGCATCAGAGAAAACCCCAAAATTTTGTAACTGCTTTTTAAGAAACTGCAAGAGAGAAAGAAAGGCTAAGACATCAAAAATGCATCAGTACAGCTTACAAAACTAAGAGCAATATATAAAAAAAAAAAATTACGAATGTCTTACCTGGATGATGGCTGCATCAATCAGAGACTGGAGGCGGATGAAGCCAGAGTACCAATAATTAGCTGCTCGGCAGTTTGCCAAGGTGGTGAAACAACTGGCTGGAAGAGACAAGCACAGAGACAACAGCAGAGTCTGAATACTTTACATTTCAGCTTTATTATAAAGAGTGACCTTCTTTACAATTTATTTAAAATAAATGGCCCAATTATAGCCATGAGTGTAACACAATACTTGTTCTCCAAACATAATACATAACTCTGGACTTATCCTCTTGCGAAGGATCTAAGAGTTTCAGGTCTGGATTTTGGATTAACAATTGGGAGACTTCTCCTGTTTTCACCAAGGCTTTGCCACATTGAAGTTTCTGCCCATAGTTTGGGATTAGGTGAATTAGGCAGTGGTCAAAGAGATTATCGGGGATGTGTCGGTTTCTAAAGACTAGATCCACCGATAAAGGCTCCAAATGTTTTCTTTTTCGCAGTAATTAATCCAAAACTGAAAACTAATCATGCAGTGAATTTTTAAGCGCCTTCATACAGAGGTGTCCGTTTGTAGTCTATAGATGTTTTCACGTATGAACTCCGGACAATATTTGAAGAATCAGGTCCAGAGATGTCTTTCACACTGGCTGGAGGATGTCGGAGTCAAAGCTTTTCTCACACGGGGAGACTGCTCTTTCACACATGGGTTCATTAGGACATTACATTGACTTTGTAGCCGGGGGCTGGCTTGATAAAGTCTGGGTAGTGTTTGGGGCATCTCTCTTTTCCAGATGGAGTCTAAAAATGTTTCGGGCTCCAGTGCCTGTTTGAAAGCAGCATGTGTGAAACTACCAGAATTCTGCCTTTATTACAGTAAATCTGTAAAATGTGTACCCCACATTTGGTTTAGTGGGGTACACAGCCTGTTAACTTCATTACATCGATGAAAATTAGAAAATGTAAGAAGGGATTTTTTTTCTTTTTTACAGGAAATTTAAGATAAGATAATATTCATGTCCGATTTTACCAATAGATTCTGTATAATCACTGGGTAGAGGCAGCTCGCTGTATGGGAAGCGTAGCCTGTAAGACATGGCAGAGCTGTCCGTGAAGACAACACCAACATAGCTGGACGGCTCATACAGGCTGGCATTCTCTAGGTCCTCTTCACTGGCAAACATCTCTAGACGGTCCTGCATGTCTAAAGAAAACATGAGGAGGAAGAACACAGTATAAAAACCCAACCACATTTGCTGCCCCTTTAGAGAAGCCGCTACTCCTTTGTAATTTACACTCCTATATCAATAGAACTCTACAATTTGTCCTGCTTCTTTGTGTATATTTTCAATATTTCACTTTACAAGACCAGGTGCATTTTACAGCATTACTAGCTAGTCTGAGTTGAATTAACACAATGCTTACGCATCTCCTGGGCCACCTCTTCCATGATGTGGTTGGTGATGTTAGTAATGGGTGTGTAGCCCAGGCCCCTGAGGAAGCGGGATTCATGCTCCAGCTCCATAGTGCTTATGCCTCCATAATAAACATGAGGATTCAAGGTACTGATAAGTATGAGGAGACCCAGCAGCAGCAGAGGTAAAATCAACTCCTGTAAGGACAAGACATATGAGAATAAACAGTTGATGAGATCAGGATAGCAGTGTTGAAAACCCCCACTTAAATCAGGGAGCATCCCAAAGCCTTCCCAGGCCAGATAACTCATAAATACAGCACTCCGTCCTCAGCACGAGAATAAAAACACTTGTTACTTCCTAGGGATTAACTTGATCCTGCTCGTCTTCAGTGGCTTTAGAAGATCAGATCAGTTCAGCAGATCAGATCTCATGACAAATGAAATCAGTCACTCTTTCTCTCATTTCATCTGGAAACACTTTCCTACAGCTTGAAGTGTAAATAATGTAAATAGTACTGATCCAGGCCTCCATAGGTTGCACTAAAATCTTAGTTGGTAAACACATCGCAAACAATTATTACATTAAAAAGCAACAAGGTTAGTTTACAATTTTCCACAAACCATCACATAAAGGGGTTTAACTTGTCATGAGCAGGCTTTGACAAACAATTGGCATCACTGGTATGAAGTTAACTATGAAAATCATTTGCACTGTAGCTTTGGGAAATTCCTGAATATTCCCAACTCTTGTTAGGTTTCCACAGTGTTATGGCCTGAAAAAATGGTTGACACCTTAAAATTGCATGAGTAAAATTTGAAGCCAAAACAGAGAAGAAATTGAAAGGGGGAAGAGGAACAACCCGTTTACTTTTTAAAGATTCCAAAATCAAACTTTATATTGTTTATGAATTGAAAAGTAGCTCATCTGAAAGAAGTAGCACACAGGTAGAAAAACACAGACACATTTTCAGTGATCACAGATAAAGTGATTATTGATAAAGTGCCCACTTTTAGTTTTCCAACAGCACATGCTCTTATCCACCTCCTATCCTATCCTCCAGTACTTGTCCACAAACCCTTATTGCTGCATATTTTCAAACTTTGCTGCATGACAAGCTGTGGGATGTAGTAGCATATGAAGACAACTGTCAAACACTGTGACAGAATCTTGTGCATTAGTTGAGCCCAAACCCGTAGAACAAGCTCACACTCTGAACAGAATTAGATCAGTCTGCACCTGGAGACTCTGCTGCTTGGTCCTCCATTTGATCAGCAGGTTCTTGTAGAGAAGACTTCTTGTTTGATGCCATACTCCTGCATCTCTTTTATACATAGGCTGCATACTTCCAGTGTGCCTCATCTGAATGACATATGGACGAGAAGTCGTCTCCCTAATGCTGGCCACAGCTGCCAAAGAAATGCCAGAGAAAATGTAACATCCTCTGCGGACATTCACACTTACATCATTTAGAGTTTTTTAATAATACATTATATCTTTTTTGTTATATACTTAGTTGCTTACCACTAAGAAAATGAGCAGAAAGTTTAATTAGAATTTAAAAAAAAATTTTTTAGCAGGCCTTAAATATAGTAATACACCGTAGAAAGATTATTAATAAGATACAAATGTAAATACTCTTACTACTAAGGTAATGTAATAATAAAGGATTGCGGAGGAATCAAGAACGGAAGACTGAATTAGGGTTTGATTTGTGTGATGTAAAAAAAAAAAACCGCCGGATACATTTACTGGCCAGCAACATTACGCTTTTCACCAACGAGTTGGCTGATGCACTGTCTGCTAAAGATTTCCATCCTTCATTTCTACTTTATATGCCTAATAATGGTGCATAACCACAACTCCTCAGAGGGGGGTTTTGCCCATATTCCCACCCACTGTTATAACTGCAACTGGCAACAGTGTTGGTATCTGCAGTGACGCTCCCACCACGTTAGTGAACGGGCTCCTAATGAAGCTAAATTCAACTTTCAATTGAACAAACGTTACGTTAGCTCCCTAACGTTAAGCTGCCATGGAGCTTGCTGTGACGGCTGATATTCCAGTACTGGTGGAATTCGCAAGGCACTGTCCACGTCGCTCATTTTAGATGCCGACTGGGAATTGGAGAAGAGATTTCTCAGATATAAACGCGAGGCTCCAAAATGCAAAACGAACAGAGAGACATCAGACATGTTTCTCCTGAGCTAACGCGCTGTGCCAACCCATTAATGTGTGCGCACGACGTTAGCACGCTAGCGCGCTACAACAACAGCTGGCTACCACAAAGCCGATATCTCTGAGAAACACTACACATACATTTGCGAAAAAACATTTAATCCACTTACGTATGAAATTCATTAAGACATATCTTTCCCCAACGTGTGTGTTGACGGCCTTCGCTTACATTATATGTTATTGTTACGAGCTCCTCGGTTGTTGCGTAGCTACTTCCTCCTGTCAAATACAGTCCACTAAAGTCAGGTGGACCAATCAGATCTGATCTCATCATAATTGACAACTGTTTGGACCAATAACCAAGCGATTTCGTATTTTTTTTTTTATATTGAGAGTATGAAATACAAAATCATAACAATCACAACTCCTTTTGGCAAGAAGTTACTTATAATTCACTTTTATTAATACAAAAAAATAAATCAATAAAATACATTATTGTACGTGGTACCAGCCATACAAAAATGCGAACCAAAACAGAACATAAAGTAACAGGTGAAGGATAGTTTTTTTTCGGGTTTTGAAAAAATACATTTAAACTTCACTGGCCCACTAGTGTTATCTTTTTAAAACCTACAGCACATACCTTTTTTTTTAAACTCTCCAAAGATCCCAAATATGCTGAAGAACATGTGTATAACATTTACAAAACAACATGAATAATTCCAGGTGACAAAATGTTGCAGCCATAAAAATATGGAGGATTCTGTTACTATAACCTAATCATATACTCTAAGCTGCAACAACCTGATACAGAATATACTTTACAGTTCTGTGCAAAAGTCTTCAGTCACTTCAGATACTACAATGGTATCCATCAAGCAGTCACATCAGAGGGTGTCTGATCAGTCCTACAATCACTCCACAACAAGAATTCTGCATGATACAGGTCCCGATCTCAACATCACAAAGACAGCCTAGAAATTACATGAGGAAACAGAGGAAAAGGTGGTGCTATTGTAATGGCAATACTGCCCTCAAGTGCATAATGTTTTGAAGGCATCCTCACATAGCTTATGCAAAAGTTGCCAAACAGTATGAAATAAGGTTATTTTAACAACCTTAAAGCAATATAAAAGTCAACTCTAAATAGCGTTATATCACATGTATGTGTTGGTGTGTACTGCGGTATACTTGTATTTGATTTACAAATTGTGATGGTGATGAGTTTGTAAAGGAAACATTTGGAATGTCTGTGAACTTAAGGAAGCCATGAAGTAGATGTGGCACAGGGAGTTGATGGACTACATTGGTCCTCATCAGCAGATCTGGTCCCAGTACTGATCTGACCTGCAGCCGGCACAAGTTGGAAAGAGAGGGAATTAAGCCTAGAGGGTGGAGGGAGGGGAAGAAAAGGAGAGAGAATGAAATAGTCAACTTTCAAACTAGTACAAGTGAATACTAGAAGCAAATGTGCAGTGTTTACTTTGTCACAGTACCAAAATGTGGATGTGGTTCCCAAGTCTTTTCTGCCTGTCTTTGATCCAGGACATGTTTTAATGGGGCAGACAGAGTCGACCAGTTTACAAACTCTAGCAGGTAATTCAACACCTCACTATCTGCCCGTTCCAACCTAGAAAGCACGGAAGACATACAGTAGAGAAGCTGATCAAGCCTGCTGATATCCAACAGGAGAACTGTAAGGAAGTTAAAGCAAAGACTATAGAGTAATTTGGCCGCTTACATGTGGACCTGAAGCAATAAAGAAGGCTCCAATCCTGCCTTCATAAGAAGAGGAAGCCAGCAGGCAGCAAAATGTACTTGGTGTAGTGCCATGCAGAGCAGACCCCTCATTTCCTTCAGCTTAAACACAGTTTTCCCTTCGTGATGTTGTGCAGACCGGTCGCTGCTCAATGTTTCTGGCCGGGGAATCCATCTGTGTTCAAGTATTAATCGCAGCAGGTCTGTTTGATCAGTAGCCAAGGCATAAATCCAGTCCTCCTCACTCAGAGTTGCTCCTGCAGTTATCAGCAACCTCACTGATTCACTGAAAGAGATTTTAATCAAAATCAGGGACAATCCACACAGTCCACGCAGTGTATGAGGTGGTAAGATCAGTTGTCTTACAAACCTGTATGGTTTGCTGGACATACGACATAACGCCACAGAAAGTGGTGAACTGAGGCCCAGAGTGTGTGTACAGTCCTGAGCATCTGGGCTATAACCTTCCCTTAAGAGCAGCTCAACACTCTCGGTCTGATCGCTGTGGACAGCCACGTAAAGTGGACTCACCATGCCATCACTGTGGTCACACACACGATTCGTAACAGCTATCAGCCTCCTGAGGATTCTGGTGTGGCGGAGTAACAAAGGTGTAAGTAAAACAACACGAATACAATAAAAACTGCATCTCCTAGCAACAGTACAATGTGTTAACTACAAATCCAAATCAAGTTATAACAATCAAAGCTTGATCTATTACATACTTCTGATAAATGATTCATTTTGATCACTTATTCAGCAAATGTGAGAATTTTTTCATTTTGAATGTGACAATTTGTTTCATTTATAAATGTCCGTTACTGTAAAACTCTTTGGTATTGAACTGTTAATAAAAGATGCTAATCATAACAAAAGAAACAACCTTATAGTTTTCACAAATATCACACAGACCGAATCGATTAAGCCCATAAAAGTCTCCAAATTAACAGTAATAAAGAAATTATTAGCTATAGCTGTAGTTATAGTACACTTATAACTGTGACCAAAGCCACCTGGTCTGAGAGAATCTGAATACTGGGTTTAGGTTCTACCAAACCTGGGTGTAGAAATTTGTTCTATCATGGGTTGAAGGTTACAAAATGATTAACATTTCATCCACAAAAACATATATTGCAGAATATAGTGTAAGTTACCTTTTAAAGTCTGTAAAATTACATAAACTAAACAACTATGGAGGTATCATTGATTCATCTTTGGTTTAATAGCTAACTTAGTAACCAATGTAACATATGATGAGGGATTATAGGTAGACTTCTTATTAAGAGTAAGGAATTATTGCCTGAGATAAAAGACAAGTTATGAGTGAGCACCTGATGTGGCCAAACTGAGCAGCAGCATGAATGGGAAACTGGGGCCAGTCGTTACTACAGGCTATATTAGCATCTGCCCCATGGTCCAACAGGAAATCCACACACGCCTGGTGGCCCTCCTGAGAGGCAATTAACAGCGGTGTGGCCAGATCAGCTGCTTGAGTGTTGACACTGGCTCCTAAAAGAAAACAAAATCAAACACAACATTATCCTTTTTTTTTTGTTGTTTTTTTGATTATTTGGTTTAAGGGGGAGTTACAAGACTAACCGGAGAGACTAGCTGGGAAGAGAAACACAAAGCTATGAACAAGCCCACAACCACTCAAATGCACGAAGACAAGCATGTATTTACCAGCACTAACAAGGACTTCCAGGCATTCCTGCTGTCCATACTGTGCAGCCACAAAGAGAGGGGAGATCCTGTGGTCATCTAGTGCCTCCACGTTGCATACGTTAACAAGTATGCGTACAATTTCACTATGACCCTTACAAAGTAAAAGATGATGTTCATTATGAATCTGGATGCACTTCAGATGTGTGTATGTCTGTGAAATTCACTATTACCTTATAAACAGCCTGATGAAGGCAGGTCCAGCAGGATGCAGTGTGTGTTCTGTTTACCTCTGCACCTTTTCTGACCAGCAGCTCTACAACCTCCCTGTGTCCTCCGTCTACAGCTGTGTGAAAACAATTAACAGGTTAATAAATACTGTGGGCGGCATTCATCAAATGACATTTATTATCCAAAAATGGACATTGGGTCAGCTTTGCATAAAAAAAAAACAGAAGCGTACAGAAGCGTTTTACCTGCATACAGTGGACAGGACAAGTCATTAGTTAGCTGGTTGATGTTGGCATGTGCTTTCAGAAGGAGCTGGACCACAGCCTGGTGTCCACGCTGTGCTGCCAGGTAACATGCAGACTCCCCCTCATGGGTCAAAGAGTTCACATAGGCACGGCTGGCACGGGTGGAGCTTGCTGCCAACAGTCAGAAAAGGAAGAACACACATGGTGAAATGCATACTTGCCTTGAAATATGAAAACTTGATAAAACTGGCCAAAAGGGCTGAATGACTAATTCATTTGTCACTGTTGCTTCAATTTAGGCCTTCTAAAGCATCATTGTAAGTCTTTGTCACGGATTCTAGCTTCTGAAAAATATGAACTGATCTCTTATTCGCTTTTGATTCATTTCAAATCGGTTACATTGAACAGGATAGTTTATCAAAAATGTAAGGAGGGGTTTTAGTTGGAAATCGAAAACATTTGATCTTTTTAGCAACTTTGGAAAAACTTACCTGTGAACAATATGCACGTTTCGTCATCAAATAAGAATAAGAAAAGGTTAAGAGGAAAGAAACACAAGCGTGAGATACTTCTCTTACCGCCGACTGCGGACAAAACTTCTAGCACACAGTCTTTGCTGCCAGCAGCTGCAGCCTCATGCAGAGCATTCCAGCCGCGGTTATCCCGACAGTCCACACTGCAGCCTCGCTTTATCAGCCTCCTCACCCGGTCCCTGTAGCCTGACCGAGCGGCAGCAGCAACACTAGAGACCGTGTCTCCGTAGCACTCTGTGAAGTCCATCCTCCGTCCACAAAAAGACTTATTTTCCCATTTTTGCAAACTGGAACACCGTGAAACCAACAGAAGCCAAACATTAGCATCACAACACAACAAACGTCGACGAATCAAAACACCTTTAAAATATGGCGCGACAGGTGACTTAGTTCATTTGTAACGCGTGTTACGCTTTTACCCGAAGTCCCAGCTTAGACTGCCATTTTATGAGTCGCCGTGTAATGACGTCAACCGTCGTCCGCTACGACACCGCGGACGCGGTCGTTCCATCAATTAGCTTTAGCAATAGCTAACATGAGCTGAAACGAGTTAGAAATCCACCGTTTTTATGCCATTTTGTTGTCTGTTGCTGCGAGTTATGGTCCGTAATTCTTTTTAAAAATACACCCGAGGAAATGAGAAGGAGGTGTCCAGGAACGTGTGGGGGAAAAAAAGCTACTCTCCGCTTTTAACTGAAGATAAATGTGTTGGTTCACTGATGTTAGCAAAGCAAAGGCTTTATTTTCAGACACCGCTATTGTAGGACGCTCTGGGTGAGTGTCTCATTTAAACATGTACCATCTCTAGTTATTTGTGCACTTGTTAAAATGCCCATATAGCATAAAGCTGTCAAATCTTTCTCACATAGCGTTACTGTATCTAAATAACACGGGAAGAGGATAATTGAGGGAGAAGGGAGTCCCTACAGAAGGGACGTGTGCAGACAGTCAGTGTTCAGTGACATGTTCGATCCATTTCTAATGCAGGAGTTTATGATTCATCTGCTGAAATGTCCTAACCTGCCCTAAAGCACGTCATGCCTCCAGATTTCTTTCTGTAAATGTCGTGCAGAATTTATGCACCTTCCTAAGCTGTTTTTTACTATCTTGTCTCCTAACTTGTCTTCCGCTAGGTTAACGTCCCTGTGGCGTCTACAGCACCATGGTGGACATTGCTGTGAAAAGTGGAGCTGCTTGGGTCTGTCATACTCAAGGAGGTCACCTGGTTGATGTCCTGCTTCCTGTTCACGTCAGTGACAAAGAGGACTTTAGTCAGTTAGAGGGGGACAAGACAAACTGGTAAGAATGTGTACTGTACTTCCCATTGCTGAATGTGTAACGAGGGTAAATTAGCAGAAGCAGCAGAGATAATTGGTGATTGAATTTTCCACTTTTAAATGAACGCCATCATATATTTTTTTCTTCAAAGCGGCAGGCCAGTGCTGCTGGAGCAGACACAGGAAGGGTCTCCTTGTGTCCTGACGCTCCACTGCAGCTCCAGTTCCCCTTGTGCCATCAGTCACTTGTTGGTCATCAGCGAAGCTCGAACCATAGAGGTGTACGATCAGACGGGAGAATATTGCGGGACGGTACGGGGGGAGAGGGATGACAGTGTCCTGACAGACAGGTATACGCACTTGGTTTTCTCGCCTTTAGACATCAGCCATTGGTTCTAGATTTAGATTTAGACCGGTGTCACTAAATTAATTTGTGACATCTCTGATATGCAAAAAAAATCAAACAAAATCAATAATGGAACAAAATGGAACAGGAGCTGATGATGATGGAGCTGATAACACCGACCTTTAAGAGCATGTGAAGATAAAACACATACCTGAGCCAGGGTGAAATGTCTGATGGGATGTTGAAGCAGCGTCTGCTCGGTTCTCTTTGCAGTGATGACAGAGGACCTTTCTACAGGAAACAGGTGACCCTGGAGCATCCATCCTCAGCCTGTGAAGTGAAGGTGAGGTCCGTCTTAACAAATTAGTTGGGATATTAGTGTGATCTTTAAGGTGTAGAAATGTAGTTGAGGCTTGGTGTCATCTTTTGTTCAATTCACTAAGAGACGTCTACTAATTTTTGGTCTTGGAATGTGTACGCTGAAATAGAATAGATTTTTTGTTTCACAAAAACAATTTTTACAAAGTTTTTGTTTTGCCTTTCAGCTGCTCTCCCTCGCTGGTAGAAGCAGTGTTTTGCTGAGTCAAGTCATCGTGGGTCTTCAGCCGCAGCAGCGCTGCCCAGCCCAGGGTCCCAGTATCGACATGCAGCAGGTGCAGTGTCTGGTGGAGGAGTTGGGAACGAGCCTCTCGCCGGGAGCCCAGAATCTCATGGAAATGGTCCATTTCCAGCAGAAGGTGGGAGTAATAGCGTAGTAGGTTATGTGTTGCCTTTATCAACCTCTGCAGGTGATCAGGAGCATTTACAGCAACGAGTTCAAAGACAATTCTGAGAGATGATCTAAGATGTTTTTTCTTCTGTGGTACCGATTGCTTTACCATTTTTCTCTAATCAAGTTCCAAAGTTGGCTAAAGTGTCTATAGTCTTGCATGTGCTTCTCTTCAGAACCAGACCAGCTCTCTGGGTTGTTTCCTTCCCCTCCTGATGGGCAGAGGAGCTTTCTCTCCCCAGACTACAAAACGCAATATCTTCTCAGAGGCCATCAGCAACCAGTCCCAACCTACAGACTCCAAGGTATTAGTGCCGCTGGTTAGTTCCTAGAAGCATCATGTGGTTCCACAGCTAGAGCTCAAACAAAGATACTGCATTTTTAGACCAGTGAAGTAGATGTTGAGATTTTATTCTGAATGCTATTAATCATTTAATAATACAAATGGAGAGTAGAAGTGAATGTTAAAGCCAAACAAAAAATGCATTAAACAAGATGACGAATTCAAACACATATAGAGTTTTACACAAAGAGTTTCAAAGAGTCTTGTTTCTGTGTTAAGCCTCTAGCCGAAACCAACAGGCCTGCAGACAAAAGTCCACCAACTCAGAACGGAACAGAGTCAGAGGGCTCCAGCTTCTGCTCCTCAGACCTGCCACAGTCTGATGTCAACACTACAAACACAGGTAAGCATCATCCTCTCTGTCAGGTGAACACCAAGGAGCAAAATCTGGGAAATTATTTTCCACCTTCATGTTGAAACATATTATCTGTTTTAAAATTGACTCCAGATTAATTATTGGACAAATTTAGAGAAAACAAACACAAGAGTGTGAGTTTGCAAAATGTTTGTTTGTCTATATTGTTGATGTGGATAAAAACGGCCTCCCATCTCCAGCAAGCAGCGAGAGCAGAGGACCAGTAAACCACGCTCAGCTGGCAAAGATGATGTCACACTTCCTGACTGTTCAAGGACAAAGCCCGGCGGTGACCTCCGACCATGAGTTTCTGCCCATGCTCCAGAGCCTCTGTGGCCAGGTGACGCAGCTGAGACTGGATGATGCTGCGGAGGCAGCGGAGAAGGAGAAAAAGATGAGAAATGGCAAATGGTGAGTGGATTTCAGCGAGTTTATGTTGTTAGATGGTGTGTTTGATCAATATTTCACTGTTCGAGCTGATGATGACCAATGCTGCACTGACAAATTGATTATTTGTTTTGATCAGAGGGAAGGGAGGGAAGACCTGATCAATGTTTAACATCTGAACTCATCTCATTATTATTGTTGAGCCTTCATCCAGTTAAGTGGCTCCACCTTGTGTCAGAAAGACATTACTGCTTTACTCCCGCAGATAGGAATTACTACTTTTGCTTTTACTTAACATTATCCTGTAGTGATCATTTAATAATAATTAACAATTAAAACATTACGGTGTTTTGGTTAGAAATTTAGTGTAGAAGGACTTTAAGGAGCGATTACGTACATTTTACGAGTCGCAGCTCTGCTTATTTTCCATCTCTCCCTGCACTACCCACTTCCGATGAGCTGGTTTAAGTGTGTTTAGTCAGTCGGGAGCTGGATAATAATGTTTTAGTTAATTAGAAAACAAGCAGTTATGTGCCGTGGAGGCCTGGAGTTCCCCACCCCTGTTATAAATTGTGAGGAGCTGACAGATGAAATGTGGCAAATTTAAGCAGCTACCAAAAAGCACCACTTTCATTTAGTTTGTCAGCATGCTGAAGTTGAAGATTTTGGTTTAGGCTCTGTCATTGTCTCCCTGTCAGCAGTCAGTTTTATAGCTTTAGTTCCATGGGGTTTGATCCTTTTATTTACATGCAGCCACTCCTGATGGCAGTGGCAGGTCTTAAACATGCTCAATGTGGAAACCTGCTTGTTCATTACATCATATTTTTCAGGAGTCTGCTTTTGTTCAACCATCACACCTGTTTAACATGCAGCGAGCAAGGGAGCCTCCATGTCAGCATGTGCAACCAGTTCCCCTGATAAACACAGGCTGCAGGTCACATTGTCTTTAGCATTTAGCCAACACACAGGTTTGATCATTCAGGACTGTGTAGGCATTTCAGAGCACCGTGTTTTCAGCCACATCACTGTCACACTGTTAAGCAGCACTGACACAGACTCGTTTCTTCAGCGGGACAATAGTTTGTTTGTCTGATGTCACATTTTTAGTGTGGCGCTGTTCAAAGTCAGCAGACGCCCAGACTTTTCCCACTGCTTCACTGTGGAATAATCACTGATCCCAGAGCCTCATATCACATACTGGTGGGTTTTGGTGTCCACATTGTTAACCAGGCCTGATTGAAATAATTGCTGAAGCTGTCGTGTTCTTTTACTTAACACATTCTGGATAGTGAACAGCTGACACAAGGACATTGAAGGATCTGGATGTGAGCACGGTTGTGCAGGGAGGAGGCTGATACAGAGACAATAAATGAGCTCATTTATCACGTCAGAATCATTCAAGTGTTGGCAAACTGCACCAGTCCTAATTGAAAATGTCACATTTTTTAGCCATCGTTGATGCAAAGGGATCCAGTGTCCGCTGACGTCTGCGGAGGAACAATTGTTGTTATGAAGCGATGCCACAAACTGCAGCTTTATAAATGAGGCTTTTTGTGAGAGTAGAGCAGCACATGTGGGCTGAGAGAGAACATTAGCCGACTGTGACTCCACATTGAGGAGAGGACAGCGGCTCAGCGGTACGTTTGCACGACAGCACATCAGAGTATTTAAAGAGGTTTATACTCTGAATTAAAGAGGGCAAATTTGTATTACATGACTGGCTGCTCATTTTTAAGATGATCAAATACTAGTTACTGTAATATTTCAAACATGTTTGATGCTAAGCATTCTTTTAAGAACCGACTCTCCTCCGACCTGCCTCGTCTGCCTAACGTAAAATGGGCACTGCTTTGCATCAAACTAGCATTTCATGCAGCAAGTTCTGATTTTAAGTAAACCCTTCTCAATTCTTAGCATCTCTGCATTTTGGGTAGAGACAAATGACTGTAGGGTTTCACAGAAGCTTCCAGAGCAGTAGGATTGGTTAGAGAGAGGTCTAAATGTGGTTTTGGAGATTCTTAAAGATCATTGAGGGTAAAGAGTAATGCTGTTGAAATGTGCTTACAAACCTCAAATGCAAAGACATGCAAACAGAGTGGAAATGATTGAGGAGCTGGAAAAAAAGGAAATGTTTTTTTTAAACATCCTGGTTTTAAATATTCCTTCCAGGAGGTTAGGATGAGTCAGACCCAAAGTCAGCTGTGTGACTTTCGCGAAGAAAGTGCCTGCGTAAGACTGACCCAGCAGGATTTTGTGGTCAGAAAACGATGACCATCAGCATTTACTCTGTGGGTGGTTTAGTTAAAGTGCCTGTGTTTAAGTTTTTGGCTTGGTCTCTGATGTGGCTTTGTGTTTCTTGTTCTTCTCATTTTAGTGACTCATACAAAGGCCCATTTAGCTTGAGTGGTAGCTCAAGCTAAATGTTGCTGCAGGAGACTGCTGTCTTTGTAGCAGGCGTCCTGTGTCTGGATGGGTTACACGGGGGTTATCAAGCTTAAATTGTATTATTATTATTATTATTCATAAAAATGTGTGGCTTGGTTCAAGTTGCCACAGGCTCCACTGCCTGAACAGAGAGTGACTGGTCTTGTGTGTGGAGCTAATGAGCAAACTGCACACAAACAGGAAACAGGTTGTCACATATGAATTTACTTAAATTGCAGCCTTCTGAGGTTTTGTAATCCAACAGGCCGACATCACGACTAATTGTACAGCATTAGAATAAGTATTTAAGTCTATTCATCACAAAACATTCAGTACAGCACAGTATATAAAGGTTTTTTTTGGACACAGCTGAAGTCCTAAAATGATTTTTATGCATCGTTTTATTCCTTACCACATTAATAAACTTTTACTAAAATGCAATTTGCTCATTTTGAAATTAAACTAGGGTGACTCCCGTTGGTTTTTAGTGTATTTTTGGTTTTTCTGTGCGTTTTCTAGGTGTTTTACTTTTTTTTTTTTTTTAGCCTTTCTCACCTGACTAAACTGCACAAATGTACAGTGTATTATTATTATTACTACGGTTTTCTTTTTACTTTATTGATGTCTTATTACTTTGTATATATATTATTATGCTACAGCTACTGCAACACATTAAAATTTCCTATCAGAAATAATACAGTATAATTATTATAGTATAAAAAAGTATCTATCTATGTATCTTAAAGTCTCTCAGCACTTTTCTCTAACCACATGTGATCTTCCGCTGCAGGGAGTTAGACTCAACCATGGAGCGTCGTCTGGAGGAGATGGAGAGGAGACTGAAGGAGCACGTGGACCGTCGCCTGGACGCTCTGGAGCAGAAGCTCGAGAAGGCTCTGCTGAGTGCCCTGCCGCTGGTTGCACTTAACCAGGGAGCCATGAGCAGCTCAGCATTCGGAGCAGCGTCCACTGGACCGGCGGAGCAGACGGCCCAAACACCAGCCATGCATTAAGTTCAGAACCCTGAAAAGGCCTTGGTGTCAAAAAGGATGTTGAGCTAACAGACACTAACAGAGACATAACAATAAAAATAAGAAGTGTAACTTTTTACAAGCTAACACAGTGATTGCAGTAATCTGCTAAAATGTGTTAAACCAAAAAGTCTCAGTAGGGGGCATCTTATCACCAACACTGAGTTCTTCAGTTTTATTAACCAGCCTTCATAACGGTTTCAGTTGATTGGTTAAAGAGCACAGTGTGAAAACTGAAGTGTGTCCAGTAGGACTCTTCATCAGCCTGTGGACATGATGTAATGGTTCTAAACAAAAAGAGCTACAATTGGAGAAAACCCATATCCACATCACTAAAAACAACATGCCCTGTGGCTGCGGTGCATTCTGGACAAGCCTGGCCACATGAAACCTGGACTAAAATAAGAAAAAGCTTTAAACTGCTCCAGTGATTTGATCCTTTCCAGGTTTGTGTTGGCAGCTGGTCACAGAATATGGACTTGCATACAACACTGACAGTTATTCATTTTAAAATGTGCGTGTTAACTGTTTGGTTTGTCCCACGGGCAGATGTTCGTCCAGACACGTTATTCACAGTGTGAACTGTAAATGCACTGATCCACCTGCTAATGAGTCAGACGTGAATTGTTTGGTTGAGTCCAGTTTGACCCCGAGAATTAAAACAGATGTATTTTAATATGACACTGTAATGTTTTCTATGTACATGTTTGTAACATACAACTTTGTCAATGTAAACTATCAAAATGACCGTTTGTGTGGATGGTTTTAATATATGTGCAGAGCTAAATAAATATATGTTTATACTGATGACTGTGCTCTAACTTGGGACTTGCTGCATAGTAACTGTAACAGGCACAAACATTTGGTGGGCTGTTTGGGATCTCGGGGCTCCAGTGCTGCTTTTTCTAATTAAAACAAATGAGTCAGAACTTACTCAAAGAGTTGAAGATGCTGATTTATGGAGGTTTTTTTCGCTCTTGTTAATGTATGCCAAAAGAAAATTGCTTAAGAGTTTGTGGAAAAGTCAACTCAACTCAGCTGATATTTCCCTGCCAGCTGTTCCAGCAATGCTGGCTCATAAGTGGGTCAGAATTTTACCATCCAGGTCTTTCAAAGTCTTATGTGGAGAACTGCCGCTGTTGTTCCAGCACGGACGACATCTGAAGTGAATTCTGCTGCGTGGGAGGATCTGATCCCAAAATATGAAATAGAGATGCCAAGAAGATGGTCGATGCCAAGGTTCAACTGAGTCATCAGAAGTGAAACGGGTCAGTCGCGGAGAAAAGCCAGCGAGTCAGCAGTGGAGAGTTTCTGGGAGAAAGATGGTTAAACTGGGTTCATTCACATTTCAACCCACTCAAGTTCAAATAAAAGAAGATCTGCAAATCTTCTGCTGGTAGATGTCAGCTGTCTGCTGTCCAGTAGGTTTGTAATGATACATAAAAATATATAAATTACAAATGGTGTGTGTGTAGTTACTATCTTATTAGGGCCAAAAAACCGAGTAAGGACCTTTTCGCAAAGTTGGGACCTTTCGTTGGTCCTAACAAGTTCATAGGCCTGTTTTGACCGTTGGAATTACGGTTATCTTAGAGCAGGACTCAGATAAGTTGCAGCGTTAAAGAGCATGCACCCCCCAAACCATCACAGACGCTGGCTTATGATGTTTGCTCTAAAAACTAGTGCGATTGTTCTTCGACTGTTGTGCGTGGAGGACACAGCTTTCAGATTTGGACGTGTCAGACCACACGACAGTTTTCCACTTCACCTTCATGATAGTGTTTGAGCTTCTGTGGATGCAACGACAAACTTCCTTGACAGAGATGAACAGAGACAAAAAAAAATTTTTTCCATTTATATTCACCGGAAATATATTAACTTTAGCGTAGAATGTAAACACCCTCCTGCTGAGCTTGAAATACATTTTCCACCAAGATGTTAAGAAATATGCACTAAGCATTGAAACATTGAAACAAAAGCACTGGAGCTGTCGATGTTGAATATGTTTCTGATTTACTTTGTGAAAACCCGCAGCCTCCATGATTTGACGTCCTGTATGAACCTGCACAGAGCATGTGTCATGGCCTCACTGTGTTAACTGTGTTAACACACACACTGGGGCAATCAGATTGGGTCATGCGGTGTGTAACATGGCACAGAGGGAGGATGGAATGTTTGGGAGATGATGGAGGTCTTTACTGAGCTTGTTTTCTTGGTCTCCTTGTGAACGGGACTTGGCTGTGAATGCTGTTTTTATGCTTCGGTTTCTGCTCTGACATCATTTATTTTTGGCCAGTTTGGAGCAGCACACCGTGAATTGTGAGCATCAGTTGTTCAGTTACACATGGATCAGACTAACATTACATTAGATACATTTGTTCTTGTCTCCAACCAACCTGGTGAGCGTCATGTGTCACCTTTTGCTTGAATTGTCAAAACAAAGGATCAAGCGAACAAAGGGTCGCAGAGGGACATGCACTGTGTTTTATAGCTTAAATATGACTCACTTAATCCAGCCTCTGTGGACCTGCAACACAACTGAAATGCTGCGAATGGACTTGTAAAACATAAGTGGGTTCAGCTTGTGGGGAGATCCCCCTCTCACTTGAATTTTTATGGCACAAAACAAACTTGCGTAAACTGTTTCATGTATCAGACTTGAGCCAGTAGAAGATTCCTGATTTGTTTTTTCTTCTTAGAAACAGAGGAGGAAGAGTGTTGAGAAACACCAGCATGTCTTTAGAGGAACAGGGGATCTAACAAGGCTCCCTGAGGAACTCCTACCAGCAGATTTAGTTATGGTTAGTTTACATTGCTGTTGACCCAGAAAATGTAATGGAAATGAGAAGAAACTGGTGTGTTTGTAGTTTGAGGCTGAGTGACCGAGGAACCTTTTTCAGCTCAACTAATAGTTATTATAACAGCACTGGTAATAAAGACAACATTTTTAAAAATAATTTTATTCTCTTTTTTTTTGAAAAATTGTCAAAAACACAGTCAAAAATACTATTTAAAAAATATTCCATCGAGAACATACATAAAGAAACTATGGTAACCTGCAGCAGCCGCTTTCTAGCGACACATGTTGTTAGTAGAATATAAAAAGGGTGCTGCAACCTTAGAAGAGACTTTGAAAGTAATACGAGAGGCTCGATGACAGGGTTGAAGCTTTAGTTCCAGGGTAATGGAGTTGGACCCGAAGGTGAGCAGGGAAGAGGAGTAGCAGTACTAACCAATAAAAGTTCTTAAACGCAGTAGGTGTGGGGCCCCAGATACACACACATGGTCGCTTCATTTTTATAATGTTCTGAGAGCCAGCTCGGGATTGGTTGACTGCTTGTTCAGTCAGCTGTGAGGTCAAGGGTCGACCTCCTCGGGAACGATGGTGAGGATGATGTCCTCATTGCCTCGTCTCACCACTGCTCGCAGCGTCTCGTCCCGTTTTATGGCGGCGCTAACTTCGCTGGCCGAGGTGATTCGCTCGCCATTGATGCTAATGATGACATCACTTTCCTGCAGGCCAGCTCTGTGCCCCAAGAAAGAAGAAGGAATATAACATACAAAATATGGCAAAAATGATGTAGATGTAGATACTACTATATGTTGTATCCACAAACAAGCTGAAAAAACGATTTATTATATATGAACACTGATGAAAATCTGTTTTATCACCGTGTAGACAGAAACATTTACTTGAATAAAATTGAAATTTAATCACTAAAAATGTGTAAAATACAGAAAGCATCATAGTACTAATAAACTTAAATTTCAGTTTGATATTGTATGTTGTCAACTTACATTAATGCTGTTAAACATTTTAAAATAACAGTTTATTGTCTTCACAGTGTAATTTGCATTTGACCTATGGAACATGAAACTTGAAATTGACAATTTTTGTTCTCTTGTTTTGCCCTGATTATAACTTCATTGGTCAGACAGGTTTAGGAAGTTTAGGCCACCCCTGGACACCCCCTAGAACTGCTCCTGCACAAATAAAATAATTTTGTTTTTATAAAAACAGCTGACTCAGAGACCCTGTTGGAGGTCTGTGTTTTGAGTTCTTACCAGCTGTGAAACTCATGAGGTGAACCTGAGTTGCCTCTAGTTGTTTTTTAAATCTAAATGGTTCTTCAGAGATGATGGCAACAACTCCAGAGAGAAATTACAATTTGATGTTTGTCCTGCCTGCCTGAGGGAGGAGGAGGAGGAGGAGGGAGGAGGGAGGAGGGAGGAGGACCGTCTGGGTGGGAAATGCTCATTATTCGGTCTTCACTGCCAACTTTCAGCCTGCTGCCAAAACCAAAATAGCAACTTTAAAAGCAGAACATTTCATGTGCTGCATTCCTTGACCACAGAACCATCAGATCTAGTAAATTTCCCTTCATCAGGCTCAGATCCTTATCCTGACTCCTTGCCTGTGTTCCACATAAACCCAGTTTTCTCAGGTGGAACACACTGGTTTGCTCTCAACAAGGACTAAATTGTGGAAGAGCGAGTCTGCAACCAGGAAGTCACAACTCTGCCACACACATTCTACTCCGAACTCACTGCAGATGATTAATGTTAGTGTATGTAACCTAAAATCTCGACTGTTGATTTGACACATTGGGCAGGGAACACAAAGTGATGAAAGAGACACTCACGCCTCAGCTGGAGTCCGGCTGATCACCTCAATGACATAAGCCCCGGAGGTAACATCTGGGAAGTCTGAAAGCTTCTCCTTCAGCTCTTTAGCCAAACTGGGGTGAGAAAGGAAGAGAAAAGCAGCCAGAAACATGAGCTTTTCTGCTTTTGATTAAATGTGACTCATTTTCAAATCCAACCCTGTTGGTCTTAAACCGAGAACTGATAATGTTGAGGGCTGGGGGTTCGAGCTAATGTTATGTTCGGTAGTGAAAAGATGAAATTGACCATGGGCTTCGAGTGATTGGATGACAAGCAGCCCGCTGAGACAGTTAACTGCTTACACCTGTCCATATACATGTGTCTCTAAGGTGCCCAACAGACTGCTTGTGTCCAGGAGTTGTTACTGCTGCATCACTTCCACTAACCGTCAACGTCCCTCATGTTGAGTCCGCTCTGTTCTGACTGGCCAGCTTGCAGAAGCCTGCCGGTGGGCCAAGCAGAGCGGGAAGTACTCCTAACTCTGGCTGACCTGAGCCTATGCTGCATTTTGGCGAGACCATCATCGCAACAGTCATGTGACAAGTAAATATACAACCCCAATTCCAAAAAGGCTGAGAAGGTCTGAAAACCTGAATAAAAACAGAATGCAATGATTTGCAAATATCATCAACCCATATTTTTTTCACAACAGAACATAAACAACATATGAGATGTTGAAACCATTTCATGGAAAATATTAGCTCGTTCTGAATTAGATGGCAGCACCACATCTCATTGCATTTACACAGCTTACCAACTTTTTTGGAATTGGGAATGTACAAAAAAAGCAGAACATGGCCTCTGTCAAGCTTTTCTTGTTATTGCAATTAAATAACCGTGTAAATATCAACAAATGTCCCAGTGGAAGGACATTAACATCGAAAAGTGATTTGGAAAAATAGTAATTTAACATATAGGAGTGTCAGCCTGAGCTTCAGTGGGCGTGGACTGGTTTGACATACATTCCTATGGAGACCTGTCATCTGGCAACGCTCACGTAAAGCTGAGGTCAGTTTTTCGACACGATCGCCACCCCCTTGTTATGTATTACAATCAGGATGGAGAATAGGGGGTTTCAAGAATCTCAGGAGATTAATCAGACTGCACTGAGTCAGTAAAGGAAACAACAGTCTGATCTCACAGAAAAGCAAAAAACACAGGCTGCTATTCAAGCAATACATGGGTTAAATGTGTAGACTGTGTGGACAGATTCATATTCAGGAGGGTTTGTCTTGACAGTATCTTGACAAACACTTCCTGTTTACGCGCACTGCTACCATAAGGTTGTGTGACTTTGTAACTTAAAAGGTGTGTAGCACAGAACCAGGAACTTACGTTGGAGTGATTGTCATCATTCGAACGCCGATGTACTTCTTCTGCGAGGTTTTCCCTGCAGAACAAAATCAAACAGCGAATCTTTATTTCACATTTAAGGTAAGAAGCGCAATCTTTTTATTAATCCAGCGACAGCACAAGTTGTCAGTAAAGTGCAGGAAAAAAATCTTCCACTGGTCCTGAAGTAGGCAGTTAAAACACATCAGCGGTTTATTCTAAGTCTTTTATACCTTTTATTTCTGCATCAAGCCAAAAATGTGGTCGTCCCACATGAGATCACAAAAAGATGCTCTACATCAAACATACATTGTTAAAAACTTGTGGCAACTCAGTTCTCACCGGTACCAAGCAGAGAACCACAGTGTCAAACCGAAAGCTCTCGAGTCCTACAAGGTGTGATCAGTGCTACTGAAGACAATCGCTGCATGTCCTCTGCTGTCTTTGTGACAAAGTGGGAGAAAACAAAGTGTGAAACAGTGTCAAACCTTTGGTCTGTCTATCGTGGGACTCTGCCAGGAACTGTCTGATCTTGTCTGAGGGGATGGCGAAGGAGATTCCTGCAGTGACCTTCAGGGTGTTGATGCCGATCACCTCCCCATCCTGCAGGAGACACACACACCATTTACATAGGATTTGCAGTGTTTCAGCATTAAAAGCCTCCTGGACAGAAGACAGATGAAGTCTACCAGCAGGGGATTCGTACAGTTTTTCTTTAGATTGAACCTCAGTAGGGTGAAATGCGAATGGACCCAGTTTGACGGACTGTCTCCCAGAAACTCTGCCCTCTCGCTGTCTGTTCTCCGTGACTGGCCCGTTCAGTTTCTGATGACTCACTTGCAAAGAACCTTGGCATCGACCATTTCCTCTGTTTCATATTTTGGGATCAGCTCCTTCCACACAGCAGAATTCACTTCAGATGTCGTCCGTGGTGGAACTACAGCAGCGACCTTGATGTTATGTTTCTGACCCACTTATGAGTCAGCGTTACTGGAACCGTTGGCAGGGAAATATCAGCTGTGTTGATTTTACTTTTCCACAAACTCTGAAGCTAAATGTCGCTGGCACATACATTTCTTAAATCAGCATCTTTGACTCTTTGAGTAAAATCCTCACAGTAAAAGTCAGTGATGCTTGTTTCACAGAGATTCTGGCACCGTGTTTTTATCGGTTGGTAGCACGGTCGGCTGGAGAACTACAACCACACTCAGCTGTGAGCAAAAACTATTTACTTTTATGTGTATTAAAATAAAATCCATCACATGATCAACCAATTCTAAATCAAATTAATAGATTTGTATTTATAATGATTAGAAATTATGAAAAAATGTACATATGGAAGGACAAATAAGCTAGTGTATGTAGAAACTGTGCAACTGTGTTCTCTCACTTACCAGATTGACTAGTGGTCCTCCTGAGTTGCCGTACTGCAAAAAACAAACAAGCAAAGAAAAATCATAAAATCAAATTTAAAAATCTATCAGAATTTAGTGAAGCAGATAAATGTGGGATAAACCATTCTTACAGATAAAGTTACAGTTTGAATGAATGTGCTTTGGCTGAACTCGTTACTTTGTGTTTAACAAGGTGTTTGAGGTTCATCAGTGCAGGATGTGGAATCACCACCGAATGGCCTCAGACTTAATCAGACCCTCTGTGTCTCCCTACTTTCGTTCTCTGTGGCCGCTCACTCACATTGATGATGGCGTCGGTTTGAATGTAGTCCATGTCAGAGTTGCGGAGCCCCAGCTCCTTGCCGCCCCTCTGGGTGGTGCTGACGATGCCCGTGGTGACGGTGTTCTGCAGGGAGAATGGGCTGCCGATCGCCACGACGAACTCACCGGGCCGCAGGTCCGCCGACCGGCCGAGCAGCAGCACGGGCAGCTTCATCTTCACACACACACACACACACACACACACACACACACACACACGGGGAGAAGAGACCAAGCTTTCAGAATACACCCTGACTTCACACTGACTGATTCCAGCATCAGGTCAGCAGGTTTACATAGTTCTTATGATGATGCTCAACCAAAGTTTTTCTGGGGGCATAGTCGCAGACACACCTGACGGTGATGAATTGACCAATTATTCGCTGAGCATCAATTCAGCTGCTGCATCCTTCAAAGGCTGTTTCCCAGCATGGTGGTAACACTGATCCACCTCAAAGACTGTTTACATGCATTTAAGTCTTTACGTTTTCGCTGTAATGATGCCACAGTGTTTATATGCACTTAACCTGATTTCTCCTCCACCTCTGGCTGCAGCCTTTTTTATTAGAAAGTGATTAGAAAGATGGTTAGAAAGACATTACAAAGTGGTTCCGCGTTTACATGGCAAAGGAATCAGCGTCTGCAACAGAAACCAGGTTTCCCTAATCCTCTACCCTGATTTTAGAAACCACCTTTCCTGTTTACCTGACACTTAAGAAATCAGCTCTGCACAGAAAGACCATTGTAAGCTGGTTACTTAAAGTCCACGTTCCTGTGAAGACCACATCCTTTGAAGGATGCAGCCCCTGAACTGAGAGGCTGTTGGTGAAGAAGTAACGCACACAGCAGAAAGCAAAGCGGGACTTTCTGTGCTCTCCCTGTGGATTTGGCTGAGCAAACTCTTTAATGGGGAGCAAAGTGGATCCACTTTGCCGTGTCCAGCTCCTTCACTACACCCTGGCTCCTCAGCCACAGTGTGCGCACGCTGGCCGACCCTCTGTGAACCGAGGGCCCCGCTGCAAGCTGTCCTACTAACCTACTTCAGACCCAGATGTGGCGAAACACCAAGACGAGATGTTAGCAGCTGTTTAACAGCGCCACACACCACTGAGCATGACAAGCGTCTGTTTGTCTGCGTGTGTGTGTGTGCGCCTTGTTTCCCTGCTGCTGACAGACACATGTGTTGCCCATTTCCTCTGTTCAACAAGCATCAGGAGTCTGACCCACTTTTGGAGAAGATTAGTAACAGAGCAGCAGAAACACTGAGGGAAAAGGAGAAGAAAGGAGGAACGTGTGGTGAACTGGAGTGAAGGGTCACGACTGACACATGAAATGAAGCAGAGAAAGAGATGACAGCATAGATGGAGCAGATTTGATATGTATTTTATGTCCCAGGACAGTTGTGGAGTGATGAAGAAGAAGGTCAAACCCTCTCTCTCTCTCTCTCTCTGTGTTTTGACTGACATGACCCAAAAGCACGATCTGAAACCACAGGTATGCTCGACGCATCAGCACATGACCTGAGCCTGTGGAGTCATGTGCATCAGCGTTTGAGTGTGCGAGCCAGACAGGCAGGGAAAGCGTGTGCCCTGCGGTCTGGATGAGTCATGGCCCATGACCAGTAAAATGTGGAGCCTGAAACTGATTTAATCATGTAAACACTTCAGTAAAATGAAATTACGCTTCAAATAAGCCATTAAATACGTCTTTAAGTTTAAGCTCTTGCACAAAACAAATAGAACATGGAGCCCTCAACACGAAAACACCTCAGATGGTTCATGAACTGCACATTACATTGTGTCAGTTCGTACTGTTCAGGCTCTGTCTACTGCTGATTGAAGGGCCAGTCGCTCAGTGGCTCCATCAGTCGGAACCATGATGACAGAAAAATGCTGCACCAATATCATACGATACGATAAGATACAATGTGATTGAAAGGATACAGTACGATACGATCTGGTAGGAAAGGAAAGGCAGGATACAATCACACTTTGTGAGGTTTTCATCTGTTTTTCATCACAAGGTTGCTTCATCAAAATGAAACTGCAATTACAACACACAAAACAACTTCTGAAAGAAAATCTAAGAGAAACCCATTGACACCAACAACAGTCTCCCTACACTGAGTTGTCCTCTTTTTCAATAAAAAAGAGTTAAGGAAAAGAAAAGAAAAGAAATATGGAGAGATTAATGAAGTACATATATAATAAATCCATGTGGGACATTTGTGTAACTTATTCTAATGACGTCTTCTCTCCACCAACCTTGTAAATCACCTTCATGCAAATACCATAACCACAACTCCAACCATCTGAATCCTCCTCTCAACAAACTGCCTGCTGAAGCCCCCCACCCACCAGGAAAATGACCGTGTTTCCCACTCGGTGGTTTTCAGGATGACAGCGGTTTGTCCGGCGTGAGACTACAAAGCCGAGGGGCTGTGATCAGTAGTAATCTGACAGACGCCAACACAGCCGAGAGCAACAAAGCAACCAAACACAAAGACCACAACAAAGGAGAAATTGGGGTTTTGTTCAACCCTTTTGTCGTCTTCTCTCATTATTCTCTCCGTCTCATTATCTGACTTCCTTCTGTCTGTCACTGTTTAAACGTAGAGCAAATTATGTCTCTCAAGGTTTAACTGTCCATCACAATGAAATCAATTCAAGCCCTTGTTGTATCAAGTCATGCAGTACGTTTGTGTTAATGAGACAAGGTTAATGATCTCTTCCAACACAAAGAGTTTCTGTGTGTTGCTTAGAAAAACCCACAGGCTTAATAATTGTCAGGCTCTGCAGTTTCCCCATCTGTATTTCAAGGTTTGTTTTAGTTTAACAACCGATGTCTTTACTCTCAGTGGATGTTTGGCCAACACCAAACATCCACTGTAGCAGCTTGAGAACCACATGTTTTCTTCAGGAGTTGCTGGAGAACTAACTAAAGCTAAAAGGACAGTAGATAAAATCCAATTCTAAAACCAGGAAATAAAGAGTTTCTGCCCTTCTGTTTTCCTTGGACAAATATCTATGGCTTTTTTTAAAAAGGCCTGAAATAAGGTGAAATAAGGTCTACGTTAACCCACTGGTGATTTTTGTTTTATGGCACAAACCTGTGATGGTTTTAGGGTCTTGTTGCACATGCTGACTCACTCTCATACAGAATAGAACTTGGTTATTAACAATGTAAAGCTGTTATTTCCCAGATGACTACTTTTAAATCTCTGTTGCTAAAATAGCTTCATTCTTTGGAAACCACTAACTCCTGTATCACTCACACACTAAGCTCAAAATGTCAGTAGCAGCGTGGATCAGACGCTGCTGTTGTCCTCCAGGTGTCCTGCCCTGATGAATCCTCTGATCAGATCAGCCCAGACTTTCCATAAGCTGCTGGTGGACACGTCACGGAAAATGATCAACGAGGATCGAGATGGAATATCGCCATGAGGCTTTAGGTAGTGAGCCAAGATTTAAAACGCCTGACAGCTCCTGTCTGCGCATGTTCAGAGGACGTCCGCCCCAGGGGCAACACACTGGCAGCTGAAACTCACACTTGTATGACAGTAAAGATAAAAAGTGTCATTCTGTTTGCTTTAAGTCAACTAGATTTTTTTAGCTCTCAGGACCATCTTACATTCTTCTCCGTGCCGATATTTTCAAAAAGACAACATAATCATCAGCACAAAGATGCAATCCGGTCCTCTGATATGTGTCTGTAACGTTAGACAGATTCCCTACTTGCCATACTTGCGTGTTTTCCTTTACCTTTGCTGATTATATCTCGAGTCAAGTGGAAGTCGTGTGATGTCACCATAACGACACCTGTATGGGTCAGAGTCTTTAGGGGGCGGATAACCTGCTACCTGCAGCCATTTGGCAGCTACGTAGCTTCAAATGATTAGCAAAGAAGATGTTTTTCCAGCTCTAATTCTGGTCTCTGAGGAACCTCAACAGCTGCTACTGTAAATGCTCCACTATGTTTGGCAGTAAAAACAGCTGCGTGCTCCCACTGAAAAAGGTGCTATGAATCGAAATGTAAGGACATGTGATGACAGACTGAAAGACAAGAACACAACTCTAATCAAATCATCAACAGACATTAATCTGTCTCTGTCAGTTTTTTTACGGCTCACGCTAGAGTTTTGTCTGGGTGAGGGTTACGGTTATCTAAAAATCATGAGGAGGAAGTTTGGGTAATTGTGGAAATCGCAATCATTTTTCCAAGGCTCTAGGAAGGAAATGTGTCAAGTTTGTAAGAGCAGGGAATAGAAATAGTGGATGATTAAAAGTGGGCATGAAACCCAGTGAAAACCCCCTCGTGTCTGTGAAGCTGAAGCTTGTCTGGCCCTGAACATGCAGCTACACGTCCGACTGTCTGCAAACACTTGGCGACCTCACTAGAATGTCCCCGGTTTGATCTTTTGCAGTTTGTTGTTTCAATATACACAACAGAACTAGTCTTCGCACAGCAAAGACAAACTGTTGTGTCAAATCACTTGTGTGAAAGATGGATGAGAGGGATGTTGCAGGGCTACAGTACTGTGTGTGTCATTCACGCTGCAGTACTCTTGGTGTGCACGTCAACTACAAGCTCTGTTTGGAGATTTAATCCCCTGAAGCTCCAGCTACACCCTGTAGTCCGGACCCAGCATGCCAAGGAAAACCGTACTTGTTTCTGTCTGACTGGAGAACATGAGCTCACATCTGCCAGCATCTGTGTGTGCATCAGTTCACGTTTGTCGGTATGTTTTGTTTTCAGTCATCTTAAATCTAAAACGGATTTTTCTCATTGCCGACAACAAAAGCACCAGCAGCAGTTTGGAGAAAACATTCCAACCTTCACTGGATGTCGGTCGGATCTTTAAATAGTGCAGCCTGCATCACACGCACTCATATTAGAGAGGAAAATCAACACTCCCTCTGCTCACCCGAACCATCATGTTCCATTTGTGCAAAGCCACAAACTGCACAGTGGATTCACTTCTTTCTAAGCTGAGGGGTCACAGCATTATTTACCAGGTGCAGCTTGAGACATTTTGCATTGGGGTGGTCAGACTGGGGGACACTCTGAAACATTTGGAAAATGATGGTTTTAAACTCACATTTAACTTTTTGGAAATAAACTGTATGTTAATAGGCTGATTGTGGTTTTTCAGGGTAAGAATTTATTGGCCACTTTTAATTCCAAATAGTCATAAACACGTGATTATAAAAAGTTGCGGGGGGGAGTAAAAATCCATCCTTTGCAGGATAATCTGCCTGGTCGCAACTGCTACAAAATTCTACTGCAACAAAACACATGAAACCACCTTGAATAGTAAATAATACGAATAATAAATAGTAATACTTAGAATTTTTCTAAGTGGCCATGAAATCCCTCATTTTATGCTGCAATATTCCTAATATTACCTGTTGATGATTATATCACTGTTTAATTGTGGTGGATTGACTCCAGATCAGGTTAAAGTCGCGATTCAGTGTTTTTGTTTGCGTGACTCTTTTGGCCGAAGGCATTTGGAAAAGGCAGGAAGGACGTTTGTGTAGAGTTGGTTTGAACCTGCCGGCTTCAAACGTCGTGTTTTCAATTTGACCAAACAGAATCCAAATCCTAGTTGGGTAATTCATCCTGCCTGTTTTCATAAGTACAGCTGCACTTCCTTTCCCTTAATCCACCGTCTGTTTCCTCTCATTCTGTCGAATAATAGACACTCAAATTTAATTAACTACGTTTTAAAACATTTTTTTGAAACTTTGGTTTTTTATTTTGGGGTCAGATTTAAAAACATTTTAACAGCAAATTGACCGTAAAAGCACAAAGCAGCTCTGACCGGGCCTCTTATGCTAAAAATGTTTTTGCATCCCAGAGAATTTGCTGAAAATCTCATTTCCTGAACTGAACCTGAAGTGTCCCGTCTTCCACTAAACTGAGCGTGGTGAGAAAACCAAAAACCCGCTCCACAGATCCACGAGTCAGGGTATTATTTTTCTGAGGGAAACTCCCTCAACTATGCCACTGAGCTAAAATTAACACCAGGTTGTCTGTTCCTGAAAAGAAATAAAAAGTTGCACTGATGAGTTTGTTTAAAAAAAAAAAAAAGAGGAAAAGGAGGGAAGTAGATAGAAGTCAGACTGAGGGACGAATTATAAAGGAGAGAGCTGCATCTTAAAACTTAAAAAAAGAGAGAAAGGAATTGATGGATGAATAGAAGAAGAAAGAATATGTTAAAGCACGACTGGTTCATCATGAGCCTGAATCAACTTAATGCCATTAAACGTCCGTCTGACTTCCCTTTATTAAAATATCTCTCTGCTTCTAGCTAAAAGTGCCTCCGGGTGACAATGTCTGGAGGAGTGTTTCAGCTAAAAGCAGAGCAATATTTTAATATAGTGGAAATTCAGAGGGACGTTTCAAAGGATTCATGTACATTTACACCCTAAACTGAAGCCACAGAAAGCAAGTGGCCCTTTAAAGGCCACATTGTTGTTCAGGGTTAAGAGGGGCCTGGTGGCTCGATGGGTCGAGAACTAGGGGGATAAACTGGCCCCTGTCTGGCAGCTCACCGGTGCGTCGATCTGGATCAGAGCGATGTCCGCCTTCTCATCCACATCCTTAATCTTGGCGTCGTACGTGGCTCCGCTTTTCAGCTCCACCTGGAGGAAACAAGGAATACTTTTCTGATGCTGTGTCATTTCTAATGGAATTAATCAATAATCAATGGGATTGGAGCCTGAAATTAGTCCACGGCTCTGCAGCTGCTTTGCAAACCTTGACTCGATGCTTGTTGGCCACCACGTGGGCGTTGGTGACAATGAGTCCATCCTCTGATACAACAAAGCCAGAGCCACTGGCTACGGCCACCTCCCGCTTAGAAAACATCATCCTGAGCAAAAGATGAAAAGAGAAGAACACATTTGTGAACGATAACCTCAGGCACCATGCGTCCCTCAGCTGGGGGCGGAGCCGGTGAGACACCTTAGCTACAGGTGGGCTTTAATAGGCTAAAGGTGCTGAGTAATGTGCAGCTCTAACTATTATTCACCCTATTCATCTTGTACCAGCAGACCTAAAGAATAATGCAAAAGTTTGAAACTCAAATTAACATGTTGTCTTGGTGATGACGCCCACAGATTATCTAAATGCTCAAAAGTTGTCGGACTGTGCGGTTTTTCTTACTTGCGATACAGTTCGATGTGAACAACAGCAGGTGCGATCTTCTCCACCACATCAGCGATGAAGTTGTACTTGTAGCGGAGACTGTCAGGGTTCTGCTGACCTGAGGGAACGAAAGCATGGCGTCAGTCCAGCCTTTCTAAGAGCACACCGCCACAAAACCACCATTATGGCCTTTGGCCTTTTCCCGCTGGTTCATTGCTCCGATGCTGCACAACTAGCTCTTTAAGGTCACAAACTTCTCAGCCTTCACTTTGGCTGGTGGACTTAAAAGCGTATTATGAAGACCGAAACCAAAGACAGCTTGGATTTGAATAAAAAAAAGTTTAACTGAGCTTCCTGAAACTTGATAAATAATAGTCAATTCAAACATTTCCCTTAATACCAATATGCAACTGATCGGAATTGGACGGTGGAGCTAAACAACTGATGGTGCTAATTTCCAGTGATGTGCCAACAAACAGAAGAAGAGTCCCGTGTTGGACAGGTAGCCCAAGCACAGCACTGAAATATTTCTGTCTGGGTGAGAGCAGCCAGGCTCCCAGGACCTTTTCTTTATCACTTTTCCAAAATATTTATTCAGAGACAATCCCTGTGTGTCCCTCTCCTGTCCTGTCCTGTGTAGCTCTTGCACACAAAGCATTCCAGTCCCGGCTGACTACATCCTAAGTATAGGACAATGTGGTTACTACTGCAGTGGACTTTTCTCAGTATCTGTGCAGTTCCTGAAACCATAGTGTTCCATGTCAGTCTCCTTAAATTATCCTGCAGTGGACACTGAGAGAGTGGGGAGAAAACTGAGGGTTTGTGCTGCCAGGAGGGACAAAAACATCATGACTAAATGCATCAAAGCCCAGTTTGATCTGAAGCACGAAGCCTGTGTGTGATGGCAACCAAACCCAGATGTGCAGTCAGATCTGAGAGCAGCTGCTGCTGAACAAAGGAAGTGACTCAGAGCCCCTGGCGACACGGACAGTGGGGGCTGGGGAGGGATGTTCGGATCCTTACATAACGGCATTTCGTTTGGCTCCAGCAGCACTCTGACATCTGTCGTGATCTCTCCTTTCTCAGTTCACTGCTCATTTCCAATTTGAGTGGATTTGTCCTCAACATTTTTCTGAGGCGTCATCCTGTCGTATTAAAAGCCTAAAGGAGCCTCGATGCTTGTGAACTATACCAAGAAAAGTGAAACTTTACATCATCCAAGCAACAATAAGGAACTGTTTTAATTTTATCTGTAAAAATGTTTATTGCTGACTTTGCCAGGAATCAACCAAATTGGAAGTTTGTCCAATCTACCCACTGTTGTTCCTCTGATCTTGATCCTCTGATCAGCTGCATCTATGATGCTCGTACTCTGTCACAGGACTCTGATTCAGGTCATGTTTGCTGTATGTGTCCTTGCTGATCTGCATTTATGTCCTCAGTTTACCTGTTGTTTTTCTCAGGTTAACAGGATTTTACTGTTCACTCTGCCCTGTAGCTTCATTGTTTGCAGGTTCACCACTTCAGTCCCTGTTTGCCTTTACATTATTTCAGCCACACCTTCCGGAAGTCGTCCCGTCCTTACGTTCTTGGTCATTTTTTTCCCACAAACACTCGTAAACAAATCTCACAGCCTTGTTGTGTGCGTTGGCCTGTTGGTGAGTTTACAGTCATTCTCATCACAGCGCAAACTCTGCATGTCCTGGTATTTCCTGAACCCTGATAGAACCTTCTGAGGATTCAGATTCAAAAATTCTTTTGTTGAGTCCTGGAAAAAGAATAAATTTAGTCCACGTCTCACGTGCGACAAGTTTATTTTAACTAAAAACAATGATGGCGACAGGAAATGATGTCAATAGTCTTGATTTTGATCAGTGCCCGTGAGATGTCACTTCCTGTCACTAGTTACCTCAAAAAGTACTAATACATATTCAATTATATTTAATATCAAAAATAAAAACTTTAACATTTCACATACAGACAGCAGTTAAACCTGAGTATAATCCTCATCACTGTAGTATAAGTATGATACTGACAAAGTATTTCAAGACTGAATTAAAATACAGAATGAAAGTTAAAAAAATCTTTCATTGCAGGTTCAGCCGATGGTGTTGCTGTTGAAATTTAGTCTGAAGTTTAAGACTAATAGTCAAATTCTTGACTGAATAGACTCAAAGTCACGTGACTCCGGTTCGACTCAGATCTACACCTGTTCTACAAACCGAAGACCTCCTGCTGTGAAAGTTCACCCCAGCTCACACTCTTGACCACAGTGTGTGTGTGGCTGTTTGTCTGGGGGATCAGTGCTGTGTCAGCTGCTGCAGCTTTCAAGGGAACTGAATGGACCCAGTCAGGCAAATGAAGAAACATCCCAACCTCAAACACATGCAGGTGTGAGCAACAGACCAGGTCAGGGTGAAGCTGCAGCAGGTTCATTGACAACATGGCATCTGAGTATGAGCTGCACGAGCCTGAACTGGGGAAAAAATCCCTCCAGCTCCTGAAAGAGTTGAGTCACCGTGCAGCCGTGTTTTGTTAGCACTGTTTCCAAGTCTGTCAGTGTGACAAACAGCTCACAAGTCTGCACAGGAAGCCGAAAAATGTGGAGCGAAAGAAAAAAAATGAAAGGAAAAAACATTGTGATCTCTTCAAATGTGGGTTAAGTAACTGTTTGACCCAGATCAGCGTCTTTTTGGGAAGTTACACAATCGACCAATCAGCTCCAAGAAATGAACCACTACAGAAAATCCCACAAAGTGCATGTGTGTGTGTCACTGACATCTTCCAGATTTTGTTCCACAGCTCAATAAGTCGAAATCCTCAGAGAGCAGTGACAGACACACACAAATCCATCTGCTGTGGCTACACAGAGCCACGGTGTGAGGAGATGGAGGGAGACAGGCCTACTGGGCACATAGAGGCCCAGGAGGTGAGGGAGGCCCATGGAGCCACTTTGAAATGCCTGGTACCAAAAGTGATTCTACCTGATTAAATCTCCAACAAAACATAGAACTTGACAGAAACAGACACGTGACCGGGGGATAAAGAGAAGAACTCAACTAAATACACCCACAAACAGACCAGGCCATGTATCTGTCTGTGGCTATTTTCTCACGATCGGCCCACAGAGAGGGGAGAATACAAAGCAGAGTCTGAGAAGAGCTGGGAGGAGAGAGGAAGACTCCTCTTCCTTCCTCATTCCTTTTCAGGAGAGATGGAGAGATTACATACAGTGTGTGAGGGAGGACGAGATGATGGCGACGAGGGACAATCAGGAGATGGAGAAAAGGTGGAAAGAAAGTGTGACCTTCCCATAGCAAAGGGGTGTTTCCAGCTTCAAAGTGTGTGTGTGTGTGTGTGTGTGTGTGTTCATTCCCCAACACACTTTCTTTACACCACTTTCTCTAACACTCAATCGAAGGGGAACAGTTTGTTTTGGCAGCACAGGGCAGGCACCAGGATATCCTGGCCTCATTTCAAGAAAGACATTAGGACTCTGTTAAGATAATATATAGAGTGTGTGTGTGTGTGTGAGAGAGAGAGAGAGACACAAAGAGAGAGAGAGGTGGAAAACAAGCCTATTTTTAGATAATCTGACTGACAGAGGCAAAGTTTGAGGCAAAAAAAGCTGCAACGTTTCTAACATGAAAGGTCAGATACTGCAGTACTCTGGAAATACTTCCGAAAACTTTGCATGAGTACAAGTTGAAGTTACTGTAAGAAGGTGCAGAGCTCAGGAACACAAACCAGTGTCATGTTGAACTTAGCTGTGTGTGCTAAAAAAGATTTGTAATAAATTACTGAAGAGGAATGACACACGCAGACACACACACACACACAGAGAGAGCGCGCGCTGCTCTCACCCTTTCCGCAGGTTCCCCTCTGGATGAAAATCACCGGCGGCTGCTGCAACTTCGTTGCGCGCTTGCTGACGCGCTTCAACTCGCAGATGTTCCGGTACGAGACGCCGTCGCTGCCGCACACTGGCTCCGAGCTGGCGCACGCGCACACGCCAGGTTTGCTCCTCCGCCGGACGGTGGCGGACACCTCCACGCCCTCGGTCACCACGCACTCCAGGTCTTCGGCGCACTCGCGGTCCCCGCTGCCGCCGCACTGCTCGCCCTCCCCGGACGCGCACACGGGACAGCAGTCGCAGCGGTCCAGCACGTCCCCGGCCAGGCAGTCCGCGGGGATCGGCGCGCACTGAGACTTGTCGCACTTGTCCGGGCAGCCGATGGCGAAGCGTTTGGCTCTCCGCGCCTCCGCGGACGAACAGGAGGAGACCAGCAGGACCAGTGCGCACAGGACAGAGCGGAGACGCATGATGGGACAATTGTAAAGAGACGTAAAGCTAAAACCTGGGGACAGACTTTAGATGGACATCAAAAACTATGCTGCAGTTGATGGAGTTAACGTGTGCTACGGGCAGTGGTGGACAAAGTGATGCAGAGCGGAGCCGGGCCGGTTTATAAAAGCTGCTGCATAAACACGGGAGCCCATTGGTGGGCGTGAGTGTGACGTCTGCCAGAGGGACGAGGGGAGACGGGGGGGGGGAGGGGGGAAGGTATGTGCTTGTGGTTACGCTACAAAGTGTGTCAAGAAAGGACATAAACACCTATGTGGACATGTTTAGTTCAAACTTAAAGCTCTAGTATATCACTTTTTGAATATTCTTTTGGTGGAGATGTTCTCCATAACTGAATCCAAATTACAGTTTCAACATTTCCCACATGTTTTTAATTCAAATCTAATTCTTGTCTTCATGTTGATAGAAGCTGCAGAGGCCTTCAAGTCTAAAGGTGCATGGGGCACTTGCATAATGAGGCTTTAATAAGGCTTTAACGAGGCTCTACCTTATGACCAATCAGAAAAGAGCAAACCCTGTGCATCACATTCTGACCTGAAATGGTACCTTGTGTCACTCTTGTCAACTGGACTTTTTCTTGGTTAGAAACATTTTGCTACTTATCCAAGCAGCTTCTTAGGTCTGAATAATGTGGCTGGGGAACCCACTTATAGCCTGGAGAGTGAATACGCTCGTTAAGGTGGGAGGTGGGAACCAAGTGGACTCATCAAGAAGTAACGATTACGACTCTAACTCCAAACCCCTAAGAGGGGGGGTCGTTAGGTGTGGCCCTCTTGGTGTGAAGTGGTCTTGATCTTCCTGGGAAAAAAAATGGGAGACAGGTTGTGCCTGAGGGCTCCTCCTCCTCTCTTGAGAGAAGGATTCTCCATGTAAACATAAATGGCTTCATGTACTCCTCTCTCATACCATCTGTCTTCTTTGTCCAAAATGTGTATCCATCCCCAAATGAGTGTCCTTTGTCTTTCAGGTGTAGGTACACTGCTGATTCTGGTCCTGAGGTGTAGCTCCTCTTGTGTAGAGGCTGTTTGGCTCTGAACACTCTTCTCTGCACTGGACTGCACACACTACGTTGCTCTTCTTGC
Organism: Channa maculata; assembly: GCA_020496755.1. NCBI lineage: Eukaryota > Metazoa > Chordata > Actinopteri > Anabantiformes > Channidae > Channa > Channa maculata. The sequence goes on from CM035618.1 coordinate 2,032,231, forward strand.
ATTTAGGTGTTTGGTCTTTCTGGTGGACGAGTCTTTCTCTGAGTGTCTTGGTGGGTGTGATGTGAACAGGTATGTGGTGTTTTCTGAGGATCCTTTTGAACTTCTCTGACACTAGGTTTTTCCTTTGACTGAGTATCTGCTCCGTTGTCCTTCTGTTGGATCTGGACAACATCTTGTTTAAGGGCCACTTAGGAAAACCACAGGCATTGAGAGCTGTCCTCAGATGTCCATCCTCCTTCGTTTTGGCTTCGGAGGAGGTGGGGATGTTTTCTGCCCTGTGGTCTAGGGTCCTGATGACTCCTAGTTTGGGTTGCATTGGGTGGTGGGAGTTAAACCGTAGGTACTTGTCCGTGTGTGTAGGTTTCCTGCAGATTTTTATTTCTAGGTTGCCACAAATCCCAATGTTCACTGTGAAGTCCAGGAAGGCAAGTCTGATGTCACTGGTGTCCCTGGTGAACTTGATATTGATGTCAACTGCATTTATGTGGTCTGTGAAAGCCTGTACCTCCTGGATCATGATCTTTACCCAGGTGTCATCATATGAACCAGTGGGTTGGTGCTGTCCCTGGGAAGGGGTTCAGTGCTTTCTTTTCAACTCCCTGCATGTATAGGTTGGCAACAATAGGCGATGCTGGAGAACCCATGGCAGAGGTCTGTAGACGTCACCTCTGTAGGTGAAGTATGCGGTGATCAGACACAGGTCCAGGAGGGAGCAGATCTGATCTGACCACTTCACACATCCACCAAGAGGGCCACACCTGAAGACCCCCATCTTAGGGATTTAGGGAGTTAGGGCAAGTCCACCCTGTCCACCCATCTCCCACCTTAACCAGCCTATTCAGGCAAAGGTGGAACAAAGGCTACTCTGGAGGATCTAACTGGGTTCTGCAGCCACTTTATTCAGACTGAAGAAGCTGCTTTGACAAGTAGCTAAACGTTTCTAACCAACAAAAAGAAGTCCAGTTGGCGTGATTCAATCTTCGGATAACCAAACCTGGATGCCCGAGAATCTTCACCAACTTGTGTTAATCTGTAATTGATACTCGACGAGGGAATGTTGTTGTCTCGTTAGAGCTTTGTCGATTAGTCCAACTCTGTCTGCATGTTTCCACGTTGCACCAAACTGGTGACAGCTGCTGACCTGATCAGTCTGACCAATCAGTTTCCTCTAAAACTAAAATCTAGTCTATCGTTCTATCATTCAGCTACATCGTACACAGGCTGCACATTCCCATTGACTTCCACTCAGCAAGCCGCTGGGCAACAGCTGATTTTTCCGGTAAGAGAATCAATTCAGTGCAATGAGCAAAGTGTTCGCAGCACAAATACATCCTCAGCTGGGTGGCAGTGTGTTTTCACACAGAGGTTCAATGTTACGCCTCATTGTTTGTGGAAGGAGTCCGTTTTAATTCTATAATCATTATTCTAATAAAACGTTTTTTTGTAATCCCCAAACCTGAAGCAGGAAGTGATGCAAACAGCGTGCAGAGTTGGAATTCACACCCACACGCACACACACACACACACACACACACACACACACACACGCACACGCACAGCATTAAATTAAATGAGGTTCATGATGTGTCTGTGTTCACTGGCTTCCTTTCTGTGCAGAGCTGTTGCAATACATGTGGGACAATGCGGGACCTCAATCGTCCTCGCCCCTCATCACTCAATGCTGATGGTTTCTATGACATCACATGTGACATCATGCTGTTGTTATGTCACTGTTTGACATTCGGGGAAACTCGATCTGATGGATTTGTGGTGCACCGCAGGATACGGCAGTGAAGAAAGTAGTTTGTGGAAATGTTTCAAGCTGGTTTGAGACAGAATGACAGAAATGTTCATTTGTCTGTTAAAACCAGAGTTGCCTCAGAGCAACTTTCATTTTTTTCAAAGACTCTGCTCAGTGTTACTACTATTTTTTTTAACCTACTCTTGGTGCTGAACTAAAAGCAAAGAGCACAGAGGTGAGTATCCAAACTAGTCATTTCACGTCTTCCTTTGTTTAAGTCTCATAAGGGACAAATGACTCTGGGATGAGATAATAAATAAAAGCCTGACGTCCTCCTTACATGGTATCTGTGGGTCTGTAGTCACAGCACCTGGCTCCCTTCTTTATTTCCACAAACAACAGAATTCCTACAACTGCTGGACGAGTCAAACTTGGACACAAATGGTAATTTTTTTGTGGCACGTTTGCTGAAAGACGAGCTTTTGTTCCCAGATGGTTTTCCATTATTTCCAAATGTCCCTCATCATTCCGGTTCTTTCCATTCTTTTGAGCTAACAGAGCATCTCATCTGCACACACTGGATCTTCTGGTTTGTTTATGTGGCCGCTGAAATCACTGCACGATGCTGCTCCTGCAGGCCTCTAGAGAGCAATGAAGCTCACAGCATTAGGTGGAAAATCTGTGGATCCAACTTAAGTGTCTCTCGATTATTTATGCATTTATCTCCCAATAAATCTGATTTGTCCTCTACACTTTTGGCAAAAAAAACCGAATTAGTCCATCTGTTGTCGACGTATTTAGATTTATTCAGACCTACACACTCATGTAAATGTGTTCATTCTTAAGTGGCCTCTACAAAATCATCAGTTTGTGTATTCTAACAATATTTAAGGTAGAAATACACGGTTTGATTACTGCAAATACTTTAAGGGCAAAGTCCTGCAAAGAGGGGAGCTTATCAACTCAGAGGACAACAGGGAAGAGCACCAGCAGATGTCTGTCTGTGCACAAACTCTCATACCACAACAGGCTTTTTCTCCGTCTCCAGTCTGATTTCGTGGTAAATATTTGCACAAACTCATAATCGACTCATTGTCCCTCGGTGTTCTGCGATATGAGCTAACAGCCTCTGCTGGGCTCATTTCCGTCGCTCCCTGCAGCTTTTTGTTTGGAGCCGTCACCCTGTGGCTGCAGACTTTTCAGAGTTATTGATGCGAGAGGAAGCCAAGAAAACCAAAAAGGGTCTCTGATGTGCACGTACGTGCGTGTGTGCCTGGAGTTAATGTGGCGACATGTAAATCTGAAGGATAAAGGACGAGAGAGACATACTGTGAAAGTTCTTATTCATTTATCCAGGGGAGACGCAAATGTTTGTACTGAGTCATCATTTTACTGTAACTCATTTGACTATTGGTGGCTGGTTAACACACCCACTGTAACTACGAGGTGCCTGAGGTGACTTCTACAAACACCTTGTCTGTTGACCGTAACCTTGAAAGGGTTCTAAGATGCTGTGCAGGTCAGGGGTCTTTAAGGACACCCAAATTGTCCCCGAGTGGGTTACTGCTATTAGATGTTTCTACAGAGCTTTCAGAGACTGATGAAAGGGCTCCAATGAGACTTTAAAATGTCTACGGGTCCTTAAAGGGGTGGCAGTGGGACACTTCTTCATCTTCTGTTTCTTTAATTTCTTCTTCCTCTGTTTCTTCTTCTATTTCTTTTCTGTATATCTTCATCATCTATTTTGTCTTCTGGTATTTCTCCATCTATTATTTCTTCGTCTTCTGTCTTCTATTTCTTCAGCTTTTTCTTCTTCTATTCCTATTTCTTCAGCTTTACTTGTCTGTTGATCACTCCAGCTGCGGGGCAGAGGCAGGAAGGAGGAGGTCAGCTACTGTCATTCAAAAATCCTCAACTAAGTACATTTCACAGTGTAGTGAAAAAAGCAGCCTATCAAATCCGCGTGAAGGATTTGAACCTGTGCTCTTTGGCAGGATTGAAGGAGTCGAGGTGGCCGGAGTTCTTTTGGTCTAGATGTTTCAGCTGGCGGTGCCTGTACAAGGTGCCCATTGAAAAGCGGCCAGCAGACCTCCAGTGGAGGGTCGTACATGGGCCAGTAGCCACAGATACAGAGCGCGGCTCGATCCAAACTCAAAGGACCAGACAGATGTTTATTGAATGCTCCAGGCTTTTGACCTTTTAAAGATGTGGTTTCAGGGTCTTGGGGAGGATTTTTCTTCTAGCTTCTTTACTTTTTGGCTCAAAACACTGTGTAAGACAAATGAATGTTCACCGTCTTCTGAACCTTTTGTCTGGTTCTGCTACACTGGCCATCTGGCTAGTTTACACACAGAAACCGAACTCAGGGTCCTGGCAGTGTGATGCTGGTGCCAGTTCTAGAGGGGCTGCTTAAGGCCAGACTTAGGGTGGTATCCGCCTACTATCGGATGATAGACAGTATAAGAGACCTTCAGTCACAGAAGGACAGTAGGGATGTTTTATGTAGTGTAGAGGAGGAAAGCATTGATCGTAAACTCCTGACAAAATAATTGAATTATTGTTTTGTTTTTTTCAATAAAGGCGACATTTAAATCAAATTCATCGTCTTCTTCTTCTTCTAAGTTGTACTGAAAAGACAAACATTGCTTGTCCATTCTGGGCCACTGTAGAAACGAGACCTGCTCCATATGCTGATATAAAAGGCTCATTCTAGGCTAAAGAAACTCAGTGATACTTTCAGGTGAATACACATGAGAACACAGTTAGAAATACTGGATCTCTGTACGTCTTACACACTGCACCTTTAAGCAGTGTTGGTGATCACCAAATGTTGTCCAGGGGACTATGAAGACATTTTACTACCCACTGAAGAAGCGTGAAAAGTCTGGACAGAATTTTCCGTGGTGCTGAAGGACTTCCACTGTCCTCTGAGCGGTTGCAGTGTAATCTTCCTTCAAGGGTTTTCAGTGACCCTCAAATAGGTTCCACTGGTCGTCCACAAACAACTGAAGTATGAAGGGAATCGTCAACAGGCCCAGATGATCTGCTCCTCCTAGCTCCAGTGTTTGTTGGACAACTCCTCATTTCAGTCTAGGTTTGTTAGGACATTCAAACACACTGCCCTGCTTTTCCCAGAAACCCAGAGCACACGCACGGCTAACATATCAATCTAATTCCCCTGGAGTTGAGTCAGACAGCAGTAATGTTCTGATTTATGCATGTGTGTGTTCAAGTCGGACAGAAATGGCATGAAAAAGACAGAAAAACAAAGTCAGAGCTGACAAATGTTAGAGGGCTTGTGTATAAATGTCTGGGTGGGTTTGTATGCGGCTCTCAGATGACTCAGGCCGTCTCCCGTTCGTCCAAACAGTTATGTAAAGTCCTCATGTCAGAGTCACTCCAATACTGCATCACGTTTGAAGCTTCAAGTCCCACAGAAACATCCAAACTTTAATCCTGATTTTGGCCAGAACCCAGACAAACCATGAGGACTTTGACATTTCCCGTTCAGACCGAACAGACCTTATAAGTGGACACAGTTCTTCTTCATAGATGACTGACCAAGTCACAACAACTTCTGTTCTGTTCTGTTGCCTTCAAACAACACTGGGAATCAATCAATCAATCTCAGCCATGAGAAAACAGGAGAAAACTGTGAACTCAATAGAGAATGTGAAGTTGCGCCATGTCAACTGGTGAGAGACGTGGGCGCCATCTTGTGGTCTGTTTACTTATACCGGCTACCATGGGTTGAAACCGAACCATCATTCTCTTTTTATGTCAGCATGCCCACAACAGTTGTTGGGGGTTTGATGACATAAACAGAAACGGTTTGTCCAAACCTTGGTACTTTTGCAAACCTGGCAGGACAGGAACTTTCCCCACAGACCAGAAACCTGTATCTTTTCTACCTCCCCTCCACTGTTTGCATTTCCAGCAGACGGACCCTCCTAAATGCAAATCACTTTTTTGTCAAGGACTTTTCCCCCCAGGACAGCTTCTAACAGTTTATTTGCTGGGAGGAGAAACGTCTCAAGAACGTAATGTTGGAGACACACGTCGTATTTTTTATAGCAAAAAAGCAAGTTAAAACAACTCCATGTGCTTTTTGACAATGCTGTGAGGTTTTGGGGGCAGAATGACAGCAGCAGAACTGAATTTAACCCTGGTACCATCTGATGCAAATACAAGCATATGAACTAAGTTCCTGTGGTGGAAATGGGCCAAATAAGGTCAAAGTTTGTCATAGCCATAACTTCAAACAACCTCTTTTTTGGGACTTTTATGACTCCATTCAGCCTGTTAGGGTTCAGGTCTGTGTGGTACAAAGCTTCACGTTGTCCAAGGACCTGAAAGTTTAGCTACATCAGTCGGTGTAAATGGTTAAAATTATATATTTTATTCATGCTGCTGAACTACAAAGTTCAGAGAGCATCTTTCATAGTGATGTAAATGGGTTTTCACTGAATTTACTGCAGAATGACTCCAGATCAGGAATCATCTGGTTCTTAGCTTGTTCTTACTGGCAGCGTCACAGTTCATCCTTAAATCCTCCGCTGACAGCACTGTTAGTTTTTCTGTCTCTGTGTCTCTCGGAAGACATGATCCTTTCCTCTGAAGTCTAGTAGCACAGGGCCCATTTAAGATACTTAGAGCCAGGTCCTCCCTCGCTCCCATTCATCTTGTTCAGTACAACGATGGTGTCATCAGATGGAATGAGGTGGAAGTACAGAGCTTGTCAGGGGAAACAGGTCCTGCCAGAGACTCGCCCCACGTGCTCCTAGGAGTCTCACAGTGACAACAAAGATCCAGCTTTTTTACAAACTCAGAGACCTTGTTCTGGATTTTGTGAGTTTTCAAGGTGATCTGGACGACCAGGGTGGCAGGATGCTATTGGACAAAATGCTGATGTATGACAGCCGGCAACAAGAATTTGGAACTTGGTTCCTCCTGCTTTATATCCACACACTGCTTTATTTTTGTTTCCCCGACACCTTCACGTGACAGAAATTCTTCACACAGACCGACGAAAGACCCCCAAACCTTTTTGAGGCCGCTATTTGTTTTTCATAATTTTTGTCTGCGTTGGTTTGTTCTGTGTCTAATATTGAAAGTTCTGTGCCTCGTTCTCCTCGTGTGTCTATATTTGGGTTTTGTGCCTCCATTTAATAGTTTCAGGTCATAGTTTGGTATTTGCGACCCATTACGTTTTAACTCATGAACCAGAAATAACGAGAACATTGAGATGATTACAGAATGAGCTCTGCCGACTCATCATCATGTTTGAGAAACAGTCTCACTGGGGACAGACAGATGATCCACGTGACCTTGAGCCACTGTAACCAAGGCAGCTTACCTCAACAGCCCATCGGTGTCTTGTGGATTTGTAGCTGGTGTTTGGTGGAGCTGAGGGGCCGACCTGCAAGGAGCTGGCACTTCTTTTACCAAATAGCATGAAATGATGACAGAAGTTACGGTCAGCTTTAGAGCTCCTGGCAGTTTCTGTATTTTCACAACAAATCGAAAGGTGAAGTGAAACAGAGACAATGCAGCATCATGTCAAACAAACCTCACATGTACTGACGATGACTAAACTTCAGGACAAGACGAGAGCTTTCATTCTGAGGACTGACGTTGACGCCCTGCGTGTTCCCTCATATCGGAATCCGCTGCTGGAAACGGAATCCGCTGCTGGAAACATCTGGCCAGCTGCTCTCAGGAATAAATAACTGAGGGTCACTTAGGGAAATTCCTCTTCAGGCCCTCGTCCACATAAACTGAAGCCGACTGATCCGACAGAGCTGAGCGTAACAGCTGGAGAAGCACAGATGTTGCACAATGAGCAGTGTTTAGACGTGTGCACATGCATCTTTATTCCATTTTGGCGTCTTTACACACATGCGCAGAGGTAAATCACAATTCTCTCGCCTGCTCTGACACTGTGTTGTTTCACATTCATTACATGAATAAACTGAACCTGTGCACACTGTCACACCTGCCTCTGAACACGAAGCCACAGCAGTTCAAACTTTCTCTCCAACAGAGAAAGTTTGCTTTAATGTGCTGTAATGTTTTCACCACTTCCTGTCTTATGCAACTCTTTTGACATGTGACTGCAGCGTGTCGTGGTGCTGCGGGACCGATCATGAAGAGTTTATATGTGATGAGACAACGGATGAAGAACAGAGGCTTCACTGCTGCTTGAAAAGAACTAAATATCTTTTTCTCAACTGGAGCATGTTTGCTACTGTAGATGTAATTTTTTAAATGTGAAGAAACACTTGAACATTTGATTGTCACCATCGCACTTCTTCAGCCCACCTGTTAACAGAGGAGACGAAAGGCCTGTTAAGTCCTGTTAATTTCCAAATGTCTTTTAATAAATAGAGCACATGGTCTTACAATTGGTTACACACTAAAGGGTGAAAACAGCTCGTCATTTTTTTTTTTTCTCTTATGAACTCGTTAGAAAGAACAACGCAGGCACTTTACCCAGCTTATGTTTAACAGGGAATCACAAGGGTGGGGGGCTGGGGGACGGACATGCACACGTCTATAAAAGTCAGTAAACAAACATATTTAGATTTTCTTTGTCTTTAAAAGCATCTCATTATTGTGAAGAATAAAATCATCCAAAGCTCATCAGAAAACGGAACAGATAGAAACAGTCTCCAACACAAAACGTGCAGCATCTGCAGCCTGAACAAAACCAGGAAAAGAAAAAAAAAAAAAAGAGTTTTGGATCTGGGTTGGACTGAAGTGCAAAAACAGCACAACTCATCAATTAGTTTGGTTTCCTGTCTCCCCAAATCCTACAACTAAACACACGCACATATCAAATCAGACTGAGCTGACAAAGGCATGAAAACACGATCGTTTAGTGCAGGAGTGAGGTGAGTGAAGCTGGTGAGCAGGATAAATATTATCTCCTTAAAACGTCAGTCCAACAAGCGAGTTCTTAATCATTTGCTTTATAACCTAATACAGAAACACTGGAGGTTTGCTGCATATTGTAGCTTTGGTAAGTTTCACGCTTGGATTTTCTGTGTAACCTGACTTGTGTTCTTGGCAACACAAGATTTTCCAGTATGTTCATTTCTGCACACAGGCGCCAGAATTCCTCATTTTTAAATCTGTCTGTGTTGTCATCTGACCAGAGAAGTTTCTGGATTAAATATTTCTTTGTCAGTTAAAAAGCAGAGGCTGTGCAGACACGAGACGACTGTTTGACAGCATGGCTGTATACCATATTTCTGGTAGAAATATTAGATATAGTTAAGACAGTTTATAATGTTGGGACGGTCTAGTGAGAAGTTAGATTAGTCTGTCAGCAAAAGAACGTGTAGACATCTTGAGTCATTAACATCCTGTCAAAAACCTACAGCTGCAAACTTTGGTTCGTCTCTTCCTTGCATGAATCATGATCAGATTTCATCTTCAGCACTTCACCGTGCAATATGCTAATATCTTTGCATGACAGTTGCACTGTTGTTTCAATGCGTGGGAAAACAAAAGTGAGGGGGGGTGAAAAAAACAAAAACTCAGAAAATCAGTTCAGGTGTTCGCACAAATACAAAAAGCTGGTCCCAGAAAGTTTTATAGGAGCATCCTTTAGCCACTCAGGTAGTTTTCTAAGTGAACTGCAGCCTTAGCACATGGAGCTTGTGAAGAAGTGAGTATGTGTGTGGGTCCTTTAGAGTCCATCAGTTGTGTCGTCATCAAATTATCTGCTGATCAGACTCAGCAGTGTGAGTGTTCAGCTCCTCCCTGCGGTGCCTTGAAGAACCTGAAGCGTTAGCTGAACCCTCACCCTCACCGACAACAAGGCGCTGGCGGGGAAGAACTGAGCTGTGTGCTGAAGGAGTTGTTGGGGGCGACTGCTGTAAAATCACAGCGGCGTTTCCGCCCAACTCTTCCTCCTTTGTTACTTTGTGGACTGCACCGTTTCCTGCAGCGACAGGCGAGAGCGCGCCGCAGGCACTGGCATCATCACGGACTGGACACTGCTTAGCCTCCACGGAAGCATGCCCAGGAAGTTGTCCTGCTGGTGCGTGTCCAGGCTGAGGCTGAGAGCCCGCTGAGGATGCTGGGTGCTGTAGTTCTTGCTGGAGAGGGTAGGTGGGTTGTAGGTAGAAGTTGGAGGAAGGTTTTGGGGAGGAAGAAGAGTGGTCACTGTGTTCCTAAGAGAAAAAAAGATGAGGAAAAAACAGAAGTGAGATGCAGAAGATGTGGCATTGAACGATGGATGGATGAATGGGAGCACAGCGATGGTTTAATGGATGGATGATGGATGGATACATGAAATGGGATGAAGGTAAAACGAGCATCTCAAAGTGTTGAAGTACACAGGCATCTTCCTAACAACAGTACGTTACATCTAAGACTCCCGAAAGAAATGAGAGGATTCAGTGTCAGCTCATAGCAGCAAACTAGCTTTTTTCCTGATGATTTAACTAATACAAGTGATTTGAGTGACACTTGCTGTTCATATGAAAAGATGAAAGCAACATGCAAATCAGGTTATATGGGTTAAAATAAAGTTAAGCAAATACTTCATATTAGTGTGGGATGTAAAGATAAACACACACATCGCGTTCTCAGGTTCATTCAGAGGACTGAGCTCTATCTCTGAGTCTATTATCACCTCCCAAACATATGGGCTCTCGGGTGGATCGGTGTGTTTAAGGCCCTGCCCTTTGGCCAAATTCTCTACATAGAATACTGCTCTGGCTTCAAATTTACACAGAGCCGGGACACACCAACCCTGGTGCCGGCCATCGTCGGGCTGTTGGGGAGCATCCATCAGCCTCATGTTCGCAATGCGTCCTGTGTCATTCCTGGCCTTATAGCCGATTTGATATTTGATCCCAGGTCTTCGCTAAACGCTCGTCAGCTCCAATTGTTGGTCCAGAAGAAGCTGACGTGGCCCGACACCACAGTTGGCCTTTATCTGCACTAGTTCAAAGATGTTGGCTGGGTGAGTCACTGCCCTGAGTGACTTGACAAACATGCACGTGTTAGCAGTCAATAACTAACAAAAGTGGTACAAGGAAGGGTGACAGGTGAACTGGAGAGAGGATCACAGGTGACCAAACCTGAACGTGAAAGAGTCGCCTGTTTGATCTGATCCCACACAGGAGTCACCGGAGCACAGAGGGCTGAATAATTTAATCCTGGCCATAATCAAATGGTGTATTGCAGCCTGCTGTGCACAAGGTTGTGTAGCTGCAGGCTGGTTAGAGCCCTCACGCTGACCTCTGTCTCCAGGCGACGCACCAACAGTTATTTATAGTTGCGTGGCTGTTTGGTGTTTATCAAGAATTCCCTTTCTTTAAATTTGATTCCCATCCCTGACAATCTGCAAGTCCACAAAATTATTTTTTTTCAGCGATCAGAACATCCTCTTAAAACAAATGCTGTCAAGTGTGACTGTAACACAAGGCTTCATGCAGTTACAAGCAACACGTACGAACGAGCGTTGCTGCAGTGGTCAGGGAGCAGGACGGGATCGAGCGGCTAAGGAAGCTGGGAGGCGGCGGGGCTTGGTGATTGGGCGATGAGCAGCGGTGGCGGGGACATGAAGAAGGCAGCGGGGCTCATTTGGGGAAGGTTAGTACATCATTGTCACACCTCACTCTCTGAAAAGCAGATACACACAAACACATGCGGAGAAAAAAGAAAAAAAACATGACAGAGGGTTAGCAAGAAAAAGAGCTCATGATGGATTCGGTTTGGCAGAGTCCTGGAATGCTGTAAAAAATGTGGATGTGATGCACAACATGAAAAACGGCTGCAACAAGAAAGAGTGGAGACAGAAAAAGCTCAGAGATGACTCATCATGTAAAGAGGACGACAAAAAAATAGTTTGACTCCACAGTTATGTGGATAGATGGATGGATGGATGGATGGATGGATACATTGCCTCTAACGTAGCTGCCAACAGGTTAACTTGATGTGTGGAAACAGCAAGATGAACATTTTAAAAAGAGAAGCTGGGACATCAGTCAGAGGAAAGTGACGCCTCCATGGAAGCAGCTAACGAGCAGCATTCAGATATTAAACGTTGTGGAAGCTCAAAAGCCGGCAAGCTGTGTCCTGCCGTGACACTGGTTACAGGAATCGGTCGACCAACCCAAACAGCAGCTGAGAACCTTAACTCATTTTCTACCTACGCTTTTGAGTCTGTGCCCCAGTCTGTAATAATCAATCATCTACAGCAAGACAACCATTTGCAGAACTTTCAATATTTTACCTTCCAGAGAGAGTGCGGTCAGACTTAAATCTTCAATGTTATGCATAAAGTACATTCTGCCACAGCAGGAGAGACAAGTTTAAGGACAAGGAAGTTTAAAAAGCAACGTTTAAGTTTCTGAAAGCTTTTTGCAAAAAATGTTGATGCAGGTGGGGAGAAAACCACAGAGCTGTAAACATTCCCATTTCCCATTTTTAGCAAAAGTGAACCTATTTAAGAGGAATCTAATGAAATTCCATCAAAACTTCAAACATTCCACCTGCTTTTACTGCAGGATGGACAGCTTAGACTTTTCAGACCATACAACTCGTACTAGTGTTAGGATGGACGAACGTGTCAGGCTTCACTCTGGCGTTTGCGCCGCTAGCTAACAACACAAGGAGCTCGGCTGGATTGAGAACCTAAGAACTCCTGTGGTGTGCAGGTAGATGCTCTGTACAGAGAAGCTAATGGCTTGGGTGAATAGGAGCGGTGGTGGGGGAGGGGAAGAGGGGGGGGGGTCACATACGTGCTGCATTCACCACTGCAGAATGGAGTATACCTCTGTAAACAAGGGCTGGACAGCCTTCTGGCCTGACGAATCTGAAAACAACAGTTTACAGCACAGCTCAGTTACAGTCACACATCCATCATCCATCCACAAAAGCCGCACTGCCCTGTAGAGAATCCACAGGAAGAGCAGTTAAAGCATCTCATGAGATCAACACTCTTTTTATCAATTAGCATTTCTATCTTGCTTTAAGTTTTGCATTACCGTGTGTTTTTGTGGCTACGTTTTTTTTCTAGGTATCTAACAGGAAATTTGTACTTTACATTCCTGTGATAATGTTGCCTACAAACACAGCGACCCCATTAAGACCACCTGTTGGTTTAGGCGTTGTGATGGTCAGCACAGCCACACAGCAAGCTGTGATGCTGTGTTCTGACCCTTGTCAATTGTTACCAGCATTCAATTTTCCTCCAGCTGCCCCGTGTTCAGCACAGCGATAAAAAGGGCAGGTGGTCTCAAAGCTGTGGCTGTTCCTGCCTTGAAAGGTGACAAACACAGTAACAATACTTTAGCTTTTAAAGGGATCATCAGAGCAAATTACAAAAACAAAATCCCCTTATTGAAATGATACACGGTCTTTTAAAACTGGTTCCAAGAGCAAGAAAACTGTCACTGTATTTCATTTCATTTGTGCCTGAGAGACAAGTTCTTAACATAACTGCAGACTAACAAACAAACAAACAAACCCAAAAACCTTTTACAATTAATTTACAATGATTTAATTTCTAAATGACTTTTAATTGACGTAAAGCCCGTTTTTCTCTGAATCAATGAAATAATCTGTGATATCAAAGTCAGTGAGCCATTTGTCTGCTGCAGTTACGTTTCCTACCACAGGATGGACGTCACCTGATTTGACTGCAACAACTGGAAGCTCCTTGATATGGAGTAATGGGATCAGAAACAACAGAGGTCAGAGGGACTTCACAAACCAAATGGAACTGAACCTTTTACCATCCATCATTTTACCAAACACACTTTACATGCTATGAGAACAGGACATGCTTTGGAGAGGACTTTTATTTCAGCATAATTAGAGCAACATGGCTCTGATACTTACAGTGTTAGCTGAGCGTCCAGGGCCACGCTGGGCCACGATGGCCCCCGAGATGGCTTTGATCCAGCTGTGCATGTCCTCTGGACTGTCAGCCTGAGACACAGAGAGAATTGAACATTTTAAATTCACACAGGAGTGGGCGATATAGCCTCTACGTTTAACTATAGTAGGATATTTTTTCATCACAATTAATAGTGGGTCCATTGTCCATTTTAATTCAACACTTTGCATTGGCATGGTGTCTCTTAGCTCAGCCTTCCACGACGCTGTGGTCATGGCGCACATGCAAACACATCATCACAGCTATATAATACTAAGTTACTATGGGGAGGAATTCTAACCATATGGCACAGCCCTCGTTGCAGAAAGCATTCTGACCTGAAATAGCATGTTATTTGGGCAACATAGGAGGTGAGAGTCGAGCTCGCTGTGAACCACAGCGTGACTTTCAAAGCTGTGAATTGTGTGCTGTGTTTGGATCCAGAATCCATTTGTCCTTAATACGTCATCGCAGACATTCCTCATGTTGACCATGTTGCTGCGATGACAGGGAATGTGAGCAGGGCCTTTACTCTTCACTCTCATGTTGATCATGTGACACCCTGAACTGTCGATTACATGTCTTCATAAAGAAGGAAGGAGAGAGTAAATTAACAGGTTGACTAAGCTGTACCTGTACGTAGAAGGTTCGGGAGCTTGTGACGACCACGAACAGGTTGTCCCTCATCATCAGGTCACTGCAGAACACGGGACAAAGACAGATTTCAACACGTGGACCCTGAAGCCTGGACAATAGCAGACATCCTAACAACACAGTTATCTGACCTCTGTTTGCACTCTTGAACTTTGTGAATCTCCTTCAGCGGGACGACTCTCAGTGCCTCCCGGTCCTATGAGAGGAAACAATAACACACATCACCTCACAGCAGCTAAAACGTTTATTTGTCCCCACTTCACTTCCTCCTGTGAGAAAACAACACAAGTCTGCAGGCGATTCAGAGGTGAAACATAGCAGATGGTTTTAAAAGCATAAGCACCCTGCATTAAAGAGACTAATCCTTATTGCACTGGGCATGTATGACATGAGACAAACAACAGAGGTACTCTGCAAAAACCACAGTCCAACCCATAGTGACATGCCAGGTTTCAGCTTGCCACCCACAGCACTGGTAACCGGAGCAGTACTGGCATTCCTCTGCTGATTACTAACTCATCCTGCTTAACAATGTACAATTATCGAGTACTTTAAATACATGTGGTTTGAAGCATTTGATTTCCCTGTCACAGTAACTGGCTTGTGTTTGAGTGTTTTCAGGTGAAATCAGGGTGCATCATGATAAACAGAGACTATACACAGTGCAGGAAGCTGGTAGGAGCAGCTCTAATGCCAATCGGACTCTTTGTTTTAACACAAGTGCTGACTGAAACTCCTGTCCCATGTCCTGTTCCATGGCAGTTGGACAACTTCAGCTTGGAAGTACATGAATTGTTCATTTAAAAAAAAGGGAGTGATTCAGCAGCTGAAGCCACACAATCACAGAAACACATAGACACACTGGGTGCGTCCATTCACGTGCACAGACAGGACTCGCTAATCTGTCCACACGTGGCTCATTTGAGGAGGTATTCAGGAGACATGCCGCGGCACGCAGAAGACACACAACCCTCACACTGACGCCCTGAAGGTAAAACATGCCTCACTCACTGCCCAACACCCACACAAGCTGTTCTACTGGTCGCTGTCACTCATATTTTCCAACTCATCTTTCACTTTTGCTTTGATTCTATTGCATGAATTTCTAATGAGCAGTGTTGTTCAGAATGTCTACACATGTGTTTCTGTGGTTGTGTAGAGTCATATCGGGTCAGAATCAGGGCTCAGGGTGAAGTCAGTGCACACGGCTGGCGAGCACATCGTCGGAAAGCAGCATGTGAGTGCACTCATGATAAGTGTCACCATTCACCCACATAACTCACCTGGTTACAATGTGCTGCAACAAATAACAAGCGTATTTTCTCACCAGGTCAGATTTGTAGTAGCTGATTGCATTTTCATCCAGCACAAAGTACCTCCTCTTCCAGTTCTTCATCTGAGGAAAAATATGACAAGTTCATGTTAAAACACTGCAGATCAACCACTGAAACTGAAAAGTTGGTGTCACAATAATATTTATAACTCTAAAGTTATCGTGGACTTGTCTGCAGCTGATACAGAACACTGCAGCATGTTTTCTAACTAATACTCCAATGCATGAACATATTACCCCGAGTTTTATCCTCTCTCCATTGGCTACCAGTCAAAGTGTGCAAAGTGTTTGATTTGAGGAAACTGCTCTCACCACAGCTCCTTGTTTGACACAGTATCCAGACCTGATGATGGTCTGGTCCTGGGCCCGTCTGGACAGGAAGTAGGGCAGGTGATTCTGAGCCCGCTTCAGACCTCCACAGTCTGCCCCGTTCTGCCCTTTGCCCTGCTCCTAAAACCAACACATGCACACAAACAGCATGTTACTTTAGTCAGTCAACGCACTTTGAATTGTATTAATCTGTACAAAAGTTGCTATATAAAGAAGGTTTTGATTGATTGATTGATTTATTTATTTATTTATTTTTTTATGTTGCTTTTTTAGCCCAGAAACACACATTTGTCTTAGTAGGCTTTAAAATCAGTATACGGACCACTGTCCCACTGATATTCATAAAGTAAAACATCTGATTAAGCTGTTAGCTTGTATTTGCTTATTTGCACGAGTCCCATTTTCTCTCACTCATAGGTCTGTTGTTGTCACAACCAAGTCCTGAGGGAAATATCTGATTATTTAGCTGCTAAATCTTCCACTGCTGGTGTTGGACAGTATACCAGGCTGTAAAGCTCAATTCTTCTCTTTTAACCAGAGTCAGTCTTTTTGGGTTCATGGTTCACACGGTTCATGTTTTTACATGACGTGCTGATAATAATCCCAACGTGGTGCCACAGTCAAATCACCCCGTTCCTTCAGAAACTACTTGTCATGAATGTCCAACAAAGCTGAAAGTTTATCACACAAAGATTTACACAACCCAAATCCATTTTTCCCCTCTGGCTCCTCGTGGGCTCTGGAGCATTTCTGTCTTTTAGTCCCCCTTCCCCCGCTAGCTGGGTGTACAGTGTTTGTCTATGGACATTGTACAATCATAAAGTTCAACCCAGCCATCACTTGTTTGTGATGCTTGTGGCTGCATACCAACGCAGACAGGATCAAACCTGCTGAGCTGCTGCTGCTGCAAACACCTACTAATTCAACACACATGATAGCGTGTGTGTGTTTGTATGGGTTACCTGCGTTGCTGTGATGATAGGGACCCCTCCTATGATCTCAGTCCTGGTGGAGACCTGTTTCATGGCTCCAAGTACTTCCTGAGGAGTCTGTGCATGGGTGGCATGGCCCTCCCCTTGCTTTGGCACCTAACAACAAGCACACAGGTGAGTTTAAGGTTTACATTTTTTTCTAGGCTCTGTGTTTTCCAACCATCATCATCTTTAAGGTCTATGTTCAATCCATCCATTCTCTTAACAGTTTATCCTGTTCAGGTTCATGGTGGGCTGAAGCCAATCCCAGCTGTCTCCAGTCTGTCTCAGGGCGAGCACAGAGACGCATACACAGACAGACAACCAATTACGTGCACATTCACACCTACGGGCAATTTAGAGTCACCAGGTAACCTAACATTCATGTCTTTGGACTGTGGGAGGAAGCTGGAGGAAACCCATGCAAGCACAGGGAGAACATGCAAACTCCACAAAAAGCTAAGCGCTAACCACTTTGCCACTGTGTCCCAACTTCTTGTGTCTCTAAATCCTGAAAGACAGCTGCAGCAGCAGGTGAATATCAAACCCTGGCTTTGCGGTTCTCTTTCTGTTCACACTTTGTTAAGCCTGAAATAAACTTTAGCTCACTAGCTGGCTTATCGTCCAACTGCTGTGACCCAGGGCCGGCAACCTACAACAGGAGAAACAGGGTCACCTGTTGATCCATCTGTGTGCATGTTGGTGTGATACTCACAGTAATCTTGGTGGCGTTGTTGAGAACGGTGATCCACTCCACCAAATCCTGCTGGTCATTGGCTTGCAGGTAAAACTTCCTCATTCCTGCGTTTATAACTACAGAGTGAGAGAGAGATGAAGAGAGAGATAAAGAGAGAATGTAAACCTGTCGCTCGCTATCTTCGCCCCATTTTGAAAGATGGAACTAGAAAAAGAGAAACGCACTGAAATTCATGCAAATCATGATCTAAAAATATGTTTCTCAGAGGCAAAGGATGTGTGTGTTAACGTCCCATACACATGCAAATATACACACACACACACACACACACACACAGAGGCCAAGTTCAGGTCCCTGTACAGTTTCCTCCTATTGAGTGACAAAAAGCTACTGTTGGCCACCAGAGGAACAACAACATGTAGCAAGGGACAAAAGAGAGGAAATAAAGCTAACAGGAGCGGAAATGAGGGCGGGAGGGAGAAATCAAAGGGCAAAATATGGAAAACAGGGAAGGAAGACGAATGGGAAGGAAGCAAGGAAGGACAAAGGGTGGAGGAAAGGACAGACGCAGCCTCCCCTCTTCTATACTGAACAAGCTGCAGGGATTCTCTCCCACACGGATGCTGGGTGAGAAGGACTTGCTTGGACTCACAGTTACAGTTAATCAAACAGACACAGGATGAGGTCAAGGTCAGGGGTCAGTGTAGGTCAGCCAAGTCTGTCCCCACCCAACTGGGGGAAACTATTTCTCCATGGAGCTTGTGCACAGGTGCAAAGTCACTTTGAGAAAGGAACTACACTGGATGCTCATTAGTGTCTCTGGCATGTCTGGTTTAATAATATTACCATAACCTTATTTATAACTCATTCAGTGCTGAAAACAGCTGATGTGGACATCTTGTTTGTCTGTAGATCACAAGAAAGAAACGCCTAAAATGATCAGTTATTAATATGTCCATTGATTTTAAACATGTTTGCAAAAATAAGTTAAATTCACCTAAATAAGGTGAATTTTTCAACAACCTTATGATCAGTGATTATTACTTACCATCACTACACAGCTGTGCTGTGCTGAAACAACCACGCATGTGGAGCAAGGACGGTTTTAAAGGTGTTGACGAAAATGACAGCAGAGAAAACCTGCATGAAGCCAGGGTTCACTTCATTTGGGAACTAATAGGGCTTGAAGGTTCCATGGAAAAATACACCAAATGAATTCAGAAACATGTGGAAGGAGCTATAGGGTAGAGAAAGAGGGAGGAAACAAAGGAATGTAGAGAGAGATACAGGAGGAAATGAAGGTGAACTTACCAAAGCAGAACTCTGCCTTTGGTCTGAGCTTCGTAGCATCACTGACCTGAAGGAGAAAACAAAGACTTTATGTCCCAGAGGGGCAACGTGGTTTTCAGACTGCAGGCAACAAGAACAAAACAGACAAAAAGTAAAACAACAAAACAGTAGGACACAGTGTGTGTGTGTGTGTGTGTGTGTGTGTGTGTGTGAGAGAGAGAGACAGAGGACTAACCTTGGAGATGTATGTGAGTTTGACAGATCCCATGATCACTGCATCTTTAGGTAGATTCTAAACAAAGACAGAAATATATCAGCTTTGATACTCTTGGTATTTGTAGCACAAGTACAAGCAGTTGCAGACGTAGTATTATTATAAAACAAAGACAGTGATGTGATACATTTTTCATCATTGTGTTTCAATTTCAGGGGGTCGTCAAAAATACCTTATAAACTTATGTTCGTCCAATTTTAGTGGCTCAAAAGTATTTGGACAAACTAACATAATCAGAAATAACACTGTGATGTTTATTATTTGGATGCAAATCCTTAATAATAATAATCCTTAATTCCATCAGGCGTAGATATGTAATGCTGCATCTACAATGCTGCTTTGTTCCATCATCTGCGTCGCTTCATACCTACCTACCTTTTAATTTTTTATCATCGTTTCATACTTTGTTGCTCTGTAGCTTACAGGCAAAGCCTGCAGTTATTTCTTTTGAATGACAGAGATCAATGATTTGTGGCTGTTTTTAGTTGTTAGAAATTCATTTTTTCATCCTCACGTACAGTTCCTGGTAGCAGGATGAGAACCCTAGCATTTCTCCTCCTACTTCATAGGTTCTGGAGAGCAGTAAAAGGAGGAAAGCCCCTGATTGGCTGGTTAAACTTTTTAAAAGTGTATCAGAAGTGGATTCCATCAAAACTAGACCTGGCAAGTATTGTTGGTGGAGCAGAGAGCCGCGTTAGGACTCTGTCCAACTACTGACTAAAGTGGCAGCGATCTGCTCCATCGACATGAGCAGGTGCTGGGCTACTTCCCTGGTGATGCTCTGTCAGGCCTTTACTGCACCACCCTTCTCCTTCTGCTGGATACTCCACCTGAAATACCATGAATCTACTTACTACATGAGGCCAATGCTGTAAACTCTGAGGGAAGTAAAAATGGATCCATATGTAGTTTTACTTTAAGGGTCCTGAGCTAAAGAGGATATTTTCAGAGATCTCCTCATTCTCACAACGAAACAAGTCTGAAGCAGTTTTTGGCATTAACATGACCTGAGTCTGTAACAATATGAGCAACACCTGCAGCAACATCTGAGTTCTGACAGAAGAATGTGAGGAATTCCCCACCAACATCTATTAATACTAATGCGACTGCTACTGACCTTTTCACTTTCTGTTCTGGTTCTTTTTACTTGTCATATACAAATAGAGGGAGTAGTTCTTACAGCTTCAACACATAACACTGGAACCCATGTGCACTTCAATCCTATAAATCCACAACTTCGTCTTTTGATATTTAACCTTCACAGGCATTAATTTTTTACCTTCCTTAACAACTCACCTTCCTCTGCTTAGCGTTTCATTTTGCTTTACCAGTAAAATAAAACTTAAGTGTCTTTGTGCAATTAATAAATCTGACTTCAATACATTTACAGAGATGAGGACAGACAGAATTTAACTTGTCTCCAGCCACATTATAATCATCTTGTGCTTGATATAGTTTAGTTTTTTTTTCCAGTGGTAGGGCTGATATTATCCTGTATGATTTGATTTATTAAAAAAACACAACAGTACAGTCAGAGAGTCAGGATGTTTAGTTTGTACAGATGTCAGAGATAATCTGCATATACTCACCCATCTACACTTTCATTCATTCGCTCACAGTCTCACCTGTGGGTTGTCCACGTACCACAGCAGGTTGCCCTGCTGAGTGTCCAGGATGAAGTAACGGCGCAGGAACCTGCCGCTGTTCTCATTCTCCTCGATGTCTAGAAAGCCACAGATGCGATTCTGTCGATCTACGTAAGGCATCGCAACGGCGGCCAGCACAGCCCACCCTGGGGCATCACAGGAACGCTGCCAGGAGGAGACACACAAGGACATTTATCAGCTGACACACTTTCAGCGACCTCAGGCTAAAGCTGCTGTGGGTAGAATTTTAAAGATGCAGTGAGGCTGCATGCTTGTAAAAAAAATAATGCACATAATGCATCCATACAACAACGGCTAGTAACATTTAATGTGGCTTCAACTGGTATTGTTACGGCCTGATGTACTGGAACACAGTCAACCTGGATGTGACGACATTCCCAGCTCCTCCTTTCAACTTTCAAGCTCAAAGGAAAGCAGGGTTTGTGCTAAGCTTGGCACAGCTGCATGTAATGTGATGCTTGTGGAAAGACAGCAAATAAGGATTTTCCCATACTGCTGAACTAACTAACTTTACTGCCTACAAGCACAATAAAAACATTTATCACAAGGTTTACTGATGCAGAAAATAACTAATTTACAATCTTGCACCTGTGACTTTCAAGCAATTCAAGTTTAATTCTTTTTATCATAAAGTTCACTGAATTTCAAAATGCAGGAAAACACATGAAAAGTCCCGGATTCACAGTGTACAAAAGTCTCCAGGTAGAGTTACGAGCCTTATGTCTGTGTTTCTACACTTGTGTCAGACGAGGACAGAACTATTGAAGCCTGCAGAGTTTAGCAGGACAGCTGCTAGTAGATCATAGCCATCCCATGGTCATCTCTCTCTCTCTCTCTCTCTCTCTCTCACACACACACACACACACTCTATTGTTTTGCGTTTCCAGCTCTGTGATTTCCACACTTGTGGTGCACTGACGCAATGAGCGCGTCTACTGAAATCTGGAATTGTGTACAGACAGACTGCGGATGTCTTCACACAGAGGGCTGGGCGTCAAACCTCAGAGCTTATTTTGGTACCAAAATAAGTGTGTGTGAAAATACGTGTGTACCAACAAGTATAAAAACCTTGCATTGAATATGTGGTCACTTCAGTAGAGCACTTTATTTGTTAATTTGATATTTTTGGAATTGCACTAGTTCTTTCACAGAGTGTGTGCAGTAGCTGTCAAACAAACACTTTGCTAATGTAGTTTCACTGTTAAAACTGAAAGGACCACTTCACACTTTGTGGAGATACAGTACTTTCACGTTATAGTTACCTCAAGCCAGCGGCTGGTCAGCTTAGCTTAGGCTCATCAATTAACATGTTCAGTGCAAATTGTCTGCTCGTGCTTCATGCTCCATCCGCTCCCATTTATCTGTGCAATTACTTTGGGCACTACAGTGTCACATTAACAGAAATTACTGCAACAGCTACAAAAATACAACTCGAGACAACATTTACAAACACTTTGGAAAGTATACATACCCCTTCACTTTCTGCTCATTGTACTGCCCATCAATTTCCACAAAGTAAAACCACAAACTTTAAATATTAGTGTATTTATTGGGAAATAAAAACTGTGGTCAGGTGCATCCTATCCTAAGTTTTAGAAGTGTCTTTAACTTGAGTTGGGTCTACCTGAGGTAAACTGAGGCAGAGACCTGTGAATACAAGGCCCCACAGTTCACACTGCATGTCAGGACAAAAACCACCATGTGGAGGAATTTTCTGTAAACCTCCTCACTATGTAACCCAAATTAAAAGCTTTTAAAAGTACTACGAAATTCAGCACTATAATTGTCAGCCAACAAACCTACAAGCCAATCAAAGCCCTGATCGACGAGTAGTGACACATTTATTCCCCCCCAAACCAACAGGGGTAGGAGCTAGAACTGCGTATGGCACTGCCAATAAGCTCCAGCAGGACTCAGTGCACTTGATGTGGTTTTAAACGTATCAGATTAGAGGGGAAAAAAAAACCCGATAACAATAGAGGAAAAGGACATCAAGAGTGTTTTGAAACGCCATTGTTGTGACTTCTGCATCTGCTTCCCTCGTTGGCTCGGCTGTCTCTCATTGGCTGTTTAATCCCACACAGTAGAAGACACAGAAAGGTCGGTTGAATCTAATCAACCTGGTCTGCATGTTACTACCTCTTTTTGAACTATTGCATAAAATAAAAAGGTCCACACTTTGCTGATTTAATGCTTCAAATGACATCAACTGCTAAGGTGCTCTGCCCAAAGCCTGGTCTAAATGTCCCTATTCACTGAAGGCTAAAGCACAAATATCAGGTGGTCGTTGCCACTGATCTGTCTCTCTGAAACTATTTTTTAGCTCAGATGTCATCTTCGGCTCATACCATGGAGGCCGTAGTCTTGTTAAACCTGCTCTTCCATAGCTCCTACAGAGGGCATAATATTAAGTCTGATTGATGAAAAAGACTTTTCCAATCAAGAAGTGGAGAGATATTTTAATAAAGGGAATAGGGAATATAAACTAGAACCATATCCAGCAAGTTGAAAAATGAATACCGTCTTTAAGTGCGGTTTGGAGGTACTTGAACTTTACTGAAGCATTTCAATGTTATTTTACTTTACTAACTTCCAGAGGGAAATATTGTGGATTGCTACACTACATTTATTTTACAGCTATAGATATAGAATGATCTGATAAATTATCCTCTCCCGCTTCCGCTCCCTCTTTAGCTGTTTTCGTGGACAAATTGTGAAACAAAGGGCCCCTAAGCCCAGGCAGAAAGAAGCCCCCCCTTCCATTAGGTACAAAGTGACCACCAGTAAGTCTTTCGAGACATTTTTTGTCTTTTTTTTTTGTTGTCGTCTCCTTTTCGTTGTTTATTGCCTCTTTGGGACCATTTTGATGATTTTGTGTCCGTTTGTACTTATTTTTGGTGATTTTTCCAACCGTTGGTAGGAATTTTTTTGTCTTATGTGTAGTTGTCAAATGTCTATTTGGGGTACTTTTTATCTTTGTGGTCCTTTTCAGGCTTTTAATTGAATAAAATTAAAAATATTGGCCGTCCCTCTGACCTGTTGGCCCCTTGGCCTGTGTCAGGTAGGCCCATTCAGTAAAACTGAATTTTGTCCTCATTTTTTATTCATTTTTATGAACGTTCTTTGCCCTATTTTACATTTTTGTGAGTCTGTAACAAACCTGGATTAGACTTGTACTTTTATGTCTTTTATATTAACAGCATCAAAATCGGTACTGTTTAAAATGTTTCTGTAGTGAATACTCCACTACAGAAACAATGCATTTGTACTTTAAATAATATTTAGCATGTACTTAGTACTTCAAGTTGAATAAAGAATTTGAAGTGGTACTTTTCCTTGTGATGTATTTTTTCAACACTCTATTTTTAAGTATTGTATTTGGGTACCTCTACCGCTTCTGTCTATATTGCCTCTCCCTTATTCACAGACTATACTGTATAATCACAGATTATACACATAAACAGGTATTAATGTGGAGCATATGAGTAATTCATAAAGCACATTCTTAAACTATACTGAATGACTGAAAACAGAATGGCTGCTTTATTTAAATGACAAGTGACAATCTGCTCCTCCAATGGCTGATTTACATGTTACAGATATTTGACACTATTTGTCTAGCAAAATAGTGATACATATACCAATATAAAACAACATGATTTCATTTCAAACACCCAATTTATCACCAAAGACACGATCTCATACGTGAAGATTTTCACGAACACTTCTTCACTACTGGTGGGTTACAGTTGGGTGCAGAGAACTAGCGCATGAGTTTTGGTTTCCACCCTCCGAAAGCAACTAGAACCTGGTGCTACATATGACTTTAGGGGTGCAGCATCCACTTATCATAGGACAACTTTAAAAATACACCCAGCCCAGGCCCTCAGACTGCGGGGGGGTGGGTCTTTCATGTCCCGTTTCATCCAAACCAACTAAAGATCCGACTGCCATTAATGCCAAAAAAGCAGAAAATGCCAAAAGGTTGATAAGCAAGACAAGCAAAAACTGCCTACACCAAATTAGTCACTGATGAATTGTCTTTAGATAAACTAATCAAGTCCGCGTTACACAGACACAATTATGGGCTGTGGACCCCTCTGTTAAGAGCCTCTATTGGGGGATTTGCCGTAAAAATCCTTTAAACATGAAACACACAATAAAAGAATTATTATAGGGAGTTTCTCCACATAAAAACTACAGTACACCTTCCTCTATATTGCAGGTTCTGTGTGAGGCTCCAGTGCTGTGACAGCCGTTTAAAGGGAAAAGATGAAAACGTTAACCCGATCTGGCTGTGGAGACCAAACTGTTGTCACGGGCCTGACGTTACAAACATCGACCCGTTTCCTCTCCCGCCTCCGTTAACCGCCAACCCCACACTTTAAACTCTTATTTCGGGAGGATTTGCGCGGATATTTCTCGGCGTACCAACACACTCTGACCGTAAAAGCGGCGGATTGTGGGTTTACTTACACAGTTCGGCTCCGTCCGAGTCCAGTGTGGTAGGTGTCCGGCTCCAGCGTCAAGATACCGGAAAAAACACGAGCTGTTTCCGCTTTGGGTTAAAAAAAAACTAATAAAAGTGTTTGCGACCGCGACGTTGTTTCCGTGCGGATTTCAAAGTAAAGTACCTGATTGATCAAGCGTTCAAAAGAAAAGTTGTTGCCCTTGTTAAGGGCATCGCTTCATCCTGCCCGAAAGAATTCAACTAATAAACTTACTGGATGGTTTGCCATCCAATTATTCAATACAGTTATTCACGTCCCCGAGAGAGTGCACTGTAATCAGTTTTCCTCTAGCTCCACTGTGGTGGAAGTGGTGGTTTTAAGTCAAATGTTTCGACAATTCAACAGATTGCAACGAATCCATCACTTTCAATATGGTGCAAACTCTCACTTTGTCAACTTCTTTCCAATTCACACTGTTGATATTTTCCTGTAAATCCATAAACACAAATGTGTTGTTGCTTTTATGTGAAAACCCTGCAGAGCAAAGACACACACAGACTTACAGACTTTAAACCGAAACACACCCAGAAAAGGAAATAGCATCTGTTATAGAATTTCATACAAAAACCAGGGGACTTCCCACAGGCCATAACTGGCTATATATGTGTCTCTGTGTGTGTGTGTGTGTGTGTGTGTACATTGTTTCTGTCTGCCTGCCTGTCAGAATAAACGCATCTGACTGACAGGCTGTGTTCAATGCTCTTCAGATTGTCTGCTGTGTGCAGAGTGTGGAGCTGATCAATATTCTTTGAAAGTAAGATGGAGACTCCAGGAAGTGTCTGTACAGAGTCTTCTGTTTGTTAGAAACACTGTCAAACTTTACTTTGAGGTATGTTGAGGGATGAGTTCTGTGAGCTCTGACATAAATGCATCCCTAATTATAGCAAGTCGTGTTCTAGTCCTGTTTAAGCCATTTTAAAATATTTTCTCTTAAAGATATGATTTATTTAATATGGTTGTATTAAAGTTTCATCAAGTTATCTTCCACACTTATCATAAGAACAATCATCTACAATCACAGTCAAGTAGCTGCACTGGATGGATGTCTGTGGCTTATGGAATCAAAATCTGGGCAGCATGTGAGCTGGTGGAGGCCCAGAGAAGAAACCCGTGACAGCAGCGGCACAATATCACCTGATAGTTTCTTTCCTTATATGCTGTTGGTAAACAGCTGTCTACCTACAGATAAGAAGAGGTCACTTCCTCTAAAAAAGGTCACTTCCTCTAAAATATAGACAGAAGGTGCAAAAGGAAAGAGGCAGAGAATCAACACGAGGTCAGAAA
Source organism: Channa maculata (assembly GCA_020496755.1). Lineage (NCBI taxonomy): Eukaryota > Metazoa > Chordata > Actinopteri > Anabantiformes > Channidae > Channa > Channa maculata. The sequence goes on from CM035618.1 coordinate 2,058,882, forward strand.
ATATGAAAACATGGGGACTAGAAAAAGCGGGGAGACAAAAGACACGAGGCTCAGTGAAAAAAGAGGAAAGAGGAGCTAATTAAGGCTGAAATGAACGAATATGTGTAAATTCTGACATCTAGCGGTGATACGCAAAAACTACAGCGGCTTCGCTCAGATGCACTTGTGCTTGAAAACTGCAAACGCTGCTATGAGTGAACAATGATCACAGGTGGAAAATGGGAATTTTTAAGACACTGGCTTTGCAGAATTTGGCTTGGTTGATCTAAGGGTACAGTTACTTTTTAAATTATTGAAATCAAATGAACATGGGGGGGGGGTATCTCCTCTGGGTTTTTCATTTACAGAATTTCCATTTAAAAGGTTTTCCCTTGTCTAGTTGTGTTGTTGTGGAGACGATTGTGAAGCCCACTGGTCTAAAGTTCACCTTAGACATTATGTCATGGTTATTTGAGTTGATTTGCCTTGAAAACTATATTTCACTTCTGCCTGTTCTACGTGTTGTGTTCTATATAGAAAATGTGTTATTTTGTTAAGAAATGAATGAATAAAGTCTTAGAGAGAACTTCTCTTTTTTTGTAGGATACAAGATTTTAAGCACCTCCCTCTCCAGTCTGAACCCCCCTGTGGCAAAAACTGAGTTGATCGGGGTGGTAAGTCATTTGGCCTCTCTCTTCTCTGTCTTTGCCAGAGCTGATCCTATACGTCTGCTATCTGCTGACTGTCAAAGGGCTCAGAGTTGTTTAGTAGGCACTGCCAGCACTAGTGTCAGCCCCTGTGCCAACCTATTCTTCAGAACTGTGTGATGCCCAGGCTCTCCAGGTGCCACCACAAAGCTCTGCCAGACTCTTTACAACCAATGCCTGCTCAGAGAGCGTTTGGCATCCTGGTGGAAAAACCCAGATCTGTTTTGTATTGTTAGAACATTGAACCTCTCATGGTACTGTAACATCAGTCTGTTCCCTGGCAGGAAGGCCGATGCTGGCACAGAAGCTGCTAAATGCCATGCAGGGATTTCAGCCAGGCTTAGCGCTCCACAGTAACTTTTCGAGAGGTTTTTTGTGGCTTGAAGAAGCAAGGCGTGATGCCAAGTTGACCTGATTGCACTGAAGAAACACATAGCCATAGCAGGGGGCATGTCAACAAGCACTGGAATCATCTCAAGTCTTGTGGCAAAGCACAACAAGCAGCCATCCACTTCTGCAGTATCTGCATCTATTCCTAAAAATAACAAGATGGAGACGGTTTTGCACAAAAACAAGGAAAAACACTTTTCAACTAACTTCCAGAGAATGCTGACATGTAGTCATGCATGAATCACCAACCGGCGTACTGATCACAAGCCACATCAAATAAGACCAAAACAATACACACAAAAGAACAAGAATAGATGGAAATTGACCAAACAAACACAAAAGATGCAACAAAATAATGCACAAAATCACTACAGACAGCTATAGTCCAGTCTGGAGGTCTGAAACACTGTAGGAGGGACAGGAGGGACAGTCTTTAACTCTCTGTGCCTAGGGTCTATGCTCTCTCTGTCCATGCACGGCATCACGATCAATGCGTTCGTCATTTCTCGATCTGTCTCTCACCCTGACCAAAGTGACGTCTGTGCAGTAAATGAATGTAGCAGCTTCCAGTAAAAACAATGTCGACAGACAGTATTACAGGCATTAACTACATTCCCCTTTAAACAAACTGGAAAAACAAGCAGGGCTGTGTGTCACATAGACAATAGTGGTAGTTTAGCCAGCCAACTAGTTCAACATGTGCACATGACGTAGAGTGGGAAACACAGGATACAGGAGTTCTATTTGTTACTATATTTACAGTATTAATAAATCATAAAAACTATTGAATAACGAGCACGAAATATGTTCTTTCTGTTAACAAAAGGCCTGAAAAACAAGCCGCAACCCAACAGAAAAACAGTCATACTGGCCTGCTATGAGCGGTATGTGGATTGAGGGGGGGGGTGGGACCTTTATTTCCCAATGAGAAATATGAGGGAAGTACTCTGGTCTTTTACTTTTGAAGTGTTCTGCCTTTGGGCACAGTTGCCTGACAAAGCTCCTCCCTTTCACCTGTGACAAATCAGGAAGCTCAACTTGTTTTCCTTCTCAGTAGCAACAGAAGAGCATACGGTGCAAGTCACCTTCAACACAGATAGGGAAAAAAAGGATTACTGGAAGCACTGGGTGGAAAACTCCCAGAAAACTACCACATCTGCAGATCACTCCTAAAACTGAAGAGATTTAGAGAAACAATCCCACCTTGAAGTGACCCTATCTTTTCTGGAAGAAGGAGTGGCACCACTTCCCGTCTGCCTGCTGCTTTTTTCAGCTTCACTCTGAGGTAAAATGGCTTCTAGTCCAGAGGACTTGTGCTGTCCCACCTGTCAGGACATCTTTAAAGATCCTGTCATCTTGTCTTGTAGTCACAGCTTCTGCAGGGTCTGTCTGAACAGCTGGTGGGAGAGGAAGCTAATCCAAGAATGTCCATTGTGCAGGGCAAGGTCCCACTGGAGTGATCCACCTCGGAACTTGGCGCTAAAGAACTTGTGTGAGGCCTTTTTACAAGAGAAAGATCAGAAACCTGCATTGGGGAGTGAGGAACTCTGCCATTTGCACTGCGAGAAGCTCAAACTGTTTTGTCTGGACCATGAGCAGCCAGTGTGTCTTATCTGTCGAGATGCCAAAAGCCACACTGACCACAGGTTCAGGCCCATCAGTGAAGCTGCGCAGGATAACAGAGGGGAGGTCCGGGAAATCCTGAAGCCCTTACAGGACACGTTAAAAGTTTTAAATGAAGTTAAAGTCAAATTTAGCCAAACAGCAGAACACATTGAGGTCCAGTATCAACACACAGAGAGGCAGATCATGGAGGAATTTAGGAGGCTGCACCAGTTTCTGCAGGAAGAAGAGGAGGCCAGGATCGCTGCTCTGAGAAAGGAACAGGAGCAGAAGAGTCAGGTGATGACGGAGACGCTTGACGCTCTAAGCAGAAAGACATCAGCTCTGTCAGACACAATCAGAGTCACGTCGGAGCAGCTGACCACTTCAGAAGTAGCCTTCCTGCAGAACTACAAAGCCACAGTGGAACGAGTCAAGATGCAGTCTCAGCTGGTTGTGCCACAGATGGGCTCAGGGGTTCTCATTGACATGACGAAACACCTGGGCAACCTGGCCTACAACATCTGGATCAAGATGAAGGACATAGTCTCCTATGTGCCTGTGATTCTGGATCCGAACACAGCCAATGCAGAACTTCTCCTGTCTGACGATCTGACCAGTGTGAGACACGGGAAGACACAGCACCTTCCTGAAAACCCAGAGAGGTTTGAGTACTGGGATTCTGTCCTGGGCTCAGGCTACACGTCCGGGACTCACAGCTGGGACGTTGAGGTCGGAGACAGCAGAGAGTGGGAAGTAGGGGTGCTTGCAGAGTCGGTTTGCAGGCAAGGATTTGTGGGGTCAACAGTATGGAGTGTAGAATTCAGTGACGTTGGATACAGAGCATACTCCCCAACAAATAAATACACTGCTCTCCCAGTACGACAGAAGATCAGGAGGATCAGAGTTCATCTGGACTGGGACAAAGGACAGCTGTCATTCCATGAGCCTGATACTAACACACACCTACATACCTTCACACAGGCTTTCACTGAGAAACTGTGCCCATACATTTGTACCAGGGATTCACTGCCTCTGAAAATATTGCCTGTAAAGGTCTCTGTAAGAGTGGAAAGATAGAGGAGATTAGTTGGAGATAAGGATGAAAATGTCCTTTTAAATTCTAATTGAACTTTTGTGTCACATCACATGTGTGAGGATTTGAGGAATAAGATTAGACTATTTGTACAATATAATACCTGTTTGTGTAAAAAGGAGCATGAGCAAAGTAATTTCTTAAACAAAAACGTGCAAACGCTGTATTTATAAAACACAGTAGGAAATTTTAAGTATGGTATTAAAGTTTTCTTACAATTCTTTGTGTGTGGTCAGGGATTTTTTTTTTAACAATGCATAGCGTATACATCCAAATCAAGTTACAGTACATTTGGCTACTTTTTGTCTAATTTTATTGATCAAAACAGGTTGGCAGGAACAAAACACCTCTTAGTATTAAGAGAATCGTGTCTTTAGTAAACACATCCCTGGCAATGTGTTGAATTTCATTATTATCTTGTTATCCTGTGAAAAGCAGGTTTTATTTTTACCGCACTGTGGTCCTAGCAAACTAATAAAAAAAAACACAATTTCTACAGTGACTCGATGAAATACGTTTTGGTTTTTTTTAGATTTTCTTCTACGAGTTTGAAGGAAGCACCTGAACGTAGCATGTGTAATGATAAGATAGACGAAGCCACTATCGTAAAGATCAAAGTATTAAACATAAGCAGCTCCGGTGGCGAACTTCAAAATAAAACCCAAAGAAAACCACTTTGGAAGAATTGAAGAGCAAAGCGATGTAATTCATGTGACGTTGAATAATATGTTGACGACATGGTATGTTTTTGTATACGCTTTTCAAATATTCCGCTTTATAATGATACGTCAATACCACCTGGGCTTAGTCAAAAGTTCTTTTTGAATGTTCATTTTATACCTTTATTTTTAAGGATAGATTAGCCCGAGTACGGTTGACGTTCAGCTATCTCCGGTTAGCTTGACGTAGCGGGGAATCCAATTGAGGTCTTCGTCGCAACCCTGAGGAGACAATCGAGTGCGATTTAGCGTGAAAACCGGAGCCGATATCGTTGGACGGGGTTGTAATTTGTACTTTCCCCCCGCAGTCTGGCTCTGCGGTTTTCTCAGTCGTGCTTGAAATCCGCAATTTCGCCGTAAACGGCGTCTGTTCGGCCTTGTTTATACTGTGCGGGACAGCTTGAAAGCAGGCCCGGTCCTGTGTGAGTTTAACGGCCGCTTCGCGTCTGGAGGGTGTTTTCTGCGGATCGGCCCTTTAGCTCACCAAGTAAGGAAATGTGACGAAAACACTGGACGTTCGTTTGCCAGTAACAAATATTTGATCCACAATTTCTTTCGTGGTGTCACGACACGATGTCAGTTTGTAGTTATTGTTAGCTGTTAGCTTCGTGCTAGCAAGATTCGGTCTCTGTTGAGCATTTGGCTAACGTTAACGGCTAAAGCTCGAGCTAACTTCAATGGTGACTGTTAGAGAAATGCCACATATCTGAGCGCAGTGCACTTCTCATCCCGCATTCGGACGGATGCACTGTTTGGTTTGTTTCGCCTCAGCAGTCTGTTTAGTTGTGTTGCTATGTAACGTTATTCTTCTGCTATCACCCTGCCATTGCTTATAGCAGTAACTTAGCTAGCGCAGTTAGCTCTCTGATAAGCTAATGTTAGCCTTGTTTTGTCAGCCCAGCTGGATAAGGACCCGAGCTGCTGGCGAGTGTTTCCTACACCTTGCTACGCGCGTACCGACAAGACATTCAAATAAATTACATTTAAAGCAATAATAAAAGTAAGAACGATAACTGCAAGAGGTTTGTGGACTAATATTTCAAATGGATGATGCTGTACGTATCTTTTCATTTGGTCAGTGAGCACGGCTGCCAATTAAATGTACTAAAGTGTGTCGTTCCTTGGTTGTAAAACTGGCCATGGTTTTTGTTTTAATGAAATGTAAAATATAGTAAAACACATATAGGTGGTTATAGCAACCACTAGCTAACAGTATTTTTCAGCTTACTGGACTGAAAAAACAAGGATGTCTGTGAAATATTTTCATATAAACTCTCAATATTTCTACTTTTGTCTCAGAGAATATGACACAGGTGCAACAATGACATCTAGATTTGGTAAAACCTACAGCCGCAAGGGAGGAGAGGGCACGTCCAAGTTTGACGAAGTTCTGTCCACCAAGAGAGGCACACTTAGTACTAAATGGGGTGACACTACCTACAAGGCCAAGGTGGGCTCCAAGCGCATTGGCGTCCCTAAAAGTGACTCTGTCCTGGAGGTATCCAAGAGGCCCCGTCCATGTGGCGATGGCAAGGACGATCCGTTTGGGTTCGACAGTGATGAGGAATCCAAGCCAGTGTCATCTCGGGGTGGCAGCAAGTCGTCGCCCGCCAAGCCGGCTTCGGCAGAGCCTCCCCAGGCAGAAAGGCCGGGTGTTTCTCTAGGCACGGGGAGCAGGTCCAGCATCCAGGGAGGATCCCATATGGCATCTGCTCAAGTGGAGTCATGGCTGACTAGCGACAGGAGCCAGCCCAGTGTGATGCAAGACACAGCTCAGTTCTTCAACAGCAGCAGTGTTAACAGAGGTAATACACAAGTTCTCAACCTTTAAACCTGGGAAGCTGTGAATCAGGACTTTATTTGTGCCTAACAATGAAATTATTTAAGCTAGGTCAGAGATGGGCTGCTATCACGGACAGAAGACCAGATATACAGTAAGAAATGCTGTTTAATTACAGAACCAAATTATATAATTTGTGTCTCCTATAAGTGTGATGAATGAATTGCAGGAAGTTGTACAAATTGCTGATATCATGTTCTTATTGATAAAATCCTGAAAATGTTTAGATTGTTTTCAAAATCAATATTGCACTCTTTTACTGTGGACTGGTTTTGTTTTTGTATGAGCCCCTTTGAATCCACAGACCACAAAACTACAGTTCTCACTCAGTATTATAGTAGTCAGAGACAGAATTGTAAGACACTGCACACATTTGCAGGTGAAGTTGGAGAAATCAGCCCATTTGTCCTCTCACAGCCGGTCGCTGTCAGTGTTGTCGCTTTCTGCTTCACTTACCCTCAGCTTTCCGTGACTGCTGCTGGCCACCTGCCACAGCCATGCGAGCCAATCCAACTGATTCCAAACACCAGGCTGTGCCTGAGTGCCATCCCAGTCTCAGGGTGTCAGGACACTCAGGCATATTGAAGGAAAGCCACTGAGACGTCGAAGTTCGACTGAAACGTTGCCTTCAACCCTTATCTGCTTACTCAGGCTGGTGATGTTGACCCAGTAAATAGGACCAAAACCATGACCAAATAACTCTTTTGATAAGATGTGCTCGTACAGTTCATTGTTGCTACTTTCAGGTTAATATTTATTTTTAAGACACTGTTCATTTTACTAAGCTATAAACCTAAAGTGGTATAGATTTCTCATTGTAGCTGTAAACAAACCTAACGTATGAGTCACTGTGCTGATGCTCGTTTCTATATCCTGTTGGACCTCAGTGTTGTTTTGTTGATGGTTAAGAAGAGAGGCTGTCCACAACTTTCCAGTAAGAACAGATAGGTTCACAATAGTATGGTAAGAAAACAATCCATTATATTGCTTTAGGGCCGGTGGTATTTGTTTTATGGAGAGAAATTTACCTGCTCACCCAATTATCAGCTCAGTTTGACAAATTCAACTTTGTGAAACACTGCACTCAGTCATTTGGGGACTGAGGTGCATCATCCTTAATGACAGAGAAGGTATATGGAGCAAGTGGCCTCGTTAAGAGCAACTTGGGCTCTGCTCATTTTTAGAAGCCATTTGTCAAATTATCTGCTGTTTAAATAATTAATTAAAATATAACGGAAGTTCTGTCGAACTCATAATGAAACCACTTTTCGCTTCAGCCAGGGAACACAGTGGTGGTCTCATCTGGTGAGTCTTCCTGAGTAATCTGACAACAGCTGTTAGCTGTAGTTCAGTTGGTAAGGCAGCCACCCACAGACTACAGAGTCTGGCTACATGTTAAAGTGTCCTTGGGCAAGACACTGAATCAGAGTTACTCCTGGTGGGTCAGGCGAGCACTTTGCATGGTACCTGCCGTCGTGTGTGTGTGTGTGTGTGTAAATGGGTGAATGAATAGCAACATTGTAAAGTGCTTTGAAAAAAGTGCTTTATAAACAGACCATTTTCCATTTAACCTTATCAGCATTGATGGTTTGTCGCGGTTCGTTTTACTCGATGGTTAACGGGTTGGCACATTGTTCAAGGACACCTTTCTCCTCTTTTTGGCGTTTTCAATAATTTCTGCAAACTCACTTTTCACAAACGCACTCCAACTAACGACCTGTGAGCCGCAGTGATATCAAGCCCCATTTTGTTGCTGAAGCCAGGCACCCAAACTGTCATCTATGCAGGTCGGTTTTGAAAATGTTTTATTTTCATGAGCAGTTAAGCTAATTTTCTAGCATACAGATCTTGATTTCTCACTGCTAAACCTCCTGTGTGTGTGAGAAAGTACAGACCGGTCTAATGCTCTGCCATCTGCTGAAAAAGAACTGAAAGTGAATTAGTCACAGGAACATTTTGCAATAGTGTAAACATAACACATTATTAAAGAAAAACAAATGTAGAACTTTAATTTCGAAGACTCAAAATAAATGCTTTTGTGGATTTCTGTAACCAGTTTGTGATGTTTAGCTCTGCAAATGAGATTGATCACTCTACAGCCTGCATGTTTGTGCAAGACTTTCTTCTTCTGTCACCATCCTCAGAATTGGCTAAACGCCTGTAATGCAAGACAATGATCAATCAGGCTTCACCATCAGACGTTTAAATGTCTGATTTTCTGAAAAAGCTCAGGTGAACTCTAAATCTGAAACACAATATTTTCTTGTGTTTATGTTCATCTCAGTAAAGTCCAGAGAGCGTGAAGTATTAAGACGGCCCACTTTCTACTGTAGTTGCATGTGCGCTCTTACAACACAGCTTACAGAAAAACCGCAGCTCTTGTGCAAAGCAGATCCGCATATTCTTTGATGTTAAACTGTGAAGCAATTTCCTGTCTTTGCTTTGAGTAACAAGTCCAGCATCATTATCGGTTGGTTATCAGTTGAGACAGAAACGTCCAGAGAGTCACTAATAACCAGAGTGCAGATATTTCCGGGGGGGGGGGGGCTCCTTTTTATTTTTCTTAAAGAAAAACTACAAATGGAAAAGAAGTGCTTGTCAGAAGCAACAGTCAATCAACCACAGTTCCAGCTGTGTTTGTGTGACCTCTTTTTAGTGTGTGGTGGTGCTTTTATGAAATGGTGCATCATCACGTACAATGTCTTTCTGCTGAGCAGCCCCTTGTGTTATTTGTAATACAAACTGTAGCAATGGTGGTGTTATGTGCTAGATTGTGTTTTTGATGTGTACTTTGCTAGTTTCAAAAAAGCATGTTGTCATCTATATTACTAAATTACATATTCTTTACTTAAGGTTAGTTACCATAACAATCAGGTAATTAATAAGATATTTTTGTTTTGCGTATCAAATATACTGTTCCCACCTTTCTCCTTTTTTGTATCATTGATGATTGGATGACTTGACTTACAGTTGAACAAAGAAAGGAAGCTGAATGTGACACTGTGGGCTCTGGATAATTGTGATGGACATAGAAAGGTGGTTTCAGTGTAGCTTTTTCTGGGGTAAAAACGGTGCTCTTACTGTAATTTTTATCATTTTCCACCCAGCTTCTGTTTGCTTGTCACTCCCTTGAACAGAAGTCGTAAAGTAAAACGGTGACTCCATAAAAATGGGTTAATGGTATTTATATTAAGACTGAAATTGTTTTCTTTTCCATAGGAAAGTCCCAGCAGGGTTCCTCATCCTCATCACTGGAGAACCAGCACAGCTACTCGTGGTACCAAAACGTTTGTGAGAGCGATAAGAAGCCCTTAGCGCAAACCACGACCCTGAAGACAGGGACCAAAGCTGAGTCCACTTACGACTCATGGGATGTTATTATGGGGCTCCGTCCGCCGTCACCCAGCCAGGAACCTCGCAACCCCGCCCCTACGCTCTCCTGGGCCTCAACAGTTATTGCAGGCAGCTCCAACCAGCATGAGAAGCCCCCCTCTCCTCCACGGCTCCAAAGCCCTGGTGAGAGTGAGGACATAATGGCCGACTCAGACTTCCTTGTAGAGACATCAGATTATTCCCAAACATCCTCATCCTCTTCGTCACTTGTTAGGAACTCAAACTGTCGGACATACAGGAGGCCTAACAAACAGGGCTCTGGCAAAGCCTCAGACTCTAGCAGCTTTGCCAGCTCTGCTTTTGGCACTGATCTTCCAAAAACCATGTCTGACAGCAGTAATAAGACAACAGGTGGTGGAAGAGGACGGGGCAGGACGCGAGACTATACAGTACTGCATCCCTCTTCCATATCGATGTGTAATGTCACCATACAAGAGCGAGCTGTGGAGGAGTTTAGCAGTGATACAGCGCCACCTAGTGGCAGCAGTAGTGCAAGTTCTGGCAGCACAACAGATCGGGGAGAGGCGGGATGGCAGCGGAAGAAGACGGAACAGAATACAAGGTAAGATAACGTTGTCCTTAGTAGCAAAAAACTTGTTCACACTCTTAAACTTATACATCATTATGCATTGACATCTAAAAGCATTGGACAGATTTATTTTCTTTGATGACATGTGGGTGTGTGTGATCAAGAAACTTATAAGAGATGATGTGGTTATGAAATAAGGACTAATACCTTCCAGCTATATGGGGATGCTGAATGTCTGATTTGTTTCTCCCAAGAGGCAACGTCCCCCCACCTTAGGTCCAGGCTGAGTTAGGTAATTCTTATTCCGAATTTTCCTTTTCAATAACTACTGTACTGCAGCCTGAGATTATCAACTCACTTTATCACTGACTTAAGTAATGTCACAACTGCTTACCACTCATTATTCTCTCTAACTTTATTAAAAAGTCTCGTTTTAAATTGAGTAATCCTAAATTTTTAGATGTCGCGGACTAATGAGAAATAACAAGTTCAGTTCATTTAGTGTTATGTTCATTTCAAAAGTTTTTATCTCATCTAACTAAAGAAGTTTCTCTACAAGTTTTCCCCAGCTGCTCTTGTAGCTCTTCCCCTGATGAAAACAGGATTCAGGAAGTAAGTAAGCTGTTTACTGATTGTGCCAAGTTAAAGACAAATCTAGGAGTCTTTATGGAAGAAGCCTCATTTGTTTGGTATTAGCTACAATCTGGACAGTGCCATTCGTCTAGTTCTTAACAAGGAGCCTCAATGGTTATTGTGGTACACATCTGGGGAGGAGATGAGATGACTCGTTAAAGTGGGGACTGCTTCAGTAGGTTAGGACAGACCTGCAGAGGCTATGTTGATGTTAAGTTAACAACCAGGTTTCACTGAACAAATGTAAAAACAACAAGTATTGAGAGACAGAGGTGGAAAGACAGTGGAGATGTAACGACCATCCAGGAATGTCTGCATTCGAGATGGCACATTCGACAGCTACATACACATATAAAATATAATCACATGAGCTCAATGTCACCAAGTCAAGAAGAGAAAAGCTGTTTCAGCTCTTTCGGTTTTGCAAAAATGTAACCAATGTCAAAAATGGATGAGCTACATTAAGTCATTTGGTAGATGCTTGAGAAGAAATGTTGAGATGCAAGTGGTTGCACAACGTGCAGGGTTTGGTAGCTCGATCCATCCGCTTTGGTCCACTGAGTTTGAGAGCTTTGCTTGGGATATTTTGTACCAAGATAAACCACAAAAGTTGTGCACGGACATTCAAGGCCAAGGCGATGCTTTACCCAATGATGCAAAGGCCAAAGTGTGGAGTGAACAGGAAGAAAGGATCTGCTCATGATCCATAAACCATAATTTTATCTGTGAAGCATGGAGGAGTTAGGCCTTTGTGCTTCATGGTTGCTTCTTGAACAGGCTCACTGATCTTTTTGATGATATAAGTCACGATGTTAGCAGCATTATTATTTCAAATTTAGATTTCTTTTTAGATAAATGCACATCCACATTAAAAACATGTTCAGTTTGCCCGGTTGATAAACATTTTATCATCATATTTCTCATCATGGTGTAAAGCTCGCAATTGGACCTAAACTACAGACGTTAAATCTCAGAATTTGAAAGTTTCCAAATATGTCATGTCATTAAATTTCTATGAAGTGTGTCAACAATAACAAATACTTCCTGAAATATTTCCATTGGACAAAAAGACACAGCCATAAAAGTGTATATAATGCCACAGTAAAGTCAATAGTTAAATTTCCCGAGTAGGGTTAAAGCAACGAGGAACTTTTGGCTGTTGCCAGTTGTCTGGCCCTGGGAAAATGAATGGTGGCATTCGGTTATTTTAAGACAACAAAAGATACCTCGGGTTTATTGTGTAATTTATAGATTTTTCTAAGCTTTTCACTTTATACTTTCTAAATGATTGGATTGAAGACAGCTGGTGAAAAGGGAAAAACATTTTTAATTCCCTGAACACTGTTTTGAGCTTTTTGTCTGACACATTTTTCTACATATCTTTGTGTCCCAGCATGATACTCATGTTAAAGCTGTATTTAATTTTGGTCTCATTTCAATGTTCAAACATCCACGCACATTCACTCTGCTCTAATATATTATGGTAAATTGTCGTTTTTGCCAAGGACAATAAATACACAGTAATTTTCATTTGGCTAAAGCTGCAAAACATCAAAGTAAAATGACCCCTCACTGCCACAGGGATTTCTTCTGCATGCTGCAAGAAACAAACTTTGATTTAAGTTTTATTTATTACTTGGGTTAAAGTTAATAGATTAGTTTCTTCTATGGGAAAGTATTAATTAAAATTTGACAGTCTGCTCTTTCATGTTCGCTAATGGCAAACGCTGTATACTGAAGCCTGAAGTAAGAACATTAATTAGTTTTAAATGTTATTAAATAATCAAAAGCATGACTCAGGTTTTCCTTACAGGTTGTAAACAATGTCCTTGATGTATCATCCTCAGGTTTAGGCAGAGCCAGACCAAGTCAAAGAAGGACAATAAGCTGGACCTGTTCGGTTTCGAAGATGCAGACACACATCAGGAAGAAAGTAGCGGTGACAGCACAGATGGTCGCTCTACTTACAAAATTAAATACTTTGGCTTTGACGACATGAGTGACAGCGATGGGGCGGACAGTGACGACGATGGCTCCAAAGAGAGAAGGAAGGCCAAGAAGACTGCCGTCGCCAAGGAGACCCCAGTGGTTACCATCGAAGAAATGCCGACTGACCACGTGCCAGATCCCTTTGAGAGGCTGGATAGTCGAGAAAGACCAAAAGCCAAAGAGAACAAGAAGAACTCTGAAAAGCAGGACAGAAGAATACAAACAGGTTAAACGCACACTTTAATCTTCTAAATTCCTGAACAATGTCCTGAATAATATCTTAAAAACAACAGGCAGCAGGCTTTAGGGAAGTAAGTTCCTAAGGGGTTCATGTTAACATGTAATTATACTTTGTGGTCATTGTGGAGGATTGTTTAACCCAAAAGTAGAGAGCACAACCTAAACTGTGTTTAGTTACAGTAAGTGTGATTACGGGTAAAGTTAAACTTTGGTTTCGATAACCAAACTTAGATAAGGCTTTGTTGTGGATCTGAACCCAGACATATGTTGCAGGCCTCCTGTCAGTTTAACTAGTTAATTTAAATGGCAAATGTTATCCATGGCATCCATTTATCTATTAATATCAGCTGTTTCATCCTAGTTTCAATTGTTGATCTTGAGATTAGTTGTTCAAATGGCCAGACAGGACAGGGAAGCTGTTAAACTAACAGGGTCCAGAGGTTTGTGTATTTAAAAAAGAAAAAAAAAAAAAAAGTGCTGTCTGCTTGTCTGACTAAGCTGCATTGCTAATTCCAGAAAATCATTTGCATTCTCTTATTTGGGAATGGCAGAGTATAACAGTATTTTTTTATTAACATTATATTTAATGCGCATTGAGCTAATAAAAATGTTTTTTCATAAATAATTACATTAAAACAGTGCAAGTTCAGCTCATACAGATGTTCTTTCTTTATCAGAAGTAACAAAATGGTCAAGCAGTGTATAAATAAAGTTATAGTAAAATATTGAAAATTAAATTAGTGCAAAACTTTGCATCCCCCTTGATACATGAATTAAAAATACATTTTTGTTCATTTCTGATGAAGGTACATTTGCATTGGCTCAATGTGCATTAAATATTGATGAAAACAATCTTTTTATTCTTTTACACTTAGTTTTTACTTTTATTCTTCTTGCCATTTTACTGTATATGAGTGTATACAACTTAATGTGCTGTGTGTTTACCCCAAAATATAACCATAAAGATACAGTCACTGTTATTTGAGCTGGTTCCTGTCTCATTCGATATGTGATCAACAGGTAACTTTTTAATTTGAAAGTCTCACTACTGTGTATTTTGTCTGCAGATGTCCTGGAGTTCTCAGAGGAGGACCTCAAGGTGGTGGCTGGGGCTCCCAGGAGGCCGCCTCAGGGCAAACCAGCTGAGAAGAACCCAGACTCCTTCCGGAGGATCTTCAGCGCACACAAGAAGGTCAGTCACACCACCGCACTTTACCCTCAACCCTGGAGTTCACATTTCTTGGATATCTATGGCTGGTGGCTGGTTCTGAGTCTGAGTGATGTGTAAAGTACTTTGATATGTTATTAGGTAGAATCTGCTATGAACATGTGGGTCAGGAAGTAAAAAGTCCCTTTTGGACTTTGTCCTCAGAAAGGCTGAGCCATACAGACACTGAAATCATCCATGAATTTCCTCTACTCATATTTAGTTTCAGTCAGTGTCATTCCAACAGATCTCAAGCATGCTTTAAAAAGAAATTCTAGTGATTTGCATTATTCTCGGGCAATGGAATGGCTCACCCAGTGGAGTGATGTGTCTCGCTGATGTTTGTAATAATTTTTGAACAATAAAGGTCTGCAGCACAGACAAATAAGATAATCCAGGTTTCAGACTGACATACGAAACATGAGTGGAGCCAATTTACTGTTGGTTTTAATGTGTGTATGCTGATTGATGAATAAGTTCAAAAATATTTAATAAAAAAAATATTGCCGTGTTCATTATAGTCAATATTTCATAAAATTTATTTTAAATAATCATCTTAAATCTTCATAGTTATCCAGAAAAGAAAGACAGAAAATGAATTTATGGACCTGATATGTCCTTTAATTTTTATTGTATTTTAGAATATAAAGATGATGCCATTAAGCAGTTCTCCTCGGGTTCCATGTTATTTGTAATGGTCAGCTCAGCTTTAAGAAACCTTAATTCTAAGAATATTAAGGTCCCAATAGTAAGCTGCATTTTGCTTGAGGCCAAATGAAATGTATAGTTTGGAGCACCTCTGGGTCATCCAATACATGCAGAGTACTGAAACGAAATGTTTTCTTCTAAACTGTAAAACCTCCGCTTTTTATATTTAAAAAAGAGATGTGCTTGTTCTTTTTGGGGTGACCACCTACGCCCAGGATGACTCAGTAGTGTGTGTGCGACGCTCGCTGGCAGAGCAGAGGAGGTTCGCGTGGTTTATTCATGGTTGGATGAGGGAGAAGGATTGAGCCGTCTTTGAACATCTCTAAACTGGTTCTGTTTTATTTATCAGTCTGCTAATAGCCTGTCACTCCGCGCCTCTCAGACTGGGCCGACTGGATATCAGACTATTGATTTCATAAGAGCCTGGAGCCTTTTTATAGGAGAGACAGAGCAATGTCATTAAAACAGCAGAAATACAAGTCTTAGCTAACATAGAATTGTACGTGAGTTGTCAGCATTTCATCCTTGAAGTTATATTTGGTTCTTGCATGAAGCTCGCAGCACTTCAAGCCTCACACCAGATGATTTTATTCTTGTTTTGTTGTACGAGTGTTGTCAATTAGGCCGAGTGCACTTTGTGTAGATTACTGAGTTTGTCTTAATGAGCTCTGCCAGGCTGCTCTTCGTCTCAGCTGCTTGTTAAATTGATGATTTTTAGTTTGCGGCAAATTTAACTATGTTGGGAAAAGTGATGCAGAAAAATAGTTGTAATTAACACGAGTTATGTAGAAGGAGCTCAGGATTAACGAGAGCAGTAATTTCTTTGTGTGTGTGTAGGCAAGAAAATTGTGATTGAATTCTCACTGCAGGTCCACTCACAACAAGAATGATGACCGTATAGTTTAGGTCTAGAAAATCCCCCAACATCAATACTCAAACTAAACCCGTAATCAGCCTAAGTTGTGCTGGTGTATGCCCATCACAAAGGCTTGTGAAAGTACTACTACAAACCACAAACAACTAAGCCATATTACCAACCAGTCACTTTCAGTCAACACTGATTACATTTGGTCATCGATCTGTAAATATGAAAGAAGTTTCTTGCAAAGACTTGCTCATTCAATATGATACAGAACAAAATTAATAGCTAGTTTTAGAGGAAGTTTCCACACTCCCTGAAACTTTCTGCAGGTAGAATGAGACTTGAAGAACATTTTGTAATACAACACATTTTGATCTGATTTACAATTTTCAATTACGTGACTATCGTCACATCCTCCTTGTGTTAAACAGAAATTACTCAACAAATGAAAAAATGATAAGAGCTCCACTGTAAGAGTTGTGTGCACATTTGTTTAAAGCTACATCAGTATAAGTCAATTCACTCTGCTCCACCTTCACCTCCCTTTACCTGCTCTGCTATGTTTTTCTGCAGTCTGCTACACTTCTCCATGTGCTAAATCCATAGGAATAACTTCTTTGAGGACTGCTGGAATTGTGAAAACTGACATTTTACAATAACAATGAGAAACTCTGGATGAGATTAAATATATGGGCAAAGTATTTGAATGTGTCTTATCTTAACTTAATTGCTAATCATACCTTATAATGATCAACTCTTTCTATCATTGGGAAGTCTGTAACTTGTTCAACTTGTCGGAAACATGGAAAGGGAATAAACAAAGATTTCATTATTAACAGGTCTAAGAAAACTGTGTTTCATCTTCTCTGTTGTGTTGTCAGAAGCAGAGACAACTTTGTTGGGAAGTTGTCTTTCAACACCTGTAGGGATCTTTGGAATAATTAAAGTGTAAAGTTAATTTCCTCAGCTTTTTCGCATTGCAGAAAAGCTGTAGGATTATTTGCAGACCTTGCCCATAGGACAGCATGATAGTGAGCTTGTTGTATTTTCTCTCTCGTTCTCCAGTTTCATGCTCTGACTCTCACAATAACTGTCCTCCCTCCCAGTTTTGTCTCCATTGCTACTTCTTGACTACTTTGCTGTTCCTTTTTACCTCGCTGAACATTTCTCTCCACCTCGACCTCCTCCCCTTGTTCTGATATGCTTTCTTTATCATGACACATTCTGGCTCTCTTATTCTATCCTCAATTAACATAATTGAGAGCAAGAGCCAGGTTGAGCTCATTCTGAAAACAATAGCCCTGGGAAGTGACTGGCATTCTGAGGAGTCGTCAAAACTCCGGCTCAATTACAGGAAGCTGCAATCCACGGTATTGGCGGAGTCGGAGGGCTGTTAGGTTATTGCACTGAGGATGTTGCCATAATGACGGCACGTTGACACACTCCTTCATATTCAGGAGATGGTGTTAGCTTTATTTGGGAGAAGTTTTTTTGGGGGGGAGCAGTTATTACACCCATGACAGTGACACTCTGCAGAGCACCAGTGTGCTGCTTTTCATTCTTATGCAGTTGTTTCTTTGTCAGCCTGCAAAAAAGAGAGGCAATTGTAACTTTGTTATTCAGCTGTCTTTTATATTTGCAGAGTTTCCTGCCTACTGGTTATCATGATGCCCAAGGCTCACTACCAAAAAGACTACATGTATAACTTCTTTTAAATAAAAACAGGGATTTTATTATAATCCTTTCTTTGAACCTAGTAAAAAAAACTAGCCAAATCAAATCCAGCCAAGCACTCACTCAACTTTTGATATTTGAAAGTTTTCAAATCTTACTGTTAAAGACTCAGTAGAAGTTAGAAAAAAGTTCCCATGTTTAACACCAAGCCACATCGAGAACAAAACTCTTCTAATTTCTGTGTTTAAAATGGGAGGTTTGCATCAACAAGGGCATCCAGAGTAAAAAACTGATGCCAAAGCGACGTGCTGAACGTTGCCGTTTGCTGTAGCGATCCCTGAAGCGACGAGCCGAAAGCCACGAATCTTTGACCTTTTTTGGGATTTGGGGAATTTTCATATGACTTGATGCAGCGTAGATTTGGAGGTCCAGACTTTCAGTTGAAAAATCTGGATTCTCCTCTTTTTTTGCCAAACTCTTCCTGCCTGTTTGATGGGCTCATTTCCTCCACACCAGAAGTTTACAATAAAGGGTTTCTGACGTAAATGTTTTTACATCTTCCAAGATGTCGATCTCAAATCCTTGTTGGTTTGTTTTTGTCAGAATAGACAGTTCTCGTGATGACGAGTAAAGGGGGGGGTTTATCCGTAGCCTTTAAAGTTGCAAACGGCGGCATGTTTGGTAATTAAAACCTACAGATTTGGGGGAAAACTATTGTTATCCCTAGAAAAAAAGACGTTCTAAGTCCAACCAATTTGTCCAGAGCTAGTCTTGATGGCCCTTGGTTCAAAACACTGTCAGTTTGTCTTTCTCCATGCAGTAGTTTTATTTGAAAATAACTAAATTAATAACCATAATAGATAATGGAATGGAAAATAGTTGCTGTCAACCAACAAGAGAGCCATTTACTTTCAGTGCACAGCCTCCAATGCCAAAACAGTGCATCTGTCTTTTTTCTCTGGCCACAGCAGGAGAACTGCCATATTTGCCCACCTTCCTCCATCACACTCATCTCTCCCATGCTGCTTAGCGGCAGGTGGGCGGAGCAGTGGGGTACATGTCCGCCTGTGTCATTCACATTTCTGTAGGAGGCTTTAAATCGGTGCGTAGATTTTCCAGCACACCAAAGCTCATCCCCAAGCTCTGCTTTTGTCTCACTTTATTAACCCTGCAGTGCGTTGGCCACAAAGTAGCCCCACATCTCCCTCAGTACTCCTCCCTACTGCCAACTCTCTCTCTTCTCCCTTTTCTTTCTCTCTGTCCTGTCCTTCCCTCGTTCTCTTTTGTTTTTCACCATGAATGCCCCCCCAGCAACCACCAACCACAGGTTTGGCAAAAAAAATAAAGAGAAAATGAGACGAGCCAAGGATGAGTGAGTGTGTGTGTGTGTGTGTGTGTGCGTGCATGTGTGTCCTGCTGTTTGATTAGTGCTGGCTGGCAAAACCTCATCATTTTAATGTGCATCCAGTTGTTCTATTTTCTTTCTACTTTCACCTCTACATCTACTTCTTTATCTACAAACTAAATTTCCAAAATATATGGGACACTGCAAAACATGTAAATAGAGAGAATGCATTGATTTGAATAGGACTTAACACATATTAAATATAATGCCAGCAAAAATGATGAAAAAAATGCTGAGACATTGGAACCTTAAGACTGGAAAATGAATGCAGTGTTGTAAAAAAATAAAATGAAATCATGGTAGGACATCTCACAGCTGATGAGATCTGTGAACATATTTTGAAAGAGAAGCAGATTTATTCTCACTTTAAGGGCCAGTGGTGGGCATGGATCACTGAACCATACTGCAAAAATATTCAACAGTGCACCACTTGAGGTCTCACATACCCAAATATAAGCTAAAACAAAACACAAATGAAATTGAATGTGGAGAAATCAGTTTTTTTTTATATAAAAAGCAGTGCCCCGTCCTTTTCAACCACTATTATGGGCTTGAGTGATTAGGTGCTTCTGTTTCTTCTGATTTATTAATGGTTTCACCTCAAACAAACAATCTTATAGTCAAGAATAAAGACAATGTAGAATTGTTTATTGCCAGTTTAAACATGTATGTTTTTTTTTTCCCCCTGTCTCTTACTCAAGACATATGTACATTTTGTCTTCCAGCTTCATGGTTGTTTATCTGTTTTATCTGTTTTTGTTACAGTCTCCCACCAAAGCTGTGTATAACGCCCGGCACTGGACGTTGGAGAGTGAAGAGGAGCCCCCTCCACCTTTCTTCTCACGATCACAGACAGCTCCTGTAAGTATACACATACTTTTAGTTCATGTGCATCAGGATTAAAATGATCAATCTAAATCGACACAAGCAACAAAAGTATTAAGGTTCAGTGTGCAGCCTGTTCATATCATTAAATGCACACATCTCTTTACCCACTTCACATCAACTCTACACATTTCCAGGCAGCAACCTCGACAGGAGGAACCTGTAAGGAACCCTCCAATGCTCAGAAGGATGATGGCATTTTCAAGGCTCCTCCTCCTCCACCCAAGGTCACAAAGTGTGTCACCATCCCCACAGATCCTTACCAGGACACCGTCACCACACTCAAATGCCGCAAAGAGCACAAAGAGGTACAAAACCTTCAGCTATTCTGACACCGTACGACTTCCATCACTGGTAAAGGTGTGACATGGGTTTCTGGACATAGTTTATTCAGTCATTCACTCCTCTGTTTTTTCCAGCTGTATACTGTTGTTCAACATGTGAAGCACTTCAATGATGTGGTGGAGTTTGGAGAAAACCAGGAGTTTACGGATGACTTTGAATATCTGGCTACTGGTCTGAAGAGCGGACAGCCTCTCAATACACGATGCCTTAGGTACCAACTTGCTGCTGCAGTGCAGCTGGGCTCAGCTTCTGGCTGACTTAAGCCTCTCTAAACTAATTGTAATTAATTATTTTTATGACTTTTTTTTTTTTCACCACTCATTGATACCGTTGGGTATCTGTGTGTCTTTTGTCTTCAGTGTGATCAGCCTGGCTACACGCTGTGCCATGCCCAGCTTCAGGATGCACCTCAGGGCCAGAGGGAAGGTGGCTCAGGTCTTCAAAACACTCAACGATGCCCCACAACACCCGGTATGAATCAAGATGTATCCTTATAATGTCAATTAATATACATTTGACCTAAGCTAATCAATCCTAAATTCCGTTCTTTTTGTTGTCTCTTTGTATTAAAACAGAAAGGGGGGGTTGAATCGTTTTAGGACATAGAAGTAGTTAGAGGGAATGTATACATTTAGATCACTTCACAGGTTTTTATTATTCCGCAAGAGTATTGTGGGAAATTTAAAATCTTTTTGAAATAGAACCTATTGAAAGTGGGGGAAAAAAGTTTCATTAAAGTTGTATCCATCTCTGCAGAACCTGGCTTTGTGTACAGCATCCCTGATGTATATTCTGAGCAGAGACCGGTTGAACATGGATTTGGACCGGTCGTGTCTAGACCTGAT
Organism: Channa maculata; assembly: GCA_020496755.1. Lineage (NCBI taxonomy): Eukaryota > Metazoa > Chordata > Actinopteri > Anabantiformes > Channidae > Channa > Channa maculata. Next base: position 2,079,930 of record CM035618.1, read on the forward strand.
GATTCGGCTGCTGGAGTTGGACCAGGATCAGGGGGCCGGGGTCGGGGCTGGGACAGACACCACTGTTCAGTTTAGCGCCAAGGAAATTGCCAAGATGAAAGAGAAGATCAGGAAGCTGTGTGACACCGTACACAACAAGCACCTGGACCTTCAGAACATTACGGTACTGAAAACTGAGAAGTGGTTTTACTTTAATAAAAACAAACTCTTACGGTTTTTAGTTTGATTTAATATTATATGACATATAGATTTGTGTGTGATTATTTGTCATACTGGATTATTTTATGTTATGGAATATTCCATGTTGTCATGGTTCCTGTTGTCGGTGTGTAACAGCAGTGAAATGGTAATAAGCCCATTACACCTTACCCTCCTTCATGCAGCATGACTCACAGATCTTCAGCCACCCACATATGTTAGGATATGTAGGTGGCTGAAGATCTGTTGTGTTCTAAAACATCTGCAGTATGTAAAAGGCAGCCGGTGTCTCTCTATAGCCACCACTTTATTCTGAAACAAACTGAAATCCACTCGAGAAATGAGGAAACAGTCCAGAATGCACTGCAGCTTCTTCCTGTAAACTGATTGATAAAACACCTGCATTTCTTGTCTGTCCTCTTTTCCTATGTTTAGACGGGTCATTTAGCCATGGAGACATTGCTGTCTCTGACTTCAAAACGAGCTGGAGACTGGTTCAAAGAGGAACTGCGGCTACTGGGAGGACTGGACCACATAGTAGATAAAGGTTAAAGATTTGATGAATCTGGATTGATTCAAGACAACAGAGAAACCCATGATATGTCTAGTTACTGATTGTCTCCCCCTGCTTTCATTTCTGTCCTTACAGTCAAGGAGTGTGTTGATAACTTGAACCAGGAGGACGAAAAGGAGAAGCTGGTTTCTTCTCTGTGGGGAGCCGAGAGGTGTTTACGGGTGCTGGACAGTGTAAGTTTGACACTGACTACAGGGCTTTGGCAATACCCAGTTCACCTCAGTAATTCGTACCCATTTTCCACCAAGCCAGTTCCAGGGGCAGGTTTGGAGCCAATTCCTATTTTCAAACCAGTTCTTCACATTTCGACAGCCAAAGAACTCGATCATACATAATATGATTATACACATTTCTGTCTACATGAACTCAAGACAACATGATCTAAAAACTAGATTTATAATTACTAAAAACTATATGAAAACATCACTAGTATGGGTGCTATCCTTTTATATACTGTGAACATTATAGAGAGTAACACTAGGAGCAGCTGTATAAGCATAACAAAGTAATGGCCCACCCATAGTAATTGTGTGTGTACACAAAGATTGTACCACTCGTGATTAGATGCTAATGCAGGGCCATTGTTGTTATTCTGCTGGGTGTTGAGTGTTGCTGGGGAAATAAAGACATATACATATTTCTCCCTGAACTTCCTTCTTTTCTGTTAGTTTCATCATGAAGGCTTATCTTTATGGTTTAGACATCCTGGAGACTCACGGACATCTTGTTGGTCGTGGACAACCAGAAACATCTTGATGGCCTCTGACCCAGAAGCCAAATTCTAATCTATTGCAGAATAGAAATTTTAATGGGAAATAAAAATCTTGTATATTAGCTGAAACTGGCTAATACTTTTCTATGTGTGTACATTCAGGTCACGGTCCACAACCCAGAGAACCAGAGCTACTTGATTGCCTACAAAGACTCATCACTTATTGTCTCATCTGCTAAGTGAGTACCTTTACACACACACACACACACACACACACAAAAAGGTACATTTTAATTTCTTATATAACTTATGGATCTTAACACCCTAAAGCTGATATCCATAAGACCTTAAATTTTAATGGACTGTCAAATCATAAAATCAGGTGCCATGTTTTACGTTTCTTCTTCTTTTCAGTTACTTCCCCTTTTTCACTTTGTCTTCCATGTGATTATACTGAATATTCTGAATATTTTTTATACAAATTGATAAATATAAATGTCTGACAGGAATCCCAGTACTCTGATTTCTTTCTCTGGAAGTGCACAGTGCCTCAGGTTCACAGCTGCACTCGTTAGTGTGTGTCTATAGAAATGTGTGTGTTGTGTTCATGTGTGAGTCTAAGTGAGTGTGACTGGTGGTTATTGTGTGTGGCATTATTAGGGTTTTGTTGTTTAATTTCCTGGTTGTGACATCCTGTCAGTCATAGCAGGGCCTTGTGACCCTTGACCTTGGTCTCCACCAGAGAGGGAGAGAGAATCATTTATTCTTGGCCTAATAATACAATATTTACATAATGAATTTTTATGACTTTGCACAAATGAAGTATAATAATTTTTAATTTATGGTTTATTGTTGGTTTAATATTTATTGAATAATAAAAATAATTATGTTTATGTATTGTGTTTCACAATACATAAAATATAAAATGTAAATAATGGTAAAATTATCATCTATGCTGATAAACACAAACGTCCAAACAGAATTAAAGAGAGTTTTATGGTAAAATAATAAAATATTCAAATATCAATATCGGCCTCAACTCTCCAGTATCAGCCAAACTTAATTTACCTTCTCAGTCCTCCTCCTTCGCCCTCAGTGTGACCGGACCTTCGCCCCCTACAGAAGGTCTGCAGTGAGGGTGGGGTTGGGATGGAGGGTTAGGAAGAATGGGTCAACAAAGAGCTGCTGTTTAAGTGGGTGAAACAGGCCTCAGTCTAAGCTTTCAGCTGTCGTCTCTGTTAACTCGATTAACCCCCGAAACCAGAGGGTGAGAGATGGAGAGAGAGAGAGAACCACCACTTCAGCCCTACACACAGAGATGGCCTCCAAGTACACACACACTCTCTCTGAAGCTGTGCATTCAAGTAATGCTTGCTGGAATTGTTTAAGTGCTATTCCTCAATCATGGCCCCTTCTTTTTCTTCCCCTTTTTTAAAATTTGCTTTTCTATTATTTTCTCCTCTCTGTTACTGCACACACTGCCCTTATTGGTTCAACCCAAACTCACCCCACTGTCCCTATCTGTGTTTCAGCTGTCTGCAAGACTAATTCAATTAACTCCTAAACCACCCTGTTAGGTTACACACATGTGCGTGCGCACACACACGCTCTGTCGGTGCTGAGATAGTGTTTCTTCACAAGCATGTGAATTATTTAAAGCTTCGTTCTGGTTTGTTTCTCGAGTCTTATTTTAACAGTTGATTTTAGTGCTTCCTGTCTCAGCTGATCAGGGCATTAATCTAATAAACAGTAACACGAAAAACTAATTAAAAAAACCAAACAATGTTGTTGCAATAAGTTTTTTTTTTATTGTCCATAAAAAAGGAAAATGTACCTTACAAACACATGCACATTTATTTCTTGTCTGTCTTATGTGCCTTCTCTGAACTCTCACCTGTTGTCCTCCACAGCTCGTATTTAATTTTCTACTGACACTCTTCTCCTGACTTTTTCTCTTTGTTCCCTTCCTCTCACTCTGTCCTGGTTTTCAGACTCTGGCTTCTGTTCTGTGTTCAGTCGCTTGTGTCGTTAGATATAATCGAGTTATTTGCATCAGGCTACTGACCTCCTTCGCCCTTTGTACGCTGCAGCCGGCCTGTGTCTGCGTTTGCATGAGAGAAAGACAGTATGTGTGGATGCGTCTGTTCTTTGAATACTGCTGTGTTGTATGACGGAGTACAAAAAGGAGACTGGAGAATCACGTGGCGTGTGGACGTGAATCCAGCTTGTCTGAGTTGGTGATGAATAAAATCGTTCTGCACACACATGCTTGGGATTGCGAGGGATTATTTTCCAGTTAGTTGGCAATTATTCATTAACTTGCTTAACATTAAGTTTGTTTTTGTTGCAAACAAAATTCATAAGTTGGTTTGATGCGGGTGCATTTCTCTACAGAAAGTTTGTTTTTAACTGTCCCCTCCTAATTTTTTCCTCCTTTCTCCTTGTGTCCTCTCCTCTTAGGGCATTGAGGAGGTGTGAGGAGATGATCCAGCGTTACAGCAGAGAGATGAACTCAGACAGAGCTGTGGTGGGAAAAGCAGTAGAGAACTGCATGAGGGCCATCATAGGAGTCCTGCTCAACCTGACGCATGACAACGGTTAGCAGACACGCACACACACAATAACTCACTTTGCTTTCAGTGATAGTTGCCAGGTAAATTCTACAGTTTTACTTGAGTGAGTGATGTTATATTGTTAGACAGTCCTGTGTTTTAACGTGCACTCATGTTATCCTGTGTAGAGTGGGGCAGTACGAAGACAGGAGAGCAGGAGGATTTAATAGTGACAGCTCTCAACTGTGTGCTCAAAGTCCCTCAGTATCTTCCACAGGAGCAGAGGTTCGACATACGAGTGCTGGTGAGTGACTCATAAATTGTAAAAACCTTTAACCGTTAGTGTATATAGCTTCAAAATGAAGAATGATAATGTTACACGGTTGACGGGCAAAGTGACAGACTGTACGTTTCATAACTCTGCATGCAGGGTCTGGGACTGTTGATTAACTTGGTGGAGTACAGTGCCAGGAACAGGTACAGTCTGATGGAAATGGAGATGGAGGGAGGTCAGGGTCCCTGCGACTCCACCGTTCTGCTCGACCCTCAACATCAGGACATCACCAGCACCGGCCCCCTGAGTGCCATCGCTGCACTTGTTCAGGTACATAAGCTGGATGTGAACATTTATCCAAACATCATACCTCAGTCTCCCACAGTTGAGGAGCAGAGAATGAACCAGTCCTAGAATTCTTCTTTTCTTCCACAATGAGGTGCTGTATGAGACCTATTTTAAGATGATGTCCTTTAAATTGTAGACTATAAATTATTAGTCTAAGTCTCATTATCCTCCGCTCAGTTTGTCTCATCTGTGTTCAGTTTTTTTGCTGTTGCAGCTCAGTATCCCTCTGTGCACCGTTAAAGCTTCATTTAAATCAAATCATCCAGTCTAATCAGATTTTGCTGATACTCTTATCCAGACTGTGTTCCAATGAGGTCAGCAGCAGAATCTGCAAACAGCAGTGTGACGGCACACAGTAAAATGAAATAAGGAAGAGGAGCAGACGAGAGCAGGATAATAATTGATGGAGAATCAAAATGTTTAGTGAGTTTAAAGACCCTGGCAAAGAGTCTTTTATATAAGGTGAAGACATTCAATCCAGCGACATTCAAAACCACATTTATTAGGAAAATGCATTTACAGAGCAGTGAGAATCTCCCCTAAATTTAATAAGAAAAGTAGTTCATGCAACCATGAGGTTTGCTCTCTCTCAGCACAGGACTTAATTACTTGGTAAGGACCCTGCAAGGAACCTGAAATTATCTGCTGGAGTGCAGGACACATACTGTTTACACAGGAGGCTGAAACAAAGTTGCTGGACTTCAAGTATCAGAGAAAATGTATATGAGGTGGCTTTTATGGATCACAGGAAAGATGCTGGTTGTTACTTTGGGTCTTCATTAGTGAAGTGAACTGTATTCCTGCTCGTTGTCCTCAGCTCTTCCTCCAGCGGGAACGTGCTGCCGTCCTGGCTGAGGCACAGACTGATGACCTCATTAAGGAGGCACCCAAGCCTGCACTGGACCAGAGTGGCGAGTGGCAGGAGACGGGTGGCGAGATCCAGTGGGTCGCCAACGACAATGAGTCAGACAAACAAGATGATGGCAAGGAGAAAAAGAAGGACGAGGAGGACGAGGAGCTCGACCTCAACAAAGGTAAAACCACAGTCAGTTCTTTTCAAGATGCCAAAGAATCCATGAATGTTTCCTCATCATCACCTTCCTCCTCTCAGCTCTGCAGCATGCAGGGAAGCACATGGAGGACAGCATTGTGGCCTCCTACACAGCACTGCTGCTGGGCTGTCTTTGTCAAGGAAGCCCGGTGAGTCTCTCCCCCACACACACACACACAATGAAACACAAAAGGTTTCATTTGTCACCTGTAATTGTTAGTATGAGAAAATGTGACTGACTGACACACGCTGGCATTTGGCTCCAACACTCCAAAAACCCACTAATGATTTACTTTAACATGATACATTTGAAATACTGTTTCTATGTGTGTCTTCACTTCTGTCCACCAGATGAATGTAACTACTGTGAGAGAGAACCTGCCGAAAGGAGATTTCTCTATTATGACAGAAATGCTGAAGAAATTCCTCAACTTCATGAACCTCACTGTAAGTTGCATTGCTCACCAGCTTTGTCTGTGAATGACATGAATGTTACAAAAACTGCCTTCAAGCACAAAATCAAATAGTCAGTGGAATAACATGGGGAAAAACATGCAGGAGATTAGCATAAGCTGTTTAAAACCTAATCACTGGTAAACCAGCTCCAGGATTTCTTCCAAAGGTCTTTGAAGCCCTGAACTATCTTTCCATCAGGGTTTTAGAAGAAACCCTGAAATGATGCTTTTCTAAATGATGAATTATTTCACTGTGCAAATTGGATTCAGTGTTTGCATCAGACGGGTCCCTGCATGGAAACTGAAAGCAGTTTTAGTTGCTGTAATCATTGCTTCTGATCATACTGGCTATGAAGAGATCTCTTGAAGCCTACAGGAGCAACGATTGTGACTAATGTGGAATGAAAGACTTTTTTTTTAGCAAATGTCTGCACAGGACTGGATTTGGGCTCCTACCACTTACACAGGAAGCTTATTTTGACTGACCTCTTACAGGCCTGTGTTAACAGCAGCAGGTTACAGAAAGTATGGTGTTCGGACCGTTGACCATATGACCACATTCTTTAAACGGTCTTACATGTTTTATTGTTACGCTACACTGAAAACTAATAATGAAGACTGAAAGTGATGAAAATAGTTTGTTAAAATCAGCCCTATTGTTACCAGATGCAACAATAAAGTGATGAACACAATGTATCAATAGTTTTAATCCACTATTATAATATTCACTGATGTGAAATGACATTATGCATGAAGACTACTTTTCTTTTGGCACTAATCCTATTGTATTTGAAATGCAGTGCTTTTCCTTGTAACCGTATTTCTGCATTGTAATTATATTTTGCACCGCTGACATTAAAGACAAGGTGCATCAGTGACAAGTAGTGATGATTGTGATGACAGCTGAATAAAATGATTAGCGGTTTGTTTTTTAAGATTCAGTCACTGTCTAAAGGACATTATCAGTGGATTAAATTCAACAATTGTGATGACGACTGAACGTGTTAGAGGAGTTAAAGTGAAAATGACTGAATTCTTTTGTGAAAAGACCAGTTTATTATTAGTATTGAACAAAATGATCAGTGAATGTTAAACATTCAACACAGTGTGTGTGTGTGTGTGTGTGTGTCTGAGAGAATAGGCTTGTTGTCTGTATGTGTCATTTGTGTTTCTGGTAACTGATCTAACTGACCCCTGCGGTCTCTCCCCCCCCACCCCTTGTCTCTGCAGTGTGACGTCGGCACCACAGGACAGAAGTCAATCTCCAGGATCATTGACTATCTGGAACACTGCTAGAGAGAAGCCTGTCTCTCTCAGACACACACACACACACACACACACACCATCCTTAATCACCATCATCATCACCTCAGACTCAGTTCACTGCTGGAAGCTGGCGTTTCTCTTATGCACACACACACATTCAGATGGTCTCATCATCCTCCAGTTAAAGGAACATTCCACAGTTTTGCTACATGGTTTCCGCTCTATCAGTGTAACTCAGTGACTTCACCTTAACTTAAATTTACCAAGACATCAGCCCCCTGACAATCTCCCACCAGCTGAGATTTCGTGTTATTTTTATTAAAGATACAAGTCAGTATTTTATTGTCTTTCACCGTGCATCTATTTATAAAAACTGCTCCCCCCCTCTTTCGTCTCCCCCCTCTGTCACCCGCTCACCCCGTCTCTCTCTCTCTCTGTCTCATGAAAACACCCCTCCTTGGTATCATTTGATGACAGATTGGAGCAAAGCTGCCATTTTCTCCCGGCTACCATCAAAGCCTCACACCTCTCAGCTCTGCCGTTGGAGCTGATAATGACCAAAACAAGTTAAGAGGGTAAAAACAAACTGGCCACCTGGCTTCTCTCAAGCTGTGCTCGCCTTTTTCTTCTCTTTCTGCTGCTTTGACCTCTCTACTCAGTTGGAAGGAGGCAGTTTGAGGCAGAGAAATCAAAAGTATTGATCTTATCTGAGCCAAGAGTGCAGAAATGGCAAGAGGTCAGGTACTGAATTGCAGGCTTTTGTGAAGTTAAGGTGGTATTTTAAGGTGGGACTGTTTGTAAATGTTTGCATGAGGTCTGTTTTTAGGTGACTAGACCTTTTCCCTCTTTGGAAGTAAGAGCTTCTCTTCCTCCCTCGGGCCTCTGCAGTAAACTGATTTTAAGTGGGTTGTTCTGGTTTTGTCCCCAAAACAGTAGCTTGTCCCATCACACAACCTGCACTCAAGTTAGTGGAAAACACTCCTGGAACTAAAACAGAAAGACCCTCGAGATTGTTAAGTGTCTGGAGTCTTTGAACAAACCCTCCCCAGCGCTCACTAAAAACTTTTCCCATCCAAAGAATCGATCGGCCTCTCACTCCGCATCAAAGCTTTTTGTCTTGGCGGGACACGAGCGCTGCGGACCAGAACCTGTCCACCTCCTGCTCCTTTCAATTACAGCCTGTGTGTGTGCTCGCCACTAGGAGCAGAATCTTCAATTACAGCACAAAGGCAGCAGCGACTCCCCGGTCTGAGAGGTGAAGACCAGCTCCTCCATCTTTGGTTCTGAACAGAAGCTCCAGCAGCGAGGCTTTCAGAAATTAGGCCCATGCTTTTTTTCTTCTTCTCTAGTTTTTAGTCCGAAAGTTCACAAAGTTTATGGAAACTCCTGCTTTGATCCTTTTTGACCAACACTTTACAATAAGTGTTTTTTTTTTTGTTTTCTCTGTTCTAGTTCTTTTACCTGCCTGCTTTGTTATTTCCAGAATGCATTACAGCCCCTAAATAGGAGGGTGCAGAGGATGGAAATGTGTAAACTATAGAAGTTTGTCATGTGTTTACTCTTCTTTGATTTCTCCCCTTGTGATTTCTAAACAGCTGTTTCAAGTTGCCATTGAGGTAAAACTCAGTCAATCCATGTTTTAGATGAATGAAAACAGAGACTATTTAAACAGATTGAAATGTAAACTACATCACCCTTTTAAAAAAAACCTGTTACCACTTTCTTCCTTTATAAAAGGTTTATAACTAGTTCCTTTATCAATGGCAAATCTCTTATGCTTAATAGATCCGTTATCAACAAGAAAATAATACTCCTTTACATTTTGAGAACGTCTGCAGCGTCACACATGCTACTAATAAGGTTTTCTCACTACAGTGTGGCTGTACCTGGATATAACTACAAAGGAAATAGATTTTTACCAACATCAGAACACTGGATCCTCCATTTCCAAAACTGCGATGTCTAGTTATTTATTATTGGCTCTGTCCTTATTGTGTCCTTCATCCACTTCACGTCCCCAGTTGGTTTTCAGGCTGAGCAATGGTAGACAGAGGGAAACTAGCTTCATGTCTAAAAGTTGTGGACCAACAATGAATTGCCTCTACTGACAGCTGATGTCAGTACTGTAGAGCTCAGCTGTTACTCAGAAATGATTAAAAACACATCCGTGTTTCCCTGCACTGGGTGTCATGTTTGTTCATTATGCAGAAAGTGACCCCAGTATTTGTTAAAGACAAAGTTCTTTATGCTCCAAACAGCCATCGTTTTTTATATTTTCTAAAAGTGAAAAAGTGTCAACTCCCCATGAGCTCGATTTTGTTCTTTGTTTTATTTGTAGCACACTGAAATCTCGAATTCACATACAAGTGACAGCATTGTGAGAGAAGCTCTTGGACTAAGCAGAGGAAATTTGGATTTAAAAATAACCTAGTTTGGTCATGGAAAAATAATAATAATTTGGGTTTGGTTCTTGGGACAGGTCAAATTCTTCTCCACAAAGATGGTGACAGGAAATGACATTTTTCTCGCTTGAGCACAGCGTTAAAATGAACCCGATGATATTGTCTGCAGACAATTCTAAAGAACTATAAAGATGAGTGTAATGATTTGGATTTTCCTCATTGTAATGACAACACAATTTCCTGTAGCCATCTTTGTTTTGTGGAGAAGAAATGGTCACGTCCTTGAGAATCTGAGCAAGTGCTGTTTTTGTAATCTAATATATGAGGCACACGCATGGGCTGTCCCCAACGCTGCAGCCTGTCTGTGAGGTGTCTTTAATAGTTTGTGGACAACGGCGAAGGTCGATGAAGATGAACAGGCATTAACCAGGTGTGGAGGCAAATGACTTGGTTTCATAGTGTGAATGGAAACTGCTTACAGTAGTACAAATCCATTAGCTGCAGTAGTTAAAACCTTTTTGTAAGGAAAGTTGACATTTTCTCCAGTGTCTTGTGAGGAGATGTTGACTATTTCCCAGAAGTCAAAAAAGAACTGTGGCAGTTTAAGAGCTGGTGATTCGCTCTCCAGGTGGAGAAGGAGAATGAAAATGGAACTCAGGTTGATTAAGAAATTGTAATACTGAAATAGTTTTACTGTAACATAACTGAGCGAAGACGAGCGTTTCGATGTCAAAGCAGCAACAGAAAACCCTGTGTCTCTGTTCCCTTAAAGAATCTGTAGTGTAGTTTGTATTTTTTTTATGATTCAGCCTTTATTTAAATGTATTTAGATTTGAAGAATTTACTGTCAATTGAATTGATTTTTTTTTCTCCTCCACACAGACATGTTCCCTTAGATGTCATCAGCTGTTTTAAGCACATATCATTCAACATGTTCATGCCGTTAATGAGGCTGCTCCTGGCATCATTAATACTCTCACACACACACACACACACACCCTCACACTCCTTTCAACAAAAAGTTTACAAGAGCTTTATTCACAGATGTTTGGAAGAATGAATGGAAGAGCTTTTTGTACATAGTTCCTGTACATAGATTTGAGTTCCTCACATAGGAGGAGAGGCTGATGGGTAATTTTGGGGTGGGATTGTGGATAGGCTGGCGGGGGTGGGGAGCGGGTTCCATTGCAATTTAGACTGGTAGACTCTACTTTTTCTGAATCTGACTCTATTTTTCATTTTCTAAAGCCTTTTCTCCCAGTGGTGGTGGTGTTTTGGACAGAGAGCTTCTTAACAAGCCAACTGCAGGAAAACTTGACCTTTGTACCAATTTGCAGACTGATGTCTTTGGTTACCTGTACATAATTTTAAAATAATAAAAATTGCTACTTTCAGTATTTCCTTCAGTTTCTTTTTTCTTTACTCACAGTGTTCACATTTGGTTTGCTGGTGATGATTATTTGGCACAAATTATTCTGCCCCAGAGGTTTGAAAAATAACTATTTGAAAGTTGTCCTGGTTTTACAGAACAAAAGATTTAAGCACATCGGTAAGAATTGTCTTGCATAAACACGAGCTATGTACAAATAGTTTAACGCCTTTTCACAGTAGGACAACGGAACAAATTATAATTAAAAACAAGTGTTTGCAAATAGGGGAAAAGTCTCAGTTTAAAACGGTCATTCAGTCTGTAAAGTCACTTTGTCCCGCTCGTTCTCTCCCACATGTCCTCCTCATAGCTCCTCTGCTTCTCTGCGCGCTCTCGCTCCTCGCTACTCTTTCCGGTGTGAAAGTCCCTGAGCGGCCCCGATGGTTCCCCTGCCAGCGGTGGGGTCCCCTGTGAGGATGGAGGCAGGCCCTCGGGGGCTCCGCAGTCTCCCTCTTGGAGCAGCTCGCTGAGTGTAGCGATGTAAATCTGCGCCATTTGGAGAGTCTCTGATTTGGACAGCTTCTTGTCGCTCTCCAGGTTGGGGATGACACTCCGGAGCCGGTCAAAGGCGACGTTGAGCCCCAGCATCCTCCTCCTCTCCCGTGCGTTGGCAGCGAGGCGTCGCCGCCTCTGCGCACGCTCCAGAGCGCACTTGTCCGTGTGGAGGTAGTGCAGCGCGCCGCTGCCCGGGCCCAGTCGGAGCTCCACTATGGCGCAGGGAGGGTCTTGGTGGTCGCTGCTGACTCTGGAGCGCACAGGACCTGGTCGCTCCTGCGCACGGCTCCGCTGCAGCAGAGCGTCGATATCCGCGTGAAGAGGCGTCGGTCCTGCGGGGCTGACCCCGCCTTCCGCGTCCACAGAGATGAAAGACGCAAAGACACTTTTACGCGGCGGCATCGCTTCTCTCCGTCTCAAAGTTGTGCCAGAGACCAAACAGAACTTTCCCAAAGTAACACACTTTCCTCACTTTTATGGGTGACTTTAAGTGCAAGGGGGCGCGCAGTGAGTCCCCCGGGGGCGTGGAGAGGGTCGTGTGCTGCCTAATGAACAGAGCCAAAGTCCGCTTCAGGAGGTCCATTAACCAAGTTCATCAAAAGGGGATTAGAAGCGTCTCACTGCGCTGCTGTGGGCCGATACGTGGAGGCGGCCAAGCAGAAGAGCGGCGCGGCCAGGGAGGAGTGGGGGGTGGAGTTGTGGTTGTAAAATGACCAAAAGAAACATGCAAGTATAATTTCAACAGGAACCTTTTAACAGTTGATTTGCATCTTTCTCTGAGCCATTAGAAGTTTTTAAAAAGTGCGGCAAAAGCACGTAATGCTGCACATCACTACGAATATTACACGTAAGGTCCAGTCAAAGACGCTGTGCAGTCTGCGGACATTCAATATAAAATGAGAACTAAAATATTCCCAATAAAGGGACGTCAGCTGCACTCTGCTCAAACAACAGAGGGGAAATGTGAGGGTCTGGTTATAAATCATGGTGAAAAAAATGTTTTGAAACTGCACCTTTTTAATGAGAAAACTACAGCAAATGGAACGAAGTTATTTGAGACCTGAGCGTGATACACAACAGTGATTTTAATCCGAAGGTCTTTTTATGGTAATGTGCCTATAAAAATGATAATGTGCAGGACGTGAGCTGCAAGTAAATCAGGTGAGTTCGCGTTGTTGTTCTTCATGGAATCTGTGGCATTTCTTTAATTTCACTTGGATCTCAAATAAATGTAAAATCTGCATTGTGTAAATGTCACGGTTTAAGGCTGAACGCCTATTTTAAATTTATTATGTTCTCTCTTTTTTTTCTTCTCCAGGCCCGTGACGACAACAGCGGTTATTTCATGAGCAGATTCCAGGGCTGTGAATTTTTATAAAGTCTAATTTAATAATTAACTGAAGGAATAAGATCTGCAGAATCTCGTTGGTTCGTGGTCCCTGTTTGGTGGCGTTTGTTAGGACTCAGCTACAGCTCTACTTTTCTATTTTTTTACTCATGAAGCACCTTTTAAAGGAAAATCTCCCCCGTTTTAGCACATTGTCCTCTACAGGTTATAGTTTTGCTGTGACACTCAAAAGCTTGTCGCTGGGATTCTTGTTTATCAGGTTAATTAAAAGCGTTGCGGCTCCCTGAGGGTAAAGTCTGATGATGACTGACAGTAACTGGCAGCCTCGTATCCTCTGGATGGACTCTAATGGGATTTAGCAGCACGTCCTGGCCGCTGTGTGCCAGCGATCTGCCGGGCCGGGCCTTTACAAGCGCCACGTCGTGGCACGGAGCCACCGCAAAGATGGAGCATAATAGACTCCTTATGGCCAGGAGGACCCTCGCTGTCTCAGGCTGTGGGCTTTGCTGTAGGCCCCTTTTTTTTTCTTCTTCTCTCCAATCTGGAGCACGTGGGGAGGTTTGGCTTCACGGCTCAGATGACAGTTGCTGGCACGCTCCGCTTTATTAAACCCAATGAAACGGCTCATTGCAGCCAGTGGACAGACACGGGCCGCAGATCAAACCCTCACACCGCCATGACAGGCCTGCAGAACGGTTCAGGCCTCTGACCACATGGGACCCATGAAGCTGCAGACTTTTTTCGTTTGGTTCTGCATCTTTTAGCCCATTTCACACAGATCCATCATACTGACCTGATTTCAGGCAGCCATTTGAAATCCACTGAATTCTGCACAGCACAGAAATCAGCATGGACTTGAGCTCGAGGCATTTGTCTTTCTGTAAACGGATCCCACAAAAAACCTGACAGCGTGTGGGTTTGTCTTTCATTGCTATAAATTCTCCTCTCAGTCGAAGGTTCTTTCGGTTTCTACAGGAGATGTTAATCTTTTTTTCTTTGCTTTTTCTAAAGCCACCCACAGCAAGAAGTGTGCCCCTGACCCCTACCCACTCCTCAAAGCGTGTTTGCAGAAACCACATCAAATGCTGCACTCGGGTCTAAAACAAACCCAATATTTGTACATTTATTTTGGGTAGTTGTGTCAGAAATATGGATGAGGATGTCATTCATCGTTTTTTCCCTTTTTTTACCGGGCGAAACAGCAACTGATGAGGAGCCAACCTGTTTAGGACTCGGACTCTGATTTAAAACACGCACATCGAAGGTGACACAGCTTGAGTACAGCCAGAAATGGAGGCTGAAGCGACTATCGCTGTGCTCATGTGCAGGGATCTGGTCAATCTGCAAAGGTGACTTGTCGAAGAGCTCAACAAAATCTCGTTTAAGCCCCTTAGATCGCTGTTTAGGAACAGCCAGTGTCATTTATGATCTTCTCAGGATTTGCTGCCATAGGCTGCAATGCAGAGGATCCCCCAACTCAACGTGGAAGGTCTGGGTGGATCTGGTGCTGCTAGTGTGATTGGCTCCATTTTATTAAGTTCCCACAACTGGTAAATGGTAAAAAGTTTGGTGCGTCCACTTAAACGAAAAACAAGTAGAGGCTGTGTGTTACAGGAGCTGCAGAAGCATACAAGACATTTTCAAGGTCAGAATAATTGACTTCACTGGGAAATGTGATTATTGATAGTTAGTGGACTGATGGACAAAGGACAACACCGACTAACACGCTGTTGTCCTCCTACACATAGTGCTGGTTGTATTTATCCATGAAAACTGAGCATTGATGCCCTTTGTGGAATTTCCTGAGCTAAAGAAGCTTTTTATTACAGGGAGGGAAACTGTGCTTTTGGATCTATGGAAAAACTAATTGGATCAACTTAATATTTAGGAGTAGTCAACTTACAACCATTTGCTGCTAATGTCAGTAATTATAATGGGAGAGAAAATGGATTTATTTCTAGCAGAAATGCTAATTCACTGTAGTTTGTTGCTTGATTTCACCAGATGTCATAAATCAAAAAGCTTCATGCAAACTGTAAATGTTTTAATTGAGCCAAAACATTTGTTTTCAGAGTGTTAAACAGTTTCCGAAAGCAGTGAAATGGTAACGTTTTGTCTGATATGGTGAATATAATGGAATATGTCGAGCAATGAAAGCGTGTGATGCGTTCAAACGTTTATGGACAATTGAGCTCTGTGGTTTGGATCTGAAGAGTATGTACATCCAAATTAATAAACCTAAATAGATTTCTGATGGTGGAACAAACCAAAACACTGTTCGTTTTTGCAGGTCTTGAGCTTGTGGGTTAAAAATGAAAGGAACTAGTTCACAGTGTCTGGAGACTGATTTCTCTCCTTCCAGTCCAGCAGCTCAGACCATCATCCAGTCTCCATGAAACTGTTCTCTTCGTAATGCAGCGTCTAGTAACGGGGGCCTGCTGGCTCAGTGGGAGAGCGTAGGGGTAGGATGCAAGGCAGCGGGTTCAAATCCCACCCACCACGTGCGACCCCACCCAGCCACCATGAGCGACCCCGGTGTCGGTTCTGACCCCAGACAAAAACGGGAGGGCGTAAAACAGAGGAAATAGTAGCTTCAAACTTAATTCTGCAGCCAAACTTCAATCGGACCAAAGCAACCTGTCAGCTTCATTTCAGCGACTTGCATCACGGAGCAGCGAGCTGATAAATGCTTCAAATGTTTGAGTTATATAATCCATTCAATCCAAGGAGTTTAATAAACACAGTGTCCAATAATAATCATATTACAAAAAGTGATATCTTTTGAATCGCACTGTTTATCCTCGCAGTTTGTCAGCGGTCAGAGGCTCATACACGCTTCAGGGCCCCGGTTAGTACCGGTCTGAACTCCTTGTAACCTCCCCAGTACATTTTCTAATTCATTTAATAATTCACTACACAGGAAATATTGCATTCTGCTGCACAGTCCCACTGGTCAGATCATCGGTCTCCCTGCGGTTGTTCTGGGTAAAAGGCATCTGGATGTTTGGAGTCAGAAATGCTGTTATAACAACACAAAATAAAGAAAAGTTACACATGTGAAGTTAAAGTCTAAGAGAAGCAGATGGGTGACGCCAGTCTGAACAACCAATCGGAGAGCTGACGGCCGAGTCCCTGCAGATGACGGTCCGTCCTCGCGCGGCCCAACGCCAGCTGCTGACAGAAAGCCTTTGATGTTGTGATACGGCGGGAACGACACAAGCGCGGACCGATCAATGGCTACACACTCACACATGGAAGAGTGGCCACACACACACACACGCACAAAGCCCTGGACACACTCATTTGTCTCATTTCACACCAGTGATGCTTCCTTCCTCCCTCATTGTGTCTCCCTTTAGACACACACTCATTTGTTCACTATACATCACAGAATCCTGCTGCTCATCTCCCTGCAGGTCCAATTACTAATCATTGATTAGGCCAGCTGTGTGTGTGTGGGGGGGGGGCATTCAAATTGTCTCCACTGTCCAACAATCAACAATTCCAAAGATCTGTCCACCACTGTCTCCAAACTGTCGTAAAACTTTCAAACTTTTCTCAAATGTCCTCACTTTTCAACAGCATCCTTATGTGCAAAACCGTCCTTGCTTTCCAAAGGTGTGTTCACCACAAACGTCCTCTTATTCCTTTCATTTATTTCCGTGACGTTTGAGTTGAAGGAAGACGGAGCAGACGAAGTCAAGGTGCAACCTGGTGACGGTGGAGGTGAGTTGGACATTCCTGGTCTTCTTCTCTTCTCTGTCCACTTTAACATAAAAAGACTGAGGTCATGCTGTTTGGGCCCGGTGATGCCTACAAAGTTCAAGTTGACCTGGGTTTTTTTTAAATCAATTTTTGAAACCTACAGCCACAAACCTCACCCAGGGTTTGAGACTGGACAGTGATGTCAAACCTGATCCACAGATTAGTTCAGTGGTCAAGTCCAGCATTTTTCATGTGAGACAACTAACCAAAGCGAAACCTTCTCTTTCTCTGCATCACTTTGAGATTTTAATCCCTGCTTTTATCAAAACGGCCTTAGAATACTGCAACGCACTTTATGATGTCACTTGCCACAGCTAACTTTTAGCTGGTGCAAAAAAAAAAAAACGAGAGCACGTTACTTCTCGTTGGCATTTAACTCAGTTTGAGATGTTTGTTTGGTTTATATTTGTTTTTGTGTCTTATATCTATAATTCTTTTTTTGTGTTTTATTAGGCTTCATGTCTGTGTACTGCACTTTGGCCAACTGTGTTGTTTTTAAGGTGCTTTATAAATAAAGTTGGATTGGATTGGATTGGCTGCTCGATTAGAAGTTTATAGTGAAGTCACGTTCCACTTGTCGGCCAAGACGAAAGACCACTGTGTCTCCGCTTGTTCTTTGATGGCTCTTAGGTCCCTGGAAGTCGGGACATTTTGGCTGTTTGACTGGAAACACAGAAATACAAGTGTGTTAGCATGTGTTTCCCTGGTTGTGTTGACACTTCTCAGTCCTCACAGCTGCAAAGGACTGTTCGAGGGTTCAGGTTAGAATCTGGTTCAGATAAGGACGGACTTCAAGCTTAAGCTGTGATGGTGAAATTTAGGGCTGGTTCTGTGTGTGTGTGAGAGAGACAGTCTCCATGACAACTAAGCAACTGCAAACAAAGAGTGACATGTGGCTGAAAGCTCCCGTTGGTGTGTTAGAGCACTCAGACACCTGTTGGCGAATCAGAAGCAGGTATTTAACGTGTGACACCTCTTCATGTTCTGTATCACCACGTTGCATCATCTCGCACTGTGTCTCACACCTCAGCTGCCGCATCTCATTTAGTTTCATACAGTCGTCTTTTGTCTCAGACCTCCTCCCTAACGCTCTGGACTGTGTGTCTCCCCTGGTTTTCTGAGCTGTCTTCCACTTTGACAGATGATCCGTTTGGGCATGTTTTTCTCACCGTGATAACTTGACCCCCCTGACATCTACCTGCTCCTGCCTGGCTGATGCTGTTCCTGTGACCCTCACCAACCCACGATTAATTATAGATGCAGGAGGCGGGAGGAGAGGAGATGTCAGAGACGTCAGGTCGGATTATGAATAAAAGGCAGAGAGAAAAGCGGTGGGGGGGGCGGGGCTTCATAAGAAGGCAGAGAAAAACAGAAACTACCAGCCAAAGAAAAATGAAAAGAACAAATTGGACGGACAAACAAATGTTGCCTATGACTCCAAAAATTGGAGTATTTTCAAAGTGGAAATGTTGAAAGTTTAGGACACTGTAGCCTCAACCAGTTTGGAAATGAGGACAATTTGTGCAAAATGAAGACATTTGGAAATCCAAGTATCTGAAGAAAGGACATTTTATCAGATTGTTAAAACCTTTAAATAAAAGCTGAAATGTCAAAAACCAATTTAGCCGTGATGTTCCAGTCCTTTTTGAGTGGACGGTGTCCATCAAATGAAGACAATTTAGGATATCAGGATATTTGAAGAGCGAGGACAATGTTATGAAATCCTTACAGGTTTGAAAGTGAAGAGCAGAATTGTTTTACTAAAGTGAAGACAGATTTTATTAATGAGAAATAAAGACATTTAATTAAAATCTTGGAAAAGCTGACGTATTTTATAAAGGTAGAACATCTAGGGGGGGGACGTTTTTAGAATGTCTTGTCCTCCTGTTTGCACTGTTAAGACACAGGAATCACAGCTCATGACGTGTTAGTGCTGGATGTCCAATGGGGGGAGCTGTGGCTCTGAGAAAGTGACAGGATGGAGGAGTGTTTGGGGGGGTTCTGAGGATTTAGTGTGAGAGACATGTTGAGAGGATTTAGAGAAGAAGAAGACGAAGAAGGGAGAAGATTCTACTTTCTAATGCTGTAATCAGTCTCCTTCAACCCACGTTCACCAGAACCTCTGCTGGTTTCCCAAAACCAATTTTTAGGTCCACAGATTTAAATGTTGGCTGCAGGAGCCAAGTGAGGAAACACAGGAAAGTGAACATTTCTGAGGGTCATTCCTTGAGAGACTGCATGTGTAGAAGGGTCCTTGAACGCCTCACAGGCAGAGACCTGTACCTCTTTTTTCCTGCTGTTGGACAGTGAGTTGATTAAAAAGAGCTGCTTTTTATGCCAATGAAGTGAAAAGCCGGAAGGAAGGAAGTCAATCACAGCAGTGCTGAGATCATTCGCCAAAGTTGTGGCTGGTACGATACAAAGCACCACTGCTGGTAGAAAGTCCCAGTGTGGGGCTTTAATCTAACGCCGTCCCCGGGGGAAGTGCGGGGTGGATGGAGACAGGAGCTCATATTCGGGATGCGTTCACAAAATACGATTTTGGTTCAGGTCCATTCACACGCAGCAGGCTGCATGTTTCCACCCCCACAGGGAAAATAAGATGGAGGCGACATGAAGAGTTGTTTGTTGTAGATTTTATTCATCTGCTTTCATCGCACAGAAACACATTGGCCTTTTCATCATCAGCATCTCAGTCGGACAAGGCGGGGACGTGTCCCTCCAGCGGGGTGGACGACTTCACCTCCCTCTGAATCAGGCGGCTGCACACGTGCAACATTAAACTAATCACAAATCATACGATGAACAACAAAATAATCAGAAATCAGATCCAAAGTCTGTTCCACAGTAAATATTTGGGTGAATCGGCTCACTGTGTTAATTTCTGTTTTCCCTATTGTCAACAAACCATTTTAGTCCACGTGACGTCCCTGCACAGCTTCGTGCTGAATCCATTTCTGTCAGGGTTGATGAGGGCAGGGACCCTTTTACCTGTTTGTGCCCACAGACTGTTTGCAGACCGACTGTTAAGTTCCTTCACAGGATAAACACAACATCACAAGAGTTTAAGCAGCTGTTGGAGAATTCTGCTCGACGTTCAGTCCTTCAGTTTTAGTTTGAGGTCGGAGAAGCTCTCACCTTTTTGTGTGTGTGTGTGTACTTGGAGGCCATCTCTGTGTACGAACAGACAGAAGACACTACTCATAGAATTTAATGGCAAATATTTGATGGATTGTCTCAGATTTTCAGGTGCATCACCACCTGCTGCAGAGCTGAGCTCATGTTTTCTGAGGACGTGGACGCTTCAGGCTGCAGCATCTGCTTCGCCTCAGCCTCACTTGTCTCCACTGACACTCTTCTGACTGACAGCTGTTCCTCTGCCTCGGCCGGTTACTCGTCTGTCAGGATGGCGATGAAGGAAACCCAGCGGGCGTCTCTCCGAGCAGGCCAAACGAAACTTTAGGTGAACTGAAAATAACATGTTTTGACATCCTGTCAAAGTGTTCTCCCAAGCCTCCATCATTCATGGGCTGAGGAATTCCTGCTGCTCCACCTCTGTCATTTACACCTTACACATTCTCTTGTACTAAGAGATGATGATGATGATGATGAAACTGTGGACAGGCCAGTCCACTCTGCTGCACCCTCTCCATCAGAGGACATGGAGCTTATTTCCAGAACTGCATGTATAACACGCTGTCCGACTGGACGCTAAAAGCAAATACAGTTCCACGTGCCACTCTTTCCATATGTGTCTCTCTCTTCACAAAGTGGAATATTGTCTCCAGCTTGTCCATTTTCCTACTTTTCCAGCCAAGTTTGCAGAGCTACTAAAGTTGGGAGGTGCAGCCACAGGTGATAACGGCGAACGTAAACGAAGATTTAGGAATTCGAGAGTTTGCAGGACTTGAGACGACTCACTTTCGCTGTTGTCCACCTAACGAGCCGGCTGAGGTCAGGCGGGGACCAAAACCACAATGGACGAGACATTTGGGAGATTTTCTGACCAATGGTCCTCAGACTGGGCAGTGACAAGAAAATTGTCCTCTCTCTCCACGGACTGAGCCCTCACATAAAGAAGTAGCTGTCAAAAATGTCTTTGCATTCGCGTGTAGCAGTTTCACAATTAGACTGAAAATATTGTGCTTTGAGTTAAGTGTTAGTTTTTTGGGGTTATTTACTTTTACGGTACATGAAGAAAAACACGTCTGTCTCCGTAATGACTTCAGCTGTGTACTTCTGATTTGAGCACGTCGGCCGGACAGAGAAGAGCTCTTCCTCTCAGATCAACACGCCGGCCCCCTGCTGAGGCCCTGCAGGTGCAGGCAGCCTCACCATGATCCCACTGGCTTGTAGAAAACTATTAATGTAGCTGCAGAAAAACATCTCAACAGTAAACGTGGATTTATAATGTGAGCGTGAGACGTCTTCGTGTCTCTCATTGCTCGTTGCTGAATTCATTGTTGTTGTTGTTTTTTTTTAAGATTTGTGTGACACGTTGGTGAGAACAAGTTGTGTTTGTCCTTTAATTCCCCTGATTCAGCAAACAGCACAACAGACTGTTAGTCAGTCAGTGTTTCCAGTAACCAGTCACACAAACCAGCTGCTGCTCCACTTTTAACACACACACACACACACACACACACACACACACACACACACACACACACACACACACACACACACACACACACACACACACACACACACACTACTTTCAGCATTTTGCTGACACCTTTACCTGTGCAGCAGAAGTTGTTTATACCTCTTCACTTCACAAACTTCCTAATGAGAGACGCTGCAGCTTGAAGGTTCAAGACCAGCTGTGTGTTCACTTAGGGGGTGAACAGTGTCCTCCAGTGGGCTGAGACAGGAAGCCCCATAGTGTCCAGTAGAGACGTTTATGAGGACACTTAGCTGCCCTCAGCATGCAGTAACGGCTTACAAAATGGTCCTCTACAAGTAGGACTAGCACTATTTTACTCAAGTTGAAGTACGTAACAGATGATGTGAAATGTACTTAAAAGTACAAAAGTACCTTAACTAGCGTACTATAATTATAAAGTATTTGGAACAGTATTGGGTTTAGTGCTGTTCATAACATAAAGTCTGTAAAACTAGAACCTTCCACATGACATCAGCACCCTGGACAGCTCCTCCACTCCCAACATGCTCAGCGTCACACACAGAGGTCCTGACACTTTGATTAGTAGAAAACAGTGGAACCGTATTCAGCTGTCGTGCACTGTAAAGTCCAATCGTTGTCGTAACTTCCTTTATTTAACTGACTTGACGCATTTATCAACAGCATGTTCTTCTTACTAGTTTTCCTCAAGTCAGTGGTGGTTTCAGGGTGGAAAAAACAGTAGAAACAAATGAGGCCATGACACTACTTCACCAGTGGGAGACAATAATTAGTAAAAAGTATAAATATTATTGGGTTCAACTCCTATCTGCCCTTGGAGGAGCTGCTGCTGACATTTGCTAACGATCGAGGGAAAAAAGTGCATTGCTGCAAGTACATGCAGGTACAGTTTACACTATGGTGGGACTGATGTGAGCACTGGATAAATACGGCTAAAGCGCTTTACAATGTTGATTCCCATTCTCACACACACTGACACCGATGGCAGTGGCTGCCATGCGAGGTGCTCGCCTGACACTTCGACATCAAACCACTGACCCTGTGGTCCGTGGACGACTGCCTTACCAACTGAGCTACAGCCCCCAGGGTAACTGACACAATGAGCACTCTTACATAGTTACTCTGCAAATTTTTATTTTATTAACAACTTACAGGAAACGGTTTCCTGCAAAAGCACAACAGATTCAGCTCATGTTACCTGACATCATCTAACTATGATGAACCTGAGGTCAGTCGCTGTAGCTTGGCCTAAGTGGACAGGAAGCAGATACAAGGGTCGTAAAACTGCTGAGGATTTGCTGCTTATTGGGTGAAAGTGGAATTGAAAAGCAACTAAGAGAACGTAGAGAAAATGACAGAAATAAAATGTAAACTGGATTAAAACCCGTATGGGAACCTGATTCAGGTACTGGCAGCAGACCTGACCTTCAAACCAGCAAACCTTCATTTAACAACATAAACTAGAGATGTTTCTTACGTATAAGCCAACCAGGGTTTCCTCTGTTTTTAAGTACCATGTATATGTATATGTGTACTGATGATGTCATTAATGACATCATGGCTTGGATGTTTGCCTTTGCAGAAGTGAAAGGTTCCGTGTGTAGCTGTGGACTCAAACGGTTTCTAACTGTGTTCTGTGGATTTAGGAACCACTTTGAGAAACTTGTGTGATGAATAGAGTCTTGTACTGAGGATTAGTCCGTTATCTGCGAAGTTGCGAAACGTGGAATTCAATAAATGTTCAGTGTTCTCAGCAGTGACCATCGGACACGATCGCCTGTACACATAATATCATCCATCTGTATTTGTTCCTTCACAGTCAGATACATGCAGAACCCTGAGACGACTGGAGAGGAGAAGGGGGGAGGAGGAGGACGGAGCTACTGCCGTCCAGCAGCCACCTCCTTCACCTTATTGTCATCCTTTTCCTGTTCCTCCTTCACGTTCTTCTCCTTCTTTTCTCTTTTACGTCTTTCTTTTTCCAACATCGCAGCCACAGCGTCCACCTCGTTCTTGCGGTGGAAAAAGGTGTGTCCCCTTTTCCTCTGCATTTTCATGCAGAGAGCCTTAAGTTCTGCTATATGCTCCTCGTGGATTTTCTTGTCCTCTGCCAATTCTGTGTTTTCCTCCTGGAGGTTTTTCTTGTCGGCCACCAGTTGGTTCCTCTCCTTCATCACTTCGTTCATTTCCTGTTTGAGTTTAGCATTTTCCTGCTCAAAGTTTGTCTTTTCCTCTTTTAGATTAGCATTCTTTTGCTCAAGCTCTTCCTTGTCCTTAACCATTGTGCTGTTGTCTTTTTGCAGTCTTTTCTGCTCCGCAACCAACTTGGTGTTCTTCTTTTGGAGTTTCTTTATCTCCTTCTCCATGTTGTCGATTGCCTCCTCCAAGATCTGGTCTTTCGTTGAGAGACTTATCAGCTCCTCCTGCAGCATGTTATGTGTTTGCTGCCAGTTCTCCTTGTGTCTTTTGTGCGCCGTCTCTTGGGTCAGCAGCAGCTCAGCTATCTCTTTGAGCTTCTCAACGAGAGCCCTTTTGCGTTTATTGACCTGAAGCAGTCCAACTTCACTCTTACCCAAACGTGTCACCAGTTTATTTATCTTCTCTGTGCACTCTCGCTCACTTACTTTGACCTTTTCCTCCTCAAGCTGGAGAAGACGAGTGAGCTCAGACACTTTTGACTCGCTCACCTCGATGGTCTCCATAAGCTTCTGGCGCTCTTCATCATCACACTCCCTGTCCTTGGCCTTCAAAATGGCTTCCAGCCTGCAGACTTTATCTTTCTCTGTGTTTGCCTCATGGCAAGCCTCTGCATTTACCCTTTTCAAGTTTTCAATCTCCTGCTCCATGCTGTTGATCTGAGCTTGCAGGTCTGCATTAAGGTGGCGAACGTTGCACAGGCAGTTTCTGAGATGCCAGACCTCCTGTTCAGGACAAGGTGCTTGTCCATAATAATGTAGACTTCCCTGGGGCGCAGCTTGGCCATATTTCCCCGTGTGTGTTGGGGTCCGTCTTCCAGCCATGGCTCCAAAAAGATAGAGATCCAGTAGACTCTCTTTTTCTTTTTATATATAGGTCCGCTTGTTTCTGAAATCAAATAATTGCCTGCAAAAATTTGCTCTCAATACTAAAACACAATTTTTGTGTGTGCAGACGTGTCTAACTGTGAACCCGGAACTCACATCAGCAACTGGCTGCACTGGCTACATTCCAATGGCTTTGATGTTTGAAATAGGCCACGCCCACAACAATGGCTTTGATCCATTTTTGATCCAAAATTCATAAACAAACACGCATTGTTTATGGGTCAGTGTCAGCATCTGGGATTGAGTGGAAGTTTTTTTAGGCCTTCATGTGACAGTCATGTAAACTGGTCTGTGTTGAGGGATGGGCCTCTCAGAAGATGCTGAGTTTTTCTGTCCGGACTTATAAGCACGAGTTGTTATACAATGACAAATTCTGTTTATTATAAGTTTATTATATTATTCATTTTATTAGGTTTACAAATAAATAAAATCAGACTTCCCATCATGCATTGTGTGAGTCTCTTGTTTGTAGTTTGAAATTGAAGTTTTGAATGTGCTTTTAGTTCACTTTGTTTTCACAGTAGTAAAAATACAAATACTAACTATGACAAAGGTTAGAGGACAGTTCAGTTCAACATCATGTTAACTAGCACTTGGTTAAAATGGTCATAAAGAGTGAACTCAAGTGGACCTTGAGTTGATATGGTTTTAGTAAAATACTCAGAGGATGAAGAATAAACTCTGATGTTTTACTTTCAAGCTAACACAGACAGGAAGTCCGTCTCCATGACAACTGAAGAGCATCTACACACTGATGAAGCCGGTAGATTCAGGGGCTGATGTAGGAATTTTTAAATGGGGATCACACTCACAAAATGGAAAATTTGGGGAATTATAAACTGTATATTAATAACCTTGTAATAGACAGTTATGTCAAGTATGTAACTTATCAATAATTTTTAGCTCCAAATCGTCATAAACAATAATTATCTGCCTGGGGGAGGTAAAAAAAACAAATCATGTTTTGCAGAAATCATCTGCCTGGTTGCTTCTGCTACTAAATTGTATTGTGACAAAACCTGTAGAACCACTCAAAAACGTGCAAACTAATGCACAAAAACATAATTTAAATTTATTTCAGCTTCAGATTTGCTCAGTTCTTGTGCTGAAAGTTCTACAGCAGGTAGGTACCACCTTGTTACCCCACCCCTGAGAAGGTGAAGCTTCATTCTCTCAACACTTATTATTATTGTCAGGTGTAATAAACCGTTGCTGCCTCTGGGGGGCGCATTTTCTTTTTCTATTTTCTTCATCTTTCACACATGCAAAGTTTCCTTTCTGTTCAAAAGTTTGGACGCTAGAACAGTGAAGTTTGTGAGTGTCTGTTGTCGCATTGAGATGCAGAGGGAGTCCTCAGAGGTTTGGGTTTTCTCTCCGCATCCCTCAGCACGAGGCCTCAGGGGAGGGAAGGGAGGAGGCAGGGGACGCTCCATCAATAATTTAATGTGCGCCGCTGAAATCTGTCCCCCAGGAGGCTTTGTTTACAGAAAAGTAGGTCCCCTCCTGCCCATGCGGGACTCCAGTCAGATGGAGAGACAGATTGACGGAGACAAAGATGAGGACGAACCCTGTCCAACACGGGTGGCTATGCACTGCAGAGAGGCGGAGGAAGCTGAGCAGGTTGTTGGAGACGGACAATGCTGACATGCTCACAAGCTTTAAATAGGAACCTGCACAATGGCAAACAAGCACAAATCTTTTCATTTGATGTCTGTATGAGCATGTTTCGTCTACGCTAATGTCATTTTTTCTGTATTTTTGGATGGGTCTCTTTTTAGTCATTGTCTTGGTGTTTATTTAATGTTGTTTTGATGATTTTCATCATCTTAGGTCTATTTTTGGATGTGTTCACCTCCATCTGTATCTTTTGTGGTTGCTGTGCATCTCTCCTTGCTCGGTTGTTGTCCTGTGACTGGGCACCCTGACCTCTCTGGCTCCTGGGCCTGTGCCTTTGAGGCCTGTTCAGTAATCCATGCACGCCTCCAAGAGGTTGCAGGGCAGAGTGTCCGGGCACCAGCTTGTGGATGCGGTGAGGAGCTCAGTCAACCAGTAGGAGGTTGAATTAGAGCTGCTGCTCCTTCACGAGGAACACAGCAGTTCAGCGTCTGATTAGCATCCCTGCTTTATAATTTGACCTCACTAATTTCTAGAGCTGTTGTAATTTTTAAACCACATTTTTTTTAGGACAGCTCCAATCTTTAAAAGTTAAGATTTGATTATATTAAAAAAAATTAAGCTTTTTAAAAACCATTCAAAAGCATAATCAGAGCCTCTGAATTGTTCTCACTTCCACCAAAGTTTGATTTACCTCCAAATGCATATCACGGTTTCATTGCAGTTACTGTCGGGGTCTAACAGAGGTGAAAATTATCCCGTTTACTCAAAACAACCCTATCGTTCTTGCTCATGGATCATTTTGGGATCTCAGTTTTATCTTGTAAACTAACCAGCTGCATCACAGCATTGACAGTGTGATCATGTTATACTTTTGATATTATTTGTGTACTTAAGTAGTATTTCTACAGTATTCTCTGCAGTTGTGCTATAACTGACTCAACTCATAGATGCAGTGATGTGGCGATGACGCCTCATGGAGTGTGTGGCTCAGTTCCCTCACTGTGCTGACACAGTGTTGACACTGTGTGGGTGCATCACTTAGTAGCGACATCTGCTGGATTACAAATTCCATTGGAGGCAACGTGGATAAAGTGTGAGGAGACTGAACTTGGTTCATCCCTTCTGACATGTGGATGAATGGTCCCGTTTACATAACCAGCTGATAATAAAGTGCTAACTGAATGAAAGAGATGTGTAAATATTCCAATTAGTTTGATTAAAACCAAAATATTATGACTATGACTAATAGTGTGTTAAAGACAGAATGTACAACAATCTTTTTTGCAAAGATGTTTCAGTGGAAAATGTAAAATCCAGTAAGTTTCTGTAGCATGTAGAGGCCAAGGCGATTTTGTCTCTTTGAGACCAGTTTTCCTACGTTGCAAAAAACTCTTACATAAGGTGCAGAAGAGACAGGAGACCATACAATTTTTTTAAGGCTTAAAGTTCGTAGAGGTGCATTGATGAAGTGCTCCTGTTTATGTAGGACAGCTCTCTGGAGCAGAGCCACATTTTACCAGCAAATAAAATTCAAAGTTCATCAATGTGGGGGGAAAAATTAAGTGACGAGTCCTTCAGAAAGGAATTTGAACATGATTAACTCAAATGAAAACTGAGCAAAAGTGGAAACAGGAAAGAAAAACATTGACCTTATTTGGAGTTATGAGATCAAAATGATCCCAGACTGGAGAGAAGTTCCTGTTACTCGATGGTTCCTTAATGTCAGTGGATAATGATGAAACAAAAACGAATACAAACAAAGTCTCATCTTTATCAGCATGAACACAGTAAACTTGGTGCTTCCTGATAATCACCCACTCACAGTCGCATGGTGGTGGCTGCCATGCAAAGTGCTCACCTGTCCCACCAGGACCGGGGATCGAGTCAGTGACCCAGTGGTCCGTGGGTGACGGCCTTACCAACTCAGCTACAGCCGCCCCTGCTTCATACACGCACACAGATGTTTGGCCCCATCGCTGCATAGAAGCAGACGATATAAAGTTGTTTTCTTGTCAACAAACCTCATGAAACCTCTCGAATTGACAATAAATGCATCTGATAACAAGGCCTGACACATCACTGAGCTCCAAACCTGAGCCACAATGATGCATTTAGGGGCATCCTCCTCCATCAACTCCCAAACTGTGTCGCTCTGACACTGTTCTGCTGCCCCAAATACTCAGCAGTGCATCAAAAGTGGATTAATCCACTGCCAGTAAATGCACCGTTTGCTGCTGCTTGACAGTGTTTTAGAACAGTTCTGAGCCTTAAAGAACCCGGGACGAGATATTTCGGAGCCGTCTTCAAACGCGTGTTTCAATGTAAATCATTGTAGGTTTTGGTCTTTTCATTGTTGATTTGCTGATGACAGTAAGAGTTTTACCATTAAAACAGCTCCAACGTGCAGTGTGCACGTATAACGCTACATATAGAACTGCACGTTCATGCCCGTGAGCGTTTTGTGTTGTTTCACCACAACCATGTTGCCGTCGGCTATAATGATCCTGCAGGGGAGACATGATGAGGCAAGAGCGCGCGCGCACGCACACGCACACACACACAGTCCTCCTGTGGAATCTGTGTAAAGAGAAATGAATCATTGAAAGCTGCTTCAGGCTCGACCTGCTGCCTCAAAATGAATTTTTTACCAGCGAGCAGATCTCTGTCTTCATCTTTGCTTCTTTCTTCTTCTCTGCTGTCTTTCAATAAATACATTTATTTTTATCCCCGCCTCTTTCCCTTCACACACACACACACACACACACATGCTGCATGCAGGAGATGAGCTGAAGCATCTTGTTGAGTGTTTCTCATCGTGCGGTGTCGCTGTGACACCGCCTGATTCTCCTGTGCCCTCTACACGCTGTGGGTGGAGCAGGTGGTTGCACAATTAGGTTTAGGGTTTAAGTATGGAGTCGTACAGAGGTAACGGTGTGTGTGTGTAATGGGGAACAAACTGTTGCAGTGATGTGTTTAGTATTCTGGATGTGTCTCCGCTGTTCTGTACTGTAGATGAGCCAGTGTTGTTCTGCTGAGACGTTCACTGACTGCCGAACAACATAAAACTGGCTCAGCCGAGCACGAGGAGGACCGACCTCTGTATTTAAAGGATCATCTCAGTTGTGTTTTAAATGGGTCATTTGGTCCACAATCACCATAGAGATGAAGACCAGCAGTTACTTTTTCTCTGCTCATGTTTTATAGCTCGTCAACCAGCAGCACCTTTCATACAGATTCATGCAAATCAAAGCTTCACAGATGATTGAAAATTTTGTTAAAACAAGGTCAAAACAGTAATAACAATTTAAAATAAAATTTAATAAATAATAATAATCACTAGAAAAAGAATGTCCAGAGAGAAAATGCACTGAGAAAGGATTTTCCAAGCAAAGCTGGAAATAGCTGAAACGAAAGGTCACTTCCTTATATACTAGCTAGGCAAACCTCAAAGCCAGTTAGCCTTAAAAACTTCAAAGTCGGTGATGATGTCATCAAAGCAGTAATTTTATGGAAATATAAAATCGTAAAAAGTAGAAAAAATATTTAAAAAGCCGTATACATGCAACATTTTGAAGCTTGAACGGTCCACGCAAACCGATACAGACCACACCACACTGCACATAGCACAATAACTTACAGTAATACATCAGTGATTATTAGGACACTTGTTCAAATTTCTTTGCATCTAAATTAAGCATTTTTATCGTTCATAGTTTGACAGTTGAAAGACTTGAAGTGAGAACAACGCATGTTCTTGTTCGTGTGAAGAGGAGTCAAAAATCCATAAATCCAACGTTCAGACTACAGCCCATAATAAAATTAGCCCAAGAAATCCACAAAACAATAATAATCAAAGTCCAATTCTCAGAGCAACAAGAGTCGGAGTTTTGTCTTAACGGATGAAACACATAGAACTCAGCAGGTCCAAAACAATAATTCTGGTCAGGCAGGCGGGTCAGGAACACGGGCTGATAAAAAACAGTCAGGAGGAGTCAGGAGCCAAGCAGGCTGCCAAGTCTGTGACAGAAACACTCTTTTTAGTTTCTCTGTCTGATGAATACTTTGGACATTGACATAAAACGTGGTTTATGTAATGTAATGTATTGTCTATTCTTTTTCTTTGTGATGTTTTATGGTGGTTCATCATTTACTTTTATTTTCCTGAGGTTTCCAATTAAATTCCTTCTTTCTTTTTCATATTCAGAATAGGTGGGTGTGCGTAGGCGGAGGCACAGGTGATGATGTGCAGTAAAGTGGCAGAATAGACCACGGAACAGGAAATGGGACTGAGGGAATACAAAATAAAAGCTGGGAACAGGAAGTAGCCGCACTATGAAGTTCCACATTTGTAAAGTGGTTTGAAGTTTGTTCAACTCAAAGATGTTACTGAACATAAAGATCCCTTCATAGTAGTACAATATACTCAATACTTAAGTAAACGCAATCATTTGAGTAATATTTACTGAAAGTGTTTAAGTACAAACCCTCGTGTGGGTCATTACTTCACCATGTCATGACCAAAATCTCTCCTGGGTCACACAACCCAGTCCTGCTTGGAACGGAACCGGTCCATCAGCAACTGGTTCATCAAAAGACCGGATACGTTTGAGTTATGTTGGGGGAAGAGAATGTTTAATTTCTGGCCTCTTCTGTGGCTGCAGGCTGACAGCAAAGAGGAGGAGGTGATCATATGTCAATGCTCGCTTTCGCTTTGCTAATTTTTGGCCCCAAAATAAATAAACACTGCATTTCTATTAAAAAAAATGATGTGAACCATAATAACCTTTTATCCAGTGTCACCAACGAAAGTAAGAAAACAACAAAAAAATTAAAGAATAATTCAAGGTGTGGTTGCTGAATCACCTGCTTTGACCCCGTGGCTTTTACTCTGAAGAAAAACTAGATTGTAATTGATTTTCTTCGTGGCTGTGGTGCTTGTGAGGATCTAAAAATAGCTCAAATATCAAAGCATTGATTGATTCATCCCAAACCTTCATGCTGCTTGATGCAGTGATCCTTACACACAAGAGCCACAGTGCTCTGCTTTTATTCAGCTTTTCTGATTCCATGACCCACAGTTCACCCACACACAACAAATAATAACCATTTGCATTTATCTACATCATTTGCTCCTTTGTCTGGACTTGTCTCTCTCTGATTTTTTCAAAATCACACACAGAAAAAAACAACTCTCGCGGAGCAGGAGGCGCCTTTGAACAGACGAGATTCTCGTAATTGAAATTGTCAAAACAAATTATTCCTATTATTAAGTCTTGTCAGACTCATCAAGAGGAAGCTTCCACACACATTTCAGGGCAAACAAATGCTTCTATGACACATCCAGCGCTGTTAAGACCACCGTGTAGTTAGTGTGTGTGTGTGTGTGTGTTTCGTTAGGCACAAACGCATAAATAACGTTCAAAGGTCATGAGGGACGCTGAAAAGTTTTAACACTGGTTTATGTGTTAACTGTCCCACTTGTGGACTTGAAGACTGCAAACAGAAAGTAACTGATCTTGACTTGCAGCACAGTGGTGGAGTGATTAGGACTAAAGGTGGAACTGTGCAGGTGAATACTTTATATAAGCACTGCAACTGTCCTGTAGGTGTCAATGCTTGTCTGTCTGTGTCCAAGTTGGACCCTGTCTCTCGCCCAGTCACCATGACCGTGACCAAGATAAGACGTTGCAGATAATGGATGGATGGCAGCACTTGCTCTTCTAATCATGTGCTGCTACGCTCGTACTGTTTGCTGATGGTGTGTTTCCTTCCTCGGCACAGTGTGAACAGACTTTCGCGGAACAATGAATCAAACGTCCCCCACTGTTGAGTAGCAACAGCACAGTTAGACGCACAGTGACTGCGGTTTGTTAAACGTCTCAAACATGTCCCGTTTAGTGCGTGCGCGTGGATTAGTTCCCAGTTGTTAGTTGAAGTGAAGAGATGAAACACACACACAGTTTGCTGCCTCAGTCGGACAGGACGCAGTGGGCTCTGCAGAGCAGAACAAATAGTGAAAATGAAATATCGATCGTTAGACTAGACTCACACCACGTCCTCTGCAGTTCACTAATCCTCTGCTAAACACAAGTTTGGACCATCTTCTACTTTGGGTTTTTCTCAGAAGATGTCTTCACATGGATGAGTAAAAGCGTCTCTCGCGCCACTCGGCAACAACCTGTCCAAGTCAGAAATGGGATCTGTTCTCGTGGTGACGTCAGTTTCTCAGCTCATCCATCAGAACCCAACGGTCACAAATCCCTCCCTCAAGATACTGTGGTCCACTGAATCCATGTTTTCAGCTGGAACCGTCAACGCCC
Organism: Channa maculata; assembly: GCA_020496755.1. Classification (NCBI taxonomy): domain Eukaryota; kingdom Metazoa; phylum Chordata; class Actinopteri; order Anabantiformes; family Channidae; genus Channa; species Channa maculata. Next base: position 2,112,464 of record CM035618.1, read on the forward strand.
CTGGCGACCTGCTCTATTCAGGTCTCTGTTTGGTGCCACAGTGTCGCTTCCTCAGCAGAAAACAGCTCTTTGCTGTAGCTGGAAATTAACATAGAAATTACTGCACTAACGTTGCCTGTTCTGTGCCGAGAGCCTTGAACTAGAGTCAAAACACTGTGGGCTTAGGAACCAACACTATGATGTGATAATGTGCAAAATGTGCACTGACGTGTTTTATTTTCGATCAGATTTTGTTGGTTGAGAATCTGAACAAATGCGAGTCGACTGAGCTCGGAGTCGACGGCAGAATCGAGGAGGATCGGGGCGACGCGCTTGGAGCTGGGAACGTGAGCTGGATGGAGCTGTGCTGTCGTGGACTGACTTGAGCTGCGGGGCTCATACACACACACACACACACACACACACCATAAATACACAAGTAAGTGACACAGGAAGACATTCATCCACTGAAGGCTACACGTACTGTTAAACACACAGTTGCGTGCGTCACCTTGACATAATAATGGCCCTTTGCCTCAGCACCACTGCTGAACTCAGACAGCCAATTACCTGTCAGCCCAAACATTTCTAGACAGCACAAACACACACGTGCAAGTCTTTCTAACGTTGTGAGGACACTCATCAACATAATACACGTCGTGGCCACTTCCCTCATCCTCAAGCCGAAGCTGCTCCTAACGTGAAAAGTCGAGCGACTTGATCTCTGGCTCCTACAGTTCCAGAACTGAGCTCCTCGCATTGGAGCTCCATCAATTACGTTCAAGTCCTGTAACATCTTCCTCTGGGATCACTGAAGTAGTCAAAGAAACCTTGTAACCAAGTTTTAACCCTCCAACAGTCCAACAAAATGCTGAAGACTCAGTCACTGTGGTTTTCAGCCTGCAACTTTTTTTTTCTTACAGTGAAAATGTCCATGTGTTTTTTTATCAATTCGCTAAAAACAAGCACACATTTCCCCAAATGTACCTCTGTGAGGAATAATGATTGTGAACCCAGCAGACTGCGTGATTACCGTGGAGCATGTTGCGGCGTGTGCATTTCTGTGTTATTGCACGTATTTGTTCAGCTCGGTGATACAAGCACAGGCTTACAAAACGGCCCATAATGCAATAAGCCACCGCCACGCTTTGTGCCATGAAGTATGACTGTGTGTGTTTCAGCAACAGCATTTGCACTTTAAGCTGAAAGGAACGAAACATCTTAAATGGTCGGTTTTAATAAAGATAAGTCTGCTGAATTAAGACCCAGAGCTCGTTAAAACCCACTCAGCAAAACACGGAATCCACACCGGACTCTCAGCGCACAAATTAATAAAAGTCTCCCCCTGTAATGAAAACAAACACGAGCCCTCAGCTTAATGCCAGCAGATGTAACTGTATTATGTGGTAATAACATCCAGGCTCCGGTTAGAGTCCAACCTGCCCGACACTCTGATCACTTGTCGTGTTGATTTCATTTGGAGGAGCCGTCACTCAGTCCTTATCCGCAGAGGCTGATAAGGAGGGGGAAGGGTTCATTTACACCGTCCCATGGATGCTTTCACATAAAACCAATCACTATTTATTCCTTAATTTAATGAGTTTAGCTTGGTCCTGAAAAACAGCGTTAACATCTTTGACATGTTATGACATATTTCAGAGAATTTCCACAGAAAGAATATCCAGCCTGCAACGATGCTACAACAGGAGTCACTCTGCATTATTTATGTGCAATGTGAATGTTCGTATCTCATAGAAATGCTCTGCACGCTTCAAACACACTGCTACATGTGTGTATTAATTTCTGCACTGGCTGGAGGGGGGTGGGGGGAGGGGTCTGCATCTCACATGTTTTCATTACAAAAGTGATTTCATTCCTGTCACTTTTTGATTGGACACAGGTGCAGGTGTTTGCGCTTTACTTTGAAGTTTCTGACTTTGTTCTGGAGAAACCTGACGTCTGTCTGGGACAATTCTCTATGTCCAGGTGAGGACAGGTCTGTTACCTGTTACAGCATCTGTCACTGTCCTGGCTTCCAGATGCAAACCTGCGCTGTAAACACGACTGAACTCATTGGTCGCTGTGTCCATATGTGAACACGTCCAACCAATCGTGTTTATGCAACTAAACTGCAACGGCGATTAACGCTTTTGTCGGGAACATGCATCGGGACTCTGGTGGGACTAGCAGCGGTTGACTTTAGCATGTATTTCAGCTGCTCCTTCATCTTCCTCACTGTTTAACTATCGCTCACTGCACTTTTTAAAACTAATGTCCACACAGTCAAAGTGTGTGTGTTAAAGTCCTGCATGTCCTTTCTGTCCCCACCTGTGCCTGAGGCCTACCGTGCTCCAGGTTCCCCGCTAACTTCCCCTAATGAATAGTGAATGCCATTGTCAGGGCCGATCAGATGCAGCAGGGAGATGAGTGAGGAGCGTGGACGGGGGGAGGGGGGGGTCTGGATCGGTGAGGCAGGATGAGGAAAAAGTGCTCTGGCTCTCATCGATCCACTTCTTTAAGTCTGCACTACAAAGGCTCAGCAATACATGCTGACACAATCAGATGAGTACTCAAAACATTAAAAAGCAACAGAAGAGATCAGAGATGATTTTTTTACTTTAGAGACCGTGTTAAACGCCACAGCTCCAAAACCTGAGCTCAGGTAGGAGGTGACTAAAGCACAAACACAGAGCAACAGCTGGACATACTTTGGGCAAGTCTGGAGGATTTATTTTATCCAGCAGCTTCCACTTTTGCACAATATCACCAGAAACCACTGGGACCCTGGAAGATGTTGTTAGGAAAACAGCTAAATGGAAGCATGGATACGTCCAGATTCTAAGTCTGAGAGCAGTCAGAGACAGTTAGTCTCACATCACTAATGTGCTGCAATGAGAACAAGTATTAACTGCAGTGATTGTTGAACTAAAAATTTGCACAAATTCAACTTTTAATTAAACAAATTTGTTTAGCAACTTTGATAGTAAGAAATAAACTAGTTTCACATTTAATGTTTTTTAATTCTTCTTCTTCTTTTCCTTTGGGCTGTTCCCTTTCAGGGGTCTCCACAGCGAATCATGTGCCTCCATCTAACTCTGTCCTCTCCATCCTCTTCTCTCACACCAACTAACTTCATGTCCTCTCTCACTACATCCATAAATCTCCTCTTTGGTCTTCCTCTAGACCTCCTGCCTGGCAGCTCCAACCTCAGCATCCTTGTGTGTGATTTGAAATCCATTTTCTAACTTTTTCTGGAGTACTTTTATTTTGAAAAGTCTCTTTTAAAGGTTCTCAGTGGATAATTGACAGTTAGCCACGTTGCTTTTGTTCTGACTGTAAAACACCCACATAAAGGTCTTGTGTTGGGTACGTGGACCACTTGTTGTCTCATGTCTGCATGGTGAATATAAAGCAACTGGCTTTAAGTAGAAATAGTTAGCTTAGCACAAGTCCCACTAAAAGCTAGCTTAGCTCTGTCCAAAAGGAACTAATAAGTTTTCTGTTTTATAGAGGGAGGTTGGGATTATTTCTATTTCGGTCTATTTCGACGTCTTTGCTGGTTCCCCAGAATACCACATGTATGTGAAAAGCATGTGCAAAACCCGAGCTACTCTTCACCTTCATCACCAGGACAACCAGAAAGTACGAGGCTGAACAACTGAGCACATAAACAAACCCAGTTTGGCCTTAAAAAGGCAGCCAGCAAGGGCCTTCAACATGACCCCGAAATATGCTCCATCTTTTCCCTCCTTCTGCCAATTTTATCCACTTTGGGGACAAGTGTGAGAAACCGTGAGGGAGGTGGCTACAGAAAAAAAATATTCTGATGTGTTCCAGAAGGGAATATTGGTGATTTGTTCTTTATTTTAACAGAGAGATATCTGACTCACATCCCAGCATGAAAAGGCATTTGTGTCTGTTTTAGACCCAGATGGACTCGGATAGTCTAGTCCTCTCAGTGGAAGTAAATAAATGTCACACCAGTTGAGACGCTAACCTTTTTACACAGTGCTGACTTTGTTTTGTCATTATTTACAGTCACGAGGGGCAGCGGTCAATGAATATCAGGCTGTGGGGTCCAGCTCCACCCTTATGTCCACTGGAAGCACTTGAGAAGTGGAGCGTCTTCTAGCAGCCATATGTCGTACTGTTCTCCTTATTTTCCCTTCTGTTGTGTTCTTCAAATGTTGTCAGGACTCATTACGACCTAATTTAGGAACATTGTCTCTGTTTCAAAGCCTACTGAAAGACATTTGCAGCCCACTTATCGAGTGTGGTAACAGATCATTTGTGACTATACTTTGCCTCCCACTCTCTCGCCGTCCTTCCTTTTCTGGCTACAACTGGACATTTAAACTGCTTGAAACATTTTGCCACCGTTATACTGGTATTGTTAGTAACTGAACCAGAATTAATGCTTTTAGTTTAAGGTGTTTTGTCAAAATAGCTGTAGGACAGTGTACAGAGTAGGAACCAGCCGAGTTTCAGGCATCGTGCCAAAGTATCTCCTCGGTCCAACTGGGAGGAGACCCCAGTGTAGACCTAGAACTTGCTAGAGAGATTATATATCATGAAAAGCTAGTAAGCATTGCTGGGTAGGGGAAAGTCTGGACTACTTTGCAGAATGGATCAAAAGTCCCAGTATCACCAGAGGATTGTGTGTATTAAGCTTAATCAAACTGTTCATATAGATCTGATGGGGTACTACAGGAAATGTCAGTAACTGAAGGAAAATCTCATGGCAGTGGCATTTCATCTTCTCCTTTAACCTTATCCTGGAACTACTAGGAAGGTCAGGTGATCTGCACAGTTCAGTCAGCAGAGACCAAGGCAAATTTAGTGAAATCTCATTCGTGTTCCACAGCATGACAAACATCTCTTTGGATTCATCCAGTTTGTTCATATTCCAGAAGTGTGTTTTAATCTTGGACACTGAAGCACCACTAAATTATGCTGTTAGTGTGTGTGTCCATGTGAGACCAATTGATGTTTGGTCTGAACCACAGCTTTTTCTCCACTTCCTCCATTTCCCCTCCCTTTAGAGAGTTATAATTAGTTCTCCCTGGTTTGTTTCTTTGGTAATGTCAAAGTTCTTTAAGTCCAAGTCCAGGTTTTGCCCTCCTTGTAGGAGAGCATTTTAGTTTATCCTCTTAATGTTCCGTGTAATAAGTTAATGTAGTTCCTCGGTTCATGTAATGTGTTGTGTTCAGTTCTTGCTGCCTGTCGGTCTAGTCCCCGTTATTCTTCACTTCTTTTTAATAAAGGTTCACCGATATCGCACATCTGTTACTTTTCGGACCACGTACAAAACCCTGACAGCTGCGGAGAGCTTTTCTTTAAATTGCTTACAACATTGCCTAAAATGTGGGTAATGGCTTAAAGAGGCATCAGAGGCTTGAATACAATGAAATAAAAGCTGTGTTTCTTTAGTTTTTTATCTCCAACCTAAATGTTGTCAGTGAACAGTTTTCCAGCTTCATGTCCTCTGACAGTTCAATCTGAGGTCTGGATTTTACAAATGTGCAGAAACATTTTGCCCTAAAACCGACATTCATACGTCAGTTTAAATGTGTTTGTTGCCGTCTCTGATCTGCATTTGCAGGCTGCTGCAGACATTTGTTGTCTTACTGCGACTTGGGTTTAAACTTCGAGTGGAATAAAAAATACAACAGATGGCCATTTATGCTCCCCTGGAAAGTAATTCACTGCTCTGTATGTGACTATACAGGTGATCACGCGCACAAGCAGGTGCTTTATCTCCATTTGATTTGTTCTTCCAAGTATGATTGAGTTACTGTAATCACTGCTATTATTCTCTCCCTGATCTTTCACATTTCATCTAGTGGCATTGTACCAAGCCGCTGTTTACTGTGCAGATGAACAATGCAGCACGTGAACAGCAACAGCTCTTCTCAGTGGTGTGACGCAGCCGTCCGGATGTGAAACCACTCCATCGGTGTAAAACCTGAACGGGTTCTTGTGGCCCCCTGCTCCACGTTACAGGGAGTTGTGGTGCATTTCTGCTAAAAATGGTCAACAGCTACATGCTGTGGCTTTAAATGGCTCAGAGTCTTTCCAGTGCTACTCTACTGTTTGTTTGCTCATTTCACCCCGTTTAAAAATGTAACTCTTGTGTTGTCTTAACATCCCTGCATGCATTCAGGCCTCTGTGACTAATGTCCATGAGGAGGGCTGGTGTTACAGTGCAGAGCTCAGAAGGGAATATTGGTGATTTGTTCTTTATTTTAACAGAGAGATATCTGACTCACATCCCAGCATGAAAAGGCATTTGTGTCTGTTTTAGACCCAGATGGACTCGGATAGTCTAGTCCTCTCAGTGGAAGTAAATAAATGTCACACCAGTTGAGACGCTAACCTTTTTACACAGTGCTGACTTTGTTTTGTCATTATTTACAGTCACGAGGGGCAGCGGTCAATGAATATCAGGCTGTGGGGTCCAGCTCCACCCTTATGTCCACTGGAAGCACTTGAGAAGTGGAGCGTCTTCTAGCAGCCATATGTCGTACTGTTCTCCTTATTTTCCCTTCTGTTGTGTTCTTCAAATGTTGTCAGGACTCATTACGACCTAATTTAGGAACATTGTCTCTGTTTCAAAGCCTACTGAAAGACATTTGCAGCCCACTTATCGAGTGTGGTAACAGATCATTTGTGACTATACTTTGCCTCCCACTCTCTCGCCGTCCTTCCTTTTCTGGCTACAACTGGACATTTAAACTGCTTGAAACATTTTGCCACCGTTATACTGGTATTGTTAGTAACTGAACCAGAATTAATGCTTTTAGTTTAAGGTGTTTTGTCAAAATAGCTGTAGGACAGTGTACAGAGTAGGAACCAGCCGAGTTTCAGGCATCGTGCCAAAGTATCTCCTCGGTCCAACTGGGAGGAGACCCCAGTGTAGACCTAGAACTTGCTAGAGAGATTATATATCATGAAAAGCTAGTAAGCATTGCTGGGTAGGGAAAGTCTGGACTACTTTGCAGAATGGATCAAAAGTCCCAGTATCACCAGAGGATTGTGTGTATTAAGCTTAATCAAACTGTTCATATAGATCTGATGGGGTACTACAGGAAATGTCAGTAACTGAAGGAAAATCTCATGGCAGTGGCATTTCATCTTCTCCTTTAACCTTATCCTGGAACTACTAGGAAGGTCAGGTGATCTGCACAGTTCAGTCAGCAGAGACCAAGGCAAATTTAGTGAAATCTCATTCGTGTTCCACAGCATGACAAACATCTCTTTGGATTCATCCAGTTTGTTCATATTCCAGAAGTGTGTTTTAATCTTGGACACTGAAGCACCACTAAATTATGCTGTTAGTGTGTGTGTCCATGTGAGACCAATTGATGTTTGGTCTGAACCACAGCTTTTTCTCCACTTCCTCCATTTCCCCCCCCTCCCTTTAGAGAGTTATAATTAGTTCTCCCCTGGTTTGTTTCTTTGGTAATGTCAAAGTTCTTTTAAGTCCAAGTCCAGGTTTTGCCCTCCTTGTAGGAGAGCATTTTAGTTTATCCTCTTAATGTTCCGTGTAATAAGTTAATGTAGTTCCTCGGTTCATGTAATGTGTTGTGTTCAGTTCTTGCTGCCTGTCGGTCTAGTCCCCGTTATTCTTCACTTCTTTTTAATAAAGGTTCACCGATATCGCACATCTGTTACTTTTCGGACCACGTACAAAACCCTGACAGCTGCGGAGAGCTTTTCTTTAAATTGCTTACAACATTGCCTAAAATGTGGGTAATGGCTTAAAGAGGCATCAGAGGCTTGAATACAATGAAATAAAAGCTGTGTTTCTTTAGTTTTTTATCTCCAACCTAAATGTTGTCAGTGAACAGTTTTCCAGCTTCATGTCCTCTGACAGTTCAATCTGAGGTCTGGATTTTACAAATGTGCAGAAACATTTTGCCCTAAAACCGACATTCATACGTCAGTTTAAATGTGTTTGTTGCCGTCTCTGATCTGCATTTGCAGGCTGCTGCAGACATTTGTTGTCTTACTGCGACTTGGGTTTAAACTTCGAGTGGAATAAAAAATACAACAGATGGCCATTTATGCTCCCTGAAAGTAATTCACTGCTCTGTATGTGACTATACAGGTGATCACGCGCACAAGCAGGTGCTTTATCTCCATTTGATTTGTTCTTCCAAGTATGATTGAGTTACTGTAATCACTGCTATTATTCTCTCCCTGATCTTTCACATTTCATCTAGTGGCATTGTACCAAGCCGCTGTTTACTGTGCAGATGAACAATGCAGCACGTGAACAGCAACAGCTCTTCTCAGTGGTGTGACGCAGCCGTCCGGATGTGAAACCACTCCATCGGTGTAAAACCTGAACGGGTTCTTGTGGCCCCCTGCTCCACGTTACAGGGAGTTGTGGTGCATTTCTGCTAAAAATGGTCAACAGCTACATGCTGTGGCTTTAAATGGCTCAGAGTCTTTCCAGTGCTACTCTACTGTTTGTTTGCTCATTTCACCCCGTTTAAAAATGTAACTCTTGTGTTGTCTTAACATCCCTGCATGCATTCAGGCCTCTGTGACTAATGTCCATGAGGAGGGCTGGTGTTACAGTGCAGAGCTCAGTACCTTCCAATAGTGTCTGTTTGTGAGGAGCCACTGAGGCAGAAAATGGGCAGAATATAGAAAGAGAGGAGCCGACTAACAGATCCGTGTGGGTCGAATGGGAACGAGGCCAAGACAGGAAGAAGGCGAAAGGGGGAACTCTTCACTCTGCTTCCTTTGTTCATGCCTGGGGATCAAAACATTAAGGGAATTATACACAAATTCAATTTTCCCCACGGAGCTACTCTGATTTTGTAGGTTTGTTTGGGGGCGATGAAGGAGTGGTTGTAACATGTTTCAAACAGGACTGGACTAATGGAGTAAATTCAATGCATGTAATTCTATTTGAGTGAAAATAAATTAGGAAACTGTAAAACTATCATCAGTGCATGATGCAGAAAGTCCTGTAGTGAGCTCTTTTTTTTAGTCCTCAGTCGAAGCACAAATTAATTGAATTTTATCACAAGGTAACAATATTGGTAAAAGCTGTAACAAAAGAAGGAAATTTCATTAAAATTCAATTATGAAGAAGGTGAAGGGCATGTTTGTGTTCCTGCAGGTTTTCTATTGGCTTCTGTCGTGCAAAGGGAAATGCTCATTAAAACCTCTTGTTCGAAGGTGAATCTTTAGAGGAGAGTAGACGTGGATTATTTTAATAATTGTGACCTTGGTTTGGTAATTTTATCTTTTTTTTTTTCATGATTACAATCATGACTCATGGATTAACTCAGACCACAACAAGTCCATATATTCACAAAATGGACTTATTGTCAGATGGTACAGAGAGGTTCAAATTTGTATCAGACAGGATACAGGATAAAACGGTTTCCCACACTTTGATAAACAGCTGGAACAAGGTGCTACAGAATATACATGTAGTAGAAATACAAAAGGAAACTATATGTTGACGGTAAAAAGTTGGGACATTTCAAGTTGTTCTTGACCCAAACTTCAGTCTGTAAGAAGAGTTGGTCTCCACCCAACATCTTCTGCAGCCCTCCACACCATCTGATCCAATCAATGCTAAACCACTGAAGCTTACCGCTGTCACCCACTTCCTGTCTCCTCCACGTAACCCTTTCCTGCAGGGAATACACGTAATCTATCTCGACACCTCTGAGCCCTCGATATCAGCGTCTGTGCACGTTGTGAAAGAGCACGAGACGAGTCTGAGAAAGAGAAGGAGATGTGTCAGACGGGTGTCGTGTTGGCAGGAGAGGAAGAACGAGGCCATAAGTAGCTGCAGTGTTATCAATAGCTGCCTGCCTGGTTGCCCGACGCACTGAGCCGCTGTAATTTCTTAGACCATGTGCACTTTGGTTTGTGTGTGTGTCTGTGGGAGGGTGTTAATCTCTGCAGCACTGCAGCCAGAGTGTGTTTGCAGAATAATTCTGCTAATCGTTCCACGAGTGTTTCACCCAGTTATTACTCACTTAATTAAACCCTCTGGGTCTTTTGTCGACTCCTAAAACTACACAAGAATTTCCTGAGATGGTGAAGTGAGAATGTAAATGGACCTTCTCCTGCACAGGACACTTTAATGGAAATAAGCAGTGGCTCTAAAGATTGAAATATAAAGTGTGAAATTTATCACTTACATGAAGCTTCATGTATGTGTTTTTGATGTTTGATGCCACCTATAAGACTGGCTGCAGGATATTGTCTGCTCATGCAGCACGTGTTGGGTATATTGACCTCTCTGCTCTCTGCTCCTTGTCCACTGAGGACTCAGATCCGCCTCTGAGCCGAGACCTCGACTTTGACTTAACGTTAAATAGTTCGACTCTTCAGATCACATGCTGGGATCCATCACAACAACCTGTTTGTTAGTTTGTTTAGCAGATGTTAAACATGATTACTGCAATGTTTTCATGACTGAAATATTATATATGATCAACAAATTGGCATAAGAGTGAAGAGGAAAGGTCTCAGAGAGACTCTCCTCACCCTGTCGTTATAAGCTCCATTAGCTCATTGATGGTGAGGCTGAGGAGGATTTGATGAGCAAACTGCCCCAATGGGTAAATGACACTGAGACTCAGAAGACATTTGGGAAAGGGTGTGTGTGTGTGTGTGTGTGTTGTACAATGATTGCAGAAGCTAGAAACCCTAAATCTGAGGGGGGCGAGAGTAAAATCACCCATGTTTCATTTTTTGTTCTGTTAACAAAATCCAGACATGATTGAATTCAATGACTAAGGAAAATCAGGAATTCAAATGTTTTTCTCGAGACAGTTTTTATATTTATTGTTGTGACCTGGAAGTTGAAACCGGGCATGTGGCACAGTGTGTTTTGGATTCCTGCAGGAGACTTCGGCACAACATGGAGGATCTGCATGGACGCTAAAAACGACGGCTGGCATCACATGAGGTAAGTATTTAATCTTTCCTAAATTCATGTCGAAGCATCAGCTTGTCAGAGTGTGTGGCCTCATGTAAACACACAGGGAGCTTGGAGCTTAGCAGAGCAACATGCTAAAGGTCAAATACTGGTGACGAGCATCAGCAGTGGCCAATGCTGGCCAGTGTTTTAGCCTTTTCGGCTGTTCGTTGTTTGCATAATTTGACCTGATAAATACTTTAAGATGCAGCCTCTGACATGAGGAGAAAATTGAAACACACTCAGATGATTAAAATTACCCAATGACTCCTAACCTCATTGAAGATGTTTCCTGCACCAGGAACAATCCTTACAGTGTTTGATAAGACAAATGCTCCTGCATTATCTTTGCTTTAAACCTTTTCTCTCTCTCTCTATACAGGTTGCCTGTGTTGCTCTCTGGAAATCCAAGACTTTAGCCATCGATGGCTGTGCTGCAGTCCCCTGTACATCATCCATCCATCCATCCATCAGCTGTAACCCCTTATCATATTCAGGGTCACGGGGAACCCACACAAGCACACGGAGAACGTGCAAACTCCACACAGAAAAGCTCCACCTGGATTCAAACCAGGGACCTTGTAGCTGTGATGCTGAAGCATGAAGCACTAGCCACTCCCCCGCCGTGCCACCCACCCTTCTAATCTAAAATCATGAGTCAGCATTACGGCTGCCTTTTTAAGCATGTTTACACTGGACTATATGACCGTTTCAGGGTTTAACACCAAGCAAGCATTTACATACTGTATGTTTAATTAAAGTCAAAGTAGAAGCAGCACATTTGTCAAAACTGACTATGACTATGACTTTCAGGTCATAGTCACAGTCTTTGTTTTAGTTTCAACTTGGCCAAAGTTGTTGCATTTTTGGACATTTTCTCTTTGTACCTGCACTGACACTGGTGTTTTCTAAGCCCACACGTCTGAGAGGACGATGCCGGACGACATGTGAGCATCACGATGTCTGTCACGTCTCTGTAACTACAGCAGCAGTCCAACAGTTTATCAGATGGTGCTGTGGACACAAACACAGTGGTGTTTTCCACTGAGTAACTTCATTCCATCTTTGCAAATTAAAAATGGAGATAAGGGACTTTAATAGATTGTTTTGCACAAAAGCAACTGCAACTTATTTTAAATATTAAGTGTTTTTTCTTCCTTTGGGGAGGTTGGTGCTAAATGAATCTTGCAGCTTTGATTATGTGGATTAAGTGATTACACAAAGCTGTAGAAGGTAACTTCTTATTCCCACACACTCATGCTGTTCAGCCAAATACGGCAAAGAAAGTTATAAAACCAAGAAAGGAAATGTAACTTGTGGTTATCTGGAAGTTAGGCCATGTCACCTGTTGGCAAATAGTCAACATTTTATCCAGTTTCTACACGAAACCACCCTGTCCAGGGTCGACCTCTTGCCCAGTGGCAGCTGGGACATGCTGCAGTCCCCCACACCCCCGAACAGGAGAAGGGGTTAAAGATGGTGGATGGATGGAATAACTTTAAGTGTTTACTGTCTTTATAGGCAAAAACCTCAGTGTCCCAGGTGAAAAAGCAAAGCTGCTGATTTTGTAAGAATTTCTAACATTGTAAAAAGTTTTCCTTTTAAAGAAAGTTTTCCTAATTCATTTCTGTGTTCAGGTCACACACTCAGTATGAAACAGCATGTGGACTGTTTTCATTCGTCAGTGAAAGAAAAAAAATTTAAAACACAATTTTTTCCTAAAATCTAATTTGTTTTAAACCAGGCTGCATCAAGTTTCCTTCTTCTTCTAAATTGTTCAAACACAGAAAAGCTGAACACTGTAAAAACTAAAGTGAAATAAAAAGCTAAATAAACACACGAATCTGACATTTAGTCAGCCATGATCGGGCTCTTGCTGCAGGTTTAAATAGACCGGGGATTAAAACAGAACAGGAAGTGAAGCTGCAGCCGGATCGTGACATTCACATTAGAGATTCAACACTTTGTAACTTATTTCTCTCAGCTGGGAACATGTGTTTCCTTTAGTTTGACGCACTTAAAGTTTTGAAAAAGGATGTAAAAAAAAATGGGTGAAACTAATAGAAAAGTGTCCACAGAGTCACAAGAGAAGATTTCTGCTGAGTTAAGAAGAAGAAGATGATGAACATCAAGTTGATCCCAGTTTCATTAAACACATCTTAGCAGCTGAGAAAAACTGTAATAGCTCAGAGATGTTGACTTCAAAAGTTAATGTCTTAATAAAAAAACAGCTTTGAAAGCCAATTTCAGTTGTTTGTTTAAAAAAAGTCTTATTGTTCTCTGAAATGAAAGGCAGCATCTTATACCAGAGGCTTTCTTCACGCTCCTTTTCCCCAGGGAAAAAAAGAAAAGAAGTGCTGCACTCGCCTGGAGTCTGGCTGCTCCTGTGTACACAAGAGCACAGGAGGACAATAGATGGACAGTGTGGGAGACGCACAGCACTGAGAAACACAACAACAAGATTTTTTTGAGCCAAACATCTCATCTCATTCAGCAGATCCTTACTCACAGCTTTTTCTTTTCTCCTCCACTTCTGCTCCAGCAGCCTTTGCTCCAACATGATGGATGGAGCTGAATCACATCTCTCTATTTCAACTTACTTGTGATATAAAGTTGACATTGATGGACCAGTGAGAGCAGCTATTAGGTGTCCATTGCTTTGGAAACCATCTTTGTTCATTTTGTTCATTCACCGTGTCCCTTACTTTCATGTCGGGGGGCGTTGTTTTGGCTGGGAGCCTGCCCTGGACCCAGTTAAATACAGGGCCACATGTTGAACCAGTTCAGCTTAACAAACCCAGTGTTATGCTGGCATTTAGCAGCCAGGCCCTGGTGAGCCCCCTCCCCCTCTTGCCTGTAAACTGATGCATCGTCATGCATCACAACACAGCAGATCTGTAAGGTAGCATGTTTCCTAAAGTCAAAGATGGTGGGTGAGGGGCTTATTATGTTGCTTCTTTTTCTTTTTTTTTGTGATTTTGTCATTTTAAGTTGCACCTTTATAGCACATTATTGCACTTTTTGTGAGTAGTGTAGGTGTGTGCTGTATTCTAGAAGGGACACCAGCGCTTGTTCTGTCTGCGGAAGTTGTCCTGTTTCCAGATCAGTAGGACCATGGTGACGCTTTTTTAGCATCTATTGAATCTGTTTGAGCTTTCTCTCTCGTGTCATGGTTGGGAAACCTGCCTCTGAAAGACAAAAACTCACTGGATCAGATCATTAAACGGTCGAGTCGGCTAACCGGGGAGCCACAGCTTAAAGCCTATTCTATTTATTTACATCAAACTTTAAAAGAGCTTCGACGCGTTTTCTATTCGACAAGTTCTTATTGGAATTCATTTTATATCTGTTGTCTTATTTGCACCTACTTTGTAAATATGATCAGTATGCTTTGTGAGTGCGTGTCCATGTCTCTGTTTTTAATTATTCCCAGTATTTGTCTCGTGCCTCAAATGTCTGAAACAAATCTACTCACGCGTATAAATAATATTAAAGATTTGTCAGCTTTTGTTTTGAAATTACTAAGTGTACTACAATATATCACTGATGGACACAGTACTGAATCATGCACAAACACGATCATTAAACTTAGGCACTTAGTGACTCAATGATTGAATTTTGGAACTCTGCATTTTCTAGTACCTGCGCCAAAAAATGCATGTTGATGACAGAGGATCCAAAAAAATATCCAGTATCTCCAAGTCATTTACATGACTAAGATCTGATAAGATACTAACAGTTGACCTGAGCACCAGTTTCACTTGTTTTGATGGAAACAGCATAAAGAACTTCACTGTCCCAGGAATTAATTTTGATGAGCCCAAGATGACAAGATGATTTTACCACACAACAGTTCAACATGCAGAGGCATTCATACTTTCACCGCAATTGAAATCTTGTGTTGTTTGATTACATCTAATGAGCTTGTCGCCTGGAGCAGGTTATGAAGGTAATTGAAGTCAAAACCAGTTCACTTTGTTTCACAATTAAGGAATTTCATCAGATTATGTGAAATAATGTGAGCAGGACAGTACTTGGCAATAATTAGGTAATTTTCCAACCCATAAAGTGCTACCTGACTGGCAATTTTCTCTTAAGGCATTCGTGAGATTCACAGGACCTGGCACCAGCAAATCTCAACCATACGGGCACAGAGGCCTGTTTCATTGATCCAAGATTTTAAATGACCTGGCACCAGTTCCTTCTAGACTCCTTCGCTCTCATCAGGATTTTTACGTATTCTCAGAGTTTAAAAAATGATCAGCTGGTGGAAGGGCCTTTTCATAACATGCAACCTTTTCAGACTAAAAACCTTTTTATAATAACAGGTTGTCACCTTTACTGTATGATTTGCTTCTCATATATTTGGTTTTATTATTATCTACATTTGATTATTATTTTATCAATTGTTTTAAATTAATTTTTATTGCTAATGGGCATTTTTTGCTTGTAGGTGATGTACAGCACTTTATCCAATGTGCTTTACAATGTTCCTTCTCATTCACACATTCACACACTGATGGCACTGGCTGCCATGCAAGCTGCTCACCTGACCCACCAGGACCAACTTGGTTCAGTGTCTTGCCCAAGGACACTTCAACATGTAGCCAAGAGGGACCAAGAATCAAGCCAGTGACCCTGTGGTCTGTGGACGACCAACTGGCCTACAGCTGCTCCAGTGCTATAGAAATAAAGCCTATTATGATGATGATGATGACGATGACGAAAATTGCTATTTTGCACACTTCATTGACTCAGCAGTAGATATTTGTTGCAATTTCCTGATGTATCCCATTGTTTTCTTGTACATTTACTGTACCAAGTAGTAGTTGCCTGACTACATGAGCAAACACAAGAAATACACCACCAAAACAACCAGGTTGTGCTAATGTTGTGACTGATCAGAGTCAAATGTATCATTATTAAACACTTTAAACAGTAGTCTTTGTAAAATGGCCAGAGTAATTTGCACTTACTGAGTGTAAAATACAATAAGCTCTGCAGCAGAAAAGACTGCACATACAGAAATGTAAAGGGAAATAAACATTTTTTCAGTCGTCAGGGGGAACAAAACAAAAACTGGTGACAAACTCACAATAAGTCAACAGATCTACTTAACTCGTAAAATCTCACTCCTATTTGTGTCTGGACTCGATCATTATTGTGGTTTTTCCAAAAAGGCAATAAAACTTCCACAGATCTGCCACCATACAGTTAAGATCATGAGAAGCAAACAAAGAAGATAGTCAGACGTCAAAGCTGCACCAGCCTCTTTTACTTGGAAATATGAGCTAGCAGCGCTGCCTTTTCCACCTGATTCTTCAGATTAGTTTGATATGAACATGTTCAGTGTTGTTTTCAGACCAGTTGTCTCAGTTGTTATTTCTTTCACATTTATAGAGCCTACAGTATGTACCCGCTTTAGTTTTCACATTCTTTTACAATACTGATTCATACTGGTCAATTTCATTTCGGTTTGTTTTACAAAAATGTACAAAAACATGCTAAAGTGAAGTATATATCTCTACAAAGCAATCAAAGCTATTTAAAAATGTAAAACTGAAAATAAGTGTGGCCTTTAAAGTGAGTCACCTACATCACTGGTGCAGCCAACTGGTTTCCAAAGTCCCATAGTTAGTTAAATGGAGATCACCCGTCTCACCCTGGACACAACCTCTTCCAGTTTCTTCCCCCTGGCAGGTGCTACAGAGCTCTCTCTGTCAAAACCACCGACCACAGAACAGTTTCTTTCTCCAGGCCATCACACTCATTAACAGCTGACCTCATACTTACTGATACATTGCCAATATGCAGGCTGTACTGTATAATCTGGACATACTAATACACACTCACGCATACTCACATTGCACCTTATATGTAATTGTGTTGGAACTGACACACACACAGCACCTCGATTTGCCTTCTTAAGTCATTTTTATGTCGTACGTCTGTAGCTTTTGCTTCTATTAATATAATTGTCACTGTTAGGTTCTCTGTACTGTTACTCTTTGAACAAATCCTTGAGAGCTACTAACGACTAAAGCAAGTTCCTTGTATGTGTTAGCATATTTGGCCAATAAAGCCGATTCTTATTCTGATAAAACACGATGAGTTGAGGTTTTAATATCTAAATAAATACAGAACTGAAAGGCTCTGCAGCCTTATTGCAGAAAAAAACTGCACATACAGGAATGTAAAGGAGGGAAAAATGTTCTCAGTTGTCAGTGGGAACAAAACAATAACTAATGACAAACTCATAATAAGTCAACAGATCTACTTAACTCGTAAAACCTCACTCTTATATGTGTCTGGGCTCGATTATTATTGCGGTTTTTCCAGGTAATCATTAAATATTCCACAGAGCTGCCAACATACAGTTAAGATCATGAGAAGCAAACAAAGAGGATAATAGACCACAAAGCTGCACTGTTCTCTTTCAGCTCCACAGTTGAGCCAAGCAAACTTTCAGTTACAGCTGTTGATCCAGACCCACATCACAGACATCCAGACTTGTATCCATAAAGTCCTATTACTGTATCAATACCATCCAAAACTACACCCAGTATTCTTGGTCTTCCTCATTTTGAAATATAATAAAATAATTTTATTTTGTATTTGTTTATATAATATTTTTTTAGTACAACTATTCCTTAATCAGAAATTATTACAGCTGTTTTTCTAATTATTTATCAACATCGTCAGAAGTAACAAAAATGGTCATGTAATGTATAAAGTTATAGTGAAATACCTAAATATTACATCAGTGCAAACGTTTGCATCCCATGTGTTGAATAAATTCAAATGCATTATCTGATGTAGAAACAATAAAAAAAAAAACATTTAAAAACAAAGTGGGTCCTAACTTTTGGAACCAACTGAGAGTGCCTTTTGAAGACATTAATGGGAGTTTGGCAGAAGGGTCGAGGTTTTCTCTGACAGATGATGACCTTTCAATATGAGCTAGCAGGGCTGCCTTTGTCACCTGATTCTTCATATTAGTTTGATATGAACATGTTCAGTGTTGTTTTCAGTCCAGTTGTCTCAGTTGTTATTTCTTTCACATTTATAGAGCCTACAGTATGTACCCGCTTTAGTTTTCACATTCTTTTACAATACTGATTCATACTGGTCAATTTCATTTAGGTTTGTTTAACAAAAATGTACAAAAACATGTAAAACTGAAAATAAGTGTATAGGTATTAATCGCCTTTAAAGTGAGTCACGATACAAGAACGAAACTAGTGAGCGAGGACTTAACACACTTATGACTCCTCTAAATGAGTTACAAGCTTACAGCTGAGATGGGATAGACTACATGTTGTCTGTTTCATCAGAACTTGAAGTGGAAGAAGTTTAAAGGCCAAAATTGAGCTTTCTGAACTGTGAACTGGGGAAGAACTGCAAGTGAGACAACTTAGAAACGATATAAAGAGTGAGAAATTTTAGTTAGCCAAAGATTCACACTGTTTAATCCTTTAATTATTAAAATATTTAAAGTGGATAAGTACAAATGATTCATTGCTTGAAACATGACACCCTAAAAAACATGCAGATAATCGTTTCATAACTTGGCATAGAGAAAGATTTTCATTGTCTCCTAGTTAACTGATTTCGTAGATATATCTGTCAGAAAATTGGTCACAATCCAGAAAACACATGGGTGTGTCATGTGTGTCAGGAGGAGAAGTGGGAGGTGTTATCCAGCAGCATATAAGCAAATGTAGACGTTCACAGATCATCAGGCTGGAAGCTCCAGTTAGAAGTCAAAGAGACTGATAGAGAACTCACGTGATCTACACAACTTCACCAGGTAAGAACAGGTCTGTTATTAAACATAGTTGCCTTTACGATTGACACTGGAAGTGTTTCTGACAGAAACGTTCTGCCAGTCTGTCTCTGTCTTGTCTTTTGTTGTCTTTTTTAGTGTTAGAGAAAGTGGGAGGGAAGGTGTCCCAGGACATGAACATGCAACTATAGCTGTGCTGGTATTTTGACCTCTTCTTAAATGTTCTCCCTCAGGCTGAAGACATGGCTTTAAATCAAATTGCAGTGGCTGCCTTGGGTCGACCTTTCTCCTTAGGAATGTTGTATGATGCTCGCAAAGATGAACTGCACACAGGTAAAATCTGACCCACAAAAGCCACAATGTTTTCCATTTACTCATTCAATTAAGCTATTTAAACTCACCATATCCAATGCGCTGTAAATATTAATTAAAGAAAGAAATTCATCTTGTCTATGACCTTCCAGTCATTACTGACTAGTCGTTAAGTGTATTGCCCAGTTGTCAGGTTTGTGCTGCTCCCACACTGCCAGGGTGTAGGAATCTGTGATAGTTGGTGGAAACAGTCTTTATGCATGTACTGGCCAGTCTTTGACAGTCTTTGCTAGTGTTCAAGTGTGTCCCCATAGTGTGAATGTGAGTGCAAATGTCTGTCTGTGTATGTCTCTCTTTGTTGGCTCTGAAAGAGACTGGCGACCCTTCCTGGGTTTACCCAGCCTCTCGTTTTGTGAGGGCTGGAATAGGGTCCAGCCCCTGAACAGGATAAACAATGACTGATAATGAGTGGATAGATGGAAAATCAAACGACAAATCTGATCAAATGTAACAACCCTTTTTCTACTAAAAGCTTGATATTTCTTTTTTTTTTTTACAGGCTTCACATTGTGGGATAAAAAAACAATAAATGAGAACAGGTCTGTGCACAGTCAGCACAGCAGTGCCTTTGAAGTTACTGCATCTGACTCCATCGAATCAAAGTCTTCTCTTCTTGACATTGATGCGTCTTTGAAGGCCAGTTTCCTGAGTGGATTAATTTCAGTTGAAGGTTCTGCCAAGTATCTGAATGATCAGAAAAAATTCAAGAATCAGAGCAGAGTCACTCTTCAGTACAAAGCTACCACCACCTTTGAGCAGTTGTCAGTGACTCATCAAGAAGCCAAGAGCCTGCTGCAAACTGCAGAGAATGACTCTGCTACACATGTGGTCACCGGCATCCTTTACGGGGCAAATGCTTTCTTTGTGTTCGACAGTGAGAAGTTAGATGCCAGCAGTGTTCAGAACATCCAGGGCAGCATGCAAGCTGTGATCAAGAAGATCCCCACATTTGATTTTGAGGGGAAAGTTCAAATCAAACTGAGTGATGATGAAAAAGCCCTGACTAACAAATTCTCCTGCAAATTCTATGGTGACTTTATTCTTGATAGCAACCCTGCAACATTTGAAGACGCAGTAAAAACCTACATACAACTTCCAAAGCTGCTGGGACAAAAGCAGGAGATTGCTGTTCCACTGAAGGTCTGGCTGACGCCACTCAAGAAATTAGATGTTGCGGCCGTTGAGGTGAAGGGTGGGATCTGCATTGGACTAGTGAGGAAAGCTGAGAAAGCTCTTGAAGAAATAAGGCAAATGGAGATGAGATGCAATGATTGTCTGGAAGAAAAAGTGCTTGAGAATGTCCCACAGGTTTATAAAAAGTTGAAATATTTCCAAACTCTCTGTAAAGACTTCACATCCACCCTCCAACAGACCATGGAGAAGAAGTTTCCTTTAATTCGTGCACGTGAAGAAGATGATGCCTCAGTGGAAAAACTCTTTGATGACAGGGAGAAGTCGCCGTTCAGTTACGACAACTTAAACAATGTGATGACAGATAAAGAAAGAGAAATCTCTGCCATCAGGTCCTGTGTAGACATAATAGGGGGAACAAAGGCCAAGATGGTCCCGAATCAGTCAGAGATGATGAAAGAGATTCATAATTCAACTATCGATCATGCTCTGTGCTTTGTTTTCACCTCTGTGGAACGTACTGACCCCAACCTTGACCAGTTGGCCAACTACTTATATGGACATGGATCACATAACGGCGAAAACCCCACTCCACCAACACCAGACCAGTGGTACAACACGGAAGAAACTTTAATAAGAATGAGAGAAAAAGCCAAAGCTTTCCGTGAGTTTGCCATAAATCTGAAGAACAACAGCAGAATCACCTTCCTTGTAGCAGCTGTACCAAACAAGAAATACAAAGGTGCCACCATCTACCATTACAAGGACGGCGTTCTGATCACTGAGGATTTCTCAAAGCCTAACATCCCTGATGTGAAGACTGTCACAGACCGAAGAGATTTAATCTGGTGTAAGTTCTCAGCTTCCTCTTTCAGCTAAAATACATCAAACTGTACAAATTTGTGTCCTTCGGAAACCAAATTCATTACTTTCCATCAATCATGGGCTATAAATTCAGATGCTTATAATAATGTACCATTAAATCTGATCCACCTCAACCAAGCAGAGTTACTTTGCCCCAAGTGATGTGTTTATGCATTAAATAATGGAGGACCAAATGTAAATGTAAAGCACTATACAGAGATTGGTGTGGATGACTAATAACAGTGTTTTGGTCTCTCATCAGACGCCTGTGATCTCACCCTGGACCCCAAAACCGCCAGCAACTGGCTCACTCTGTCTGAGGGAAACAAGAAGGCAACATGTGGAGAAGCTCAGAGTTATCCTGATATCCGAGAGAGGTTTGATCCACGTCCACAGGTTCTGTGCGCACAGGGGCTAATGGGGCTTCATTACTGGGAGGTAGAGTGGAGTAAATGTTACAAGAATGATGTTGGCGTAGCTGTTACATACCAACGAATTGAAAGGAAGGGAGAAAAGAAGGAGAGTGGGCTTGGATCTAATGAAATATCCTGGTATTTCGGTGAGAAAGAAGGGCTCAGTGCATGGCATAATGGTCAGGTGTGGAGCGGCCCTGTTCCCCCCACTGGATGCAACAGAGTTGGGGTGTTCCTGAACTGGCTTGCTGGCACTCTGTCCTTCTATGATGTGACCTCCAGCTCACTGAGTCACCTCTACACCTTTAACACCACATTCACTGAGGCTGTTTACCCAGGCTTCTGGGTTTGGTTCATGTCCAATTATGCCTCCCTGTGTCCAATTTGTTAAGAAGGAAAAACATTTTGCACACAGTTAATGTGCATTATAAAGTATCACACCACCAGTACAACTTACATTGTCAGTTTTAAATGGTTGTTCCATGGGCAACTACCACAGAGAGTGAATGAAAATTTCTTACACTAAAACCAAGAGCAAATTTTCAAATAATGGTTTCGGCTTGTCCCTTCAGGGGACGCCTCAGCGGAACATGTTCCGCACATTAATTTGGCATGTGTTTTTTTTTTTTACGCCGGACGACCTTTCTGCCACAACCCTCCCATTTTGCCCAGGTTCGTGGCTAGTTGGGGCCACGCTTGGTGAGGTAGTATTTGGGCCCGCTGCCTTCTGCATCCCAGTCCAATGCTATACCACTGAGCCACCAAATACCAAATAATGCATTCATATTACTCACATTACAAAATGTCAATACCTGGGGTGGTGATTAATTTTCTCTTTAAGCAAATATAATGTACCACTCAGGAATCCTCTGCTCATGGTTCTGAACCCGTGAAAACTGGACCAGCACGTGCCCTGATCACAGTCCGGGGTTAATTTGATCCCTGTGGTTCTGAAGAGTCACATTATAATTTTCTCGAGCTTTGTAAAATCACAACACTGTTTGCTCTCTGACTGGTTAGTATGTTCAATAAAGAGGAGTCCTGAGTTGATTTCTGCGTGCAGTTTGGTTTTTACCTGTTTGTACTAAGGTCCAATTGAATGGATACTTATAGTTAAAATTATTCTTAAGTTTTATTTTGTAAGTCATGATAACAGCAGAAAGGACAGAATTTGGACAATAGTCAATAATTGTATTGATCAAATGAGAGTGTGTGAAATATTTAGCAATACATATAATAGTTCCAACTAAAATCTACAGATGTTATGTACAACAAGTAAAAAGAAAAGCTAATTTCATTATTATGTAGCTCATTCTACAAACTGCACAAAAATAAAAATTGCAGGATGTGACGTGAAGACAGCGCGAGAGAGGGCGGCACCAAGACGGTTACCTGGCGGCATCCGGTCAGTGAACCAAAAACAAAGTAACGCCTCAACCATTGTTTTTCGAAAAAACGGACTATTACCACTGGATTCAAGACAAAACTAAGACAGCTCAACACGCAGATAATACCATTTTTTTTGCTCGCTTTACCCTTGAAGACTTAACGGACCTGGAAGCTCCCACTGCAACATGCTCAACAACACACAAACATCCCAGCACGACTCCTCCAACTCAGCAAAAAACGAAAAACATCATCATCTACAGACACCAGCGACTTAAAACTACGGACATTGAGGTCAGTGTACTCGCATCCACTAATAGAAAATCAGATGTATTTGTCCCACTTCAGGACGAAATCAAAGAACTCCGAACAAGCCTAGAATTCCCTCACAACTACATTGACTGGGACTGAAACAACTGAGAAACAATAGAACAGTTATTCCAGCCCAAATCACAGCATTATATGACGTTTTCATATAAAACTTCAATGATGCTTTCTTTTACCATCGAGTAATTGGTAGGTAAGTGAAAACATTACCAAACAAATGTGACACCCACCAATGGTTGGTCGGCAGACAATGGAAAAACAAAAGCAACACTTGAGCAGAGAACAAGATCAAAAACAAGCAGCAAAGAGACAAAACCACAATCTCACGGTGAGACAAGTTCTGATGATGATAACTCTGTCTACTACGAGTTACGATATGACCTGAGAAATAGAAATAGAACAGATGCTTTCCCTTCTAGTGAACCTATCTTTGCTCCTGTGGGTTCTTCTCCCACTGAATCACGTGCCACTGCCAACTATAAACACCCTATCAGAGGAGGAAGTTTGAAACACAAGGTCAAATCACCTACTAAACTGATAAATGAGCAAAGACAAGAACAGTACAGTGGACATCATGACCAAGAATGTGCAAGTAGAGGGGAAGAGGACTACAATATGGAAGATGGAGAGTCGGAAGCCATCCACAATTCTTCTACAGAGAGTGAGAGTGCAGCTGAGTCACCTGCTCTGAACAAGACACCAGCAGGACCAAGTCGGACCTCGAAGCAGCGGAGCAGACGCTCAGAAGGTCTAATAGAGACAGGCGACTGTAACGTTTTCACTTACAATACATTAGGCCAGCCTTCACATCAAGTACACCCATCAGTGAATAGTACAGATGTGTACACAACACCCTACACAACACTTTGGGACATGCAGCCATACTGTTGGATGCCTCACATGGTTCCTTCACGTCACCACATGTCACCAGTATATTTACCACACTCTTATACGTAACAGGGTTGGTTCATAAGTTGATGTACATAGGTTTAGAAAGTGGGTTGAGTAGTACTTAAAGTTCTAAATTTAGTTTATATTGAGTGAATGAGTTATACATGAAAATGTCAGGAGCCATTTTATCTTTGTTGGGGAGTGTGTGACACCCACCAATGGTTGGTCACAATTGTTGATTAGGATTATGTGTTTTTTTTGTATTTTGGTGCAGAGAGGCTAAATTTCTGAACATTTACCATGGTTTTAGGTTTCAAGCTTTTCATTGTAATTGTCAAGTTACGCCACTAGGTGGAGCATTCATCAAAATGAGCGCTAGTTGAACGTAGCCTTCAGGCCTCTGCTTCTCAGACAGAAACAGCCTGATTGAACGGACACAACTAACGTCTCCCGTCTCTACTTTTTCCTGTCTGAAACAGGTTAGTAGCATGTGTATTTTAATCACAACATACTCCATAGGATGTCTAAGGTCTTTTTGAGCTAACTACGGTTAGGTTTGAGGAGATAAACACACATTTGAGCAGCGTTTAAAGCCTAAAATTAGTTGTTTGTCGAAGTAAAGTTTTGCTAGCTTCCGTGTGTGAACACGATACCATTGGCGGTTTTATTGTGAGTGTTTCTGTGTGGACTAAAGACTCCTGGACATTTGTTAGAAATATAATTCATGTGTAATTAAGTTGTATGTGAGACCGAGAGTGAGGAATATGGGTTGTATAACGAATTTTTCCTGTTCTGTATTGTTTTCAGCACAGAGTTCCAGTGGGTTATTTTGTATACTACTTTGTTGAAATGTTTGCAAATGTGTAAAACATAAAAATTGATCAATAGGCTGAATTTAACTAGTAACAGGATTACTGAGGTAGTGTATAGTGAGAGCTAGTATAGCAGACACAAAGTAAGTATTGTTAATGCAATCTATAGTGGTGAATTAATACTATTAATGTTAAACAGTACTGCACTGTATTTCCAGACTCTGTTTGTAAGTTACAGTATATTAACCTGTGAGATGGAAATCACAATGTATGTTAATGGAAACATGTTGAATTGAGTTGTTGTGAAATAGAGAAAAATGTTTATAAAAACAAAACAGAAGAGTCAAATGAGAATAAAATATGCTTGTTTAATAAAGACAGAAACAGCCTGATTGAACGGACACAACTAACGTCTCCCGTCTCTACTTTTTCCTGTCTGAAACAGGGTATATAACCTGTCTACAGGTCTCTGTTGTTTGGGGCCTGTAACACAAACTTTAGATGTGGCCATCACAGTCTGAGATCAGAACCATATCGGTTATTATTTATAAGTTTGTAACTTTAGCTTTTGTTTTATTCTCTCATTTTTATGTTTATATGTCAAGTTTCTTATGCACAATTCCCTACTCTTGCATGGAGCATCTGGGACAAAGCAGTTTCCCCTCTCTGATAAAGTATTTCTGATTCTAATTCTTACTAACAGTGTTAACGTTTATAAGGAAAAACACTTGTGTAACGTAGCACAGTCCATTGTCTCGTAGTTGATCGAGTTTGCCAATGAATCAGAAAATTGGTCACAAGCACCAAAGTTTTAAAAAACAGGAAGGGAGTCAGTAGGAGTGGGGGTGGGAGTGGGGTCCAGAGCAGAACTGCGGTAAGAATTGTGTCAGTAGTCGTATATCGTGTCGTCGCTCCCGGAGTGTTCACTGATTAATCGTAGCTCTTATTTTACTTGAATAAGTGTTTTTGGTTTGCTTCTTTGCATAAGGACCAATTTTCGAGACGTAACATACACTTAAATAACAGCCAGATGCTTTAGACCAGCTGCTTAACGTTAACATGTTCCTAATTTAACCGATCTTAGCTCCGCTAGCTTTGCACTTAGCTGTTAGCAATGGCTCCCTGTCTCCCTCCAGGCCCCTGTTACTGTTTAGATGAAGAATGCTATAACCACACCCATTTTGAAACCATTTTACTGTACAATTGTATTTAATTTTTTTAATAAAGTATTAGGGAAAGTCCTAGAAATACCCCCCAACGTGCACTGAGCTCCTCCCCTGTGCTCTCTCTCTTCTCCCTCTGGATTTATGTCATCACTGCATGACATTAACTCTGTGTCTTCTTTCTCCTGTAGTTGTCCTCCCTCTGTACTTTCCTGGAGGTTCCTTCCGTTAAAGGGAGGTTTTCCTCTTTACTGTTGCGTATGGTTTCCTCAAGGGGGATGTTTTTGCTTTTCCTCTTATGTAGAGGAAAGTACAGTCGTGACTTTACTTTGTAAATTGCCTTGAGATGACTTTGTTATGAATTGGTGGTACTTAGTTCACCAAGTAAGAGCAGATGAAAGAGAGAGATGCCTTTACCTGTTTTTACCAGGGTAACATGATTGTTAGGAGAGGAAAATTCAGTGTTAGCTTGATGAAATGTCACATGTGGTTGTGTTTTGACGTGTTCTTGGATGTTTTCCCACAGGTTGAAGACATGGCATTAGATCAAATTAAGGTGGCTGCCTTGGGTCGACCTTTCGCCTTAGGAATGCTGTATGATGCTCGCAAAGATGCACTTCACATAGGTAAAATCTGACTGACAACAGCAACAGTACTTTCCACTTACTCATTTAGTTCAGCTGGTTTTTATTGTACCAGGTACAAATAGTACAGAGTCATCTATATGTGATCATTTGGTCCTTCTGCTGTCTAGAGGTGCATCGGTGTATCTACCAAGTTGCAAAAACCTGCAGCTTTTATTAACAATAAAAGACAATAAATATTTATTCTTTTGAATGTACCTACTGCATTCGTAGATACTTTTACAAATTTAGTTGCGCCACAACCTGTAATGGGGTTGATGCTTAAATGTTTAAGAGGAGTCCTGATTTGATTTCTGTGTGCAGTTTGGTTTTTACCTGTTCATCTTAAGTCACCTGAAGAGTTCAACTGCATTGATACTCATAGCTAAAATAATTCTTACATTTTTTTTTGTAAGAGTTTCTCATAACAGCTGGAAGGATGAAAGGGAATTGGGGGATAGTCAATAGTTTTATTTATTAAATTAGAGTGATGTTTATCAATACATAAAACTGTTCTTATTAAAATCCACTCTTACAGATACTATGAACAAGAAGTAAACAGAAAAGGTAATTTCACTTCTTTGGGGCTCATTCACTACCTGAGTCCAAAGCTCATACACTACTTATTCTGCAGCTCCTCAGTTTAACTTAATGGTGTGGTTTGCCCTTTAAATGGTGCACAGTGGATGGCTCACATACAAACTCTCAAACGTTTAAATGCATGAAATAGTTTAGCCAAAAAAAAAGGAAAACTCATAACAGTAGCAGCTAAATTAACAGGTTTCCTATCAGTACCTGATCTGTAAACCCTACGCAATTTGTTTCATGCATGTGCAGTGTAGAACTTTGTGGCAGTGGCAGATGGGCATCTGTCAAAACTCACACACCTTTGGCACCAGGCAACAAAATGGCAGATTGTGTTCTTTAAGGCTGAGTCAAACCTACACAGAGCAGGGAATTATGGGTAACCGTAGGCCACAGAGGCAATGCATTGTGGGGGGATCTGCGTCAACCAAGCTGATTGGATAATGTCGGGATCGAAACGAAAATAGAACTGGAAAGAAGAATGGAAAAGTAGAATTGTTCATATCTGTCTAGATGTTCACACTGATTTTATATAATATTTAACACATGCATTTAATTTCTGTTTCCGGATTGTTTTTTCAATTTCAGCAATTTTGGCACATATACGTCTACCATGCAAATATAAAAGAAACACGTGCAAACGTATCCGAGTGTGGGTCTGCGTCGACATTTACATGTATCGTGGGAGAAGCATAATTCAGCCTTTACAATAAATCCATAATGGCAGCCAAGTGGGCTTAGGCGCCAAAACATCAGGGTCATGACCAACTATGTAGTATATTCCAGGAGGACAGTCCCCCCCCCAAACGCTCACTGAATGTGTCACCCTTGCCTCTAGTAATTTCTCTAGTATGAGTTGTCTCACTGGGAAAATACATTGTATAACAGATATTATAAACAATTATGTTCCATACTTCTGTTTCCTATTTGTTAAACTCCTACAAGTGTTCACAGCTGAGCTGCAGACACGTCGTGTGAACCATCAACCCAAAAAGGATCAGGCTGAAACCGAACGCAGCATGAAGGTCTGTTACATGAACAGCCCAGAGCCTGTTTCTCACAGGAAGTGGCTGTTACCCTGTTTGTATTCTGTGCAGGTTTGTGTTGCTCGTTACGTCCCCACGGATCTCAGCTGCCTGCAGAGTTGAACAAAAGCACCTCAGAAAGGCCTCTGCATATCGACAGCTGAGCTCCAGCTGTCGCCTTCGGTGGAAGGACGGCTTGAATATAGATGAAGCACTGGCCTCGCCAGCATGTTCTTGCATTTCCAAAATAACTTGATTTCCTTATTAAACTCCCAACTATTTCCGTGTTGTGTCAAATTTTGAAAAGGCTGCAGAAACAGCTCAAGGTTTTCTGCCTTTCTGCACCATTTCTCTTCAAGGAATGAGACGCGATGACATGACGGAGACAGGTCAGACTTGTCAGCTTTAATGAAAAATTATTCTTCTCTTCTGTGATGATATTCTGATTTCTGCTGCTGCTCTTCTTTATCCTCCAGAACTTTTTAAATGAGAGACAAGCCCCAAACTTTCACAGATTGTGTCCGTTTGCTTCAACTTTCCTCTAGCTAATGAACAACCCAGCTATTAGACCGAAGGAAAGACAGTTTTGTTTCTCCTGTGTCTTGGACTAATGGCTGGTTTTCTGTCTGGGTCAGAAATGTTGCAGCAGATACAAATGATCTTTGTGAAAAGTGAAAATATTGTACAGATTTTACATTACTGCATGAGGCTTAAACTTACCGGGTGATGCTGATGCAGAAACATTCATCTGATGTTTGTCTACTATTAAATACTAGATTTTTTTGCAAAATGAAGCAGAGTTTATTTAAATCTGTTTGCTGTGGATTTTATTGTGTTTATAACCTCATATTGAAAATGTGAAAGCCTAGTACTGACAGAGGCCACAGATGAGCATTTGCAGTCCTCTGGTGAGTAAATGTTTGTGCTTGTTACTCCGATAAGTTATTTTTACCTTATGTATTACTCATTGTCATAGCAACACCGTTTGTCCTGACAAAATCAAAGTAACGGGAATTTTTCCAGCCAGTGAATGTAGAGTAGACTCTCATCTTGCACTGGCTTAAATGTCAGATTTCAACTCAATCTTTGCCATGGTGACAACAAAAGTAACTGTAAGATCATGACTGAACATTTATATTTAACTTTTACCATAATATTACAATAACTCATTACTAGAAATGTGTTAGGACCCAACACTGGAAAGCAGTGATCATGTTCTTTATTTCTATAGTAACGTTTGTGTTTTGTCTTTTTAAGGAGACGCCTCGTAGTTTGGCCACATTTGGTCTTTGTCAAGGAGCAGAGCACTTAACAGTAAGGTCCATAATTATTTGGACACCCACACAATTTCCATCATATTACAATTAGTCATTTGCACACACTTGCGTCATATTGTCATCAGACTGTGAAAACGAACTGTCTCCGCTCCGATTCAGGACTTTTGCAATAGGCCAGGATCAGATCACATCAGACATAAACCCTGCTTCAACCAGTGTTAGGCCTGAGGGAAGTACGTATTTTAGTTTTCTAAAGCAGTTTAAAGAGGAGCAACCATCGTCTGCTTTGCACAGATCACCCGCTGAGGGAAAAGATCTTCTACAAACCAAAATGAAATGAAAACTGTTGCAGGCTGAGATGATGCAACAACAAGCAGCAGCTGCCCTGTGATTCTTCCCACAATAGATGAACACAGCACGTCCTCCAAACATCTCCTGGTGTGAAGGCAGAATTATTTCTTCCACATTTGACTTGAACAAATACATGAAAAAGCTTCTCAGTTGCAGTGATGAGTTTATTTATAGTTGCTCTCCAGCCCTACACACACACACACACAGACCTACAGACTCGTGCTCGGTGACGTCATTTCCTGCTCTGAAGTCTTCCTGCAGCCAGCTCAGACGGCTGCCTCGCTGCTGATGGACCTACAGCCTTCTATGCACGACAGTATTGCTTTGTTTGCAAAGTTGATAACTGCTCCTCCGCTGGCGGCTGAGGAAACACTCGTGCAGTCTGCAGCCAAATGATCCTCGGAGTCTACAACACTTGTGAACTTTACTCAATACATTCATTTGCAAACATGTAGACGTCTCATCAAATATTTCACAGTTTCAATTCAATAATAAAATCAAACCAGCTCAGCTTATTAGACGAAGAACTGAAGCCTTGACCCATAGCTCCTCCTTTTCTGTGAAGAAAGGCCTGAAAAGGGTTCAAATAATATGAGATTTAAGTTTCTTTCCAGCATCAGTAAAATCTCATTTTAATCCTTTGCTCAATTTGTAAAAGACGTGTCATAATAGCGGTTGTCGCTCTCCAAGTGTGTGTTAAAGCAGGAATGAAATTCGATTATTCTAAGGTGTAACTATTTTTTAATGCTGCAGAACAAAGTGAAGATGAGAGTGACTTATTGACTGATCAAACATTTGATGTGATGGTTAAAAATTGTGAAAAATATTTTGTTTTCTGAATATGGCAAATTATTGTAGCACAATACGGGTTTTTTTTATTAAGTGCTGGGTTGATCAGAGAAAAAATTGCTTAAATAAAAATGGTTATTTCTTCAGTGCAATGAAGAATAGAGGCATTGTAGTCATTGTGTCACAAGAAATCCACAAGTTCAGCTTGTCTGATCAACAATAAGTGAAAGGATAAAGTTAAAAAGTCACCCATGCTCCCACTTGTCCGACTTCACCACGGTCCCCAAATGATCCTTTTATCGCTTAAACAGTCCACAAGTGTGTGTGTGTGTGTTACCGACCACATGCGACTACAGTTAAGAAAAACTCTTTTTCTTCTAACAAATGAAACGTGTTGCACTTTTGAATGTCCATGTTAGGAGAATAAGGTCCCAAAACACCAGATTATCACTGAGTTTTGTTGGCCCACAATCACAATTTTGCCTTGAGGCACTTCACACTCTGCACAGCAGCGCCACTCTTTGTCCTCAGGTCCTCAAATCCGATAACTCCCCAAACCCAAAAATGGAGATAACCAAGAAGAGGCATGGACAGACTCCAGGTTCTACAGATGAAAGTGCTGCGATTGTTTACTCAACCTGAACATCAAGATCACGCTGATTGTGATGAACATCACCTTGACCGAACTGTGACGGTGTCACTCTGGTGTTTTAACCAAGGCCTCACCTTTTCCAGACTTTACTTAGTAGTTTGTGTGCCAAAGCCCAACAGTCTGTAGCCAGTGCACAGCATCGATCATAAGTGAGGGAAGCAACAAACAACATATTAGGTCATTCAGGTGGGACAATTCGTTTTTGGAAGGACGGGTCCACAAGACTGCAACTGTGCAACAGAAACTGCAGAAGTGCCACGTTACTCTCAGTGAAACTTTTTCACTGTTGCTGTTCTGCACAAAGTCAGCGCGGTGGATCCCCCCCCCCAATCCTCTACATTTTAAGCACATTAGAAAGGGATTTGATTTTATTCTTGAATATGAGGCGCCAAAGGATTGTGCAGCACAAAGCGGCACAAATGTGACGCCTTAGGAAGTGTCAGTATCTGAAACAGTGGGATGAGAACGTGTTAGGAAGGACAACAATATTTGTCCCCAAAGAGTTTTATTCTGTTTGCAGCAAGTAAAAGAAGTCCTCCAACCTTTGGACACTGTCCTATTTTGGCCCCATGGAGGACAATACAATGGAAACAGAACACTGCTGCTTTAACTGATGTTCAAACACTTTTTTCTGCTGTATGATCTTACGCACACACACACACACACATTGTCAGTTATTGTCAATATGTGCGTTGTGCAGGGAAGCAATGAAAGTGTGTAATGATGCTACCTGACAGCCCATTAAACCTCAGAGAGATGAGGATGCAATTAGACTGTCATCCACTCTGGAGTTAGTGCCGACAAAACAGATGGAAGGAGCGAACGGAGAGGAGGAGGTTTATTTTTGGAGGGTGAGGGCTCTTTTCAGGATGAGCGGGCGATTTGGGTGCAGACGCTTCACATGATATCAAATGATTGAGAGATGATGATTATTGTGTGTGATCAGCTGTGTCACCGTGGCTCTGCTCGCCCCGGATTGATTCAGCTGCTGATCTTAAAAGAGACGAGCTGAAGATGAAGTTTTCCATCAGGGAGAAACGAAGTCACTCGCTTCGCCCTTTTAGAAAAAAATCAAGGCTTGTACAACAAAAGGCAGAGTTCACTTTAAACGGAGCTCCACATTTAATGCGCACGTCACGTTTTCACGCAGAAAGATTAAATATTAAACCAACACATTAACGGAAAAGAGCAAACAGAGGCTGTTAACAAGGCCTGGAGCTCAACTCTGCAATAATTACCAAGGCTGTGGGTACCAGCAAACAAAGTCAGCAGAGATCAGCACATGCCTCAGAACATAAGGGAGGACTCGTGTTTAAGACGTTTTATAAGTAAAACTGGGTTTTCTTCATGTTTAACAACTGAAAATGTTGATGATGCGGCATCGACCTGCTCCAGTGAGCTCTTCCTCACCTGGACAAAGTCGAATCATGTTCACAGCTGTCTGTAGCAGCTCCCCGCGAATTACTGACAGGCTGCTTCGTCACTATGTGACACTGAAAGGTCCCTTTGGAAGAAGAACAATTTGTATCTATAGTACAAGGTTTGGTTGTTTGGAGATAAAAAAGGGTCAAATGATACGTTTTATTCTTTCTGTGATATTTCCTTCACTTCATCTGAGCCTTTTTGCTTTCAGTAACAGCCTTTGGCCAGTAGGAGGTGTGATGTTCCACCAGTGGACATAAGTGATCCAGCTGCAACAGCTCTGTGCGTGTGTGTGGGGGTGTGCGCGCTAGATACAATATGAAGACATAAACTAACAGAACGTAATATCTTAATGTCACACGAGATAACTGTGTAAAAATGTGTATCTGCGGAATTTCAACGTGTGAGCTCTGGAATGAAACATTTCAACTGATGCAACTGATTTTAAAATGGTTTATTTGCCACAAGAAGTGGGAGATTTTTTTTCTTTTTAATCTTCAAAAGTCACAAGAATCTGGAAACACGTGTTTTCCTCCAAACAGCCACAAAACATCTTGAAGTGTAACATTACTGTGATCATGGACATGTATGCAACATATAGGAATCATAATGCAGAACCTTTTTTTAAATTTAAATATATTTTATTATTTGTAACTGATAATTATAAATTTGACTCTGTATAATATTTATAATGAAATAGATGAAAGTGCTGCATGTTGGTGATGATGATGATGATGATGATGATGATGGCATATAAATGAGAACTATGAACCACGATGATTATGACCAGTGATGACATATTGATCAGTACTGATGCAGATCAAACATTAAATGTTCCAGATATTAACAGAGGATGTAAGAGATGGTGTCCAGGTGTCCCGTCTCACCTTAGGCTCTACTTAAAGTCTGAGTCAAACAGCTGTGAATCGCTTTAGTGTCTCTGGAAACTGAAATTTCTAAGTAAAACCTGGTTATTCCAGGGAAAAGAGTCCCTCAGGCCAGTGAACAAGTTCTCTGATAAGCACACGAAAACAAACTAATACCAAATCAATCTAAATAAATGATGAGCGAGAGCTACATTATTTATATGCAACCAAAAAATGATGAGTGATCGCTTTCACTGTTTTGTGACAAACAATTTCATTGATTTCCAGACTTTTTCAAATCAAATTCAAATCATTGTATTTGATGAAATGTGAGGTCAAAGTGTTTGGAACATTAAAAAACAAATTAGACATTGTCTTTAATGTTTTGACCTGCAAACAGAAAGGTTGCCAACACGGTTATTGCTGCGTGTTGCTACTGAGTTAGATCCATCAGTTAATGAACAGATAGATACTCAGCTCAGATGCTTCACTTTTGTCCCTTCAGGGACTCCGTGGAGGAGCTGTCCGCCGCGGCGTGGTGCTGAAACTGCAGGGTGACCAGCACGAGGCGCCTGTGGGGAGTTCTGGGAAGGTTTTAGCCGAACTAGACTTGACCAAACAATTAAAAGACATTTCTGAGTCACATTCAGTCGCAAGAAATATCCTTTAATTGTAAGGTCAGGTGTAGTAAATCCTTCCCGCTGACTTCCGCCGGATCGTCACCTGGAATGACATCACGGGAAAGGTCAGTGACGCCACATGCGCACACACCGGTGATCTGTGTGACCTCACCAGTCACAGCATTCACGCAACACAAGACAAACATGCCCAAGGCTTAATTAACAGGGGTGAGAGCTGCAGCAGGGGCCCATCAGCAAACAGCCCCCCTGCAGCTCCTGCTTCTCCTTTTCCCGCGCCAAGACTCCTTAAATCCCGCCAGGCTGAGGATTCAGTCTTTCCATTTTCCTCTCATCTGTTCTTCCTCAAACACTATGGTGACCCGCTGTCCCTCCTCTGTTCGGTGGATTCCAGCCGTGTCGCTCCCTCTCTCTTCCTGGACGACGCTCCCGTGCAGCGCTGGGAGATTTTACGCACGCGGAGACACCAAAGGTTCTGTGCACAGCACTGGGAGTCAACGTGTCACGCATGTCTGAGTGTGTGCATGTGTGTGTGCGGGCAGTGGTGGTGGTGGTGGGGGGATGGGTGGGGGGACGGGACCTGTTCGGACACTTGGTGCCTCAAGTTCGTGCGCCGCGCATCATCCACAGCCTCTCCGAGCCGCTTCACGCCTCC
Source organism: Channa maculata (assembly GCA_020496755.1). NCBI lineage: Eukaryota > Metazoa > Chordata > Actinopteri > Anabantiformes > Channidae > Channa > Channa maculata. Next base: position 2,147,428 of record CM035618.1, read on the forward strand.
ATTTAGGCTCCTGCAGCTTCACGCATCTACACCCCAGTCGGGACGCGACGGACCTGCTCCAACATTCTTTTGGAGAGAACTGCTGCACCTTCCGCTTCCACGACAACCAACATATATCGCCTTGAATTTACGCACAGATGCCGAAATCAGAAGCCCGAGCAGAGCGCTGCGATGACTCTGCAACACACGGAGTAAAACCAACGCGTGCAACAGTTTCACAGCACCGCGGCGATGCAGCTGTGACGGATCCTCTCGTCTCTGAACAAACGTACTTCAGTGTTTAAGAGTGAAACGCGAAGTCCTTTCCACCTCTCATCACGCTGAACCTACCGCGGCAGCGAGCGTCCGTCCTGTGCGCCACCACCTCTCCGTGTCGTTCTCGTCCGCGGCGCGCACCGGCTCCCATCCATCCCTCCATCCTTCCATCTCTCTCCATCTCCATCTCTCGCCTCTCTTTTCTCCGCTCGGGCTTCCAGCGCCGTAGATAGAGGCTCTGCAATCACGTGGGTCGGGAGAGCAGCGAGAGAGACAGAGAGAGAAAGACAGAAAGAGAGTGAGAGGGAGAGAGAGAGAGAGAGCGTCCCTCCTCCTCCTCCTCATCCGCAGTTTGCAGTGTGTTATGTCTCAGACTCGGAGCTAGAGAGTCAGAGCTGCTCGTCCGGCGGATCTCAACCTCTGAAACAAACCCCCGGTGTTTTCTCTCATCCTTCCCCTCTTTCCTCTTCACTTAGCCGGGTTTGTTTCTCTCCGGAGCCCTGGAAGCTTCCATTTCTCTCTTCTTCTGTCCCCGTTCTCCCTCTCCACTCCGGAGAACAGTTTGGTCTTTGGGATTTGGGTTTTTTATGACTATTGGTGGTGATTTCACTCAGCGCGGATTCCCGGTTGCTGCTACCGCTTTTACGCACCGACGCTTATTTTGGATTTGCTCATCACTGGAGAAAAGCACAAAAATCAGCGAGGTGGATCCGTGGATGCGCCTTTTTGGCTCAAACTGGAGATGGAAATGCTGATATTGTTATTTCATTCCCTGTGGATATTGAAGTGCAACACAGTGAGCGCGGACTCCATCATTCACATTGGTAAGACACCAGCGATGATTTTCTTTCGGGTTTTGCTGTGCGGGGCTTCGGCTGTGGGGACAGACAGGGTGGCTGGGTGCAGACACGGCTCGGTTGGTCCAGCGTAGACAGATGAATGGTGTTCAAGTTGGCTTATGGCAGAATGTGAATATCAGAGTTTGTGTTCGTGCACCGGCTTTCAAACATTTCCTCTCTCAGGTATGGTTGTCATTTTGATCCGTGTCTGGATAATGTTGAAAGAGGGGGGTGGGGATGGGGGGGTGGGGTGGGGGGAGGCTGTTGCATCCAGGCTCAGACGCACACAGCGCAGCCTTGTAGAAGTCCCCGCAAAGTGTTGCTCCGCTCCATCCCCCGCTCCATCCATCCATCCATCCTCTCATCCCTTTTAACCCTTCTCATGCACATTCACGCGCCGAAAACCTGAGGCCGGCAGGAGAAACCGGTCCGACGTGGGTGTTTGGAGGGCTTTGCTTTATCCATCTATACTCCCCCGACCCTCCTCCTCCCCCCCTCCTCCTCCTCCTCCATCGCTCTCTCCTTCGCCTCCCTCCATCTGTAAGCCTGAACTTTGAATGGGACGTGAGTGAAATGTTAATCATCTGTGCCAGGGGAAGTGATGACAAAGGGGACAAACGCCGACTGTTTGGGCTCTGAAACGACATGGCAACCAAAAGCCAGTTGAGCTGAGGAGGCACCAGCACCACTTTTCTGCTCACGTCTTCTTCCCTTCCTTCTCCTTTTCAGCATTTATTCACGACAAGTCACTTTTCAGCGGGAGCAGGAGTTGATGAAGGATGGGAGCTCGTTTTGAGAGTAGAGCAGACACAGTTACAGCACTAATTCCACTTTAGAGGCCGCGGCTTCGCTCGGAGATGATTAGATGCGGCAGGAGAGTCCTGCCCAAGGAGGAAGGACCAATGATCAGAGGCTTTGACGTTTCAGCTGCAGGCTGCAGCTCGGACCATCAGAGCCGGTCAGTGGCAGCACTGCGGTGGCCTGCCTGGTTCAGCCAGGAGAGGGGAAGAGAGGAGGAGGAGGAGGAGGAAGCGGATAGGGTGGGAGGGGGGTGAGAGCCATTCAGCTACAAAGAATACACTTCCTACTTCACATGATCACTTTGACAGACTGCATTGTGCAGCGATGTCAGGCCGCATGTGATGTAACATTAGATCATTTCTTTGTAAAACTAAAGAGTAGTAGAATGACAGGAGCTCAAGTGGGAGTTTTTTCTCTCTTTCCTTTACAGCAACTGTCTCATTTTACAATGCTCTTAATTCGTACACACAAAGTGGACACCTGCTGCACACTGAGAAAAAAAGACACCGGCGTGCTCATATTACAGTAGGGACAGATGGAAGGATGCTTTACTGTCCCTCAGGAGACAAGTCGGCATTGAGTCCACACATGGAAACAACAGGGAACATTGATACAGGATTATGGAGAACACAGAACAGTAAATACGACAAACATGGGGGCACGTGCCAAATAGGGAGATGGGAAATGAAACCAAACTGGCACAAATGTGCTGGGACAATTTATGAGCAAAGAACGCAAACAGACATGGAAACTATGAGCTGATATTTATGACACGTGCTTGAGAGAAAAACCCTCTATTGATCTCACAGGCTATGAGGCGTTTTCAGGGATTTTAGCCCCAACCTACGTCAAAGTACACAATTTAAAACCTGCACACAATGTTTTTCTGCCTCAGTAGTAAATATTCGTGTTTTGGACATGTTGGAGTCTGAGCAGGAGCTCACACGTGAAAATAAGTGCTGTAACATGTGAGTGTGAATCCAGCCTCCAACATCTGGCTCTTGTTACAAAGTCTGGGCGCCAATCAGGCAGCGGACACCTGCAGCTTCCCGCAGTACAAATCACAGCTTGTAGCTCGGAGACGTGCGAAGTCGCTCCCGCGACGTGGCAGCGGGAGGCCGCACACTGTCAGCTGCAGGATGATGAAGTCTTTGCAAATCTGGAGTGTTCTGGAGAATTTCCAAGCTATTGTTTGCGCTGTGGGTTGAAGGTTCTTCAGGCTGGGCGCCCTGCCTGAGTGTTACACGTTTGTATTATGTGCCCGTGCGGCCATTTGCACTCATATCAATAACAGCTTTTAAGTTTGATTCCCTTCAGGTGAGGGAGGTGGTTCCCAGCTGTTTGAAAATACCACCCAGGAGCATGAGTCACCAAGCACAGGACATTCTCACTGAAGTTTGAGTCTAAATTGAAACAACTTCCTGTTGCTGACTGTAACCAATCACGTGACCAACATCATGTGACAAAGCAGCAAATCAAAATATTACAACTAACCATTACCCTGATGAACCAAAGTGCTGTGTTTGCACAGATGTAATCCAGTGTTTTGTCTGTATAAAAAGTGCTGCTACGTCAGCTGCCATTTTGGTGCCACTGTAAAAGACAGCATTCCGCCATTTTGGTGCCTGACACCTGAAGCGTTGCTTTTTCACCAGATGCCTGCCTCCATTTATTCTTCTTATTGCACTTTGCTGACATCAGATTCACCACTGTACTGTTAAAATACAGGACAACACACAGAATAAGCTCACATTTGAAACACACACACACACACACACACACACACACACACACACACACACAGTAGAAAGCACTACATAAGTAACAGCAACAAAACATAAACTTGAAGAAAAAACCTCACTGGCTGCACACAGCCAAGAGGGAATGAGTCCACTAGAAGAAGCTTAAAATCCCCCCTAAAATGCAGGGTCCCATCACTTTAAAGCTTCCAAACGGAGCTTAAACGTCTTCCGTCTGACTCTTAAGGTGTCAGTGCACAGTGTACAGAGTAACCTGCGGTGCCACAGCGACACACCTTTGGCCACCTTATCCAGATTAACAATGTTTGGGTTCATCTCTGCCATCATCAGTACGAGATCTGAGTGAAAATTTAATAAGCACTGAGCACGTGCATGTTTCTGTCTCCATGTGTGGAGTAAACCATGTGTCCTCAAGTGATATCAGTTGGATGTTGGTGGGGTCTGGAGGATGCAGGTTTGGAAAATTAAAGAAAGAAAACGTGTGGCTCTGGAGCTGGGAGGAAGTGATGTGAGCAGGCCTCAGTAGCTGCTCCTCGTCTCTGAACTAACTGACAGTCTGACTCTGGAAGACTTGGCAGTGTGACGCACAACCCAGATCAGATGTGACAGCGTTCTAGTCTTGGCCCCCGAAACCCCAGCCCGAGCATCTGTCTCGTCCAGCGGCGCGGCTTTATTGTTGGTGACATATCCCGGTTTGTTTGTCCCTTCCTCTCTTTGGTTTCCTGTTCAGGATCAGTGGCAGGCAGTGGGTGATGCAGGGTGGGCGGCTTTGCTGATACAGAGGAAAACGTGTCGGCTGGACCAGTTGACCTGCCGCGGCCTCCGAACCGCTTGCTGCCTTCATGTGCCGTGGTGCGGTGCACAATCCTGCACCGTCAGTGTTCGAGAGTCTGCGGTTCTTCTCCTCTGATCACCACAGCAGCTGCTCGCTCTAATTAGTCCTGCCTCCCCTGTTCTTTGCTTGAATGTGCACAAATCAGTAAAAACAGCTGCTGTGGTGTGTGGTTGGAAAGAAGGAGCGTCACTTTGTCTGATTGAAGGCCAGGATCAGGAGCGGCAAACGGGGGGGCGAGACTCAAATCAGTTTCGGCCTTTAATTAAATATCACACACGGAGCTGTCAGTGAGGTCCACTCCTCGTATGATGGATGCTCCCTTTCCAGAGAATATCTCTTTTCACAAAAGAAGGGGGGTGAAATCATTATGTTAAGCAGACAAATACCAGGTTGTCAGAGCTCGTCAGAAGCTCCTGAAGACTGATGAATGTTTACATCTGTGTTGAGATGATATGAAATTGTTGTTTTTAGGAAACGCGACAGAAATTTGATGGAACTTCTTAGAAATACAGTTGACACATATTATCCACAATAACAGCCTGAGAGAAAAAACTGGAGAAAATATGTTGATTTATGGACAGTGTGTGGGGGAATCTTAATGCTATAGCATATATTGCATATATATATATTGTGTATATATATGAAGAAAGACAAGTTTCTACTAAAAAGCAGCTGCAGAGGAGGGACAATCAGAGGACTGTACGTTTAGTTTCTCGTGTCTTTAAACACTAAGAAGAAGGGAATTAGCTTATTTGAATGTTTTGATGCCACTGGATGGAGAGTGATCCTGTCACGGTTCCCCGGGTGCGATGTTTGCTTCTCTACTGCTCAGAGACAAAGTTGTGATTCTCATTTCAGCTTCATCCTGGTTTCTCTTTTGCCAGATATGGTTTTGTTCCTGATACATTTCTCCTGAAATTCACTGGAAGAAACAGATGAGACAGAGCCATCGTAAAGATGCAGAGGGAGATGGTCCCATTTGTCTTCTTTGGCCAATAACCCATAGACATCAGATAACAGCCAATAGCTGGGTAAAGAAGTTCTGTTCAGGACCTCTGCAGATCCATGCTTAACAATCACAATTTCACTGAAAATTCTTGGTTTCATGCTCCAGAAGCTCCTGCTGTAGCTCCTCCTGTCCCCTGTGGACTCTGAAGGTCCTCTCAACTCCCCTCAGGCCGAGCGGATAACAAGTCACTCTTCATAAGGGATCTCGAGGAGGAGAGATTACCCCATCCCACGAGCCAGGCAGCTGACGAGGGATGATTTACGAGGTCTGTGCAGCAGCTAGCAGAAGGAGAGAGCCCTGCTTATCCATCGCCGGGGTTTGGGGAGGCGAGCTCGAACTGCAGGAACCCAATCTGTTGAGGCTGGCAAAGCAAATGAACAGCTGCGGCCTTTTCTTGCCCCCCCCCACTAAATAAGATAAACTAACCCAGTTAGGGAACAACGCAAAAGGCTTCCCGCACTGTCTCAATGAAGGCTTAGCCAGGCCATTTAGCTCCACCACCTGCACACACACAGAGATGCAGGCTCGGGCAGGGAGCAGCAGAGCAAAGTCATCTTTCCAGCCTCATTCAGCGGAGTGAATGCACATGTAGCAGAGGTTTTTGACCCTGCCAGTGCATTAACATACTCTGCGAGAAACATTCATGTTCCTGCAACATTCACTGTGACAAACAAGGACGTGTGGAGGCAGACAGACGGAAACTGGCCAGACGATGAACAGGTTGTGCTGATTCAAAATATCTCTTAATGTATTCGCAGCAAAAAGGACGATTGTGACAGATGCCTCTGAAATTTTGAGACACATTTGATTTGCCACATTAGGATTCAGAATATTTGTCTGCAAGCATGTCCACTCCTAAGTGTTCAGGCTTAACTCTGTCAGCTCAGATGGCCATGCAATGTGTGTATTGCTTTTAAACTGATTGATGGGCCTTATTTTCAAACTATCAATAGTTCCTGCTCAATACGTCAATGGTCCTGCTCCTCAAATTGAAGCGTCGTGTTGTTCTGCCAATCCGAGCAACATGTTTTCATCGCTTTTGCTTGTGCTTTCATAAATCTGATTTATAGATCCCTCTTTTCACAGAGGCTTTTCATGATTACGGAGCCGAATAACAATACAAGTTCCAGAGCAGTGGACGAGGACAGGACACATAATCAATTATTCAAATGTTTCTTTTAAATACCTCCTTAAAGATCAGGGCAGAGTGTTTCAGGGGAAGGAGGGAGGACATGTTGAAGGCCAGGTGGGGAAAGCAGTGCAGCATCAATAGAAGGAGTGGGATTTCAATATAGAATGATTTTACCTTCAGGAGGGTTTTGAGCAAGACTCGTCCTCCTAACCAATCAGAGAAGGCCAAATCCTGTCCGTCAATAGCCACCAGAAAGGGAATGTTGGGCTTTGACACATGCAGCGTCAGCTCTGGATAACAAATCGGAATTGCAGAAGCAGAGAAAGAGGACAGGTGTCTGTCCAGGCGATAGCTGGTTTTCTGATGTGATCCACAGCTGGTTTTGTCTTTTGACCCATAGTCATAAAGTTTGACCTGCTGAGAAAAGCACGTGTGCGACTTAAAGGAAAAAGGTGCTACGTGGCCCAAAAGTACAAAAATATTTTGAAAATGTGAAACCTGCTTCAGAAAACTGGTGTTAAAATTCTTTAAAACTTTTTCAGTTGTGATTATACGTTTTAACCCAACTGGTGCTGTGCTCATGACTCCATTGGATCAATTTCCTATGGTTATTATTTTTAAAATTTCTTCCTGCAGATAAACAGATGTGAGCTGCTGTCATGTGGCCACATGCACAGACTCTGATTGGCTCTGGCAGAAATGTTTTAATGAATTTTGCAAGTTGCAGCTTTACGCCTGCACGTTTGCCAGCCAGAGATTTTTAATTAAAAGCATCGGCCTAATTACTGGTGTGAGATACTGAGGCTGTGAACATGCGACACACAGCCACAGTAGCATTTAGAGGTTACAAAGTGGGATTATATTCACGTTGTCTGGCACTTCTGCTCCTGGATTATGATGCTGGTGGATGAGAATGTTTAATAGTCCAGCAGCTGCGGTGCTGGATCTTTTCTTCAACATGTTGTGTCCAAAGTAGAACGAGTTGTGTCTATAACTGGTGTTTATGTGTGACATATAGGAAATCTCAGCAGATGCACAGATGATTTTCTGGCATCCCGACAGAAGGAAGAGGAGCGCGGAATCTCCTATGTTGTGTGAAAGCTTGTGGGTTTGTCAGTGAAAAGGCTGAGAGCAGAGTTCAGCTTCAGGCAGCTTCTGCAGCTCTCAGTCTGTCTGCTGCTGGTGATGCCTGACAGTGTGCCACCATATTTTGTCTTCACATGGAGGGAATTCATACAGAGGGAACAGGCTGCTGCAGTGTTCCATGGTTCCTGTTTGCAGCAGGTCACAGAGGTGAAACCCGAATCACTTGGGTGTTTAATTAGGATAAAACCTGCAGCTGTACTCATCACCGGGGTGATGCTTTGTTCGGACTCAGGGCTAATGTTGTCCAAATGCTGCAGTGTTATAAATGTTGTTGTTTTACATTTTAAACCTCTCCTGGCTCTGGCCAAACCTTTTGAGTGGAACTTTTGCTCTTTGAATACCCGATTGTGTAGATTTTGTTTGTTTGCTTCTGTCCAACAAAGTCGTCCTTGTTAGAAGTTCTCGACACATTTGTTTGATTTAAGTCTGTCTGGGATAATTTGACATTTGTTTCTAGACGTTTAGCATCTGATTTGCTGTTTCTTTAGTGATGTTGTGGTGGACGTTTTGTGTCTATCTTTGGATGTTTTTTGGGGGGGTTTTAGTAACTGGATGTCTGTTAGTCATTTTGCTATTTTTGGATAGTTTTAGATTATTGTGGTAATTTTATGTGTTTTAACTAAGCTGAACTTCAGCCCAAGAGGTCAGACCAGTAGACCCATTCGATAATCCATCTTTGCGTTTTTTGTGAGTGTTGTGTGATGAACACTTGTGGTGGAGGTCTGGGTGCCATGGATCAATTAAACATCAGACTTTAAAGGAGCCAGTATGAACACAAAAAGACGTTTTGGTGCCGTAATCGATCCTCTTGTTTAAAACAACGTGCAGACGAAATCCACAGTCTTAGTTTGGATGTGTATCTAAAGTTAATGTGAGGCTTCAGCAGTCGAGTTAATCACAACAAGTTAGTGCTTTCAGTGTGAAATTCCACCTTTAATTCTGTGTTGAATGAAAAGTAACAAAGGATGAAATTCTAAACTTAAACGCTGCAACTTTGGAATATATCCACTTAATTTGGAGGTTTAAGCCACAACTTGAATTCAGAAACACACTTAAATACATTTTCTGCACAGATGGAGGCCTGTGGTGTTTGGCCCGCATCACTTAGAAAAGAAGCATCTCTTGGAGGGAGTCTCTTAAAGACCTGTGTTAACAGTAGGACTGGTCATAGCAAGAAAAACTTATTTCAGCCTTCAGACCTGAGTGTTGTTTTAGGAAACATTTATTAACATTGAAAACCATTGTTTGATTAATCTGGTAGTTTTGTCCCTAAACTTGACCAAACGTTAGTGGTTTAATCTGGGTTTGGTGTCTGTAGTGGTCATCTGCAGTTTGCACGTTGTGCCATCAGAGGAGAAATGTTGTTTTTCTGAAGGATAAAAGTAATAGGGTCACACATTATTGGTCATTTGAACGAATTGTTTGAGTTGTAGCTCTTGGTCTTTCATTAGTCTCTACAGAATGCAGTAGTTCAAGTGAAGTATTTCTTATTGAAATACTTTGGATTTTTGCAGGACGTCTGCTTACAGCAACCAGTCTTGTAAACTAAATGGCCAGAGGCCTAAATGTCTGTGTGTCTAAATACTACATGATTGTGTCATGTTGTCCAACTGTGAGAAGTCTCTGTTGCTTTTATGCTGCTGGTACAAACAACCTGTAGAACGATGTTGATCTTAGTCCCATACACCAACATCATGGCAAAAAAACCCAGTTCATTTAACAGAAATTAATGCTGGCAGTCCTGTACTTAAACAGCCATCTAGCCCAGCAGTACGGTGGCCCCGAGAGGTCAAAGCACTGCAATTTGAAAAAAACCCATGCAAATAGACAAAAACAGCTTCATCAATTTGACAACACAGGCGCAGCATTAAGAAAAGCGCCGCACAAAGCAGCAACACAACAGAAAAGGCTCCGGGAGCAACTAAAAATGCATTTACAAATGTAAATGTCCCTGACATTGCTATGACTATCACACATTGCTATGACAGTTGTCCACAATGGTTCCGGTAGATTTGTAAATGTATTTGTAGTTGCTCCCGGGGCTGTTTCCGTTGTCTTGTGGACTTTTTGCAGTGGCTTTCGTCATTACGTTGTGTGGCTTTTGTGGCATGTGTCTTGCTGTGTCTGTGTTGTCAAGTTGATGTTGTTTTTGTATATTTGCTTGTGTTTTATCTATTTGCATATCTTTTCTCAAATTGCAGTGCTTCGAGCTCTCAGCTCCCACCGTACACCAGGCCAAGCCAGTGACAAAGGTACCTGTACCAGCTAAGGAGGCACACTGTACTGTAATGTGGCTTCAACATTCATGGCTCAAATCTGGCCAAGGATCTTTGTTGTATATCTACAACATCCAGCAATAATCATTTTTAAAAATCATGTGCAGAGGTGAAATGTTTTTTACATAAATGCACTGACATTTCCACAAAATCAATAAATGACATCACCAATTCCCAAGCAGCTTTTATACTATGCACTGTTTTCATGAGAACTCTCATTAGATGCTAATCAAAATCAATTAAGCCACATTACAGAACACAAAAATGTTCACAATTATGGCTATTTAGAGCTGCGAGGAAATAGAATTGACAAACCAGTGTTATCTAGAATGTATTAATATAAAAACTCATTATCATGGCTTTTCGCTGATTAGAATTCCTGTCTGGGTGGGGAGATTTCCAGGTCACCACCTCTCGTTGGGAGGACAACTTGCACTCTGTGTGTGTAATAGTACTCCATTGGTGAGCTACTACTACTTCTTTATTTCCCTTGTGGTTTAACCTACCAGTCATTTGCCATATGAGAAGCTTGGAAGATAAATGACACCTCTTGTATTACCACTGATTAAGCCCTTAATAGGAATTGATTTTTCTGCATGAGGGTGTTGAAAGGAAGAAGTCCAGTAAGTATAACTGCACTGAGTGCATTGTGCCGAAACCGTCCGTTGCCGTCCATTAAAATGGCACCGGAGTGATCAGCGGCGTGATTGAAGCCAGATTCGTTCTTTAAATTTGCTCTCGAAGCGTTTCACGCGGAGTGAAGCCACACTCTGTCAGGCTGTGGAGTACAACAGCACTTCTGAATGGCAGTCTTGATTTCTCCTCAGCATTGTGTGTACTCTGTAGTAAAGATGACTGACAACCTCTTCATGTGTTTTTTTTTTTTCTTTTCCACATGGCTGAGCTGAGTGTCTTTCCCAACAGCACAGCAAACTTGTCTCGCAGTGTAACCTGTCGGAACTGTAAATTATCCATAATGATGTTCACACTCTCTTTGAAATCCTCACTCTTCTTGGGTCAGCAAATCCCGTCTGTGGACTGCGACAGAAATCGCAGCAGAGAACCCGGAGACCTGCTGCTGTCCTTGGTGCTGAAAGGGAGGCAGTTTAATGAATAGATATGCCTCTGTCCATGGTCCTGGAAGCAGAAGACGGACAAAACAATATGTGTTTTATTTAATAAGAAGATGCCAACATTTTAGTGACGGGCTTTTTATTGAGCTTTCTAATACTTTTCCACATCATCTGAATTAGACTGAAGTGCTTTAGATTGATTTATCTTCTTTCATTGTGTTACACAATAACTCGACTGAAAGCAGAAGCATTTACAGCCACATGATGATGAATCAATGAGCAACAAAGAGATTGTAGTCCTGACCGAAAAGCAGTAGGTGGAAGCGTACGCCTCCTCTTTTTACAGTACAACATTTGTAAAACGTAGGAACAATGTACACGGTCCAGACATGAAGAGGAGTTAGTTATGTTCAGTACTCTGCTCAGACAGATACTGTGTACTGAAACTGGTACTAATGTGGTGCTGCATTTAAGAGGTACTTTAATACCTCCATTTCGTGATCATTTATATTCCACCAATTTATACTAATGTACTTTTTACACTGTGCATGTATTTCATATCCAGTGTTACTAGTTACTAAATATTCAAGATTTTAAACATGAATGTTTGGCCAGTTTATACAGAAGCTCCATAGTGTTGCATGAGATCTCAAATAACGACTGTGTTCTGCTGTGTGTCTGTCTGTGTATGGCCTTTAAGTGCTGTTGCTTATTGTGTTACAGTAAATCTTTGCCTTTTTTGGTGGAGCTGCCCTTTGAGGCAAAGTGAAAGTTGTATTGTGTCATATGAAATATGAACATCTTGTTAACAATCTTGTGCATCCTGTGCTCACACGTTTCGTTTTGTTTGGCTAAAAGTCGGTTTAAATGTGCAGTTTGGCAGCGCTGCTCCACTGACCTACAGTACTGTGGAGACACTTTTCCGACTCCAACTTAGCAGCAGAAAGCCAACATGGTCCTCACAAGATGGCGGCTGCATCCCCAGTTAAAATAGTGTGACGTCAGCTTCATGTTTTCCGTATAAAGAATTCAAAATAACAACCCTAAAATGCTGCTGGTATACACTTGATTGTAAGAGAATAAAATAGTTCCTCCTCTGTCTTCTAGGTTCTTTTCAGAATTCTTAATGATGCGTCCGTACTTTCATCTCAACATTTGAAGTGTAGAACTTTTACTTGAACTCTTACTATTTTTTTTTACTTAAAGATATTAACACCTATTCCACCACTGCTAAACATACATATGTATAAGGAGTTTTTTGGATCACACATATCAGACATTTTCTCACTCTTGTAGTAGCTATGTGAGAAGATTTGGTTTTATTTAGCACAATAGAAGTGAATAGCATTTCCCGTGTGATGATAATAACATTGGAGGTAACATTTTTATATAATCCACCATAACATGTTCCTACAGAGTCAACTTGAAGGCTGTTTTGTATAAACTGCCCTTATCTGATGATTTATTGCTCCCAAAACTTCTAACATTTATCTCTGTTTTTGGGTGAAAAAAAGCTTCAGACCACAGTGGGTCAAAAACAGGAACAACACCAAACATGTTTTGCATTCACACACAGAAGAGACAAAAATTATTATGGCAAATGTGTGTTATAAATAAAATCTGCTGTTTGTTTTTGAAGAAAAGAAAAAAGATGACATTTCAGTTTGCAGCAGGTGTTTATAATAAAATCTCACAACATTGTCACCCAGTGAGAGTCACAGCCTCCATAAATCGTTCCTGAGATTAATAGGTCCAGTAAGATGACAGCATTTGTGGTCACAGATCACAGAGGCCACTAAATCCCCAAATAAACCAGCTGCTTTCTCTGATTTTCCAGCTAGCTGGAGCTTTGGGACAAAAAAAAAAAAAAGTGGAGTGCCGGTTGATTACCTGCCAGAAGTAGAGGATGAGGCCCGATAAACCATGCAGCAACAATACATTGTTTCAGATAAAGTGCACTTGGCTGCTGCCTGGTGTGAAGTTGCCACCCTGTATGTGGCATAGCAATGTTTGCAAATATGCTTGAAAGGCCACGGACTCCAAATCGCACGTTTGCTTTTCAAATTTAACAGGATTTTCCCAGGTTCTGTGGCATTTATTAGCTCTTCAGTACAGTGGGAAATTCAATCATCTGACCGTAAAGATTTCAGAAAGAGGACATGTTTTTAATAAAGGGCAAGTAAAGCATTGTGGCAGTTCTTATGTAGCTGTTTATCTTTGTGTGTGTGTGTGTGTTCCTGAAGGGAAAAAAATAAATATATATATATATAATTGATCTTGAAATGTATTTATGTATGTGCATGTTTGATGGATTACACAGCCGGGAGGAAATTTGTTATCACAATCTGCACATGTTCAGAAACAGTAGCCATATGGTCATATACTGTACTACACCGTGCACGCTCAAGCCCTTTGCCGCTCCCTCGAATTCACAGACAAACATGGACACATGCTCACGGGAGGCTAATAAGTTATGTACAGCAGGACGTAATGTGCTTGCTTTTAGCTGAATTCTGCTTTTGTCAACTGCAACAACAGCAGATCTGTTACGTGAAGGTTTTAATTGGTAATTGAAGAACTGCAAATGTCTGGTGTTGGGTGTAAATTCAGTTTATAACTTATATATCTGAGTGCATTTAGGGCAGACTAGCTGTTGTGCTGTGCAAAGACAACAGCATTAAATTACTAATAATTAAACTGACACCTGTAGTAGTGTGAAGATGGATTAACAACTGAACAATGCCAGTTTTCCACTTCTTCAAAGTCCCTTGTCATTCGAATGGGAAAAACATGTTCTCATTTACTCCGAATGGTCTGGTGCAGGTTTAAGAATCAGTCTCTAAGTTTCCTGCCTTATCTCAGCACCACAGAGGTTAATCTATTTATCTGGTGCTCCTCATGGCATTTAAAGTGTTTTAAAACTTCACTGGATCGTCCACATAACTCGCTTGGAGACAGATACTGCAAAACGTGGACAAATAACACCATCTGCTTGGATAGAGGGAAGTGAGAAGGTGTGTAATTCTGGTAATTGTGGGGAACTAATGCTTTACTTTATGCACTTTTCTCAAGACAGACAGCAGGAGAGAGACTCTGAGGAGCATAAAATTCACTGAGGGTTGATCCTGAGCTTACAGAGGCACCCAGGGGTCCAATGCCCTCCACCCTCAGCTCCCATTATTAATTAAACTTGTTGATGTTTGAGGCATCCTGAGGAGAAATAGAAACCTCACTTCACTTCATTCACCATGTCTCTGATGGGAGCAACACCATTTGTTCAGAATTTCAAAAGCACCTGATTGGCTGCAATTTCAGAACTGGACGATTGACCGATCAAGCTCTGCAGCTAAACAGCATCCCCTCGCCATCGAGCACTTCAGCGCTGAGTGGACTTCATTTGGATACTCGGCGAGCGGAATGAGCACAAGCAGACTGGCAAATTGAATTCTCATTCGTTGGCAAGCTTTTCTTAATTGTGCATGACAAATTGTCCGAACTGAATCGAGAAAGTTCCATTCATCAAACCGTGAGCTTGTCTCCCTCTCTGTCCCTCCATGTGTCTTCAAATCCATAGCTGTTCATCCATCTGTCACTACACACATCCAGGATTTCCCAGTTGCACTAAAATCGGGCATAAACCTGCTAAAAATGCTACAAAAAAAACAATCAAGGACATTTTCATCTAAGTTTAATGTCTGTTTTGCCTCTAAGCACCGATTCTCCCTGTAGCCAGCTCATGAAAATTAAATACATGCATCATTTCAAGTATGCGACTCATGAGCATTGTTTCATAAAAAGCAAGCGCCATTTCTCTTTGGTCTATTCTGTTTGCTGTTTGTTGTTTCAAGAGCCACACAGAAGTTAAGACTCCACAAGGTCCAGTGGCAGCTGTTGTCGAGCATATTTCATGATTTTCACAGCAGATGGAGTCTGTACAGGTGTCATTAAATTTTCTTCAAATTCAACATTTAAAGCACCTATGTTTTATTAAAAGCTGAGGTTCAAAGTTCACTCTTATGAAATTTGACTACAATTTCCATTTTGCAGCTGATCTCTGCTTTCATTGGCAACACGTGACCTTCATTAGCAGATAAAAAGCAGCGCCATTACTGGTTGGTTTGGAATAAACAAATGGAAAACGCACCATTTAAACTTACATTCAGATAAACAACTAGATTTGCCTCTCAGTCGTATGCCTCCACAAATCAGTCAAGTTGAGGTTTACATGGACAGGACAGGCATGAGATTACACTGACCATGACCTTGGAACTTTGTCGACTGAGATCTAATCAGTTTATTCTGGAGTCCAAGTGGATTTGCTTGAGTTGATACTGAGATATCATGTTCATAAGCATGAGTCAAACAGACGAACACCCCTCAAAACATACTTAATACTACAAGTACGTCCATCCATCCAATATCTGTAGCTGATTCTCCTGTGTCCCATCCTGGACAGGTCGCCAGTCTATCTCAGAGTGAATGCAGAGAGACATACACAGACAGACAACTATTCACATTCACATTCACACTGGCTGGCAATTTGGCGTCACTAATGAACCTAACACACATGTCTTTGGACTGTGGAGGGAAACTGGAGTATCTGGAGGAAGGAGCAAACCCCACCACAGAAATGTCACGGCCAGCCAGGGATGCGAACCTGCATCTTTTTAGCTGTGAGGCAGCGGCGCTAACATCTGACGTGGTTTTAAGTCAGATGATTCTGACATTTTGTGTGTGCTCTCAGTGAAGCCTACAAACAACAAAACATGCTGATTTTATCACAAACCAACCCACGAAAGATCAACCCAAAGCTTTTAGGACCCAGTTTGATTACTGCTTTAAATGGAGCAAATACCAAATGAGGCTGTGAGCGTACTGGCAACAATAGTGAACATCCTGTCACCCCAGATCCAAGATGTGGATAAGGGACAGCTGAACTGAGAAGGAAGGGTGGGGCTGGAAAAGGTCAGAGAGGTTTTGGAGGGTTTTATGAGTAATGAGGAGGTTGTTGTGGGCGAGAGAGGTTTAGAAATGTTAGATCGCAAGAATTGGTGTAAATTCTGGACCTAAACTTTACCCTAACCACTTTTTAACATGTCTAACCTGAACCCAACTTTACCTTAACCTCACCTTTACCTCTGCCTGCTCCCAGAGATTAAAAGTACCAAAGTACGTTCACTAGTACTTTGCTGGAGATTTTCCATTATTTTTTTAATGTTACTCAAATAAATGTTTACATTTGTATTGCCCAACATTAATTAGTTGCTTTCCAAATGCAGATTCCTAACACAAAATACAATCAGCCAAATGATGATGGATTGTTATGGATTACCTGCCTGTTAATAAAAAAATCATTTTACTGGTGTGTAACTTTCTACATTTGCTTTTTCAATGCTAATTACTAACAGTTAGTGAATTTAAAAAAAATTAATTGTGATGATTGTTTACATTGAATAGTCATTTTCTCTCACTGAATCTTTACAAGAATGAAACTGAACACAACATTTTTAGATTTCTGCAGAAACTTTATTTATGAGGCACATGGGAAAGAAGTGAAGTTCAGTAGTGTTTAAATACTTTGTTTTTGTCTATAACTCAAAGAAATAATTTTATCTGTGTGCTTTTGTACAAATACATTTTAGAGCACACAATTACCCAGTACATCAACTTAGGTAAAGAATTTGAAGTGGTACTTCTACTTGTAGTGGAATACCGGTTTAGGAAAGCACTTACACTTTTACTTTTGTTTGTGTATTTCTACAAAATCCACTTACGCCCAAGGCTTGGTGAACTAACAGTCACTGTTTGGGATAAACTGTTTGAGTTTTCTGAGAAATCGCACCACAGTGTGCTGCACCACAGAGAATATATTGCATCCAGATATTGAATCTGTATGTAATGAAGGCATGGATGAGGGCTTTGAGGGCAGAAAAAGAGAAGGATGGGTTGAGTCAGCTGTAAGATGAAGGACAAAAAAGAAAGGTTTTTGGTGATGAGGCTGCTGTGAAGAATAAAGGGTGATTGCTGATATCCAATGCATTAGGATTTAATAATAAAATTAGTGGTAAGATTCTATAATTATCTTTAATTATCTATAAGAGTCTATAATTATCTAGATGAATCTTTTTGTATTTGTTAATTGGAAAAGATGAAAAGAAAAAAAAGTTGATTGACATAACGAATCGGAATCAGATGGCGGCTGCTGATTGGCGGTTTCCTGACCACGTGATCATTGAAGCGCAATTAGAAAAACGCACCTGGTTTTCTGATGAGCTTCTTGCTCAATCCGTGACACGGAGCTGGATGGATAATCGTGATAAATTATATAAAATAAAGGCGCGTTTTGCTGTGGGAAGATGGGAAAGAAACCCTTTAAATGGATGAAGGGCCACGGTAATGTTTCAAGGGGAAATGAAGCAAAACACGGCGGACCTGAGGACACCAACACAAGCGTTCGGAAAAAGCCGGAGCGGGGCCCAGAAAGCGCGTTAGCTTACAGGCAACGTGGTTGGTATTAGCTTGTAACTTATGAGTAAATGGTCGTGAACAGCTCAAACATTTCAGTGTGTGAATGCGTTTGGAGTTTAGGAAGAACTAACGTGTTCACCTTTGTGGACCGTCTTTATCCATTTTCAGCAGCGTTTCACGTGGAGTTCGAGCTTTCATTTCCTCTAGAACATTCTTTAGGCGCCTGTTGTAGTTTAGCCGAATCTAGGCTTCTCCCGAAGGTCACTACTGGAAGAGAACTGGATTTTTTTTTTTTTTTTTTTTTAAAGAAAAAGAATTATATTCAATTTGAGCATTTTAAGAACAAGGTATGATCCATCATGTCGTAAAAAATGTAAAGTTTTACAAAATAACATTAACCAGCCCCTGTGGACAAGACACTAAGCCAGAAACCCAGCAGGATTCACCGGCTGACTTTAGGACCTTGTGACAGTTTTTTGGGGGGATTTCTAGAGTGTAAATCAATAAAAAGTAACTATGCATAGCATTTTCAATATTTTGTCGACACTACAAAACCATAATGTGATTATGAAGCGGTCCTCTATAAGCACCATGTTCCTTAGAGTAGGTAAATGAGTCTCTGTAGCCGCTGATTGATGGAAAATGTTTTGGTCTGTGTTCTTGAAGTGGCCCCTGGCTTTCGGGAAGTGTTAGGACAATGTTCCCTGTGTAATTTAACATGGTCCAATTTTAATCTCTGTGCTCTGTGAGGGTACCTGGGCATAAGATGAGGAAGGGCTTTAGTACAGTGATGATGTTGCTATGGAGATTGTTGCTCTTTTTAAAACTCAGCATGCACCTAAAACTGACAGGATTGGATTTTTCTGTGTAAATCCATCACTTTGATTTCTTGCCATCTGTCATTTTTATGTCTGTTTTCTTCTACTTCTTCCCCAGACTATAATCTCTTCATTACCTGTACTATAAATATTCCTCAGCCTAAATGATGTTCATTAACAACACAAACACTGTTGCTGCAATAACTTCTGTGGAATGATTACTTCTTAGTTTCAAAGGAGACAAAGTTCCTCTGTGAATTTTTACATTTCCCAAGCTGGAACTGCTAAGTTATATGTTAAACATTACTAACATTTTAAAATGTTTTCCATTAGACTAGTTGGTTGTGGGCTAATTGTTTCTGCTGAACTTGAGTCCCCGTGGAGACTGGAGTTCACTTCTTGTGCTATGCTGGCTGTCCCACTAATCCCTTTGCTTTCCCTGTTTTCACCTGTCCAGGTGCAATATTTGAAGAGAACGCTGTGCGGGATGATGAGGTGTTCCAGCTTGCTGTATCTGACCTCAGTCTAAGCGACGACATCCTGCAGAGTGAGAAGATCACACACTCTATTAAACTCATTGAGCCCAACAACCCTTTCCAGGCTGTGCAGGAAGGTAAGAATGTTGCGTGACGCATGTTTGGACTGTGTGCCTGAGATGCTTTCAGGTTCGGTCGGATAGAGATTTGTTGGTGCAGCACGGGATGTCTGTGTATGTGTTTGTCTTACTGCCGTGCTTTGGATTGTTAAACTTTAGCTCGTTCTGTCTTTTGGTGAAGTATCCTCACGGCTAATGACCCAGGTATCAACCTCCTAAACGCTGTTTAAATCACTGGAGCTACCTGCCCCTGTTTCTGTTCTCTGAGGAGGCTGCTAGACTCTGATGCTGCACAGCAGAGCCTCTCCTTCGCTTTGTTCTTCCTCTGAGGCTGATTCTATCCTTCTCGGACATTCTCGACTATACACGCTTCCCTCTTTCCCTCCCTCTCTCTTCTGTGCAGAGGATGCTAGGGCCAAGCACTGAGCTTAGCTGCATGGGTGTAACATTCTATAGCATAGCCAACAAGGAGGCTCACAGGCTTTAAAGCTCGATAATATAAAGAACCGCGTTTCTGAAAGCCTTCATCATAGTTGTTTCCAGAAAAGGCTGATCAAGACTACGCTGCATGTTGCTGATACAAGTGATTGTTATGCTGAAGTTAACGAAGATGATTGTGTTGAGATGATTGTGGTGATGATGGATAAAACTGATACTGATGATGTTGCTGATTAATAAGATGATGCTGACGATGTGATTGTTGAAATTGAAGATCCCCATGGTGATTGGTTTGATAAACAGTGATGTTTGCAATGCTGATAAAGCATTTTAATGTCTGTTGTGATAATGTTGGTTGGTAAAGTGTGATGACAAAGGCTATAATTTTGATGAGATTTTTTTTTTTTGGTTCCTAATGGAGACTGTTGTTAATGAAGGTTGTGATGCAGTTGTTTCTGCCAGTGGGGGGTGGAGGGGATGGCCTATTACAACTAGGGAAAACTATGTTGCTGTTTCTTTTTATTAGAATTACTGACTTTATTTAACAATGTCAGTGTCTCAAACTCACAATTGCATCAGCTTAAATCTTAGCTACAGCCAACAGAAGATATTTATATTTTTCTTATATTTTAAAAGCCTAAATATCTCAACATGATGCAGAGTTTTTCTGCCAGTAGCAGCCAAAGCTGTGAACGGTACCATGTACAGCAGTCATTGTTGTCTTTGAACAACCCTGAGCAAACCTCCTTTAAAGCTGGAGACCTGAGCATATCAAGGAGGCAGCTCAGAGTTGTTCCTGTTTTGAAATGTCAACCTGGCAAATAAGATCAGATAGATGCTGAGATGATGACATGATCGTTATAAGATGGGTTCATGTTTAGGGACCCACATCCAAACAAAACTAAATGTTTTGCAATTTGTACAAGGACTTGGAGTCAAGGTCAATTTACTGATGGGTCAGAAACACTTGCTGGGAACATCAACCCTGCTACTTCAGACTGTAAAATTCTTCATTTAAAATTAAATGTTATGTACTGCTTTTATTCAAAGCACTTTACATACAATTTGTACTGCTTCATATTCACCCATTCACACACTCTCACTGATGACGGCAGCTGCCGTGCAAGGTGCTCGCCTGACTCACCAGGCCATCCACCATTGAGTGTCTTGCACAAGGACACATCCGCGTGTAGACACGAGGAACTGTGTGCTTGCTTGACTACAAGCTGAGCTACAGCTGAACCATTGTTATTGGAATTTAAGAGATTTTTAAAAAGTTCTGTGTCTTTATATAAGGAAACTCAGTTTTAGTTGCTCTACAATGTTTTGTTGTGGAAATGAAAGCAGAAACTGAATTCTCTCTGCATCTAATTTCCTTTTTGGTTTACATCTGGACTTGGTGTGTATCACTGTCTCTTTGGTTGACATGCTGCTGTAGCTGTGTCACATTTTAGAGGGAATATCTGCAGACTGACTGTATTTCACAGTGGCAGAGGTGTATTTTTTAATTGGTACAAATCTGACATGACGACAATGTTTTGGCTCCTGGTGCTGTTGACGGCAGATCACACCTGCTGCAGTGATGACTTGGGGAAACAATAGCATGTTTACTTTTGACACTTTTCTCATGGATTTAAATGGGGAAGAAAGCCGCAGAGCGTGCCGGCCTCATTGAGTCCCTCATTAGGAGCACTATTTGAAGTGTATGTCGGAGATCACATTGATTAAAGTCAGGCTGAGAGAAAATGGTAAAGCACGCATGACGGCTTTGGGTTTTTTTTTTCATTAGCAGAGCCAAGTGACTGCAAACCTGTGTGGGGGGGAAAAAAAAGGTTGTTTGCTCTTGACTTTGCTTTTCTTCTCAAATACTTGAAATCTGCCTTGTGTAAGCTGATTACAGTTTTGGTTAGATTAGCAAATTGCCACAAAATGGCATCAAGCATGTTGTGTTTTTTTTTTTCTCCACCCAGTTTACTGACAGATGCATGTACACTTAACTCTTATTGAAGTATTTTTATTACACTTGGTACCCCCCTTCAGAAGATACAAAAGCTCAAAACCATTATTAGTATAAGTAAATAGTTCTGAGACTAAAGTTATCTAACATAATGTTCCATTCAACTGATTTCGTTAGTAACTTCACATCTTTGAACATCTACAATACAAAGACTTGTTGAACAGGCTACAGTAATTAAGACTGTGTGCATGTTAAAGTGCCTTTACTACTTGGAATTTAAAATTTTCATACATAATTTTTTCTTTTCTTGTCCTTTCGGCTTATCCTGAGTTCAGGGTCTATTTTGGCACGGTTTGTCACACCAGATGCCCTGAAGCAACCCTCCCCAATTTCTACCGGGCTTGGGACTGGCATTGCATGGCTGGGGAAGGGCTGTTAGGCTTTCGTTGTGTTGCCCGTTGCTTCAAGAGGAAACTACGACCCTATAGTCAGTAGGTGGCCACTCTACCAAGTGAGCTACTGCAGCCCCCTATACTTGAGACTTACTAACTCGCAGTTTCCAATCCTATGCATTAAACATTGTAGAATAGGTCTTCTCTCTTTTTTTCTACTCGTACTTCAGACTCAATAATTGGTAGGAAAAAAAGAGGAGGCATAATCTAGAATGTTTAATAAGATTGGAACATGGCTTTCATTCTATGAAACGGGCACAAAACACTGTCTTCATGTCACAAGATTGTATACACAACAGTAAAATAGAATTTTGGTTCTGACTAGTTGAGAAACACAATTTCTATCAACATTTAAGTTTTTCTGACTGTATCACCCAGCACTTTCCTTCTGAACAAGCAGAACAATGGGTTCACTGTTCAGCCACAGTGAACCCATTGCCCCTGCTATGGACGCAGCTCTTCTGCTTCCTTTTATTCCAAACTGGAAACAAACTGCATCATTTCTTATACCACATGCAAAAGAAACTCAATGATTGTTTGTTTTATCATTGCCATCAGATTCTGTGATGTCTTGTTGAAGTCCACCCACATGGAAGACAGTAAGTGCAGTTGGCTACTTGTAACTGGAGCTGATGGTAGAGTTACTACTATACCTGATAATTGGGATTGTTGCGACTTTGGGTGAATCCCACTTTCACAACATAAATTGGCTGGAAATGGTTCGTCTTTTTGTTCTTTAAACCTTGTGTAATTATTGTTCTAATTTCAGTAATGTTTATATTGGAGCGCAAAAGTCATTCACATGAAAACATTCTTTAAAACTTGCCTTTTCACAATCTGTGGGCTTATTTTTTTCCAGTATCATATACTGACATAGAGAGGATTTACACACAAACACAACATTCACAAACACACACTGGCAGCAGCAGCACAACAGAGGTCATTAACATTTTAACATTAATGGAGGAACTTGTGTTCTTGTGCATTTTAATTGCTGTGCTGTGGTGCCAATGCAAATGTATGTGTGGGGTTGCATCAGTCTTGCTCTTTATTAAAGGTCATGGAGTTTGGTCATCTGCAGACCACACACACACACACACCTGTTTATCGTCTCATCCATGTTAACTTGGCGTTAAGCCTGTTGGCCTTTTCTGCAGACAACACAAACGTCATCAGATTCAGTTTCGTTTACCTGCTGTTCTCAGCTTTGTTGTTCACCTACGCCAAGGAAAAAGCATGACTCAGACACGGTTTCACTTCTTGCTACAGTAAGATATTGTTACCCACTTATAAATTACAATACTCCTCCTACTGTATGTGGTGAATAATCTACAGTAATATAAACTGTTCAGGATGATGTAGCACCATATACATTATGTTAAACTTTCATATTTTTTCTTCGCTTTTTGCAGTAAATCTCCCATTGTTACTGTTTTCTCTGATTTCTGTCTCAAGGCATTTTCACCCTGATCCAGGAACATCTTGTTTGGAGTTCAGTCTACTTTTCACTGAAACAATAGTCAAACATATTAAATGTGTTTCCTGCTTGAGATTGCACATCTGCTCTGTCTCCCTAAAGGATGTTGTGTTTTTTGTCTTTTTGTTTTCCATACCAGTAAATTAATGTGTGGGGATGAGGAGAGAGAGGAACTAGATAAAGGAGGGAAAGGTATTAAAGATGGCAAAATGAAAGATAAGGGAGTGGGGAAAGAGGTGGAAAGTAATGCTTAAAAATGGGAGAGTGGTAGATGGATAAGGAGGAAGGGGGAGAGGGAAAAGGGGGTGTGTGATCAATATGTCTGGGTGCATAGATGGAAAGATGACTTATTCTGTGTGTGTTTTGGATGTCTCGATTATGGCCCAGCTGGTTTCTGGCTTGCCCTGACCTTTCGCTGAGCTCCCATGATCCTCAGTCCTCAGAGACACTCCTGACTGCCTGGGCTGTAGTGGATTATGGGTAATGAGAGAGAAATTTACAACCGTGTGTGTGTTGTGGGGGTGGGGAGGTGATGGTGCGGCTGGCTTGTCTATAAAAAAATAAATATCCGCTCAGTTATAGTTTTTGAAAATGTGGGAAAGAGCTGACTCGGTTTTTTTGTTTCTCTGCATTTTCATGTTTTCATGACTTCTTCTCCCCGGTCTTTCAATAAGTTTTGTTTCTACCTTTTTATAGTCTGTTTGTTTATTTGGTATTAAATTTACAAAAGACATCTTTTGTTGAGGCTTACATGCTGTAGTTACAAAAAATGAGAGGGAAAAATAATTTAGGCAGTTTTTTTTTTTTTAAAAGAATAGCCTCACATTAACAAATAAAAATGTGTTCAGGAGTCATTGTTTGGTACATAAAATGAACTGTAACAGCTACTGTACGGCACATGGTTATGTATTTTCAACCAGGAAGAATCTCACACACAATCTCAATTTTCAGTCCAAGCTATTGTAATTGTAGAAGTAGCTTTTAACAGCTATTGAAAGCAACACTTCACCTTTAGTAATGCTGCCTTTGTCTCTATTGGACACAGCAGTCAAGTCTGAAATACATGGACCAGGAACTTGTTGCTTATGTTCAGTGTGAACAGAGGAGGTTTGAATAGGTTTTGATTTTTAAAATGTGAAGTGTGAGAACACCTCATATAAAACTAATTAAAAAGGGCAAAGGGAAGTTTAATACCATTTCTGAACATGGGTATGTATGTAGGAAGCAATTTGAAAATTGATGAGGGTTAACCCTTAAAGGGCAGTGAGTAGTACATAAACATAATACTCCTATGACAGAGCCCCTCTTATATTTAAATTGCTCATTAAATCGGAGTTACGTGCCTATGAAAGTGAACAACCTTTTGCAACGCCTGTTTCTTTTGTAATGGCTCAGATCAGGTAAAATTTTAATTATGTAGCCCAAGTGCCAAATCATAAAGTCCTCAGACCTTTGAATCGGACATCAAAGTCAATGTAACGTAAGGCATCAAAACCAATAAGATAATCTGAACATTTTTACAGGCCAGTTAACAGAGCGAATATTAACACGATGCAGAATGCTCATAAATCTTGATCTCCATACCACAATTAGAATGGTGACTACTCAGTAGCAGTGTTCGAAGTTCATTTCACATCAGAGACATGTCATAATAAAGACTGTTTATTCAGACAGGAGCTGCTCTTCACCCACATGGGCAGATACGCCACAATTTATTGCCATCGACAAACCCTCTGTGGAAGCCTCCACAGAGGAAATCTCACTGAAACCATCTGTCGAACCAGTCCGCCTGGATTTCAGTCCTCCAGTTTTTAACAAAGTGGCTAAGACAGAGAGCGCTTTCTCTAGCAACTCTAATCCTTTTAACACATCAGAATTTCCAGTCAAGACGTCCGGTAAATCCTACGTTTGTTTTTCTTTGCTGAGGGTTGGGTTGGGTTCAGCAGCCTCAACTTCCTGACCCCGCCCAGTTAGAAGGTGAACTTTTCAGCACTGCTCACTAATTCTTTAATTGGCTTTTAGATTCAAACAAATTAGGGTAATAGTCTTATTATGATCCTGTCCAGCTCTGCACAATTGATGTATAATTAGAGGAGAAATTATTTTAGCCAAGGAAGCTGGCAATGCAATGTGCTGTTCTTCATTTTCACTTTATTTCTCCCATCACCTCATTTGTTTCAGTTCGTCTTAGTTTTCTGGTTTTTTTTTTTTTTTTTTTTTTTTAGTAATTTAATTTCTGGTTTTAATTTCTTTTAATTTTTATTTTTTTAATTTCTGGTTTTCTTTCTATACTTCTGACAGACAGCAGACAATTAAAGTCAAAGCCAGAACAGCACACATTTATGTCAGCTTTTGTGAGAGGATGACAGCTAAGTTATAATGCCTGCTAAATGCTGAACACCTTGGTATGATCTTTCTTTCTGTGTTTGTTTTTCCCTGGCTGTCTGATATTATTTGAGTGACAGCTCCTGTTGTTGGATCGCACCAGACAAATTGGCCTCATCTTTCCCATAGCAGCAGCTTTATCTGAACCTCCTGATGTGGCTTTCTGTGTGAGTATTGGGCTCAAAAGTGTGTGAATAGAATAAAAAAAAGTTACATTTTTCACTTACAATTTGGACCAGTGTCTTGGCCACTAGTCTGAGTGACACTTTTTTTTTGTTTTATTTCCCACCTGTTCCTTTGCTTGTGATTGATGTCTCTTACTGATTAGTCTTTCATACCTACATTATTTCGCTTTATTTGGTTTTGTATAATTAAATACAGCGTTTACCACACAGACTATACTTTGATGGGCCACCCAGGTATATCAATTATCACCTAAGCATATTAGGCCACCAGTCGCTCTCCACCCCCACCCCACCTGTTCGAGAGAACAACACTATCCACAATTAACCGACTAGAGAACTGTTTCCCCTCATTCTACTGCACCTGTAGACTACTTGCAATGTCTGCTGCTTAAAATGTCAAAGAGCAGCTCAGATAAGCTGTCAGTTAATTCCATGACTTAAACTGATAACAGGAGATTTAATGTGTGTGTGTGTAACGGACATCACTCTGTTGTCCCTCCAGACCAATCAGAGTGGACTAAGTGTCTCTGTAGTTGTGTTGTGAATAAGGATCTTTAATTCTTAGAATCCATGATCCTGCCAGCATAATCAAATCACATTGGTTCAGTAGTAAACATCTGTAATGTGGTATATTAAGGTCAAATCAAAAGTTTTTAAAAGAGCTTAAGGCTCTTAAGAGTATCTGATTATCATATACATTTTAATCTTTAATATTCTTCTGCTAGATACAGGCTTACAGTACAGTCCTCCCCTTAGTTGGCCCCCACAAATATTATACAATTCTGTGAAAACACTGAAATATTGATGTATGAAAGCATAGAATTTTGTAAAGTCTTGACTGGGCTTTGGAACAAGTTTCTAAATCAGGTGGAAACCCTGAAAGCAAAGGAGCAGAGGATTTTATTTTATGACCGTAGCTGTAAACGGTCTGTATGCATTTGTCAACTATCCATGGTTCATAGCACTTGCTGTCCAATTTTGAAAAATTAAAGTGCCAGTGGGTACTACCTCCAAAAAACTTCTAGTGTTTACTGCCTCAAACCCAAACAGCATCTTCTATAAATACCCCGACCCTGAAGGATGATGTAAACAGTTTTCTTGTCAGGTGCTGTAGCAGCTGCTGTAATGTTCTGTGTCGATTGCATCTTGTTTCTGACAAAGAAGAATCTTAAAGAGACTTTGTTCTCCCTGTAATGCTGCTAATCTGAACTGTCAGTTGACTCTGTGATCTTGGTTCGTCCAGACTTGCAGCTCTGATGTTTGCTACCCCCCCCAGAACACCAGCCTGTAATCACTAGATTCTCTGATCTCCTGCTGTTGTCAGTAAGCCAGCGATGTGGGAACTTGAAGACCAACAGTTCTGTCAGTACTGTAGTTAAAAGACAAGACCTTTCTATGGGTTGTTATGGATGCAGTGTACCTGTTAAATGTAACTTATTTTGCTTTGACATGTGGGGGTGTCCTTAGACTAGTACTGCATGATAGAAGCTTATGAACTAAAATGGCCAGTTGTATAGTTTGTTCTATTGTGTTTAAGTTGTACTTGGTTATTTAGGTTTAATTTTATTTTCTTAACAGTTTAGTTGCATGAGTTAATTCTAATCTTTAAACATACCGTATTTCAGTCTGTACAACAGTTTACATGTAAAGTGTTAGATGTTAGAAGTAGCTTTTAGATTAATTGTAAAATGGTGGACATTGGGAAAAATAAGTTACCACTACAGTTATTTTTTGGTATTTTTATATTGCAAATTGCAATATTCTTCCCAATAATAGTAATTTGACTTTTTGACTAAATTATGCAGCTTTAACCCAGACAAATGCTTTTTATACTTAGTGTAAGTATCATCTCTTTCATTCCCCACAAGATTTATCTTTCTAGTCTCAGGTTAAGTGCAAAACCTTGGGTTTCAGAGTGCTCACTAACCTGATAAAAGTATTTCCATGTGTGCCAGAAACATCCTAGTGGATGTGTTTTAGTTAACGCTTCAGATATATCTGATTCCTTGCCTGGACCACTAGACACAACAAAACATTTGATTCTTCTCACCACCCAGTTTTTGCCAAATCAAACTCTATGGAAAACTGATTAAAATGTGCAAGACTCATGGCTCATTTTTGCTCATCTTACCATCTTGTATTGAGGGGGATGGGAGGTTTTGAGGGGATGTGGAGGATATAAGGAAGGACAGCCAGATAAAGAAGGATGAATGAGATCCGCAAGGACACAAATGATGCCTCAGGGTGTCCTCTAGCTCCTGCTGCAAACAGAGCTGCAGTTCACTGTGTGCAGAGGTTGTAGTTGGTGATCAGAGTTTTGCTGACTGTCAGAGCACCTCACTCACTTTCTTTTTAAGGCTCTAAACTGTATCTGTATGAAAATGTCAGTTAAGAGTCACTTTTGGGCTAAAATTTTAGTCCAAAAAGTACAAAATGGCGTAAAATTAGTAGCTTAAACATGTGCACTAATGTTTTAACATTAACGGCCATAGCCCTAGTTTCATACTGCAGCTTTTATCCCAATGTCTTTCTTTCTTTGATGCGTTGCCTCCTGTCAAATGGTTCTGTCACTTTGATAATGCATGAATATCTGGGAATATTTTTATTTCAAAAAAGTAATTGCAAGTTCTTAGTGGGCATTCACTTCAAATTCCTAAGATAATATTTCATAAAAGTAGATGCACTGCTAGTGGAAAGCATAATGGCTTTGTAAGCAGGGGTCGTCAAACAGACAATAAATCCTCTAGTAACCTGTTATGGTCTCCACTATCATTCTAGCAGTCATTTTGTAGGATAAGGTGATGTGTTTATGACAGCTGAGATTTCATTTGTGAAATGAAAATCTTCAAAGTGAACTGATCCATTTCAGCAGTTTATTCTGTCTGCAGAAACACTCTGAAATGTTCTGGAGGAACACAGAAAATTGCACCATTAGTATTCTTTGCTCTTCTTTCACAGGGCAATTATTCACCATTAGCTGCTTTTTATGTACTTTATTGATGGCACAATATAATAACCGCTAAATTATCTTCAAAGTTCCATCTGTTTCTCTGTGACGGAGGCTTTTACTCCTTCAGTGCTGGTTGTTATTAATCTGTGGGGAATCATCAAGTGGGAGTGGGGAGGGGGTTTTGCTACCGACCTGAAGGAGTCAATTCGACTTTCGGCAGGCGTTGTTAGCAGTGGAAAGCAAAGTTCTCGCAGATGGTTCCTCTTCCCCAAACTAGTCTTATCCTGTCAGTTGTAGTCTTTCCTTATACCTCCCTGCTCAATCGAACCGCCCTTACCTCTCAACATATTTCTCCCTCAGTCGCTTTCTGTCACTTTCTTTGTCTTTTTCACAGAACTGCTTTTTATTCTTTTCATGAACGTTGAGCCTGAAATTTTCAGAAAATGTACATTGATTTTGAATACAATAACAAATCCTACTCATTTTACAAATGGATTTGGTAAAAAATGTTGTAGTCGTTCACTTTAATTAAGCCAGCTATTTTCCTACGGTTGAAAGTCAAACGTTTTCCTTTAGGGAAATTAAAAGCTAAATGCCATCGCTAATGAAAAATGTGACCTTAGTCGGTCATTTATTTGCAGAATTTTAGACCAAAATTGTTTTGTGTCACTGGATTCATTGCATTGTATGTGTTCATAGGTTGAAATTTGGTGAACTTGATATAGGGATGGGTGAGAAATGAAATGAGGGGGGGAAAAAATGACCTGGAGAAACATCCATTTCACACACGTGCACTGCATTGTACAGTTGGTTGAATCAATATTAATCGATATACTTTGGCCTTCAGTCACCAAATAAAAACACAACTAATCACCTATAGAAGAATTTGGACCAGTGCATTAGACTGCATGATGGTGAACCAGCCCTCCAGTAGAGTTCCAGAGACTTACAATCATTGCTAAGTGCAATTGAAGTTGTGCTTGTCACACAGTGACTTAAAACATCCCTGTTCTTTTGTCCTGGTAGTCCCCACAGAACTATGCAGACTATGAGACAGCATTTGCATATTGGCATTTTTCCACCACATTCACCTTAACAAACGTTTTATCTTTTTGTTCTTTTTGCTATGGATGAACCATACAACGTGCAGGTGGACACGTGTATACAGCAAGTGTTTCATAAGGGTGCAGATGAGTTTCATTGCCATTTACTCTTGTAACCAGGCACTAACAAAGCAGAAAGGGAAGGAGACCAATGTGGAAGATGATGAATATTAGGAGTCCAGTGATTTAATTTTATAGTTGAGTCTGGGGGTTACTTGTGAAATATCCTTAAAGAGAACGCATAAATAAATGATTCCTTGTTGTGTCCAGTTAACGTGCTCCCCTTTTCTTTTTCTTTTTCTATTTTATAGACTACAGTTGAGTCCAATACCTATTGCTCCATAAATCCTGTTCTATCAATACCAACAGCCATAACAGCATGTCCTAAAGTGCCCGAGTCACTCATATGTGGGGAATTTACATCAAGCACCTAAGACTGCAGCATCTGCAAAGGGCCAGTTTTTCCTTTTCATCACAGCTAACTGGAGATGAGCTGACAGCGGTAAGAGCTTCAGTGCTACAATAGATCACCAGCGGGCCATTTGCTTGTCATTTCTGATTGGGGACATAAATGTAGATGTCTGTCTTTTAAAGTCACTATTGAGGGAGGACATTGAGATGGGAAGAATCCAGGAGTTCGTTCAGGGGCGAGGAAAGGGACGTTGCCAGAAAGGACTGAAATATTTATTTATTTATTTTATCCTTCATGAGTCAATTGGTCTGGCCTGGTTCTCTGGAAAGCAGCACATTATGCTCACTTCACACACACATACACGCAGCAACTAAACACTTGATATAATTAAAAGGGTTTGATTTTTGCCAAATTTCCACAGCAGACACAATTAGGTTTATTATTGCGAGAGCCAGAGGCAGCTCAAAATGTTAACTACCTAGGATCAAAACCACAATTACCTTATTTCAAACGGCAGTCATCCAGCTGGCAAATAATATCTGTAGGCGATGAAAGGCATGAGACCACAGCAGAGAATGGCCTCTAGTGTGGGGGTATTGAAAACTGTGCAGGCAGTGGCTGCTGGTATTGCCAGAGCTGGCAGTAAGGAACTGTAAAGGTGATGCTGTTAAAAAATAATGAGCTGCGTAGGTTGTCTGTATATAAGCCACAGTCCACACCCTAAGTATTTGTGCAGTTACATGTCTGTTTAGGTTCAGTTTAGTATTTACAAACAAAAACAAACAAACAAAACACAGAACAATGTGACCACAGAGGTCAACAAGCTGCAGGCTTACACTAACAACCTCCCTAAACTAGTAAACAAAATTCAATAAAAAATAAACTCAACAAATGTACGGTTTAATATCATGGTACAAAGCTTTCACTGAGTGAGGTAGGGAGTTAATATAATCAACCAACCAAACATGGCAAATCTATCTAGTTTCTTTTTGAAACTCTAATACTCCACCATGATATCTCTAGCAATACCGGCGATGACTCGGTTGAAAATAAAAATGGAGACGGTGTGCATGTCTAGTGTTACAACAATAAACCTTAGAATGTTTTGTTTCTCAGACTCATTCAATCCAAAGTAATGAGCACCACATTAAAGATTCTGCTTTTAATTTAATTAAGTTTATGCCAGTATACAAAGAACTGTGTGTCTGAGAGCTACCTCTTTAACACAGTACCCAAATTGCAAAGGCTGAAAAGTAATTGCGACACTTGACTAAATGTTGTTCAGCTGTGTTTTGGTTTAGAGGCAATGTGAAAGGTCTTAGGCAGGGCTGACTTGATCATAAATTACGATGTTAAATCTGCCTACCATGAGTGAAGAGGTGACCATGCATGTGAAGATGAGGCTGAAAAGAAAATCCATCACATATCAAAATCTAACAGCTGAGTACATTTATAAAAAAAAGCACCATAACACCTCATCTGTCAAACATAGTGGTTTGCTTACGGTTGCCAGTGGAACCAGTACACTGGCAACGAGTTATGATTTTGTCTGCTGATAGAAGCAACAGTATGAATGCAGAGGTATCTAGAAGCATTCTGTGAGCTCCCATTCAGCCCAAAGGTTTAAAAGCTGGATGATAAACATACAGCCTAAACAACCAAAGAGATTTTCAGGATGGAGAGGTGAAACATCCTCTGCTCTTTCATTACTTCAGTTCAATTTAACGTATCTTAGCTGGCTGTCTCTGGAAATGGCAAAAGGAAAAACGGGGAATAAGACTGATGTGTAAGTAGTGCCCTCACATTGGGTCGTAACTCCATCTAAATTTGTGGTAGTCACAGCAATGGTGATCCGATCTAATGGAGCTCTGACGGGTCTTACACTTGTATTACACTATAATACAAGTCATTCAGTTGTTCATGTTCAGTCACTCATAACTATGGTTGTGCCAGTCATGAATGTGCACAATGAAGTTGTCCATCTGGGAGGACTCCTCATAAAACCTCCCTGGTACATATAAATTAGCATAATATGCTGCAGTAAACAATTCATTATCATCTATGTACATGTTTTTAGTCATTAGATGTAGTCTTGTGTAAGTGCAGAAGTTGCACTGTTAAAATCAATTTGTTTAAGTCACCTTTTTTAAAAATTATTTTAGGGTTCACATTTACATTTAGTCATTTAGCAGACGCTTTTATCCAAAGCGACTTGCAAGTGAGATACAAGGCAGCAGGAATGTAAGTCAAGGAGAAAACATCAAAGCAAAGTCCTATGTGAAAAGTGTTTACATTTCATGAGATACAAATTTTAAAAAGAGAATTTAAGTGCATAGGAAGGTGCAGAAGAGTTCTGCTTACAGCATTTTTTTTTTCTTTTTTTTTTGAATATTGGGAGTGAGTTTGCGGAGTGTGCAGAGTTTCATAGCTTGTTCCGCCATCGTAGGATCACCACGCTGAAGAGTTTTGCTTTGTTGGGTTGTATATTCCGTGAGGTAGGGTCTGATCTTTTTGACGTTGTAGAGGGCAAATCTGCAGGCCCTAGAGAGTGAGGAGATGTGGTCTTTAAAGCTCAGTTGGTCGTCAATGATGACCCCCAGATTTCTGGACAACTTAGTGGGGACAATCACTGTAGAGCCAATGTTGTGTTGCAGGTCTGGCTGGGAAGACAAGGAATTTACGCTTGTTTGATGGCTGTTTTAATGGGCTACTTTTCTATTGCCTTTACTTTTAATTGCAGTGAACTACTTGGTAGGTTAGAAAAGTTGTTTCTGAAAGCTGTATTTCTTTGGAAATTACTTGATTGGCTTACCAGACATTCACTATGTCCATGCTAGTGGTTATTTCTCTGCCTCCTAGCAAGATTACTTTGAAATCAAACCGAAGTGCCTTGTTAATTTATTTGGATAAAAGGACAGTCTTCATTTACGGCCATGACACCTCTTATGCTTCCCAGCAGGTGGGAATGGCTTGCCAGGGGAAATGGAGCAGAAGAACACAATACCTCCTACAGTTCTTCTCTGGTACTAACATGACAGATGAGCTTTATGGTTTGCTTTGATTCCTCAAGCATCTGAATTTAAAACCGCTCTGAAGGGGGTTGAGTTGATTGTGGCAGTGGGGGACATGACGAATCAATTCTGATTCTACTTAAACTTTTCACTTCTTGTCACCATCCATCTTGTGATAGCTTGTAGGTTTAGAGGTTTTTGGTTGATTGGTGGAGGTTAATGTTTTTGGGAACACTTCAATTTAGGAAAACACATTCTTATTTTGATGAGAAGGTGTCATTTTATGCAAATTTTTTTTTTTTTTTGGTTTGGATCCTCTCTAATGGGTAGCAAAAATGTTCCAGCTGTGTAGATGGCTCTAATGTGTGAAATAAATGAGGTCAATAAGACAGGCTGAAGGATGGTAGGTTTGAAAGTCACGACAAATCAGTTGTAATGCAGCAAAGAATGTATACGTTAGGGAGGAAGCAGGTAGAAGAGATGTCAATGCCATGGTGGGGTATGTAAAACTGCTAATGACAAACATTGTGTACATTGAGTTACCTTGGAGCCAGAAACATTCATTTTGTACTGTTGTCATCTGTGATTTTAAACATGACTAGAATACTCAGTGAAAGTTCAGAGATTTTAAATCTGTGTGAATTTGCAATTTTGGGCTTTCTTCACTCAGTGGAATCAGAGCTGGAGCCAGGGTATTAAATGATCCCACCAGGACCCAGATCTGGAGAAGATGAACCACCATGTCATCCTGTTTTTTTTTGGCCCAAAGCACATTCATTAGTGTTTACACGATACTTGGTGAGAACAAGCCAGCATGCTCACCTCAGAAAATGAGATGAAAGTGATTACACCTTGAAGAATACATTGGAAGAATTACCCTCTCTGCTCAGCCACTGCTGTTTAGTTGGAAAGCGCTTCCAATTATCTAGAACATGACCCGCTGGTTAAAACATGCAATTATAAGCTAGAAGCCGTCACCTCAACGAGTCTTGAAGGGGTGCAGTCCTCGTCTTCACATACCTCTCCTGATTTATTAACCTCTCAGAAGCTGTGGGAGCAAACGGAAGGCGTCAACTTGCTTGATTCATTGTTACTAGAAGCCTTGGAAGAATAGGAGTGTTACTGCCAAACAATGCAATGTTATATTAAAAGTAATTGATCCCAAGTGACACTGCAAAACACAACATGGAATTATGGTTTACTCAAATGTGCCAGGAGAGGTAGCGGGTTAGCAGATACGCATGACATGGACATATGACAACTAATTTAAATATCATTGAACTTGCACCTTGTAATCAGAATACGATTAATTTGCCCACGGACAAATGCTTTAGTTTATTTGTTCTAGAGAAACAAAACTGTTCAATTGACTTGAAAACAAATCAACATAACTTGAACTTGTGATTAGTTTAAAAAAATTATGCTTTTTCTATTTTGTTTTTCACCTTTGAGACATCTTTGTCTCCCGAATATTTAAAATATATTTGTAGATAACTCATCAGACAACAGGAGGAATAAATGAACTTCAGTTGTGGACTATTTTCTCGTTTTTATGCATTAAAAAAGTCTTCGTGGCATCCAGGCTGTATTCTAACTTAGCTTCAGGTAAAGGTAGGTGAAAGTGTTACTCCTGTGTCATCAGGGTAGGTGATGTGTCTGGCTGGCTTACAGTGCCTCTGCACATAAAATGCACAGGGACACGTGTGCGCTGGGAAAAAGCTGGTGACAGTGTTTCCAGCTGTTAAAGCCTTTACACTCAAAGGCTTATGACTGCAGCTAATTGTAGTTTCGTCTTTCCAATGATCTCCCTCTTTCACCAAACAGAGATGCTTCAATTTTCGACTTTTGGGCCACTTGAAGCTATTTGCTTTCACACAAAAACTAAGCTTCTCAAAGTGTCCCTATAGGGGATAAGTCTGGAAACATCCAAGCTTCCGGTTTTAGTGTGTACAGGTAATGGTGACCTTTTTAGAATATGTGGCCTAAATCCAGTTTAGGTCTGTGAGGCAGAAGTTTTTGTGAACTTTTAACACATGAACATCTGTTTCGATATGATGTGATCCTTGATTTGACTATACCTTTTTTTTTTTTAAATTTATTTTTTTTTATGGTGGAAGATTATTGTCCCTTGTTTCTTTTTGTCTGATTATCAGCATTAAGCTGGGAAAACTGTCTGCAATGCTATTAACGGCTTGTGTTTGAACTTTTCTCCATGACAGTGATAGTCCTGCAGCCAGTTTTAAGTTAATCTATTTTTGCATGTCTGTAAAAGCCAAAATTCATTTCCCACAATACTTTTTTTTAAAACTCCTGATCTGCTTGTCAGTTGTCTAACACATTTTGACACATGTAAGTGAGAATAGAATAACTGTGCTTAGTGGCAGTAACGATGGTTTATTCTAGTGACTTTGTTCCATTTCTGGTCCCAATTAGCAATACAGGGAGCCAGCATATATAATGCTAAATGCTTGACTGTGGACAGCAGGAAGGGACAGAACAAAGCCAAAAGATATGGATGCTAAAGATTTAGAGATGATAGAAGTCTTTCACTTTTGCTCTAAATGGCATGAATAGATTTAGACAGCCGGGTCTCCCTCTTTCTTTGAACAATAAACTCTTTGTCTCTGTCTCCCTTTAATCTCTTATCTGTTTCTTTACCTATTTGGCATTGCTGTTTTCCTCCTCTTCTCTCAACTGGATTTTATTGTCTGTCTTGCTCCAGGAACTCTTTCCCTCATTTAAATGAGCAGGTGACTAGCAAAGCAAAGAGACGACCAGCAAGCCTGCCTCCTGCATCTCTCTTTCGCTCTCTTGTTTTTTTTTCCGTATACTGGTAACACAATGAAATGTGGCCTAAAAAAGGAAAAGGAGAAAAATGCAGCGTTGTTATATTGACCATCCGTAAAGATTTTCTCACTTCTCCAGATTGTGGTTTTTCCAAAGGTGGTGTTCAGTAGCAAATGGAATTGCGCTCAGTTGTGAAGATGTTTCAGATGAGAGGTGAAACATCAGAACTGACCAAGTGGTTCAGAGGCACGCACCAACATCTTAAGTGTTGATATGTGGTGTCATAGGCCACCTGTGGAGAGAGGGTCTTTCAAGACATGCATCATGTAATGGTGAAACATAAAATACCATCGCGTTATGTTGGGAGTGTGTGTGTGTGTAAAACTAACTTTACCCAGCTTTACCAAGGATTGAACTGTGTACAAGGGGGCATCTGGTGTAGAGCTAGAGTAATTAACTCTCTTATGGCACTTTTTGACTTGCTATATTGGTTAATGTGTACATTCACCAGCTTCATAAAGAGCTTGTAGTGTGCAGAACAAATGGAAAATATTTTTATCTCCTTGTAGGGCAGGAGACACTCTCATAGACATACACCATTAATAAGCATTGTTACAGAAGGTAGAGCAATAGATGTAATGTGTATAGGGTGTCTGGCTGAAGCTAATTTGGAATCAGTGTCCCTGGTGACATACATCATGTATGTTATTTCACGGTTTGTTGAATTATGCAAGCAGACGGTGTGAAAACATGAGTAATGAATAATCAACTCCTCTGGGTTTCAGTTATGCAGGCACACTGTTGTAGAGAAACATTTCACATAATGCCACCAAGAGACTCTGCTGGGGCTTCATTCTCGCACATCCAGTCTGTGGCCACTGATAGCAGTACCCTGCATATACACTACAGAGTCTGCAATCTGCTTATTAAATTTCTTGAGCCTTGTAGAGGGCCAGAAAATACCCACAGCTTCCCACCAAGTGCTCGGTAAAATGCTCAGAAAGAAGAAGTTCAGCTTATAGAGTATGCAGAAAAAAAATCCTTATGTTGTGGTGGAAAAGACTCAGAACTGTGGGTTAGCAAAAATCTCAGACATTTATTTTTATCATTTCTGCAGGAGTTTTTTTTTTTGTAAACCTCACGCTGTCTGCAAACTAGACTTTCTCCCAATTTAGACCATAGAAGGGTTAACTATGGAGAACCAAAAGCTGTAAAATGGGTAGAAAAGTGATGTTTTAAATGGGGTCTGTCTGCACACACATCGCACATAACAGTGGGCACACATACCACAGACAGATGGATGCTGCTCGATGAGGCAAAAGTGGAAAGTGCCGAGGTGACTTTTTGTTGGTGGAAAGAAAAAAAAAATATATAAAAAAATTGAGGGCAAGAGAAAATCACATCACTGGGCTTTTCCATTAGTGGCTGTCATGTCACATACAGTACTTGTCCATTTGTCAGGGGTGAATGAGAAGAGTTTGATGCACGCTCACACGGATAAATTCACACTCCAACGCATACTGGTCTAAACAAGAATTAGATTCCGAAAATGTCAGTTCAAGCAGAAAAATGACTACAAAATATCAGTTTAAACTTTGAATGTGAAACACCTGTAACACTCTATTTGACACTTAATGCATTCTAAGATCATAACAAGGGCTCTAGAAGCTTTCTGACAATCCTGCACTGAAACACATCACTACTAATGTAGATTCATTGAAACTGAGGTTTTGTGTGCAGCCACTAGTTTAAAAATGTCAAAATTTGTTCCTTGCATATTATTACTGAATGTCTGAGTTTCAATTATCGAGTTTCAATTATCAAGTTTCAATTATCATGTCAAGCAAATGTTTTCTGATAATCTGTTTTTTTGTAAATGTAGGTATAATGGCTTCTCAAAGTACTCATACCACTTCATGGTGTGAACAATGTATTGTGGTGTAGATTTAATTTGAAATTGATAAATACTTTTGTGCTGATTAATCAGTAACAAGTCTAGCAAGTGTTTTGAAATTCTTTGCAAAAATGAATAGTTAAAAAAACTACTTTGTACACAATCTAATCCAATGATTCACCCTATACATAATTTACTATAAGCCTTCACATCATTTCAGCTGAAGCTCTTTGAGCTTGAAGCTCTTGGTTTTTGTCTGCGTGCTCCATTCTTAAGAGCGCACACTCACACTGTACTTGCAGACTGTTCTCTTTTGTGGTTGATATGACAACAGTTTCCAGGGAGACGGCGCAACCGGTCCATATGGAAGCCACCTGTTGGCTGTCTGTGTGAATGTGGATGTGTAAATACAGTACACATTAGGCATGAAATTACAGGGACCGAACACACACTGGAGCTAAAGAGATGCACACACCCACAGTCATAGAGAACTAGATGCAAGAAAACCCAAACAAATCATCAGTTTCCTCCAGGTCCTAATAACATTTCTCACCCTGTCTGCAGAGTCGTCTTTATTTGCAGGTGCCTCACCAGTACTCTGCATTATGTGCTAATGTTGAGTTGGCAGGCAGATTAAATGAAAGTTGCACATCTGTTACAGATGTATAGATATTCACTTTAGAATACTAACGTCTAACATTAGAAGTTTCTGGGTTTTCATCAAGAAGTCATTTTTTTTGTTGCTAATGTGAGACTATCTGTAGACACAACAAAACACATCTTTTTCAGATGCTGACTGGAAAAACGCTTAAGAGGAATAGGAATCTGTAGACAGTTTTATTGAAAGAACATCATAAATCATGAAGGGTGTACTTTCAATGATGCAAATATGAAATGTATCACTTAATTGAAATATTTTAATCTTCACATTTCAGTCATTCTGACTGAAATGTGAAAGCTGACTCTGAATATAAGTTTCCTCTTAAAAGAATAGGGAGTAAGAAAGTATTGTAATACACACTATATTCTGACCCATGTTGTCCAGAATTAGTGTAGCCACTTTGTCTTAGCAATAGAATTAAAGGCTTGACATGTCAGACTCTTTCTGATCTCATAGTCTCTGCAGAGGGAGGAAGGATTTATTTCTGCGATGTGGTAATCTGCTGCTCAGGGAGGAATAGAAGTTGTTTTTTGACAGTAGTGGAGATTCTGCAGGGCATCAGATAACCAATGGAAATGGCGAATGTTCCAGACATTTGTTTTTCAGTTTCTTTGGCTTTGTTAT
The DNA here is from genome assembly GCA_020496755.1 of Channa maculata. Classification (NCBI taxonomy): domain Eukaryota; kingdom Metazoa; phylum Chordata; class Actinopteri; order Anabantiformes; family Channidae; genus Channa; species Channa maculata. The sequence goes on from CM035618.1 coordinate 2,186,771, forward strand.
TCATTTTAGTTTTGGGGGTGGATAAAGTTAGATTTTTGTCTTTGCCTATGAGAGGGGAGGGGTGGGGGGGAATTCAATCTAACAGATGTTGGAGTGCTGCCATTTCCTCACTTTTCACCAAATTGCAGCCTCAGTGAGATTGGCAGTGAGTTAGACTGTGCTCACACATGCTTTTGTTTTGATGTTGAGTTTCATCTTTCGCTGTTTTGACTTGTATCACCTATTTGTCCCCAAATATAATGTTTGAGAATTTTCAGTAATTGAAAGGGCAGCTTCTCTAATGTGTATTGACCAGTAAAGAAGCTGAAAAGGCACAAAGAGTTGTGAATCTAAATATTACTCATATTCAGCTTTTTTTTTTTTTGTCATTTTTCCACTTGCATTTCTTCACTTCCTCCCTTTTGTTTCATTTCTCTCTGACAGTTTCCATCATTTATAATTCTAATTCAACTTGTGTTATAATTTAAAAAAATCAGATGACCAGATGAAATTATATGAATACAAAGACTGCAAGCTTTCGGAGTTCATCTGCAGAACGATGAGTGATTTAAAGACCCTCCGTGACTCTTAAAAGAAACTTCATTAACAAATGTTGAATTAAATATGGCCTGTCGCTTCATAATATGGACACATTTCCCTTTTTAGAAGCTGCATATTAATTATAAATACTAGTTGCAGTTTCATAATGGGCTCTGACATGATGCTTTGTTGGTTTTACAAATATCTTAATCATTTATAAATTAGTAATGCTAAGTTTTAAATGCTCAACTTGGATCACTAGTGACAGCATTAAAGGGGATATCAAACTGATGGATTTAATATTGCAGCAACTATGATGCACACTTTTATTGTGTAGTGTTTTATTAATAAATGCTACACTCTGTGGCATTATGATTTGTTTTTTTAATTGTGCAACATGTTAAATTCTACATAAAATAAAGGAGTATATAATATGATATAATTAGAACTTTAAAATGTCAGTTTATTAGTAAAACTGATCAATTTATTATCAGCACACAAACCCCTCTGTTTTGCCAGAACCACGAGGTCCTCTGAGATTGAATTTTAAAAATTGTTTCACCACAACACATTTTCTGCCTGCGAACTTCCCTTCAAAGAAACTCTATTGACTGACTCTCTGGGCAGCACAAGGGTTGGCATAGCAACAAGTAAATCAGATTGTGTTCAAAATCTGTCCCACTTTTCTGCCTTGTGCGCTAGATTTACTATTTTGCTATTTTATTATGTGACTTCAGAGGTTAAAATGTATAAACTATGTAAGTACAGTGCAGACAGTATGCAACTTGAGTTAATTGTGATATAGCAAAGTCAATTTCAAAGCCATGAATTCTGTTGGCTGATTTGTAGTGTCCAGTGTGTTATTTCTGGTTTAGTCTAATGCAAGTCATGCAGTTTCACCTGTGGTCACTGATGCTTGTGCATGAGTGCATTATGCAACAGAAAAGCAACACTTCCAAGGGTGACAGATTGTCAGTGTTGGATGTGATCAGACTGTGTTGGCAACAGTCCGTCACAGTTGCATGGAGAGGGATAGTATTGTGTTGTAGTGCAGTACATGATCCCCTCATTACAAACATGAATTCACATTTTTGCTTTTTTGTGGTGCAGAAACCATAGACAATGGACTACAGAGTTTTGGGAAAAAGTAATTCAGATAAGTTATTCTTTATCATGACTTGGTTGAGTGCATGTGTGACGTACACTGACAGAATAATACAGGCTTGTGTGTTTGTTATGCTGCTGGTGGCTTTAAACTGGCTTTGCTTGTCTTCTATTAGGTGTCAAATTGAAGAAAATCCCATCTGTACAAAACATGACTGACTTTAAGCATAAAGAAGGTTAAGCAACCTGCCTCCACGGCTAAATTAAAGCTAAGAAACTTGAGGAAACCTGGAGAGAAAAACATGAAAAACTAAATAAAATTTTGCTTTGCTGAAAATATAGCGGGGGAGCTAGAAGTTCTTGTTTTGATGTTACATTTCACCAGTAAAATGACATTGGAGCTGCTAAATTCTTCAAGATGACAAGTTTTCTGGAGAAGCGATGATAACATAGAGGTTGTGTGTGTGTGTGTGTGAGTGGAGTTGTTCAGCCACACAGCCCTTCAACCCTTTTCCTAGTGGACACTTGTGGTATTGCAAAAATTCCCTGTTGGCCAAAAAGGTTACTCTCCATAGATGCTCCTATCCTCTGTTTTTCTTTTCTATTCATAAACGAGAGAAACTTCCTGCCAGGCAACTTCCACGTCCAAATATAGATCCTTCAAACACCAGTCTGTGCGTTGGCCTTGAATCGCTGTCTGTTTGAACTCAACTCGCTCCCTGTGCCTCTTTTAGTAATTGAAGTTCTTGTCTGGATGTTTATGATGCAAACAGAATCTCATTTGCACAATGCTGATGCTGGTGGATTCTTGTGTGGGTTTTTTTTTTTTTTTTTTTTTTTTTTTTTTTTTGTAAAGGGGAAATGTTTTGCGCTGCTTTTGGCTTTTTTCACCAGCTTTTAACACTGCCTCTGTGTTGCTGGTGCTCTTTGGCTGCCTGTCACCCTTATTTTTTTTAAGCTTCTGCATGTGTATGTGTGTCTTTGTGTATCTACATTTCAAATATCTGCTTTGTGGGGTGTTTATGCAGTTGTTGACATGTTCGAATGCAGTTTCTGAGCTACTTGGCTCCCAGAAGTGAACCCAGCTACACTTCACACGTGCGCGCACACGCTTTGCACATAGCAGCACATGCATATAGACTCATGCATGCGCACAGTTCCACTCGTGATGTGCCAGTGATCAGAACTCTCCTCGGCTCAGCGGAGACTCAGATGCAGCTGGTGTGTGTCTCGTTTTCTTTCTCGTTCTGAGGCGCACACATGACACTTCAAGCCTTTCTCTGATCCACATTGGGCAGCACTGCTAAGAATTTAATTAGTGTGTGTTTTTTTTTTTTGGTACTTATCCCTGCTTGTTCCTGTGATCAGTTAGATCATCCCCGACTCCAGGTTTAGGTTCAGACACCCACATGCACATGTTCGCTGATGATGTTAAAATGTTAGCATTCCAATAACAAAGATGAACCAGTTTTTTTATTTTTCTCAAGTTTAATTTGGCAAATGTACACTGCACCTGATTTTTGATATTTACAATATTCGACAATTACAAATAACATGAAAAAAAACTATTTTGGCTTTTTTAAGACGACTATCACTGCAATCAAGTGCTTTTTGTAGTCAGAGTGGAGCACACGATGACCCCACACAGCGCAAGGAGAAGCAGATTCTCCCAGTATCCGCATATTCATTACCACTTCTGTGAGGTACTAATAATTCTGTTCAGGCCATTTTGAAATGAATTCTGCTGCTGTGGGTGTCCAAAACAAAATTACTTTTTTTTTTAAATTTCTGCAAGCTTCTTCAAGTTATTCTTCCTGTTCCAATCATGATGCTTATTACTCTTTTCCTTACTTTTTGAACAAAAATACATAAACTGATTACTCAAATGATCTGGTGGGAATGGTGTCAATGATGTTGGCTTCATTCAACATGAAATAACCCTGTGAGCTGACCCTAGTAGATGATTGCAGGTGGGAATGGGCAGAGAGATTTAAGGGTCAACGTTGGTTGGTAGGTCCCAGTCGGGCTGTCAGCGAGCGTCCCAGTTTTTGCAGTGTGTCCCTCACCGCTAGCACTAGTTGGACCCCTGTCAACTGCTTGTCAGCTGATTCATTATGTTGAACTGACAGCAGAGATGTTATTAACAGACCAGTCTGATTGGCTGTGCATGAAGAGGGTACACAGTATATATTGTCAGTTGTATTTGCTTTGACTTTTTCAAATAATTCAGAATTATATGTGCTAGCTGGACATTCGCTGTAGTCCTTGTGGCATTTGTCCCTTTTTTTCTTTAGGGATGCAAATTAGATGAAAAATTAGCGCACATACACAATTTGAAAGGTTTATTGATGCGCACACAAACATTGCTAAAGTGATATTGCTCCATTGCTTGTTTCAGTTTTAATTTCAGTGGTTGAATAGCATTTGTCTGTCACAGCACATAGGAGCAGAGTTCATCAGCATTTCTCTTTCTCACACTCAAACACACATCAAATGAATGTAAGACTCTCTCAGTCATACTAATCATAGTCTGAAGTCTTCATCAGCTACAGCAACTATTGGCTCATATCAATCTTTTGAAATGTGCTCTACTGTCATGCCAGCTGTCATCCTGCCAGAGTATTCTTTGTTCAACAAAAAAGCAACCAAGCTCTTTAAATCCACACAAAACAATTTACTTCACTCTGCAGCTCCCTGGTTCTCGTTTTCCTCTCTGCGCAGGATTACTGTGATTTTATTTGTTTTTCACTTAAATTGAGTGGATAGTGATTTATTGGCATCAAAGTTCAGACACAGATTGGTAAAGCATGAAGACAAGTGTCTGTATTATTATGTCTCATTTTCACTTTGTCTGCAGCCCCAAAAACATTCCAGTTTCAAAGCTCTCTTGTGCCTGGCAACATAGAAATTTCACTTCACATCTGTTAACAGTTTCTCCTGAAATTGTCCTTTTTACTAAACTGTAACAGAAAAAGCATCTTGTTTTTCTCTGCCCATTCAGTGGTCTCTAAAGGAGGGTTTGATATCTCAAGGTTGGTTTTACTGATTGCCATCAACATTTCAAGTTACTGCAGCCAGAAGATTTGAGGTGGGTTGTATATTAATAATGAAGTACACAAAGTGGACCAAATCAGTGTACGAAAAGAAGTCATTCTTAAATGTGTTGAGTATTGTCCTGTATTTAATGAAAATAAGATGAACCGCAGGTTAATGAGATTAAGCTGACTCACTGATCCGTGTTATATGCTGTCTCATGTTATACAGTTCATAATGCATGTGTTGGGATACAAATGTTCAGATTGGGGCTGTTCATACATAGTGGAAGTAGTCCTGGGTTAACTTGTAAACCCTTCCTGATCATTTGTTTACACTAATCAAATAATCCATCTGATATGGAAATCAAATGGTTTTAATGAGAAATGTTAATGAAATTTTAATAAGAAATGATGAATTATTGGTGTGCTGCTGGACCAAAGATCTATTTTTTTTTTTTAAAACTCATTGCAATGACAAGGGCACTCTATTTGGTTATTCTCATAACCAAACTTGTATGTGTGTTCTCTGATTTCCACTTTTAAGACATTTTATCATTGTTGCGATTTGTTTCCCTGAAAAACAGCAGCTAGAACCTTTCACTCATCAAACCAAATAGTATACAGATGAACAGCAAAACCATGAGTGTTAAATTAACTCGGTGTTACATTTATATTTCGGCTCTGTTAATTTATCCTTAGTGGTTTTAGCTGTTACCTTGGTGCTTATTGTCTCTTACAAGCAGAAACTCAATAAATGTGCAAATCCATTTATAATTTGGACAAGAACCAAATTTACTAACTCTGTTGTACAGTCGCGGCTTTGCGGCACAACAGCAGAGCAGTTTGGTAAATATGGTCGCGCTAGCGAAAGTCGAACAATAGTAGAACCAGCGCGACTGCCTGCGGAGGTTTGGGGGTTTTTCATTCGTATTTAAAACACACAGGTGGTTGTGTGTGGTTGTTATAGTTTAGCCAACAGTTGACATCAGCTTTTATCTTTAAAAATTAATTGGAACATTTTAAAATGCTGTGAACACGCGACATGGCTTGAAACCGGCCGCTCTTTCTCTGGCAGAGAGATCGGCATCAAAACGTAACACAGGGTTAGTCCTGGGATGAAGATTAAACCCCTTTGAGCCTCAAAGACCCAGACCCATACTAGGTCTTGAACTTTAGCTAGTTTTAAAGGCCAACATGTGAACCCTGATCACTTCAGGGCAAGAGAGAGACTCTTTTAATTGAATTCTAATAAACTATAATGGGGGAAAATATTTATATTACATTATACTATTTATATATACTATAACTATTTTTTTTTATAAATCATTTGTCACTGAGTGGAAAAGCCACTGCAGTCGATATTGAGATAAGAAAGGAGGAGCTTCTCCAGCTGATCTGACACCAAAACCACAGACAGTAAGACATGACCGCAGCCCATGATTAATAAAAACTAATCCAAGGAATTTATGTAAGATTTAACAATATTTGCACACAATCTGTTACAGTGCGCAGAATTTCCATCGCAAGCATCTGTAGTTCTGTGCTTACAACTAGAGGAAGAGAGGAGAACTTACTTTAATAAATAATAAACACTATAAAGGTTATAGATGGCAAGTTGTGGTTATGGTTCATGGAACAATGTTGGAATTGAACTCTCAAATCTTGCATTAAAGCACCGCACTTTACCAGCTCGCCACCCTGGTGGAATGATGGACAAGTGGTGTCTGTGGGTAACTATTGATTCATTGCAGTGGGCTGTAATCCAAATATCAGATGTTCCTTTCAAAATGATATTGCAGTTTAGTTGCTTATGAACCTTTTTAGGAGACAAGGTGACTAAACATGTATGAAACAGTAATGTAATCTAATCACGACCCACGTTAGAGACAGACACAATCACCTGACCTGAAGTCGACATAACCACGAGGTTATGTCAGCAGCAGTGTGATGGGTCAGATTTAAAACCAGTTTACACAAAGAAGTTAATACATCCACAAACTGTAGGATTCATTGCTGTGGACTGGCAATGAGGACGACGCTGTGACCCCTTGTGGCTGAAAAGATGAACTGCAGGTTGGATTTAATGAGCCTTTTTTCTGAATTAAACACTTGAGTAGGATACCGCAGACATACCGCACACAAAAACCATGATGCTTTCAAGGGCTACATCTGTACCTGGATCATTTCTTAACGCATCAGTTTGCACTTATTCCTTCTATGCATTATGAGCTACTTCAACTTGCATTCTGCACATGAAACCCTTCATTGAGGTAGAAACCTGCTCTAAAACAAGCTTATTTTGAGGTTAAAGCTTTTACCTTATTTATGTTGTAGTGGTGGTATGATGGTAGTTGACTTCAGTCGTATTTGGTTTTTCTCCTTCAGGATGTTTGTGCATGCTCGTTTGCTTTTGTCATTTTTATTCTGAGCAACGCATTAGAGCTCAGCTCCAAAAAGACCTTCAGACATAAAGTTAATGAGATAATAAAGTCAACCTTTGACTTTGTATGTCAGTGTTTGCTCAGCACTTTTAAAACAAAGTGTGAACAGACGAAAGCCAAGTGACACTGAGCGACTGTGAAGGACTTGCCGAATGCCTGGCTGAGCTTTTACACCCAAACAAGCTCTGTGTCACTGCAATGTTGACTGTTCTGAACCAGAAAATGCATCCAGATCCAATGATAACATCCCTTGGGAGCTGTCTAGAGTGTCCGCTAACTGACCTCCTCTTCACTGTATTTTTTTTTTTTTTTTTTTTTCCCAGCCTCCGAAGACGGGCTGAAATGTCTGGAAGCAATGAGGAAAATACAGCATCACTTTCTGCTCCTATGCTTGAGATCTGCTTTTAAGAAGTCATTTCAGTGAGCTGGAAAATGTCTTCAGCCCAACAAGTCATGATTTAAACAAAGTCAGCCACAGGGAAGCTGCCGCGCAGTAATTAATGATTAAAACACAGAATCATTTATATAGTGCACAGCCTCTGTGCAACAGTTTCTCTGCAAATTACAATGAAAGTTGCAATTCTCGTTTGATTAACATTAACCCTCATTAATATCACTTTAAGATTTTTCATGAATTAGTCGGCGGCCGAGTAATTTTTTTTCTTTTAATGCTGACTGTGTTCTGTGGGTATGAAGAGCCCTAATTTAGCTTCATGATGGACCCACTCTGATGGGTCTTTGTCTACTGTTGCAGAGTGTTTCCAAGTCTTCTGATAGCCTTCAGACACAGAACAGTTTTCCTGTGTGTAGGTGGAACTTGGGCTGCGTTTAGATATAAAAAAGTGATGTTAAGGTTTCCTATTGTTGTAAAATCTTGTCACGCCACACAGGCGGTTATGATCCAGCCATCTTCTCAGACTCTACTGACTTGAGCTTTGGCCATTTGCCACTGGTGATTTCCAAGTGGGTGTATAGACGGGGGAGAAGTTTGTGAAATAAACTTTGTTTTCTGGATGTTTGCCAAAATGAAAGAAGCAAAATGACTACTTCAGAAAAAAAAATTGTTGCTGTTTTAGTCCAAATCCAGACGTGAACTGACATTGTTTAAAGCAGTTGGAAATATTAAAAATCAGGCTGTCATGAATTTCAAACTTACAAACTTTAATTTGTAATTCCCTACAAGCAGCTAATTATCATTTGGAGTAATTTTTTTGGTCGTCATTGGTCTTTACTTCTGAATGTCAAATGCTTTAAGATACAGTTGTAGCTGTTCTGTTAATGTAGATAAAATGAAAGAGCCCACTAGCTGCAGACAAATGTTACCGACAAGATGTCTGCCTTGTAACGTCAAATGGAAGTGGTCAACTTTCTCTGGAATTCTTTTTAGAATATTTCTGGGGCTTATCACCTAGACCAATGGCTTTCTCTGATTTATATATATATTTTTTTATTTTTAATTAAAAATTTTTTTTTTTTTTTATAATTTTTTTGCAAAACATGACCTTATCCTCTTTAAACACAAGGACAGAACAACAACGTAAGGCTCATGGAGAGAAAACCAAATGGAGATGATCCCTTTGCAGCCAAGAACTGGATTTTAATTGTTGAAAGCAGGCTACAACAAGCTACAAAAAATACCAAGGCTTGTGGATGAATTTGTGATGGAAGAAATGTTCCCCATTTCCACTGACAGTAGCTATTACAGTAATGCAGCAAGTTACATTTGACAGGGACTAAGTAAAGTAATATGCTAATGAGTAATTAAGTATGCATTTTATTTATGTATTTTTATAAACAATTATTAAATGAATTTTATTTTATTTTTTTCATACCTTGCCTTATCTTATGACTGCTCAAATTACCATAGTTTTGATAAATGGCTGCCTATATAGCGCTTTACAATGATTCTTCCCATTCACCTTTTCACACACACTCTGACACACCAATGGCGGGGGCTGCCATGCAAGGTGTTCACCTGATCAACCTTGGGATCCACGTGGTCTTGCCCAAAGGACTCTTCGACACACCCAGGAGAGACTGGGAATCGAACCACTGACCCTGTGGTCTGTGGACGATAACAAACCTTATCAACGATAACTCCCATTTAAGAACCACAAATACTGCATAGGCCACAACTTCTTAACAAATTACAGATATAAATTTGTCCTTCGGACAGGATTTTTTTTCTGTGGCAAAGGACAGATCAACTCTAGAGTCCAACTTCGGAAACCAAACAAATGTGAAAAGCGAATACCCACTGAAAGCACTTCCAACACTGAAGCTTGTGTATTTTGGGTATTTTCTCGTTATTTTGGGACAGTCTGGCATTTTGCTGCACTGTTATTTTGCTTGTATGTTGAGTGTAAGGCTTTGTGACAGACCAGCGCGCTGTCTGGCTCTGTACAATTGTTTTGAAAATTTGTCAAGCACCAAGCTGATGCCTGCTGCCCAAACTGCAGCCTGACTTCTGCTTTGTGACTTGATGAAATCTTGTTTTGTTGATTGTGTGGCGTGACCTGGGTGCTCAATAATAGCTGCATATTTTTGCGCATGTGTGAATTTGACAAATGTAGGCCTGCAGTGACAAATCTATATTTATCTGAGTGTGTGTGCATTGGGTGCAGCTTGAGGAGGAGGACCAGTGTATTTGAATGGCTTTTTGTTTGTTGGTTTGGGTGTGTGTGGTAACTGTATATGAGGTGTGCTTCATTTGTGTGTATCAGAGTCAGACAGATGGACACATAATCAAATCTATGAGTAGAAGGACTGGAGAGAGTATGTGCTGTGGCATTCAGCAACCAAAATCCACATTATCCACCATCCATTTAATTCAATCTAGATGTAAATTTTTCCACATGTGCTGGCTCTGCAGGTCTTGGGGCAGTGTGATCCAGCTGGACACGACTGGTTTTATTTACACGCCAGCCATATTTGATTTAGATTATACTCGAGCTGGAAACCTATAAACTCAGTCTGACGGACAATTAAGCAGATGAAAAGAGAGGGCATCAGTGTGCACTAAAGCAATTAAAAAAAGGCCTAAAAATGATCACTGGACAAGCAGAGAGTTTGAACTATCATGAAACAGATTTATCAGAAAATATCAAATTAAGTAGTTGCAATTCTAAGTCTAAGATGGAACATGCATAATGTCAGTGTGTTTAGTTTTATGACCAATTTTGTGGTTTCACTCTGCAGAATTCATACGTTGCTGTTATTTGCGACTAATTGGAAATGGGCCTGATCAGCCACAACATTAAGACCATTGAAGCTGAAAACTGATTCCTCTGTTGCAATGTTAAGGAATGAGGTCTGTTGGGTAACAAGTGTATAGTCGGATACCAGAGGAAACCTTCAGAGGTCTGTGGAGTCCATACTTCGAGTCAGCTGTTTTGGCAACAGAGGGGGAGGCAGGTATTTTAATATACAGTATGATATTATAAATTATAGAATATGTCTGTCTAGTCCTATTCTCCATTTTCAGTGAGTAGTAATGCCAAAGTTACTTTGTATGTCACGAATTGAACAGTCATAAGTTAAGAACACTGTGGCATGTGCTACACTTGCATACAACTGTGTGTGTCCGAAAGTGAGAAGTGTTGCAGAATTTCAAACTTAAAATGTTGAGGCCCACATCTTTAGATATGTAGAGTATTTGAGGGCATTTTTAAAATTTCTCTCATTGCTTAGGCAAATTATTTAAGTTTTTCTTCCAATCCACTAAATCTGCTCGTCATAAAGGCCTTTTGGTATATAGTGCATCTGGCAGCATCTCATTTCCACCTGCTGTTTTTGAATGATGCATCAGTAGTTGTGTTGCTTACGAAACACGTACGTAGGAAGTTAAATCAAGTTAAGTTGTGTAAGAACCCAGCAAATGAATGGGGTTTGAATGGGGTTCAGCTTTACTCTGGCAGTAAGTGAACAGGAATCTTGTACTTTAAATTTGTTTATTTGAGGAAATGCAGTCTAGATCAGGGGTCACCAACCTTTTTGAAACTGAGAGCTAATTCTTGGGTACCGATTAATGTGAAGGGCTACCAGTTTAATACGCATTTCTGAAATATCAAATTAGCTCGATTTACAGTTAATTATGTTATTATTAAAAATTAATTAAATTAATGATATTCATCTATGTAAAGACACGGATCATGTTAATGATGTCTCACAATAACTATCAATTGGGATTTTAAAAAACAATAGAAACAAAAAAATTAGATGCAGCTCATTGGTTAGTGGCACTACGGTGAGCTATTTTTAGAACAGGCCCGCGGGCTACTCATGTGGTCCTTGCGGGCTACCTGATGCCCACGGGCACCACATTGGTGACCCCTGGTCTAGATGCTCACATGTTCACTAGCAGTATGTGTCCTGTGTTGGGTCATGTCTTGAAACACACACCCTTGACTACACAAAACATTAGTCACACCCATGTCTTTGTATACATTTGTGGACTTGAACTAATAGTTAATTTACAAACCAGTTAGAACTAACATAGAAAGACGTGGTCTGGCACACTGTCTGCTGATCTTTAGTGAGTTTAGCCTTTAGCCTCATTACTGGGGATGTATGGATGGTAAAGCTCAGCAGGAAGATAAATGAATTTATGGACAGGCTGTGAATGTGAGCAAGTAAGACAAGATTGAAAGTTGGGCAGGGAAAGAGACTGGGAAGTGGGGAGAAACTGAGTCAGACTTGCAAACAAGAATGATTAAATGAGAGGATGGGAATACAGGTCGAAGAAAATGAGTCTGGTGTCTCTCCCTGTCTCTCTCTCTCCCTCCCTCTCTGCCTATCCCCCCAAATCCATATTTTGATGTTGCTCAGGCTGATACATTTTCAGCATGACATGATGTCTTGTCTAGCCTAGTTTCAAACCGTTCTCCTGTGTTTTTGCTCCATTATGCAGCACACACGTTCATATTTATAGCCTTGTAAGGACTCCCACTGACACGATGCATTCCCTGGCCCCTTACCCTAACCCTAAAAATCACAACTAAATGCCTACTTGTAGCCACATACTGCTATAGTGCAAGTATAACAACCACAAATGCAAATGAATGGTGTGTGTAGAAACCAGACACATGATTCTGGCATGTCACACTATAGCATCTATAACTTCTAGCATTTATTGACCATTAGGCTTATGCACCCCGACACCGACTGTGAAGAAGCTCAGTGGGGGAAAAAAAAACTACCCTGCAAACACAAATCAGGTTTTGTTGGGGATATAATTGCACTTTGATTACAATATCTGCTAGCATCAGTATATTATGGTTCCAAAAGTAAGTGACAAGTCCCTAACATGTTTATACTGAACAAAATGTGTCCAAATAAGAGAAGGTTTCTCTGCCAAAAGATAATCACTTGAAATATGTTTGTCTGACTAAAATGTTAATCAACGTTCTTAATTTAAACTCTCTCAGCACAGTTTAAAAAGAGAGATTGTGCTGTGGATTATTGGAGTAAAGTCACTTTACAGGTTTATTAATCTTAAACACAAGCTTTCTCTAAACTTGCCTTAACATAAAGCTATGGTGTGCATCGCAGGCTAGAGCTAGCTTGAGATTTGGAATCCTTGCCCTCTTTCTAGCCCATTTCTCCTGGCCCAGCTTTGATAGGTCTTTGTCTTGCTCTTTACACTCTGCCACGCTTTTGAATATTGGCATCTTTTTAATGCTGCTTTGTGAGTCTCTTTAACAGCACCTGTCTACAATAAGATAAGTAACACATTTCTGTTGAGAAAATATTTTAAAATGCTGCACTCTTCATCTTTAACCACACACGCTGAGCTCAGGCCTGCTGTTTAGTTGCGCTATTTTTATTTATTTATTTTTTTTTAAGGAAACTACATTTGGGGGGAAAAAAAACTTGCCAGAGTCTGAAGCATTACACCTCCAAATCACACTGAACTGACATGTTGGTATTATTATTCTCAAACCCTTTCTGCATAATTTCCTACTTCATTGCCTTTTTTGCTTTCACCAAAACTAGAAGTAGTGGCATAATGGCTTAAATATCACATTTTCCTCTGAATTCAAACCTCCATTCAAACATGTAGGGGGGAAAAAAACACCAACTTTTTGAACTGAAAATTTACAGTTTAAGTATGTCCTCTTGACCTATCATTAAACCAAGCCTTTGAATAAAAATGGAGCAGGATGCTAAAAAGCAAAAGGGTAATAGCCTCAGTACTACAGACCCACATTCCAGTCCAATCTGTTACCTATCAGTGAAGTACCATAATATAACCCTCTCCCCTCAGCTGTTCTCAGGCTACTTGCCACCCAGACCAACCACCCCTCTGCGTTCTGCAGCATCCATAGCTTAAGTACCTCACTCATCTTTATAATTAATAATTCAGGCATCGTACCAGTTATGGCCTTCCATTATGCTAAGCATTATAGCCAGTACATTCTTTTTTTTTTTATACAAAGTGTGATCGTAACTTTCTTTTTTTTTTTTTTTTTTTTTTTTTATTGCCCCCCATTTACTAATGTGTTCAACTTGTGAAAGCAGTAAAACCTAATTGCTTGAGAGAGAGAAATATGGATACCAGGAAAACGTGACATTTCCAGCTCAACTGCCTGAAACTGTTAAATGCCAAAAATTAACTAATGAACGTGAACTGTTCCCTGTTGGGGCACAGCTTCTTCTGTGTTTCATAAATACTTACATTTTTACTCCTTATTTTTCAATTTACTGAACGCACCATTGGCACACTGACAAACCTGTAAGTAAAACTCTATCTGGGACCATTTATATAGAGTTTTGACAGTGTTGGTGCTGCATTCATGTGCACGTGCTCACTGCTTAAAGCTTTGAAACGAAGAGTGCGTTAACACATTTTACACCGAAGACCCAAAAGACGAGGTTGAATATCGTGGAAAGAATGTTTGATCAGTTAATAATCTCACTGTCAAGTGCCAGCTTTTTCAAAGTTTCAGCTTGTCTGCTTCTAGTTTTATAAATGCATTTCAATGCACTACTTTTAAATCAATGTATCCAGTTTTTTGGGGATTTTGTTCTGTTTAACAGACCAATTAAACAAGCAATTAGAAAAACCAAACCTGTTCCTCATGTTACAAACACAATTAACTGACATAGTTGAATACACAGCCTAATGTTGCTGCTTAAAATTAGACTTGTTTTTAAAATACAGGATATTTTGTATATTGTCTCTCTGCAAGTTTATCATCTTGAAGTTAAAGCATATTTTACGCAGGAATTCCAGTTGTCAATATTCTTGCAATTTGTGGCCCTTTTTCATATTTTCTCATACCTGATGTCCAGTTAAGCTGGACCACTGTAAAAGCCTTAATTTTTTAAATATCCAGAGGTAAGTAAAATTACTTCCTCTGCCCCTCAAATGGTCGCAGCAGCAGTTTTCTGGAGTTGCTGTAAGACAGTAATGTCACCTCTGTTTCTTTGGAGATGCGACAGTATGTTGGCTTTGATGGTCAACAAGCGGGAGTCATGACCATTGAATGTGAAGAAAACAAACTAAAAATACATATTAATAATATGGAAACTGAAAACCCACCTCCTCTTTTGTTGTCTGTGTGTGCAAAATTCACATTAGAGAATTAAAATTGCGTAGCCCTACCGAATCATCATGCTGACCTCTTGCCATTTAACCTCAATTTGTCGTGAGATGTTTCACCAGGTGTCAGTCTTCCTCATTTTTTCGTTCAAGCATTATTCAACTTTTTCAGACTTTTTTTTTTTTTTTTTAAAACCAGAACATCATGATCATATTTGCCAGTTTAAGAGGTATTTTGTATCGGGTCTTGATTCAGGTTTCGATCCAATATCATCCTTTGCTGTAGTACCTGACAGAGGAATATCGACTACTGTAGATGGAATATTCTCCAACATCTCGGTTGTCGTTTTTACCTACTGCTCAGAGCGTTTCACTAGATTCATGCACCTGTGCTGGGTCTTATAATACCACTGACTGAATTTCTGTATATTTGGTCTAGATTGGTACCAACAAATCCTGTGTAAGATTGTAAGAGAAATTCAGAACAAGAAAACAAATGTTCTCACATGACAAGCAGTATATTTCTTGATGCCTCAGAGATAATCATGATATCAGGAGTGTTTCACCTTCAATTTATTCACTTTACATAGCTATTTGAGCTGCTGACCTTGTGACTGACTAAACTGGCCACACTTTAACAAGATTTTTGAGTGCATTTAAGTGTTCTCATTGGTGCTAACAACCTGAGAACGTACAAACAATGACAGTCGGCTTGAAAACAAAGTGCCACTTACGTTCTTTAATCAGCTATTGCCACTTTCTTACTCCACCACACCTTGAAGGACACTTGCGATTTATTTGGCACTGGGGAAACGGAATCGCCTTCAGATTCTCAAAATGCCTTGATTTGTACTGATGGCTGTTTTGTTGTTTTTTGTGAAGATGCCATATCTTGGTTTCAGGCAGGAATTATATTATGAAGTAGTGGCACTTAAAGGGATAGTCTGCAGAAATTAATCTGGCAGGGAGTGCTGGGTTCATCAGAGGTTATGTCTTCACCTTGGATGGAGGTGCATTATCTGGATGAAAAGGCAAGGGAGGCCCGACAAGATTGATTAAGCTCGATGTCACACTCTCCTTTTGTCATATCACACACACAGCCAGAACTTGACGTCTTTGTAGTGTTTGTAACCTGAAAAGTTTCAGTAGCAAAAACCGTTTCACAAAAGGTTGGTTTGTGTAAAATATTTGAAAAACGTTTTGAATTATATATTCAAAAAGTTAAACATCCCTGCTTATGCTACAGGTAATAAGAAGTTTGTATGTATTTACCATGTCTGTGTTTGAATATATGAGAAATACAATTAAATAAATGGGATAAGTTCCAGCAATTTGTAAAAACTTTATTCTTTCCACGCTACAGTAAAGAAGTGAGGTTCATTTCACTCTTTCTCTCAGAATCACCCCTTGAGACTGTTTCCATGGAGATGTGAGTAATTCTAGACATGGATAATGTTGCCTGTAATACATCATATATAAATAAACTACAATTACTATTTTCCACCTTAACAAAAATACAATTGCCATTTTCCACCAAGGTCTAAATCAGCCTTGGTGTCTTTAATCAGTTCAGTGAGGCTGCAGCTGCTGAAAACCTTTCAATAAAGAACCAAATGTGGATTGAAGTAAAAATGGTCTAAACAAATGCTATATTCCCTCATGCTGGAGTAACATTTGCTACTTTAATTAACTAATTCACATATGATTAAAGACTGAATGAATGGCAGTGGTAATGTTTTTGTGTTTTTGTCTTTTTGGGTTGGTTGAGGTAGCTAAATTTGCTCTTGAATGCAGTTTGACATAACTTGATTTTACTTTTTCTAAGCCAATTGTCAAGTTTAAGGGTCTAAATGTAGCCAATGTTTCTCCTTAATGCACATTTTGTTATGATGACAGGACTAAAGATTTGTTTAAACCTACTGTAAAAAGATGGATTTCATATAGTTATTGTATGTTACTGTACGTGAAGCCAAGCAGCTGGCATGAAAACACAATTCTGATTGATGCTTAATTGGCTTATTAGGGAGCATATTGGTAAACGTGTGTTTGAGTTGGGCTACTCTTGATTGGGATTGTAAGGAAGCTGAAGTGGCAACTGTGGTTAAAGAGATTACACAGAACAGATTCATTTACAGTTATTTTAGATTAAATAATCCAGGATACACGAGGGTTTTCTTCTTGTGAAGAATGTTTAATTTACTACCCACGGGTTAAACAACCAGTGTTTGTTGGAACAGTCCCATTTTGAGGGTGATTTGATACGCGTCAGATGTGCTGCTTGTGGCCTTCAGGGCTATGGTACAAGCTGCAGCAGTTTGTCTGAGTAGATGTGTCAGGAAATATATGATGGATCATTACTGTGGTTTACCACTGGCAATGACCACACGCATTCCCCCAGCTGGAGGTGGCCTTTCACTCACAGCAAGACACTTACTCATAATGTCATTAGAGCGTGTTTATACCGGCATAATGCTGGTGTAGGTCCCTGCATGCTGGTGGCATTGTCAGCGTGAACAGTGTGTGTTCAGAAAGCTGTCATGTTGGTCTTCATTGTTTAAGGTCCTTGTATGCTCAACTGAATAGAGCTTTTGAGGCTGAAAAATGACTGTACATCTACCTGCGGCTGCTTATCAGGTTTTGGTGGCTTGTATATTGTGTATTCTCTTCATTATATGCTATGATATGTTTTGTCATGTGCATTGTAGTGGCTGCATGGTGACGCGTTTAAGAATATGTGCTAAAACAGCCATAAGACATGATGCCAGTCCTGATGGTTACTGATTCAGCTGTTAAAGGGAATAATATTTTGTTCATATTCTGTTTTTGAGCTTTGAGCTGTTTTGTGGTTGTTCGATACTTGAAGCCTTTTAGATTCAAGATCAGTTTGCGGTCACTTGTTGACTGCGCTTGTGACTTGTGGCCAATTAAAATACTGTTGAAATGTACTATTTTTAAATTGTCTTTTTTTTTTTTTTTTTCCGGCACAGCAGACACAACATAGTCTAGCAATATTAAAGCTCTCGGTACATTTTAATTTCCACAAAAATATAGTTTTCTTTAGGAGAATCGCACTATTGTTTTTGGCCTGCAAGTTGATTAATAAAGCAAAGTTTCAGTTTACAGGCAGTTTAGCGTCACCACTTAACCTAACTTGTGTCTTTGGACTGTGGGTGGAAACCGGAGAAACACGCAAACTCCACACAGAGGCCACTGCTGACAGGTAGATTCAAACAAGCTGTGAGGCAGCAGGTCTAACCACTCTGACATAGTGCTGCCCCCATAAACGTACCAGACATAATGTCTATGTATGCATGCACACCCAACAAACTCTGACTGCCCTGGTGTTTCCCTCCATTCTCGCTTTACTCCAACATTCCCATGTTTCCTTCCGTTAACCTTCTCTGTATTATCACAACTTCTGTATATTATTAGTTCTTTGTTTTTCTCCACTTTTCAATTACTCACCCTGTCTTTCTGCTTCCAGTTTCATTATGTTCTCGTGAAAGTACTAGAACTGGGTGAGGATTAGTCAGTCAATTTAGAAACAAGTTACTCTTGAGAGATCTAGAGACATTTGTGCCATTCAGTGTTTTTTTTTTTTTTTTTCATGCCATTTTGTTGAATGATTATAGCTCATATTTGCCAGAGGATATTCATTTTTTAAAAACATTTAGTTGTCGCGTCAAAATGGCCAATATACACAGTCCTGACAAATGTCCCATTGAAAATGCCCTTTTCACATTTATTTTAACATAAACTAACGCATTTCCATATGTTAAGATTTCATGTTGGACTAATTGCCTTCTAATTTAATTTTTTTTTTTTTTTGTTCGCCACATGGTACTACTTTTTCCTATTCAAAGCATGCAGCAAAATATCTCACTTTTTACCTTTTTCTGCAAGGGTGCATTGCATCACTACTGATGTTGGATTGATGGTTTCTCTGAAAAGGCCATATGAGTTGGATTTAAAAAAATCAATGTCATTAGGGACAAATGAGATTTTTATTTTAAATTGGACCCTGCAAAAACAATGCATCAAAACCAATGTTGCTGCCAATCTTTAACCCATCTCAGGGCCTAATAATGATGATCAAATGCTGCTGAAATGTATTATTTGGAAATTAAAGTATTTTTTTGTTATGTAAACATTAAGGGTTTAAAAAAACCAACAAAATATCTTTAATATGTGTAGTTCAGTCTAAAGTAGTTTCAAAAGATTGAATCATTTTTTACAGCAGTTTGTGGCAAAGTGACTTTTTTTTTTGGTCATGTGATTTTAAAGGACCCTTTAAGGGTTAAACATTTCTCCAAGCAGTAATAGGGTTATGAAGACATTAAACGATGTTTGTCCTGCTGCGCGCAGAGTGAAGAGAGCTTGAGTGATTGAGCTAGGAGAAAATATAAACATGAACACATTTTCTGAGGTTTGAAAATGCAAGAAACTACCAGTTACAAGACAGATGCTGGAGTCAAAGCTCATGATCAGACCTGGCTTAAATCTGTCAGATTATCTAACCTACAATAAATGCAAACACAAACAAGATTAACACACAGTCAGAGAGAGTAAAGGTGGATTAACAGTTGCTGTGTGCTTACTAAGTTTGTGTGTCAGACGGATTAAATGATCAGGGATCATGAATTCTTTTATCAATCAGCTTCAGAGAGCCTGCTAATCTACTTCTGTGTGTGTGCAGTTTGTGTTGGGTTTATTGGCTCAGCAACACACAATTGCTCTCAATACTCGTGCGTTCTGTTTAGTTATACTTGATCATTATTTCTGTCACCACTCATTTATTTTTTCCTCTTACTTCTGCAGTTTTCTCTGTTATTTGCTATTATATTAAGGCTTAATTAAAATTAAAAAATGAATAAACAATCTGAAATCAAGACTTGTCTCAGAGTAGTTTGATTAAAATTAGCAAAAGGAGAAAATCTGATTACCTTTCAAAATTAATATAAAGGTTGAAACAGTGTGATAGTAAAAGTAACGGCTAACTGGAGAAATGTGGGAGTGGGACAATTGAGTGAAAACACTGCCATTCTACAATGGAATATGATGAAGAGTTCTTGAAAATGTTGAACACCAATTTTAAGCCCTTAGGTTCATGAAATATCAGACTTCTCTCTGTTTAACCTGTGTCTCTTGGTTTATTTCTCTGCTGTCAAAGGAATATTTGCATCCTTTATTTTACACAAAATTCTTAGCTGTTCTGTCAGGAAAGTGGCAAAATTGTTGAATCTATTTAAACCAGTATAATATGAAGCTGTTCATATTATTGATTACAATTCACAAAAGCTGCCGACATAAGTTCCTTTGACTAGACCCTAGAAATAATGAGACCAATTGATGACCAGACCCCTAGCTCTGGTTTAAGTGAGCCTTTTTTGCTTCTCTTTCTGCAGGACTGAGGAGTAGATAAACCCTGATCGCCTTGGCATTGCGTTTCACGCCTGAACCACAGAGGAAAATTAGGAAAATTACAATCTGAAACCCATTTTCGTAGCACTGTTAAATCGCAGACTGAGTCGGGCGTTTTGTTGCTGTGCTTTTCTTTTCCTGTGGTCATTTTTGAAGTGGTTCACCAGATTACCGTGGAACATGAGCTCCTCAATTCCACTAAATGGCATTTGCAAAATGAGTGCGGTCATTTTATTGAATAAGTCAGTCAATAAGAGCCACAGAGTCTTGTTTTCAGTAATCCTTGCAATCTTTGCCTCATATTCTTTTCTCTGAAACTCCATTGTGCTTCTGGGACAAAACCAGTGTTTCTGTAATTTGGGGAAATTATTCAGGGAACTTTTTTTACAGTCATACATCCACTGAGTTGAGTTTCACAGCTACAGAATGTACCAAACCTCATTATGTGAAACTGTCAGATAGGCAGACAGATGTATGCTGCCTAAAAAGTAAGCATAGACTTTAAAAAGTAACATGAGAATCTAAAGGATATTAAAAATGAAAATGATGCTTCTGGGGTCCGAACTGCAGGCGAGTGCTTCCTGCTTCATAAGACAAAACCATTAGATGTCAGAGTGAGCGGCTTTGCTTCTCATTACCAAGATGGCTGCTGCTTGTACCATGAAGGATAAGTAGCCATCAGAGCTGGATTACTGAAAAAACACAGTTACAGCCAAGAGCCCCCAAAGGCCATGAAAGACAAGTTTTAGTTTTTTGTTTTTTTTACTCTACTTTTAGAGGTGAAAAATTAAAGTACACTTTGTCGATCAGCTTTTCTGAGCGACTGTGGTGATGTTTCACACATAGGTATTTGAAAGATCCGCTCAGATGCTGCGGTCGATAGGGCCAGCACGTTTGTATATAATCAGAGAATCCATTAATCATTTATTTATTAAGGTCTTACCTTTTATCCGACAGCTGCAATAAAACAAAACTGTGAAAAAATAATTAGATTGGAAAACAACAGTGATGCACAGGGAATATGTTATTAGGTGGGGTTGAAATAGGAATGAAATTAAAACCAGATGGGAGGCGTGTGCGCCTTTGAGTCCTCACTAGTATATTACCAGCTCCAGAAAATGGTTGGAATCAATATATCAAGTTTGGGAATAGAGAGTTTGGTAAATGTCATTAGTGTTTATGAATGCATGCTGTTGTCTACTAAAAAGTGCTGTATCTTGCAACTAAAAATTAGTTCAACCTTGTTACATAGCTGTTTGTGTAACTGGGAAGGAAGCAGCAGGCTTTCCTGTCAAAAAAAATCAGTTTAACGTTATTAATATGGGGCAAATGGACAACAATCGTTTTAAGAGACTTTACATAAAAGTCAAGACCATACAGATTTATGGAGAAGACCAAATCCCCTTCAGCAAGCAGTGAGGCAGTGTTGGGCAAGGGACAAAGTCCCTTCAGTAGAATAAGTAAGAGAACCAGGCTCAGGGTGGGTGGCTGTCTGTCTTGACCACCTAATTTGACTAGAACGTGGTGAGAGGGAAGGAGGCGGAGAGGACAAGGTTAATGTCATGCAATGGAGAGGACCTTGATAGCAGAAGGGTCTGCTTCCCATTCTACTGTGGGGAAATGGAGCTGCGCTAAGAAATGGAAATGGTCTGCTGGGATAATACGCTGCGATGACATTTTTAAGATCCCATGGAGCCGGAGGATAAAGCTGCGCTTCAAATTCCATGAGCCTTGCCCCCAAAACATGATTTGTTGTTGTATTTTTAAGAGGTTACATGGTTGTTTGTGTCCCACTGGCCCCACTTTGACCTCTGGATGAGACAAACTTGATAATTTTACTGGAAGTCCTTTGTGTAACTTCTGTCGTTTTTTAAAACTATGGAAGTTTCAATCATTTTATTTATTTTTTATCCTCCCTGAGCCGAATTGTTTTTACTGAGGTGATAATGACATCATAAGATGCGTCACCATCTCTCTGAATTGAAGAACTTGAGATGAATAGGAGAATTTATAGGAGAAAAGTCTATTAACAAAGTTAAGAAATTTTGGAAAGATCTCAAACTTCCTTTTTAGATAATGAGACAATTATATTCCTGGAGCCAGATCTGACCCAAGCTAGTCACCCGAGGGTTAACCTGCTGTCCTCTCTGTTATTCTGCCCATTTATCGCCTCACAGCTTTAATTATCTGTTCGCTTGGAAACCAGCCGGAGCTGAGATCTTTGCTGCTTCTTTTTTTTTTTTTTGGGTCTGAAATTCGACTCCAGGCTACATTTAAAAAGGTCTCTACAATTCTTATTTAATACTGTGCAGACCTCTGTCCTATTTGTTTTGCTGCCTTCTGTAAGTTCCCAAACCTCTCAATCACCTTCTCCTAATCATCCTCTTATCCTCCCTTCATCATCTCCCTTCATGCTCTGCCCTTTAACACTTTTCATTTAACATTAGATTCATACTTCTGTTTTACATTTTGCCATGATTTCTTATAATTCCAGAGGTCATTCAGAGTCTGTATTCAGTGTGAGAAGCTGAGCAGTCAACTGGAACTGACAGAATAGGAATAGACGGTGTGTATCGGGATCTCTATTAACTTTATGCCGACAAAATGGTGAGACAAAGTGCTCCAGGTAGATTGTATGCAGACGTTCAGGTACTGTACATCCAGTGTGTGTTATTACAAGTCTACACCGTTTCCTAATTGGTTTTGCCTTGAGGCCTGAATGGAAAACTCATGAGATCAGACCTTTGCTTTTTTGTTTAGATATTAAAACCAGGAAAAGAGTTTTTTTCATTACATTGCTCATTCCTCATTAAAGTAATGATCTTGCACAAAAGTTCAGGGTCATTGTGATGACTGTAAAGAATCATGCTAAATATAAATGTGTGCCCAAAGTTTCATGTTAGTCAGCATAGCTGTGATGTGAATATGCGCTCTGTGTATCAGCTCTGCTGCTCTGTACATACACGTGCATCACCTACAGTTTCCTTTGACAGAGGATGTCTTGTTAATATTTGGCAATTACAGCAGTGGTAGTCTTGCTCCTGGAGGTCTCCAACTGCATAATTATTTTGTAAGTCTAGGAGTGAGTACTACTGAACTAGTGTGTGGAGTTGGTATTAAGAGTTTGTATAGAAAATATTACATCAAATGTAAATTTCATTCCAACATGGAGTGCAGCATGCGACCTACAGTGTTGCTCTTCAGTGTTATTACTTATTAATGTGTCTGATTAATCGATTTGCCACAAAATGGCACAGTGAGGCTAAAGCCATATCGTTTGGCCTCTTGGTTTACTGGGCATTGAATTTGTGCAGGGCAATTCCAGGGTTTCCATGGCTGAAGACGCAGACAGTGTTGGATTGACACTTCACTTTGACGCTCTAAACAGTGCAATGGACTTCAGTGATGACTAAATACAGAACATAGTAAAACTTTTAAAATGTCAGCTTTACTGAATGCCTTTAGAGACAGTGAGATGAGTAGAGACAATTCATTGTGGACTTTAGTGTTTGTAAGGCTTCTTGAAAAGTTTTTATTGAACTTTACTGTGTTTTGCTACCTCAGCCTGTAGCACTGTTCTCCTTGATGACAGCTGGTCAAGCTGTCCGTGGATCATTTGTGAGGTAAGAAGCTCCATTTTGTAACACTGCTGCACAGTCGGTTAACTTTTTCTAAGAGGTCTTCCTCTACCTAGAGGATTCTATCATATCAGATTTCACAGTCACAATAATGTATCTGGTTAGAAATGTGGTCAGATTAGGGAGTGTCAGCAAATACTACGTGTTACGGGACTTTGATGGGGATCAGGGCCAAAACCGCTTGTTCAGGACACATACATACTGTTTTGGGCTTTTAGTTTTCAACTATCAATTATCAAAAAACACCTCAAAACTCATCAGTTGAATCCTGAAATAGGTTGGCAAAATTTAAAGCGTTCGCTTCAACTGTTGCAAGGTATTATAAAATATCTTCTTTTTTAAAGAATGCATGGAGCTGACACGTTCCCTGGGGGAGAATGGGACTGTGATACTTGAATTTGTCAGCACTGTGTGGACGTACATAAACAATGGGTCTGCGTGTTATGAAGTGTGCTGCACTTAAGTTAGCAAGAGAGTTCTCTTTGTGTCAACTGAGAACTGAAATAAATAATTCTGTTTTTTTACTTTTCTGTAGGCATAATTTTAAAATGACTATATTTTATTTAGAAGCAACAGTCAAAATCGTTATAAGCATTCTTGTGATGGGGTACACCCACCCTCAGCTCTTCAGCCTGGTGGACTGTTGGAGCTAATTTCCATGAGTGGGAACAAAGCACATTATATCACATATCACAGCATGGACTCTTACATAATCTCTCTCTCACACAGAGACACACACTTATAGATGCATTGTGTCCGTTAAAATGCAGTTTCTATCATTGTAGAAGTTGTGATTAACAGAAGTTTCGAGGAGCTCACTTTTAAGTACGCTTTGATTTTTAAAGATGGTGGTTATCTATGTGTGATGTCAACTTCCTGCATATGCTGCATTCCTTGACCTGGTGGGCTGACCGACCAGAACACCCCCTTGACTCTGGCTTGGCATCACAAATGTCACATTTTGCAGTATTTCCATTTGAAATCACAGAAAAATAGGCCAGTGCAAGGTGCAAAACTATGATTAAAGGCTTTGAAGGTGTGTGCCTGTTCTAATTTCAATCTCCAGAGCTCTTCACAAAAGCCTTTGATGCCAGGAAAATAATATGGTGTAATCATGCAGAGTACTTGGGCCTGTGTTTAGAGTGAGTGGTGCTGAATAGGACATTGGTACTGTGTGGATTTTTTTTTCTCTTTTTTTCCCCTGGCAGGACAAAGAATCGGGGAGATAAGTGTATGGAGGGTTAACAGTGACATTAACACAATACACTGAGCAAACTAAAATTTCAAATGACTACATTATCAGCTGATGAGAAAAGAAAACAAAAACCTCACCCTTCAGTCCTGGCTTACCTTTGTCCCAGTTGTATCTGTAACCTAATGGATTTTTTTGTTTTCATAGTTTCTTTTCATTAGCTCTTCTGAAAAGCTGAAGCATATTGAAAACGGAAGCTTTTTTTTTTTTTTACTCATGTTTATATAAGAAAAATGGCTGTCTGCTACAGCAGTGGATGGGGACATTTAGAAACCTTTTTCATCCTAAACAAGATGAACTACAGACTTCAGTACCAGAAGATGGAGACTGTTTGTTAGAAAAGGATATTACCTGTACCTGTAAACAGCTGTTCCCTTCAATAGCTCATGAGTGTATGCACCTTTTGTATATTTATCAATCAGGTTATTTCATATTACCTCAAAGTAAAATCTAGGTGTAAAGTTCTGTAAGCCCTCAAGAATTCCTGCTTTTTATTTTTTTATTAAGACAGGTGGTAATGTCTGCAGAAAACATTCTTGCATTTTTTTCTCCTCAATTTTAGCTGTTGTGCAGCAAGAATGTGGCTGTAAATGTATGTATACAGTGTTAATGAACCTTTGTTTCAGTGAAATAGAACTTTGCAGTTTTTCAATGAACAAGCTGTTAGCTTTTTCATATCCTGTCTCAACAGCATACTGTTTAAACACCAACACACGAACCAGTGTTGAAAAATATGGCAGCTATGTGTGTTGAATATGATTTACTGATTGGATAAAAGTTGTGCTTGGATACACATACAGTTTTCACCTGAGGAAAGGTTGCATGCATTTTATGTCTCTGTGAATATTGAGGCTTAACACAATGAAATCCAGAGGTTAAAGTGGTCAGCGTCAAGCAACCACAGGTCAGCTTGGTCACCTTTCATTGGTACTGTTGTTTGGAACGTGGCGACTTTCAGACACCGTCTCACTCTTCACTAAACGGATGTAAACCATAGCTCAATTTCTTTGCCTTTATTAAATTTTTGGGATCATGAACAGACTTGATATGTAATTGTGCTTCCTCTGATTACAGGCTAATGACATTTTAATCTGCTAACAATATAGATGTAAAACATTGATTGACGCTGTTGGGGTTGAAGTACCCGATGCTTGTTGTAACATCATGTTGCTGTAGCAGTTGTCTATAGCAGTGAAAACATTTGGGGGAATAATGTAAAGAGAAGTCTGTATCCCAATTAATATTGATTTCAGTGTTTGTACCATTCCTTTGTCATTTGTACCTAAATTAATAAAGGTAAACTCAGTGGATGGTCACTGCTTTCTGGTGCATGTGCCCTGCTGTCTTCAAAAGAACAAACTTCATTTCAAAGCCTACAGCATAAAGCAGCCATTGGGATCAGCCATAAACAAATCAGCACATCACCTCTGCCAGAGTTTGTGCCTTCATTCATTTTTAAGCATCTTTAAACACGTTTATTGATTGGGGAGTGTTTGATTCTTAAGTTTAACCAAGAGCTCGCTTTGCACTGCTTTATCAGACCAAATCTACCAAATCATCTGTGTGCTGTGCTTTATTGGTAACGAGCACAAAGTGATTTACCTTTTGAGAGATTATCAAAGCTTATTAGGAAAGCTTTAAATTTTAGACAAATTTATTATGGAAATTTATAGTCCAATTTATTGTAGGCTGCTCAACTTGTGAGTCACTTTTGATTATTGGTGGGAAAAATGTACTGCAAGGTCTATTTGAGAAGGTTGTGCTTTTTGTCTCCACTTACCTTTAGTGCCTCAGAATTTAGTTTTTGGACCACTATATAGTTTTAGTACTTTGCAGAATCTTAATACAAAATAATACATATTCTAAATCAAAATGATGATAAACTAATACCAAATCCATTAAGTTGATGGCCTGTCATTACAGAAAGTAGTAGTTGGCTCCACCTTTACCAGAGGCAACATGACTAATACCCACAATATACAATTATGCATCAATATTTACAATCCTATTCATGTTCAGAGGCTGTAACTCAAACCGTTCTTAACATAACTCACCATATAATGGCTAAGAACTGGAACATTGGATCACTGTAATGTATCCATAGAATAGCTGACTTTAGGAGAAAGTACAGACCACTGCCAAAAAAAAAAACCCGTAAGTGCTTTCTGGCTCCATCTTTCTGCTTCCTCTCCCAACCTCCAACTTCATGTTTCCAACCTTGAAACACGTCCACAAACTCTGTGCCAACTTTACTTTATGCCTCGCTGTTAAACAGAAGGACGAACAGTGAGGGTGCACAGTGGAATCCATATAACCCAGATCAGACTCTGTTTAAAGATTGTCCTCCCTCTTTCTCTTGGCTGAGTCGCGCTCTGTTTTTAACAGTCTGTGTGTATTTTTGGAAAGAGAATCATCAGAACAACTAGTCTCAGCACGTTTTCCTGTCTGCCCCCCATCATCTTTATATACCTGTAGACTAATAAAACTGGGGGAGATGGATGAGGTGGGGGGGCGCTGTGGGCCAAACCATGACACAACAAGTGACTGAGGTTTAAAACAAGTGCTTTTTATTGGTATGGTTTACATCACATAGAACAGTCCCTCAATATTTAAGTGTGACATGACGTGACATTATTCATACAGAACATTACAGAATGTAAAGCCCACATAACAAGTAGGTGGTGTTATTGATATGCTGTTGTGTTGACCTTTTTATACATAGTATATGCAGTGCGTGAGCTGAGAACAATTTGGGCCAAATGGGATATTGTTGTATTGAACTAGATGATAATGATGATAATGATGATGATGTTATAAATGTTAAGATTTATAAGATGAGGAGCATGAAATGGTAGAATGATAAAAATACATAGTCTTATCACTTTGGATATAGTTTAAATTGCTTTATCTTCCGTGGTTCTAGGTCCTGCTGTGAACGGCTCCATCAAAAGGAAATTCACTCTTATGATTTAAAATGGTGGAAATGCTCTTTTGTTTAGCATGTACTGCATTTTGGTTGTGTAGGTTAGCAAGAGATTTCAATGATAAAAATGTTTTTCGTTCTCATACTAAGCCCTGATTTATTTTATTTCAGTTAAGAAACCTGAGTTGTGTATATATTCCAGTCTTCTGATTGCTGCTCTCTGAAAGCTCATAGTTTTTCTGAACCCTACCTACAACATTAGAAGTGACAGCCTGACGTCTGCAGGTAGGGCGTCTGGCTGACAAACCTTATGATTAAAACCTTTCACAAGATTAACAGGTGCACATTTTACTCTTTTTCTGTTAGTTTCCTGAGCAGAGCATGAATGTGATCTTCATTTGATTTATCATGCATCATAAACCTTGTGTCCCTCATTGAAACACAGTGTTTTGAAGGACTGAGAGTTAAGCTACAGATCCATCACGCACCCTGTGCCAAGTCTCCGTTAGTGGAAGCGACAGGGTTCACTACCAGGACTAAACCTGAGCAAGTCATTAGATGGATGTCCGGAACAATCCATCAAAACCTGCCTCACCAATGGGCTAACTGTGCGCGTAAACACACACACACACACACACCAGTATTGTTCTACTTGAACACAGTTGTTATCACACCAGTGCGTAAGAGCACTTGCACATTTATTTGTCTCAAATAGACAAAGTGTTTACTGCATAATCAGTTCAGAAAACAGTCAAACCATGACACGACAGGTGGGAGGGAGAAAGACATGAAGGAAGAATTGCAGTGAAAATAGACATGGGAAAGAGATGTAACAACAAACGATGGGAAAAATGCTTCGTCTTTCTTAGTTGCTTTCAGAGTTGGTTAGTAAATTATACTTCCATTTCAAAATTAACATACTTACCCACACACATGCATATAGTGGTATTCATTACCCTGTGGGGACTTCCCATTGACTTGCTTTCCTTTCCCTAAGCTTAACCATGTCCTCACACTCAAATTTAGTTCTAGACCCCACATGAACTTCCATTTCCTGACAAGTGATTATGCAACCGAATTTTGGGCTCGTAAGTTACCACTTACGTTACGCACACACAAGTACAGGCATGGAGGATTTCCCATAATAAGGCCATAAAACCTAAGTGGGTGATAAATATCGGCTGAGTGATGCTTAACCCAAAATGCCTCACTGTTTTGCCTGTTGCCATGGCAGTGGACCTGGTTGTACTGGGGAGGAGGTGGAGGAGGCAGCAATGATTCTACTGGGGGTACTGGAAACAATTGCACTCTCCCATAGTGATGCTCAATCAAATTTATGCAGCTCCACTGACAAGTTAAAGGACAATACTGTTTTAGAAAACCCCACTTTAGCAAAATGACTGTACAATAAAATCTGTTACTAACATTAAAGCAATAAACCAAATGTTTATCATGTTGGTAACATTAGTCATTCTGTAGGGAAAAAGATTTGATATGGAGTAAAGTTTTAGACAGAAGTTTTTTGTCTGCTTTCCATTTATGCTGCAGTCTTTTTGTAAATTCATTTTTAAAACATGTCTCTGATTTGAGCATTCCTGAATTTAACACAGATGGAAGCGAACTAGTTTGGCCCTTCGTTCTGTGCACTGCTTATTTTACACTGTACAGGTTTTTTACCTGGCGCTAGGTGTTGACGCTCAGATTTGTAGTTGTCATAGAACTTGTACTATTACTTTCATGGTTGAGTTTGTTTGTTGGTGGTTCTGGTTGGTCTTCCTTTGTGACCTTGCAAATAGGTTGCAAATGGCTAAAAAGTGTTACTTGGAGGTTTTTGTGGGTGAGGCAAGATCCAAATTTTTAGTCTTATCTGGTGCAGTTGTGTGGCTGCATCTCTCAGGTCCCGTGTTCTTGGTATCAGCTCTGAGTGGGCTTCAGAATTTTCACAGCTGAAGTGTTTTTTGATGAGGTCCAAAATTTCTGAGTATTTGCTTCCCTTCCTTCCTTTCATCCTCCCCACTGCATTTTCTTTAATTTATGAGCCACTCGCAGTGTTGTTCCCACAACAAATGAGTTTGGATAGGTGTTGTACTATGCTTCCAGTTGATCAGTGTGATATTTTGTGACACAAACATGGAAGGAGCCTCAGGGTGGGGGATGATTTGTGCATGTGTGGATTGTGTACATGACGTGTGTGTGTGTGTGTGTGTGTGTGACAGAGAGCTGGGACTCCAGTTTAACAGATGAGCTCTGCCTCTAGTGCAGCAGAGCCACATGCTTTGTTCAGAGAATCAATCCCTCCTCTTAAAGGTCAACAATAATTGCAAAAACTGCAGAGGCATGAAGGCCTAATGAATGCTTAGAGAGCTTCATAACACATCACAGCTATTATACATCAAACCACTGCAAGCCGAGGCCTGCTTATCTGCCACTTGCTCCTACATTCACGCTACACTGTCATTAAGTGGAGGAGATAATGGTAATTTTAACATTTACCAGTGTCTTCTCTGTCTCCATCTGTGTACTTTTTTTTTCAAAACCCCCATGAAATGGCTTTTAGTTTCTAAATTTAACATGAAATCTGCTGTTGGTCAGAGGCTGAAGCTGTTTTCAGACTGACAGTGACACAGTATCGTATACTCATTATGTTCAGTGAGATCAACACAGGAAAGGCTGCAGAGGTCTGCAACACTGAGGCAGCGTCATCTACTATGGTGTACGGTCTGTATACCTGGACAATTAGTATTTAATAATTATTTATTACATTTAACACCATTAAGGCACCCATTTGACAGGTTTATTAGATCTGAAGGACACAGACACAGACCATGTTCAGTATCACTGAATGAGAACTTGAATTTCAGGAACTGAATCCTATAAACTACTGCAAATCACAGGGCTTGTCAATATTGTCGAGACAGTAATGTGATACTCTCCACTACCAACATGGTCTTGCATTTATTAGTCATGCAAAGCTCTGCCTTGTGGCTAGAGTGGTGGTTTTGTTTATTTTGACTGGTGTGGGTTTATTTTTTTCTAATATGGAAATGCACTTCTTTGTCTGCTCTACCTGGTGATGACTAAAGAGACTGAAAGAACCAATGTTGATGCGATTTGAAAAAACTGATGAACTGATGAAAAAGGCTGTTTTGGCATCTTTTGCACAATATAGAGCCATAGCTGGTGTTGATCCTACTTTAGAACCAAGCTGTTTTCTTATTATAATCTGTTTGGTTATTTATTTAAATAAATAAATATTAATTTATTAATATTTTTACTCCATGTTTTTTTTCCCCCATTCTTGCAGCTTTAAACATCATCTAAAGAATCCAGTTGCTATAGCCCATTAGAGAAATTGTGCAGGTGTTCAATGACCCAAATGCAGAGTGGATATATTTATCAAAAATTTCTCCTGACTTGTTTGTTATTGTGGCAAGTGTACAAATACTTGATATTTTTAGTGCAGAGCTCCACAGT
The DNA here is from genome assembly GCA_020496755.1 of Channa maculata. Taxonomy (NCBI): domain Eukaryota; kingdom Metazoa; phylum Chordata; class Actinopteri; order Anabantiformes; family Channidae; genus Channa; species Channa maculata. Next base: position 2,218,121 of record CM035618.1, read on the forward strand.
TACGGGTGCTTGGGCATGAGTTCGCATTAACACAGTAAAAGTGTTTTTTTTTTCTATTTATGTTGGACAGTGACTAAGAGTTGATTTGACAGAATTATGTTTCTGTCATGCAGTCTGGAGCTGAATAGAAGTAGAATACAATCTGTGCACACTGGGAGATGCATTTTCAGACTGACACCGCGTTATGTATCTCATTCAGAAAAGTGAATGAGCTACATGAAGCAGGGACAGCAGCAAGTACAGATGTTTTTACTTCTTCTCAATCGTTCATTCGCTGTTATTTGCTTCTTTCCTTTTTTCTTCTCCACATTTTCTTGTTCATGTCTTTCTTTGCTCTGTTTTCTACAGCTGTGGGTTTCCACTCAGCCGTATTAGTTCAATTAACATTGCCACAAGCAGACACAGCGATAACTCCACTGCATCGCCATGGTAACGCACACAGCTACACATGTTAGGATAGGAAAGTGCACTGGCTTCAAGCAACAAATTGTGTGTGAGCTGCAGATAATCAAGTTATACACACACGCATTTGTCACTCACACACTCTCATACAAACACACTCTCTTGCCAAGTTCTGTCCACAAAGAGACTAAACACACAGCAAACACAGTTAAAGCATATGAGAGGTTCTCTGCACTGTTAGCTCTGTGTGTAACCAAGTACATTACACCGTGTAAGTGTATTAGAAGTATCCCTCCAGTGTCTGCAACTGCTGTCACTCACTGCATTGTGTGCTTGTTTAGGTCTATATCTGAGCAGTAAGGAGGGAAGTGAATGACTGAAGCGTAACTGAAACAGGAAATCTGCCTCAGAACTGAGATGCTGGTGCTTTTGATCGAAGCCCAAGTGGTAATTTAACACTTGATGAGTGATCAGACAAAATCCAGTCTTGTGTGTAGTGCAGGAGACTGCGTTGGTGTGGTGTTTTGGGTGCCAGTGAGATGAGGACACGATCCACGTAGGTGGTGTGGGTACTGGTGTAATCTAAGTGCTCAGGCTGGGTAGTTTGGCTGTGGTCTTAAAATGGCTTCTTGTGTAGTCAGATGTGTTTTGATGCAGGTGCAATTTGCTCAAAAACGAAGCTCTGGGGCACTAATGCTACTTTTCCTCTGCCATATTTGTCTGTCAGCTGTAGCTACTAGTCTTAAAGAAACACAGGTTAAAATTGAGATGAACTTACTTTTGACTTTCCATCTTTCTTCTGCCAATTATTTCTACTTCTTCCCCTTTATGTTCTGATTTATCTACTTTTTACTGCATTTTCCTTGATCTCGGGTGTGTGTATGCAAGTTCTGCTTGTATTTGCTACCTAGTTAAGGCCCAAAAATTTTCTAAAGGAATTGGGACATTTTAAGTACAAAGTGCTGTTTGTGAGTTGAGACCTGGTTCATAGTTAGAATCAGGTTAGGGTAAAGATTGGGGGTAGGCATTTAGTCGTGAAGGTTGGTGCATTCCCAGCCCCTTCCCCTATGCCAATGAGTCCTAACAAGGATAGAAATACAAACCTGTGTGTGTAAGGGCTGCTAGCGTCAGCAAAGCTAGTTAATTCAGATGGACATAATCATCATGCTTACGTGTGATTGGATGAGGGGTGAGGCAAGAGAGGGCGTTTGTACTTGACTCTGTGTGCTTGTGAGTGAGGGATATTCGAGTCCTGGTGCTCTTTATCACACACAGTGTTTACCCTCCTGAATCCTTAATGACCTGTGCTGTGGGAGGATGCAGACTGAGAATGTGTTGGTATACTCAAACATTGAGTCAGAAATGCGCTGCCTCCCTTTCACTAATAAAAAATGTTTCAAGGCCAGCAAAGACACAAGGGCTTTGAGTGTAACAGCTGCTCTGCCGAGGAGAAACCGGTGGGGTGATGCAAGGCTCACGACTGGAAAAACACGATTGCTTCAGTGTTGAGACTTGAAGAGAGCTGCTCATCCCAGAGGTGCCCACAGTAGATTTACATTTAAACCCTTTTGTTTAACATTGGAATGATGCAATACTGAAACAAGCCAACACAAGGTTGTTTCAGTAGGAGTCAGCTCACTTTCTAATCATTTTAATTCTCGATTTTCAGATTATTCTGCCCACAGGGAGTGATCATTTTAGTATGCACAACATGCTAAAAACTAGCCATGTTTCCAGAGGGCAGTGTGCTTTTCTTCAAAAACCCCAATCATATCCTCTGTCTGCAATTTGAAATGAGTGTTTATAGATCTAGAGAGAGAGAAGCAGCAAATCTTGACATTTATTGAGCAAAAACTACAAACCAGTTGACATTTTTGTCTAATTAAAATACCTTAAATTACCCTCACAGCTGAAATGTATCAGGTCTGATGATGTTTTGTTGCATCTAAAATTGTTAAATGTCCAGTTATTATTGCAAAAAGCACCACAATTCTCATGAATACAGCTCATTGTTTTCTCATAACTGGATTACCAACATTTTGGCAGGAAACATACATTGAATATTTAACTAAATATTAAATATTGATGGGGCCTGGAGGCTGTGGGCCTGCTGCTGCAGATCCAAACAGCCTCCTTGTGTAACCTACCCTCAATGCGTGTCATTTTCAGTGAAACGGCATGAAACCTTCATGTGAAGACGCTGCAGTGTCACGGTGACGATCTATGTTTACGGCTGCAGAAAGGGCAAGTGGTCAGGCGTGCTCGGCATGACACTGATGCCCATGTGTCGCCATGGTAGTAACTGCTCAGTGATCCTTCACAGCACCTCAATTAACCTCCACAGATGAAAGTAGGTTGTATCTCTTAATGAGAGCAAGGGCTGAGTATGCTGAATGTGAGGTTATGAAACCTGACTCCGCTTTTGTATTAATGAGGGAAAAGAGGATGGATGGATGGAAAGGAGGATGGAGAGAAAAGAAAAGTGGAACTCGGGAGGGAATGAAATAATAGTGGCAGTAAAATGTAGGAGGTAAAGAAGGAACAGGGACGAGGATTTTACAGGATGGGCGATAAAGGGAGACATGAATAGAATCTCTGAGTTGTGTATTTTATGTTTTTCTTCATTGATGTAAATATCTGGTGGGAACAATTCAGGATAATGATGGAGAGTTTCATGTCTCATTCAGAAATGTTGCCAATTCTTTTTCAAAGAGCTTTAGATAAAAAATAAAAATAAAATAAAATCCCAAATTCCCCTTCAAGTTGCTTTAAAGCGTAGAGGACACTGTGTAAAATGTAATCACATTGTCGGCTGAGTTTCTATTATCCGGTAAAAGTACCAGTATTTCTTCCATTTTTGTGTCAGCCAGTTTTTAAAAGCAGCCTCCAGTATTTCTAAATGGCAGGGATTCTCATTTTCTCTGACTCCAAGGACGGCCTTTAATACAGTTTTAATAGCATTCACACAAACGTTTGTCACAGACCTGCACGGAAATGTGAATTTCTGTCTCAATAGAGGCCTCTACAGTATGTGGGTCCTTAAATCCAAAGCACATGAGAGTCATACTCTGGCAGTGCCTGAACCTCATACAACATGAAGTTAAGCTCAGGATCTTAACACACGGATAGTAAGTCAGTCGAAAGCTACAAATGGAGGCAGTCAGATACAAAATGGATGCGCTTTATGACTAAATAATGTCAAGTAGATGACTTCAAGCAGCCCTGGCAGGTACAGAAGAGAAACACTGCTAATGACTTGTTAGAATAAAAAGTTTTGACCGATTTTGTATTCTGACCAGCCAAGATGAAACAAGGAGCGTGAACCTAAAAAAAAAAAGCTGCTACTTTTGTCCCGTGGTGATGGTGGTGGTTTAGGTATGAAAAGAGGCCAGAAAACCATACTTTGAGTTTGTTGTGGGGGCTCCTTTGTGGCATAATTTGCAAACCCCAAACTTTTTACCACCTACACAATTATCTTGTCAAACAGTATTGAGACTCATTGGATGAGAACCACAAAAGATCACACACAGAGATTAAAAGATTACACACAAAGAGAAATGCCTATATTTTTGTCAAATTGTGGGACATTTTTCAAGGTCCTTCTCACCATTTATGAAGCCTGATTTAGAGTCAGAGTGGAGGGCTAGAGTTTGGACAGATTCCCAGGTTCAACAACCGCTGTCACTGTTTATTCACGCAAATGTCATTGACGGGCTTTGCTAAGTGATGTGTAAGATCCCATTTGGAGGGTTTTGGCGTTACCTAACTTGCAAGATGGTGACCAATATTGTGTTTGGCTGCTGGCTGAAAGTCTCTGTAACCTAGATTATTATCAGCTTTAAATTGCATTTGATTTTCTAAAACTAAAAATATTCCATAAATAATAGTAATCCAAAATAAAAAAAAGGTCTTTAACCTGTAATATTTCCTGTTAATATATTTCAAACATTTTTGTGACATTCAGTGAACCCTCCAAAACTAAATAGAAATAGGCGCAGGTTGCTGGAAAATATTTCTCCCCCATACTTCCTAATGAGAATGCAGCACATGCCTAAAATGGAAATGGCACTTGAATATAGTTTGTAGTTGTTGACTATAAAAGTCCTTCAGTTAGTCGAATGCTGAGTCTTGGAAAACGCCTTTCTTAAGGCTGGTGCCTGAATCTCACTACAAAGCTTCTCTCCTTCGCCACTTGAATCATTTCCACAGACTCTCATTGGACCAGATAATGTAGCTAATGGCTCTTCTAAAATCCATATATGACTTAATAAGGTTCCCTTTTATGAAACTGGAAGCAACATAGGACTTTCAGGCTTCCCCAAAAGCAATATATAGACAGTCACCCCTCTCATAATTTTATCTAAAGGTCATTCTGTGAAATGGATTATGTGGTAGTTAACATAGTTTTCCCTTTTTCTCTGTGTAGACCACCAATCAGAGGGGACTATGTATTGAGTGACTGGTAGTTGTTCACCTGATTGAGTCATATTTTGAACAGCTGCTTGATGGGTATTCTGTAAGACCAGTCTGTAGCTGAGGTAAACCAAAGTACTGGACGTTTGATGCTGCTAGATGAAGTCAAAGTGTCATAATGGTCATCAGTCAGTCATTGTGGTTCTCTGTCCAACAGTTGTTTTACTCGGAAAGGCTGTGAAATTGTTGGTGAAAGAGAAATTCACAAGATGGTAAAAGAGTAGGGTTCATTGTCTGGAGACAGGAAATGTCAGTAGAAAATGGATGAGGTATGTTTCAGTCTGGACAAACCAGTGCACCAACCAGCTCACCTGGCCTTCTTCGGAGCCCTTCTGCTATCGTTGCAAAAATTGGGTTCTAACAAGGAAAAAAACTGCATCCTTATTCTGGACACTGTCTTCAGTATCCACCTACTGATGCCTTGAACTGTAGCTACGGGCTGAAGTCAGTTTTCATCAGTTAGTTCTGACTCTGAAGAAAAGCAGCCACACACTTTTATTCATTTATTTATTTTTTATTTTTGAAAAAACACTAAAACCACAGTGCCTGGCTAAGAGTAGCAGCACCTTGACATTTAGCTTGTTAAATGTGTGAAACCCATTGACAGTCACTGGACCAATTGGTCCTGGAACTACATTAAGAACAGGGAGTCTTTGTCCATTTTTAGAGAATTAAAATTTTCAGCTAATGTTTGGCTTTATACTCAACAGTGGAGTGCAGACGTAATTAGGGTATGAGAGAAGGACTATGACCTGCAACAAAGGTCCACAAACGGACAGTTTTTCTGATTCTGCCTCAGCATTGTAGGTGTTATTACTGCGGGTAGAACTCGGATGCAATCTTCAAACAGATGGGGTCCTGTCCATGTCCCCTTCTCTTAGCAGGGCAGGTGAAGGACAGCAGGCTGAGTCAGGAGTAAACCTGGTTCAAACCCAGGGCACCTGAGCAGAATAAATGCTGCATGTGGGTAATGGAGCACGATGATGGCCACTTACCTTCCATAAATATGCTACAAGAGACAAAACACAGGCGTCGCTACACAATCACTGAACAGTAAAAGGGCTCTGTGTGAAAAGAGGAGACCTGAACGTTCATGTAGTTTGCATTCTGGTGTTCAGTTAAAATTCTAATATGCTGCTTGTTCCTTACTGCCAGTGACCCTAATTCACCCAATATACCCTACACTTGTTTAAAATAGAAGTTTTATTTGGGGTTTTCTCCAGAGTAGTGCCTGGCTTATCCTTTATCATAACTATATACCTCATAAGGAAATGTAACTTCTTTGTGATAGTATATAAACACTGTCTAAAGTGATCCTCAGTGATGAATGATACTTTATATTTTGTATGCACGCCTTTGCCTTGTTTTTATAAAGATGTAAAGAAAATAAATGAAGACAATAAATCACATTGTGAAAGCAGTTGAGGAAAATATAAAGTCAAACATTGTTATTACAATGTCCATGATGGATGTGTTTAATTTGTTTCTACAGCACTAATCATAAGTGACATAAAATATTAAACCTGGGAAAAAAATCAATTCAGTTGGAAGAAAGAGCAGCTGTAGCCAAATAAATCGATTTATCGACAACATCGAAATGTCAAATCATTTTGAACTGTGTAGTCATTGGTTTGTTGGACAGTTATATTTGACCATCAAAATGTTGAAAATCATCAATCATGGTAAATAAAAGCTAGTATTGGTAATAATTCACAACTTGAATAAGTCAGTCACACATTGACAGGAAGTTCTGTTACAGCTATTTAAATGTTGACATTAACTGCTTTGTATTACAGAAAATTGTATCTGTTTGGAATTTGAAAGTCTTGATTGGACCAAACAAGACAGATGAAGATATTGACTTGGGTTTTAGGGAACTTTGCTATGGACAGTTTTGACAGTAAACAAATTAATCAAAAGATAATTGACTGATTTTATAATGAAGTCAACAGAGTAATTTCCAGTTAGTGAGAGAGAGAGATACTGTATTTCATAAATCATGAAGTGTGTGATCTGACTTGAGATAATACGGGGTGTCTCTCTCTCTCCCTCACTCACTCAAACTCACTCACTCACTCAAAAACACACACACACACACTGTTTTTCTGTCTTCTAAGATTTATGAGCAGCAGCAGCAGCGATGTCTCAGGCCATCGGATCATGAAGGCTGATTTTCTGTCAGGACACAGCTGCCCTCGCTGTGAGAACACTTGGTGACATTATGCATTTCCTAGCCCCTAACTCCTAACCTTAACCCTCAAACTGCCCTTTGACATTGCGAGGATCAGCCAGAATGCCTTCACAACAGGAGCACCAAACTAAAATTCATCCACACGAAGTAGAAACTCATATTCATCAGCACACGATAACCTGCGGCACAAATTCCAGTACATTTTATGCTTTTGCAAATCCACCTACATAAGGTGGTGTTGGACTTCCTCTCATAGACTCAGGTTTACTTGTGCACACAGATATTTTCCCTCACTTTGAGCTACTTGTGGAGGAGGAAGAAAGTTTCATTTGACTCTGGAGGGCTGTTTGATAGAAGTCATTATCTGATTCCTGCTCTAACCTGATAGAACTGGATATTATAGCAGCAAGTGAGCGAGTCTGCCGCTGGCTCTGCAGTGTTGTTTGTCAATTGTGCCGTGTGCCTATATGTGCAGATTTGTGTGGTGGAAAATTACTATAGACATACACATTTTCAATTCTACTACATTGTCTTTGAGGTAGAGAATGTCGAGGCAGGCAGGTTGGGTTTTTGTAGTTTGTCCTCAAACTGCAGTATTTGAATTCTGTCTGTAACAAAATCAGGAAAGGAGTTATAATGTGGGGACTTAAGATGGAGCTTAAAAACAATCTGTCTTGTGCAATTTTATACATTAAGAATAATTTATTGGTACTCAATTAGTTCTTTCTGACGCACACCAACCTTTGTCAGACATTTCATTTCCCAAATTAATTTCTGAGCTTAGATTTGGTTTTTGTTATTGGTCTTGTGAGCTCCCTATTCAGTTTTTCTTTCAACTTTGACACAACAATGAGAAAGCATCACATTTGAGTCCAGCAGAAATAATAAATTGTTATGCAAGGGTCTGAAATGGCTCACAAACACACAAAAATGCAATGGGAAACTAAAGTTAAATAAAAAGCAAGTAAACAAGTATTTTGGAGAGACTTTGTCACCGTCAGGTTTTCTGCCTTTGACATAAGTCTGTAGTTAGAGGTGAATACTTCCAATCATGTTGTAAAATTAATAAGTTAATGTCACTGAAAGAAAAGTAGCACTGAAATAAAGGAAGTGGTCGTGTAATCTCTTTATCAGACATTAAAATCATTATTTATCACAATTATTTAATTTTTTTGTCCTCCCGGCTTATCCTGTGAGGTCAGGGTCCCCACAGCGGATCACTGCCCTTTTGCCTTCCCTGTCTGTATTTCAGTGGATCACAAAAATTATATCAAAGGACAGAAACGAGCAAGTTGCATTCAACAAGTGTTACTCCCAGACTTGAAGTTACATACACATAAATGTTGCATCCAGTCAGGGTTAAAAAACACAGTAGTCTGAATTGGACTTCGTACTGCAAGACAGGAAAATATGTTGCATGGGCCCATTGTATAGATGAGCTCACAATCAATGTATTTGTGTATTAATTTAAATTTGCCCCAGATGTGCACTTGAGCTCAAGGCTGAATTGATTTTTAGTGGTCATAGGTCGAGCTCATGGTGACCTCGCAGCCTGCTTGTTCTTGTCCATATCTCATGACCAAATAGAGAGAATTATTGATTTATTTTTTACATGTGGAACAAATGTCCACTTGTACTCATGGGTGAACTGATTAGAACTGGACAGACACTGTAACCTCAGGAAGAATCTGGGATTCCATGTTGTCTTAATGTGCTACTCTCTCCTCTAATTCGTCCTCCTTGATGCTTTTCATCACTGGACAGTATCAGCAGACTAATGGAGAGGTTTTCAGGGAGAAATTCAAACCGAGGCGAGTTGCATGACACGATCCTGTGAATCCTCCCACGGGATCAGTGTTGTGGCTATGCAGTTATCAGGCTAAAACATAGCTAGATGGGAACTTGAGCTCACTGGCTTAGAATAAAAAATCTCAGTGGGACAACAGAATGAAGAGCATCCTTGTTTGATAAAGTACTGTAGGAAGCAACAGGAGTTATGGAAACTGAGATCCTAATTTAGAAGAGCTGAAGCGTAAACATAACAGGCAAACAATCATCACCAACCGTATCTGACATGATTGTAAAAATGATTCCAATGTGTGGAGATTAGTTTGTAAATGATGTATTGGTACTTCAGATGCAACACAACACGACTTTAATGAAGTTAAGGACACAAAGAAAAACATAATTACCTTCTATTTTCAGTGCTTTAAAGAACAGCATGTGCAAAGGTTGTGTAATTTGTATTCCTAAACCGCTATGACACCACAACTCTGGTTTGCATATTAATAAACTCCCTTATTCTTCTCAACAAAGGCCTTTTGAATCTGTCAAGCACAGCTTCATCACTGCTGGGGTTCCATCTCATTATTACTCGAAGCTGTCCGTCCTGTTCCCGTCAACATAATATCTAAGGAACGCATGGGGGGAATTTCATTACATCTGGAAACAAAAGTCCACTTGTACTGATCGATGAACTGATTAGAACACCAGCTGAACAGAGAATGACAATGGAGCAATTCTAGTCACCGATAAGTTTGCCCTTGATAGAAGTAAAGATGCAGAGACATGTGTTTTGGTGAGGTAGATGCCGTTTCCACACATACTCTAATACACCGCCAGTGTCTAATGCTTCTTGGTTCCATTTATACTTTTTCCATATGAGGGGGCCAACTGGTAGGTTACTACAAGAAAATCCAGTGTTTCTGAAGACCTGCAGATATTGTCAGTGTGAAAGTCTTTGTTTTGTAGCACAGTAGATAAACCTCCGCACTCTGGGCCATTATCTCTGCTTGCCATCATTGAAGAGAACTGCTTTTGAGCTTTCGAAGTGGCTTTTTAAATTTTTTAAAGTACTTTTTCAATTTTGTCCAAACTGCCCTGACTTGCGGAGTGAGTGAGACACTGTCACATTAAAAGCTTAAAGACTTCATGAGGATATATTTCATTTCTTCTGTTTGCTTCGTGTTGATGAGCAGCATTGAAATTCACACTGAGCGAGTGGTTAAAATGGTTCATCCCGAGGTGCTTAGACTGATGATTATTATAACCAGTGATGGCACATTCATGTTTAAACTAGTCAGCCATATCTTTTAATTAATATCCTTCTGATCCCGGCCAGTGGAGGACAGCAAACACCATTTAACTGCTTTCACAGTAATGCTACTTCTACCTGCTGTCACATAATCAGCAGTAATAGTAATATTTTCCCCCCCTCCATTTGATGCTTTGTGTCAGTGTTTAAATTGTCACTGATGATATATTAAGATGGAACCATGTAAAAAGATATTGAAAGGGTCCAGCTTCAGTGACTTTCCATGTCTAAATATTTTTTCTGACTTTCTCTAAAAGCTGTTATTTTGTAAATACACTGACCATTGTCTTATTACTACTGCACTTCTTGTAGGTTTATCTGAGTGCAAAGATGGCAAAATGTCATTTCTGAGTGTAGTTGATTCATTTAGTGGGCAAAAAGGCGCAATCTTAGACTGCTGCTGAGGAAATGGTATCGCTTCATTCCGCTCAATTTAAAAAGATTCACAATCGAGACATCGTCATGTGATCAGAAACCTCCAGTCCTCCTGAAGGACCTCTTGAGTATATGCTGGCAGCAGTGGAAGAGTTCACATGGAGGACATATCATTCCTCGCCAGAGATAAGATTTCTGCTTGCTTGCAAGTGTCTGAGGAGTCTTCATTTCTGTGCTTCTGAATTTAGCCACTGAGGAGCAGCAGCTGGTCTTCGGTCGATAAGCTGAGTGGAAGAGAAGTGCAGCTTCACTGCTGTTATCAACTCATTCTTCTGCTTCTATCTTATGCTGCTTTACTCCATCAGCTCTTGCTCATCTGTTTTCTCCACACTCTCAAGGTGTTTTGAGATTTGGGCTTTCTTTTTTTTTTCCTTCAGTCTTATCGGAGTCAGGATTTCCCCAGAAGGTTTGAAGGCTGCTTTATTAAGTGTGAACCAGAGTGGAAAACTAGTGTTTGTTGCATACAGTTGAATCGGGTTGTTTTGGTAGTAATGTGGATGTGCTAATGTGGTTTTTCTAATCCCATTACTCCAGTTATGGAATCTGCATCTTGAAGAAACAGTCCATAACCCTGTTACTCAAATGCATGTAGGTGCTTATTCTAAGAATTTGGATTGGGGATCAGTGTGGACTACCTGAAGTCGTGAATCCACATTGATTTAAAATAAAGTTCTGAATTATTAATTTTTAGTTGTTAGTAGATCAATAGATTCATCTAAAGCCTGTATTGTGCATGTATGTGTAATGTATCTGTTTTAAAACTCAGGAAGGGTTATATTTTTAGACTTCTCTCTCTCTCTCACACACACACACACACACACACACACACACACACACACACACACACCTACCTGACTTATGTATAAAACACTCAAGCATCATCAGTTTTGTCTTCAAAGAGAAGATGAGGCTGGTGGGTGGAGGTGTGCACCATGATGGAGTGTGTGTGTTTGGACCTTGCTTGCCTTTCATCTTTGAAGAACTAAATAAGGCCTCCAGCTCTGATCCTGTCAAACCTGTGAAACTCTGTCCCAGAGGCACCGTGTTCCTTTTACCTGCTCTGTGTGTGAGACAGATGTGAATGGGAGCATGCTAAGCTGTATTTTACATTGAGGGAGATGCAAAAACAAATTGGAAAAAATGTACAAGTGAACATGTAAGATTTTTTTTCAGTACTTTTTTTTTTTTCCCTACTTTTTTTGGACTTTGTTTAAAGTCATGTCTGGGAACTTCATTCACAGCCATGGATATTTTTTACACCACGGATTAGCTGCTAGCATTCCGAAACTCAGCGGTGCTAATCCAGGAAAGACCGGACGTTCCTCACAAGCAGAGGAGTAGAGAACCGGGGAACCAAACCGATGCTCTGTGCCGTGCCAAAAGGAGACGTTACAAACCAGCATTTCAATCCATTGTCATGGGAAATGTTAGGTCTCTACCTAATAAGATGGACGAGTTTTGACTCGGCACTAGAGAGAATTCTGGCAGTGTAGCATTATGCTGTTTACAGAGTCATGGCTAACTAAGCTAACACCGGATATGACCATAGCTTTGGGCGGATTTCCGCTGATGCGAGCAGACAGGATGAAGGAGAGCGATAAGAGAAATGGAAGATGGCTGGCAGTATTGGTGAATAATACATGGTGTAACTCCAAGCACATCACTGTTAAAGAGCAGATCTGCAGTAAGGACATTGAGCTGTTAGCCGTTAGCATGAGACCCTACTAACTGCCCAGAGAATTCTCGCATCGTTATCGTGATTACTACGTATATCCCTCCCTAAGCTGACGGTGAAGCAGCTTGGGATGTTCTTCATTCCATAGTTGGTAAGCTGCAGACACAGAGACCAGAAGCCCTCCTCATCATCTCTGGAGATTTTAATCATGCCCCTACGTCCTCGGCATCGGCGTTGAGGATGCTGTCATCTTGCTTCTGGACAGGGCTCTCTTACCTGGAGAAGACTGGGACCTCAGTGCGAGTTATGTTTTTGAGTTCTCTAGTGCTTTTATTACAATCAAGCCTACGTTTCTGAGGGATAATATAGAGCACATGGGGGTGGACCTCACCCCGTGGATACTGGATTACCTCACAAACTGACCACAATATGTAAGGGCTCGTGACTGCGAGTTGCATATGGTTGTCTGCAAGATAGAAGCCCTGCAGGGAACGGTTCTGGCTCCATTCCTCTTCACCATGTACACTGCAGACTTCATGTAAAGCTCAGTAACCTGTCCGCTGCAGAAGTTCTCTGTTGACTCAGCCATCATTGGTCTGATCACAGATGACAACGGAGTACAGAGAACTGATCCAGGACTTTGTAGACTGGTGCCTGGGGAGGTGACTCCAGATCAATGCAAGGAAAACCAAAAAGCTATTGGTGGACTTTTCACCATTTCCGGTGAACAACCAGAGAAAGGACATTGAGAGAGTGGACTCAGGAGGAGACTAAGGCCTTTTGGAGTGCAGGGAGCACTACTGAAGACCTTCTTTGACACTGTGGGGGCCTCAGCCATCCTTTATGGCATAGTCTGATGCAGTAGTATATCAGACAAGAAAAAACTGGATAAGCTCAGTCCTGGAAATCCCTGGAGACAGTACAGGAGGTGAGAGAAATGAGGATGGTAGGCAAGCTATCGTCCTTGCTGGAGAACAAATCTCACCCCATGCATGACAGTGACATCGCAGTGAAAGACTGTTTCATCATAGGCCTTTTCTTCCACAACCAGAGCTGCTCCCAATGAACCAATAAGGACTATAATATACATTCCTACTACTAATTGCAACATCAACTCTACTGCAATTGTTTGTTTGTGGATTGTATACTTACTTGTACTTTCATTTTGTTTTGTTAATCTTGTACAGAAATTCTTGCTGTACATCTGCACATTTCTTTCTGCTCATGGAAATTTCCCCACTGGGACGAATAAAGGTTTCTCTCATTATATCTTATCTCATATAGTTGCTAGGAAATGCATTATTACTTGCACATGATCATTACAGATGAGGGGTATACTAGCTTTGATAATTTTTGCTTTTTAATGAACAGCCTCCTAATGGACAGTTTATTTTTTTAATTTTATTTTATTTCTGAAAATAGAAGTTCATGTAAATTAATTTACTGTTGCGATGACTTTATAATAAATGTAACAGACATTTGTTCAGGTTTTATGTTGTCAGGAGAGAAGTTGATGTTAAATGAGCAAATAAGCATGATTTATGAGATTAGGAGTAATAAACTCTCATTTATCAGCCTTAATACCACTGTACTACAACAGCCATACAGACATGCATGCATGTGTACACAAATCCATTTTGCTCTTGACCCCATCCACACACACTCTTGTCGAGGTGCATTAATTTGATTTGATGCAAGCACACTTAGTCATATTAATTTTGCACTGTGTAGAGTCTATAAATAGACCTCACTGCTGACTTAAAGGAACTGTCCCTTCATTTCTTTGGTGGGCAGAATCGGCATCAGCAAGTGTGCAGCAAGTGTGTTTTGATATTCAGAGATCGATTGGCAGATCTGCTTGATTCAGCTCACGAATCTCTCATGCTGGGTTTTGCATAATCAGCTGAACCTGAGCTTCAGAACTTGACTCTAAGGTGTGTGGATCAGTGCATGTTTGTCAGTACATATTCATATCTGAACGCAAAAACAGCAGCTCACTGTTACCATCAGAGCTTTGTTCTCAGAATCCTCAGACAGTAAAACTCTACTGAAACACAGAAGAAGAGTATTGCTAATTACCAGGATTTTTTCCCTGCTTGAATGACACCCAGCCACTCTGCCAAATCAGAAGCAGCTGCAAAACAGAACTCATTCTGCAGTTCTAGCAGTACATCATACAGAAGCGAAGTCAATCAAATGTTTATTTCGAGGTTATTTTTTCAGTTCTTAGCATTCTTTAATAACTTACTCATTGACACGCATGATGTGAGCATTTAAAACCCCACATCAGGGCTTGACATTATGCTTTTTAACCACTTGCTCTTTGGTTAAGTAGCTCAGATGTTTTACTTGCCTACTAGCCAAACTTGTCCAAAAGAGAAAATGTAGACCTGTCAAATTAAACAATTGTTTTATTAACATACAAAACTTAAAATTAAGAAGTATTAATACTATTTTATTATCATTTCAAAATGTTAAAATTGGGGCAACAGCTGGTATAAAGTTTCATGTTCCTGTGACTGAGGGATTCATGTTGTATCAGTATTTTTTTGTTTGAGAAAGCAGAAGTACTACAGTATCATAGCAAAGCCAAGAACACACAAATGCTGATCACAGCTCATGATCAAACCAGAGGATGATGTGAACAGAAGAGTTGATTCATCTGACGCTTCAATGTTCATTGATATCTGAAAGGCCCGATGTCTAGCAAATGTCCGTCTCCATGGTTCAACTGACATTTAACCCTTTGTAAGAGCAGCGTCGATTCAGAATAGGAACAGTTGGCCTCTAATGTGCATAATTATGGGAATACTAAGAAATGCTTGGCTAACCTGTTTTAACACACATAACTCTGTATTAGAAAAAAGACTTTAAAAATATTTTTAAAAAGGAGCTGAAGCAGATAGATGGCGAAAAGGTGAAAAAGACTTGAGCAACAAAGTGGGGGCCACAGGTTCCCTATTCACCTCCTCCTTCACCTTCTGAAGGCACCGACCAGCTCCCTCCATCACTGCCCGGCTTGTTAGTGACGTTGTGAAGGTGTGAGTGTTCTTCCCTTTATTGAAGTCAGAGGCAAAACGAGAGACTAATTAAATCTAATCCTTGCCCTTTGAGACAGTCGAGGTTTATTCTAAGAGGAAACAGCATTATCCTGGGATAATCACATTCATGCTGGGCCTGCTGGGAGCACACTCGCTGCTGTCAGTCAACGCTCGGCTCCCATTTATCTTTAATAACTCCTCGCTCTCACTTCTACACCTCTGCTTGTTCCCACAGCTATAATCTCTTTGCTCTTTATTGGCAGTCTTTGGTGGATTTCAGGCGTCAAATTTATGCGCTGAAAGAAAAAATCCGACCTGAATCTCTTAACAAAACAGAAAGCGTTAAGTCACATTGTGTTTCTGGGTTCATATAATGTACATTTTCTAGTTACCTTGTGGTCCAGTAGCAGAAAAGGTAACAATTGAATAGATGTTGATGTCACTCTAAGGCCACCATTTACACTGATGTTCAGCAATCCCAGGTGAAGAAATCCTGAAAGGAAAGTATTTTTAGCCAATATTGAAGCTCGCAGCTTTTATGAGAATTGTACGCAATTTCAAATACATGATGCATACAGAAATTAAATATTTCACCAAGAAATTACACTAAACATTCTGTATTATATGTTGGAAGAAGGTGAAGGGTGTTTTTTTTTGTTTTTTTGTTTTTTTTTTTTGGAAGGCACATTACAATTCAGATATCCTGCCTGGTTCCTGGAAATGACAAATGTAAATGTAGTATTTTGGATGGTAGTCAGCGTTTATTTAATGCCATGGTTGTAGCATTAAATAAATGACCTCATTTCTCTGTGTAGTTGCATTCAGATAGAAAACTCTCATGGACACTGAAAAGCTTTTAGTGACAAAGGGCCTCAGACAACAGAAAACATCTTGCATCTGACTAAGACCAGCATAAAAACATTAGTTGTTTCTTTTAAGGATGCTGCAAGTGTGAGATAATGGGTGACAATGGGCACTGCAGGTCTCACCTCAATAGTCATTGAACCTTTAGAACTTCCTATCCTACTTTATTAGGGATTGAACTATGGCCAAATACAAAATTTGGTACGGTTTCCATAGTAGAGGTTCCTGGTCCTAAGAAGTATGTTTGGTTTGGTTATGCTAGGTTACTGCAAGTACATGGGTAACTGTCATGGCTGAGAGGAACCAACATTGACTAGCATTGACTGGTGACCAGCAGGATCAAAGGCAAGGATGACTTTAGAAATTGACTAGTATCAAAAACTATGATGGAATTCTTTCATGATGGTAAGAGCAGATGGGACAGGCCCAAAAGCCGTTGATATTGGACTAAATATCAGTAGTATAATTACTATACTGTGAAGATGAGGCTACTTTTATGATCCTCAGTCTATTGTTTAGTTTAAGTGCATCAAAACATTGCACAGCCATAGTGTTAAATACTATAAACTGAATCCTGTTTCCTTCATGATGTCAGTGTGGGTTTCAATCTCACAGTTAATGGTTACAGGAGTAGTGGTGCTGGTGGTTTTCGTTGCTGCAGCTCTCTCATAAAGTGAGCCAAAGTTCTCTAATCAGTCTCCCAGTGTGTTCGTTTTGTCAGTCATTTTACATTTCAAACGGTAAATATCCCGCCTCATAACAAAGCCGCAGTATATTTATTCAGTGGTGGTACAGAACACTTCACTCGTGTCAGACGAAAATAGAACTGAAGCTTTAAATGTTAAATCATCATCTCCGGAGCCTGTCAGTCACTTTTTAAAAACTCTTATTATTGTTGAACTTTTCAGCGTCAGACCCCTGAGCTTTCTGCTCGCAGCTCCTCAAATTAGTCTTTTGTTCTTGGGGATGGCCTCTCTCCTCCATGCTGCCCTCTTCTGCTTATCTTTCACTCCTCCTCGTCCTCCTTATCTGTTCTCCTCAGTGCTTCCACTCTTTATTAGTGAACTACCTCTATTCACCAGATTAGCTCTTTCTGTGTCTGCTGGACCGAATCCAGGAGTGAGTCTCTTTGTAAATATTAATCCTGTCATTATCATTGTCTCATGTTGGAAGTTAAAATCTGTCTGTTTAGGCTGCATATAGGCTTTTTTGATACCGACATGTTTCCATGTGTTCAGTCTTCTTCTGTCTTCTGGGGCTATAGGAAAAGGACGTTATGACAATACTTATACTATATTACAGTGCCCAGAATTGGGATTGCAAGTTTTTTTCCAGAAAGACTTTGTGTGTGTGTATATATATACACACACACACACACACACACACACACACACACACACACACACACACACACACACACACGTACCTGGAATTGTGAATATTTTTTCAGGTGGTGTAGTGAGACATGAAAAATATCTAATTTAAGTAAAAGATTTGAGAGTTTTGAAGCTTTAAAAACTGTCAGGGTACCAGGAGAAATATAACTCATTACAGAAGGATCTACTAGGAATTGGCCTCTGTAGCCTTGTACTGGATGAAGCCATTTTGTCCTCGCGTGTTACACCCATCCATTATCTTAACTTATCCTGTTTGAGTCACAAGTGTCATGGACTACACTGACGAAAACCCGAGGAAGCATAGGGATTAGTTTGTACCAACAGACATCTAGTGGCTATTGCGAACATGGCGTGGTCAAATTGAATTTAGATGGGGGGGAAAAAAAACTAAACTGTAAAACAATTTCCTTGCGACCACAAGGATGCTACATATATGACGTGCTGTGCATTGGTTCATAATAAAGAAGCAGCGATTAAGAGCAGTGACAAACACATTATTCCTAAAAGTAAACACATCTTTTTTATTATGTGCCCAAACCAAGCCAAAAACTGTTTTGGTCAGTTATTATCCAGTATCCAATGTGTATGTTTAACACAAATTTGTGGCCACTATTCTGGTGTCATTGTAAGAGACGGCTGGCGTCGCTGTACAAATGCTTGTGTTGGTTGTATGACAGTGTGTGGAGAAAGTTTGGAAAACGTCCTGCTGTGTCGCAGTCGAGCAAAAGTTGAGCCAAGTTTTCTGCCAGATGAAAGTGTATGAACAGACTGACCTTATTTGGTCGACTTGGAGGAGTTGGATGTTTTTTCACACAGCACTAACTTTAGTGTTAACTTGACAAACACAGTGGAGCTAACCTGGAAAACGTGATGGGAGCCTGCTGCCTGTGAGCAGCCTTCATTGGAATTAAATTATCCACCATGAAACACCATATCTAGAACTCCTTATACAACTCTGGCTTATCTTTCAAGAAGCAGAAATGTGATAGACATTTTAGCACAATCTACCTTTTTATATTTTTTTCAAGCTTTGGCCTAATGGGTACATTAGTGCAAAGATCTGGTCCTCAGAACAGCAAACCGATTGTGACCAGAAATCATCAGGGTTTGTTGATCTTCCATCCTCCCTGACCTCGTCTCTCTGTCTCTCTCTGTCTCTCTCTGTCTCTCTCTGTCTCTCTCTGTCTGTCTCTGTCTCTCTCTGTCTGTCTCTGTCTCTCTCGGTCTGTCTCTCTCGGTCTGTCTCTCTCGGTCTGTCTCTCTCGGTCTGTCTCTCTCGGTCTGTCTCTCTCGGTCTGTCTCTCTCGGTCTGTCTCTGTCTGTCTGTCTCTCTCTCTCTCTCTCTCTCTCTCTCTCTCTCTCTGTCTCTCTGTCTCTGTGTGATCAGCCTGTGGTTGTTGTTCTCTTTTTTCCTTTCATTTAATCTGTTCTGCTTTATTGATTTTAATTATTTTCTGAATGATTAACTCACCAAGCTCAGCAGACTCTGCGTTTGCAGACGCAGCACCATATGTGTGAGGGTGTGGATGTACAGTATGTGTGAGTGGAATTGACCTGTGCTGCAGTGGGCCTGCTAAACGGTCAACGACACCAAATTGATATAGTGGGAATACTGCAATAAAGACATATGGCTGTGACTGTGTGGAGTGTGTGTACGTGATCATTATGTCAAACAGGTTTGCTCTATGTTGTCTTTATTAGGGTTAGAGGACTTTCATAGTCATGGTCAAAGTAATAAACACGGTTAAGATTGTAGGCGGTCACGGGTCAAAGAACTTCCACTTAAAGTGGCCTACAAGGCCATGGTTTTGTTGTCCCATCCATCCAGATGTTATTGCTGTTAATGCTGTCAGTTGATTCATTTCATTTACTCCCGTCATGATTTCTACAACTTCGAGAGGTCACCCCACTATAAAACGTAACTATGGGTCATTAATAAGCTGCTCACACAGAGGACATCTTTCATAGGAGGACAGTCTGAAGGACGCAGGTGCACCGAGACCTAGCATGAACTAGCCTATTGTGTTGCCTCACGTCTCCGTAGTCTCGCAAAGACTACACTTTGTGAGAGGCTGTAACTCTGGATACCAGCAGGTGTTATGACGTGTTGTCGTTCAAACGTTCATATTGGGAATTTTCAGATGAGGTGGAGGTGTTAAATGGGAGTGAGCCTTCTGTGCCTGCCCTCTAAACGTAATGTGTTTGGTCTTGTTGCTGGCCGATCACAGTGGTCTCTCTCCCTAAAGGTGTCCGCTGCCAGTTAGGCTGACTGGCGCTAATGGTGCGGGACACAGCACAACTAGGCTGGCTGATGCTAATTCATGGCTTGAGGCCGGCTGACTGTACGATTAATCTTCCACAGGCCAAAGATTTATTAAAGAACGTATTGGTGACTTAAATATTGATGTTTGAAGTTATCCAAACAGCATTAAAAATGATTTTCTAACATTATTCTAAAATAGTAATATCAAGGCTGGTGTTGTATTACTTTGTTTTTATTTGATTTGTGTGTTACTACATAAGGCTTTAGCAACATTTTTCACTTTGTGTAGCTCATTTTCAAACTCCAGATGGGATCGTCTTTTTAGCTGAGATGACTTAATAGCACTTTTCTGTAAATTCATTGAATTTCTTTGCATGGATAGTGTGTGTGTGTGTCTGACACTATTGTCCCCTCTGTGGCTTTTTGTTTGTTGCTTTGTTTTTCTACTGATTCACTGCAGAGTGCTGACCCTGCAGATGTTAGCAGCTGCTGACTGACAACACAGTTTGTATTCTGTTGAGCATGTTTTATGTTTTACAAATGTTGGCTTCACATGTTGCATCCATCCTGTTCATCCACCTTTTCTTGTCTATCTTTCCGCCTTCACAGCACTTGTTTTTCTCCATGACCTCATTATTTCCACCCTTCCCTTTGCTTCCCTTTCTGTCTTCTGTTAACTCTTCTCTCAGTACACATCCTCCTCCTCCTTTTTTCTCACCTTTCTTCTCTGCACCTCTATTCATTTTCTTATTCCCGCCCCTCAGTCCCCCTCCGTCTTGCTTGGTCCATTCTCTCCCTTTCTTTTTGTATCTTCACGCTTGTCCTGCTCATTAGTGGGATTTATAACATTTTCATGCATGCGAAACACCGTAGAACAAATTAAGCTCTCTGTCAGCAGCGTATTTCTTTATCCCTCCTCCCTTTGCGATAATGTCCAGTATAATCTGGTCTGGCCAGGGTCCCTAACTGGTCCCGTAATCCTCTTTGTAACAACACTGCAATTAGAAGTTCAAACCATCAAGCTCAAGCCACACAGTGGAGGCTTTAATGAGAGCTGAAGGTGTCGGGTGTTGCGCGGTGAAGGTGAGCTCCAGTCTGTGTGGTGATGATAACCCCACAGAGCTGCACACTGAGTGTTTAGCTGCTTTGCTGTTTCATGTGAGAATTTCAAAAAAATCAGGACTGGAAAGTGAAAAGTCAAGAAGAAGTGATGATAGTTTATTCTCTGAGCAAAGATTGAGTTTAATATAAATGGCCACTGGTTGATGTAACAGGTACTGACTGCTTGGACAGCACTGGACAGTTGTTCATTTTGAACTCTTCTTATCATTTGAATCATTTTCTGAACAGAGATTCGTCACATCATCTCAGGTTCTTAAATATGTTTTGCTGCTTTTAACTGTTTTGGGGTAACTATGTTTTGGGTTTTGCTCTGTTGTTAAGACTTAAGAAAGTTAGGGATAGAATTGATATGAAACAAAAATGTCAACATGTATCACATGATCTCTCAAATAAGTATCCGATAGTCTTGCTATGTCACAGTGCCCCAGTTCAGTTGCACTTATGTGTATTTAGACCTGCTGACCACTGGTGGCAGTAGTAATTAGATTGCAGTTTGGCACCACACACTCTTAAACAAAGAGAAGATGCTGTTGTTTTAAAACATTTGAAAAAGCCACCAAAAGATGTGTGTGCTCCCATTACATTTGTCTTAAAATATCGTGGTCTATAAAAAACACAATATTGTAACAATAACAGACCACCTTATTTTAAACCACACACACACACACACACACGTTAGCAGGGCATTATCAGGCAACCCATGTGTCATATAACCACTGATCAAAGTGAGATGTTGACAGGTGATCGATCCAGGTATCAGTGTGTCCTGACCTTCAGTTCAGGCCCCTTGTTCAAGCAGTGTGACTGTAAAAACACAAGTTGCTCTCTGACAAGTCAGATGACAGAGTTTAAAACTGTTATCGCTACCACTTCTCATCTGAAAGAGGAACACGGGACAGGATCAGCCTTCCAGTACTTACAGTGCAATCTCAGTTTAGAACCTGCTTTCTGAAATCTTGGGTCATTTCCTAGACACTCTGGCTGCAGACTAAATTATGTTTGGGATGGAAAATGAAACTAAATGATGATTTGTCTTCTTTTTTATGTTGTAGCTTGTCCCATCTCCAAATAAATACTGGGGGAACTCAGTGAATTTATGAAGGAAAGTCACTGTGAGCTACTTTATAATTTGCGTTTCCCTAAGGCTGGTCACAAGATTAAAATGCATCTCTGAATTATTTGGGAGAACAAATCAATACCAAAAGTTAACGACTGGGTTATTGTTTCTCCGGCTTCCTGCAGAGCAAATTAGGCTCCGAGAGTCAACAGCAGAGGAAATAATGAGTTTTTGGTCACCAGGAATATTGTTTTTATTTTTTATTTTTATTTTTTTTTTAAGAATGGTGTGTCCTCTAGAGAAGTTTTAAAACTTGACAGATTCTCTGTTTTATAAGATGATGGCGAAAAGTAAAATTCAGACAGCAGGAGTAGAGATGACAAGCTCACACGTAGTTTGTCAACTCATTCACACTAGATGGCAGGTACAGTGTCACAAAAGGCTGTTCACTTAAGGCTATGTTTTTATTTAGTCGGGGATACGGCCAACAAAGGTGTATGACCGATGGCTGATGCGGAACCTCAGTGACTCTCCAGTGTCCTTAAGGGGACGCAGCAAATTTGATTTTCACCTAATCTCCTCAAATGTGGAGGAGGATGTTTTATGTTTTCTAATAAATATTATTCACAACTTTTTTTTTTTTTTATGTAGAGATTTCAAAGAAAATTTGAATCTGATATTTGTACGCAACAGTTTTATGGGGCAGTTTGAACTGTTCCAGGGTAGTTAGCTTGTTAAAAAACTTCAACAACTCTATGGACTTATGCAACGCTACAAGTCAAAGACTTATTAAACTCCACTACTAAAAATGTTATTTGCTTGGTCTTGGGGGGGGGAATAAAAAAAACACCTACCATAAAAGCCCAAGTCTTTGCTGCTCCAAAGCCGGAAACTACGTTTATCAAGCACTGAGGGTGAAATTATTGTGACCAATAAAAACTAAAAGGCTGCTGTTAACATGAACAAATTGATCTTTTGTTTACCAGCAGTATGTTTGACACTATCACAGTTGGAAAGCCAAGAGCATCATGAAACTTTAGTGCTTGGTGAGGGCGGCATTGAGGTGGAGACGAACGTCCACTTAGACTCATGGATAACTGAATAGTGGATGTGTGGGGCAACAAAAATCTTTGTTTAAATTGATTTCATCATACACACACTTGCAGATAGACAAATCTTCCCTAGTTTTGACATTTTGAATGAGTCTACTAGCATATGACACCTGCAGGCGCAGCTCCGACTCGCAGCAGCTCACAAAAAATCTCACTAATCAATTGATTGGCTTCTTTCTAATTTAAATCCAATTACGTTGAGGTGCTAACAGGCAACGATGGGTGGGCTCACTGTGTGTGATTCCACTGTGTGTGTATGTGTCCCAGTGAGTTGACAGAACAATTTACATTGACAGGCCAATTTGTGTTTGTTCTTGTCGGTGGCCTCGACTGGGGGAAACTGAAAATGTCTGTCACACACAGGCTGGGTAAGGTCAGTTTAGGTGTCAGTGAATGAGGATGATCTGACAACAAGGCAAACGGTTAGTAAATAATCAACTGTAAAATACGTGAAAGTAACTGGCTTTGTCATTTGTGTGGGTGTGTTTTTAATCAGACGTCCAACACACTCTCCTGTTTGTTCTTTCTTCTGACGCACGCACGCACACGTTCTTCCTCTATTCTTTTTTTCAATCTTTCTCTCCTCTTCCTCCTTTACTTTCCATTTCAGTAGAACCAATGGAGGAAGGGCAGCACAAGACTTTTAACACACAAACTCACACTTGCATGCTAGTGTACAGCACCATCTGTAATGTCTTGTGTGTGTTTGCGTCAGCTCTGAAAAACCTGAAAACCAGACAGCCGACTCATGTCTTTGAGAGAAAACGATGTTTATTGTGAGTGAAGTTGTTTGAGGGGAAAATAAATCTTTAGCTGCCTGCTTCATTGCTCTCTCACTCTCCCCTCACTTTCTCTTCTTTTCTTCACTCTTTTATTTTAGATGCTTGATGTGTTGAAGAGCTCAGTCAGGGGGGTTCTTTCCTCCAAGGTTCATGAACAGAGTTCAACTGTATTTGTAGAGACTCAGTTTAAAGTCTAAGAGAAGACAGTGGAGTATTTAAACACTGGAAACTATGTTCCCATCAGGCTAAAAATAAGGTGAAGCCACCACATGTGGAGGATGTCATACTTGATCCTAGTGCAGAGGCCACCACCTTCCCCTCTTCATTGTTACTTATTAAAATGTTAAAGATTCAGTAATCATCTAAAGATTTAGTGCTTTTTTTTTTTATTAGTAGTTAAAGGTTTATTTGTAGAGTGTGGCCAGTTGGAAAGAGGATTATTTCAAAGGGGATCTAATCGTATTTAGATTTCTTATCCCTGTTTATATAATTTACAAGATTTGCTTTGGCACAGAGAATTAAGTTATTAGTAAAATATGTACCAAATAGCCAATTGATATTGTTCTCAATGGCATCCTTCATTTTTAAGAGCGTGACGTGGATGAAACGTTGCTCGGGTGATGGCATGGTTTAGACAGTGTGACTTTGATGCATTAAATTCAGATGGAGGACAGGAATTGAAGCAGAAAAGAGAAGGTGGCAAAGCTTGTACTTTACAGGTTTAGATGGTATTATGAGATAAAGGTGTTAAGAAAATGAAATATTTATAGACATGTTTCACTAATACATGTCAAGCTTCCATAACAATCAACTTAAATGGAAGATAAAACAAAGTGGTACTTTGAAGTCAAAGACAGTAATGTGAATGGTTCTAATAAACATCAGTGACAAAGGAATATCTCACATATAGACCCTAATAAAATATGAATCTAAGTACGTATAAATCTAAGAACAAGGCATAAAGAGGCATTTTTCAATTTGATTTTCAATGGTTCAGGCTGGTGGTGGCTATTTTCTACACACTGGATCCCTTGGTGCCAATTGAGCATCGTTTAAAGGCCACAGCCTACCTGAGTAGTGTTGCTGACATGTCTCTGCCTTTATGTCCACAGTGCCATCAGAAGATGGCTATTTCCAGCAGCAAAATGCACCATGACACCATTTTTTTTTTTTTTTCAAAGCATGACCGTGAGTTCACTGTACTCCTTTGGCCTCCACACTCACCAGATCTCAATCCAGTAGAGCACCATTGGCATTACTGAAATGCTTGGTGTGCTACTGAGACAGCAGATGTAAGCAACTACCTTGTCCACCACACGCGCTTATACTCGGAGCAAACGAAGCCATTATGGGTCCATGAGTCTGAAAGGTTCTGTAAAATGGCAGCAAAGACCTTGACCATCACGAAACAATTTCAAAATTCTCATTAACATCTTTACAAGGCTATTATTGTTGCTTTCTTCAATACTAAATGAAACCATTAAGCTGTACTAAGTATATCACTAAATCATTTATAAATATGTTGACATGGTCCGATTTGTAGAAACTTGGCTGCCTTACACTTATTACTACAGCAGTACATCAGAACGTTAGCTTGTAGTGCCAAACTCACCAGTCCATTATTAGACTGCATGGATTGGGCTTGGAGTCATTTATATAATTGGGTCAACCTATAGTTGTTGCTGATATTTCACCTTCGTAGTATTTTGATGGTGTTTTGAAGGTCTCGCTTTAATGTTTGTCGTAAGCTGCTGCTGTTTCCCTTAATCTACCTGTTTGACATCTGGTACTTGGTAAACCAGTGGTGTTTCTTCTTCAGGACATGTTTGTCCAATGGCCCCGATTGATTTTTCCATCTTCTCTCTGCTTCGCACTTGCTTGTTTTTCATTGACAGCTCTCTGGGTTTCATGGTGGTTACACCATAACTATAAATGCAGTCTGAAACTGAGCATAGAAATTCATTGATTATTCAAACAATAAATAACAATGTCAGATCCAGATGTAAATACCTGGGGGGGAAAAAAGTTGAAATGTTGCTCTCGTCGCATATTTATCTTTTGATGTCAAACTAAAATATTTTTAGGTCTATAGCAAAAATAAAGAAATTGGCGTTCCAATACTTCTGGAAGGGAGTGTAAGTCAAGAGTCGATGCAGAGATCACACAGGCTGCATTTTTCAGAGCAGCTCTCTGATGAAATGCTCAGCAAAGCTAGGAACAAAAACCAACTTATTTTACTTTCAGTCTCACAATTGTAGAATAAAATGAAAATCACATCAAGGAAGACTATTAAACATTGACTCACACAAACCCACTGGAACAGCTACAACAGAAAACCTTTTTTAATTTTTACTTTGACTGCAGTATCATTCCATTGTGACACGTTATTATACTTGTTCTGACTGGTACATAAAGTTTTTGTTATCTTAGAATTTTTAATGTGATGCTTGCCGTGCTCGGCCTCTGGTTGTCTGATACTAGTGAGGCTCTAAACTCAGGTTTGATGTTCGAAGAAAATTTGTAGAAGACAACCAAATAATTTTATTCTCATTTACCCAAGACAAATCTCCCTGGTCCCATAGCAGCAGGGTGATGAGTCACTGTCTGATGGCTTTATCTTCTAACACAACTGAGGCCGAAGAGAGATGAGACACGAAAGAGGAAAAGCGAGGATAAAAAAATGATGTAGGGGGGATGGTAAGGAAGAAGAGAATGGCTCTAGTTGCATTTAAGAGGTTAAGGGTACAGGCAGTGAATGAGTGAGGAAGATAAGGGATAAAAATACAGATGTAATAGTGAAGGAAACGTAGGCATGGGAAGGATAAAGGAAAGACTGATGGAATAAAGACGGAGGAGGAATCGTATGAACAGGTGGGGTGGGGAGAGTTTGAGGGAGGCAGGGAGAGAGCGATGTCAGCCAGAGAAATTGACAGGGAGAGTTGCCATCTAACCAACTCACAATCAGCCGCAGTGTGACAGACACTTTCTTAAGATTTCTGTATCTCCAATGTCCATTGCGAATGGATTAAAGAAAATCTGCTGATCTATAAAAGCTCTAGTCATAATGATTCCTGAATGTCCCTGAGAATTACCACTTTTTTTTTCTTCAGTATTAAAGCATCCAGGGTTAGGTGTCATCCACTGATACGCTGCTGATGTAGCTGCACTGGTAAAATTATACTTCCTGTTTATGCACTTCTGTTTCAATGCAGTATGAAGTGTGTGTGTGTGTGTTTGTGAGAGAGAGTGTAAACCTCCTGTCACTAGTGACAAGTACATTTTCAGGAAACCTAGTTGAGAAACTGTGTAAAATAACCTATACCCTAGAGTAAATTCAGTACATTGTTTTTAATTGAAAATCATATTACAAATATATCTAGAATCTGTATACGCGAGACAAAATGTTCGTCTTTTGCACATTTAGTTGGTTTAGACATTTACTCTTTTTTTTTTTTTAAACCATCTTACATGTTAGCATGCTTAGGTTTTCTAAGCACTACTAGGCACAATGTAGAGATGTTCTGCATCAGTGAAAGAAGTTCGAGTTTGTGTGTATGAACCATAAAATAAGGTTCTTATTAGTTTCCTGGAAACCAGTTTATCAATTTTTCTTGTTTTTAGAATGTTTATTTTACATAAACAATAGTATATTACTCTAATGCATTTCATTTAGCATTATTGTCCTGCCATTGGGACATTTTTACATTGTACATAGTAAAAACCAATATTTGAAGGGCTTCTTAAAGATATACATAGCTGTAATCTGGCTCAGCTGTCATTTTGTATGTCAACTGTGTGTTGGGATGAATACAGTAACAAATGGGTCACACAGAAATTTAAGTCAAAGCAGATTTGGCAGCGGAGAATGGGTGGATTTACTGTACATTTTTTTTTTTTTCCCCCCCCATCCCTTGCTGATGCAAACCCAATTTTGTTGTGTTGGTGGATGCAGCCTTAACCCAAGGGAGAAATATTTGTCCTGTTTAGGCAGCAATGAAAAGAGCCGCGATGTGCCACAACGGGTTTGAAATCAGATTTCCTGTCCCTGTGCAGATGCAGCTTAAAGCAATTTGCGTATGATGCACTCAGAGATGTCAGATTTCAGCTGTTTGTGTCTGATGAATCAACTTTATTTTTTTGTCCTTCCCCTGTGTGTTCCATTCTTATGTTACATACTTTACCTTTTGAATCCAATGTTCATGTGTTCATTGATCTATCTGTCTGTATATCCCTCCAATGCTATTTCTGTGTAATCCATATTACATGACAGTGGTGTATGACAGACTGGTGGAGGTTTACTGGACTTCAAAGTCCCCTTCTGCCCCATTTTTATTTTATTGAACTCTGTGTAAACGCTGCAGTGACCAAACCTCTCAGGAGCTGCGCTTCAATCTTGACCAGCAACGACCCTCTGCTTAATCTGGCCTCTTTGTCCTATTTCTTCCTTTTTCCATCACATTGACTGGAAATTCTTTGTAGTTCCAATTATTCATTTCACATCTCAGGCACTGAAAGATAATGGCATTGTGGAATCATAGGGATTCCTTTGTGGCATAGTCCAAAACATTTTCTCTGGCCGCGTTGAATCGTAAGCCTCAGACAGTTGAAGCGTTTGAAGTCCCCTCAGCCTCTCTCAGCTCTGCAGGCTTCTGTTAAATAAGATTGGATGATGGCGAAGAATGATTTTAGAAATGGAGAATACTGGTAATATTTCTGTAACATTGCCAAAACCCCTGTGTCATTTTGTTTCAAAGCTTATTGTTGTAAAGGGTTCTGCAGCTTTATTCTACTGCCTCTTCTTTAATATGAAAAATGGTTTTATCTGTGAATCAGATAAAAATGTTACTTAAAAAGTAAAATTTAAGTTTGCGAATAATCTTTATCTTTATTTACAGGCTGCATCAGGTCTTCATAGTACATGCTAAATCTTATCAGAAACCCTTTAATTTCATTTTTTTAAAAAGGTATTTAAATCATCTATATTTATTCATAGTGATTGGTTCGGATACAAACTGGAGACCCATTCAGCAGTAGCTAAAAGTTTTGATTAGTGCAATTAAATTCAAAGTACTGTAGGTCTGTTATTTTCATCAGTATTTCTCTGCTGGGTCTGTAAAATGTCAGGAAAAATGCCATCTCAATTTTCTAAACCCCAAGGTGACATCTTCAAATTACTGCCTAAAACTGTGTGTACTCTACACATAAGAACATGAATCAAAATCAAGCAAGAAGCTGGTTATTGTTTCTGATTGGAAACAAATCAATTATGATTCAATTAATTGAGAACAACTTTGATTGATAGCCAATTTAATTTCTTATGTTTTTCTATTATTACCTAATAGTTCCATCTGTAGTTACAAGGTACGGTACACTATTAAAGCTGCATTAAGCACTTTTTGACCACTGAAGCAGAGAACTGCTAAACAAACTGAGCACAGCTTATTGAGGTTTTATTAACATGTTGGCAAACACTTATCTACACACGGATGGTTCTGTGTTTCCACTGTAAGTAAATTATAGCAGGTTGGATGTGCAAACCATATTGGAGAGTTTTTTTTTTTTTTTTTGTGGTGTGAGGTAAACTTTCTTTGACTATGCCAATGCCACCATCTACAACATGATCTTTTTCTTTTGCAGTTAGTGTTGTGATATACTCATTTTTATCATGACAACTCATGATAATGTTGTCCAAACACACTTTGTGTGCTCTGACTCCTAAGCAAGAATTGTTACAAGTGTAGTTAATGGGGGGGGGGAACTTTATGTACAAAAAACATAATGTACAACACCTCATTGCAAGATGAAGATAGAGATTGATACGGAGAGCTTGATATAGAGATAGATGCAGAGATTGATAGATGGATATATATCTATATATAGAGATATAGATATAGGTGTGTGTATATAGCTTATTTGTTGGGCATAAAATTCAAAGTATAACAAGAAATAGGTCTTCATGTGGAAATTGGGATGAGAGATTTTTCTCAGCCTTAGCAATAAGAGTAAGAAAATCACCCAAATGGGAACAGTGGATGAATTTGGCCTTGTGTTGGTTTGAATTCCCTTACTGACTACGTTAATCTTCCTTCGTTCTGTGATTACTGTCAAAAGGCCTTTGGCCAAGGAACCTAACCCCTCAGAACTATTACAAGCTGAAAAAAACCCAGCTCTGAAGGTACCTTTGAAATGGAAAATGAAGCACAATAAATTACTGTCGTGACAGTTTTTTCCATTTCTCTTTTCACTCGTGTCAATGGCTGTGATGAAATCTTGCAGGTACACTTGAGATTACAGCACAGCTCCATCCCTGACACCCCTTCACCTTTTTCATACTGCAGCTCCTATTAGCAAGCAAAGAGCCTTTCAGTCTCCACATCACGTCTCTTCCCTCTGTCTGTCCACACCCGCTGCTGAAATGACAGAGGTGAGAGACGGACAGAAAACAGGCAGGATGATAAACACAAAAATCACCTTGTGGGCAAAGCATTGTGTCCAGAAAAAATGAAAGCAGGAAGACTTGTTTTTGAATGTTTTTGGAATGAAATGGACGTATCAAATCCAAATGATTGGGGAAGAACGAAAATAGCTCAAATGATGAAATGCTCATGAAATGTGATGAGTTTTGAAAGTGAACGATGAGACCAGATTGTGGACACCAAAGACTGAGTTATGTTAACGTAAATGACTAGAAGAGCATGTGAATGCAGAAATGACCAAGAACCCTGGAATGGATGAAGAATTAGTCGGCGTTCAAATCTAAACGGACAAGAATAGAATTAGGATCAAAAGAATTAAGGGTAAAACAAACAAATACGCCTGAAAAATGAATTGGGCTGTAGAAAATGGAAAAATCAAAGACCCCGAGAGCAACATGAAACAAAGATTGTTCATTGCGATGGGACTGTGAGACGGACGAATAGAAAATAACTCCTATCTCCTATCAGCAGTAAATGTGAGTTGTACGCCCATAAAACCCTGAAAGGCAGGACTGTGTGCAGCGACAAAATGATCAACACAGAAAACCATCAGTGGGAGGAAGAAACAGCAGCCGCCCATTAGAAATGTGCTGTTTTGTCCTCCAAGACATGAAATTCTTCACAGTAAATCCTCCTCCATTGTTTTGCCTTAGCCTTTGTTCTGGGGTCATGCAATAGGGTGTTGGTGGCTCTTACTGGGAAACTGCTGCTGCTTTTATAACGCAAGACACTGCAACTACTCAGCAACACAGAGGGCAAAGAACATGGAGAGGGCCAGACTGCCAAAGCTTTTGCTACGTTTTTGCGAGACATACTCTGGCTCAGGACCAAAACTACATCATGGTTTGCAGGCAGATATGTTTTTTCTTTTAATTGTGAGCCTCCTGGGGCCCTAAAACCTAAATTTAACATTCATTTTTCTCTCTCAAGATTTTGGTCGTAGAAAAATTGACTTTTAGATTTACCATCATTAAGAGATTAGTTTCAAAGTTGTTTCAACCTCTGACGAGCCATCATCCTCCCCTAATGGACCTGAGCAAAGTGCTTCTAGTGCTTGTTAATGAACCAAATTCCTTTTAATTTGGTTACTTTTGTGGATACTGTAATAAGTTCGAACCATCAGTTGTCTAACTCTGAAGTGCAAAAGGATGATAAATTAAGGTTTGCAGTCATGTAAAGTTGGTATGATTTTTTTTTTTTGTATCTACCTTATTAAATGATAACTTTGAGTCTTTCTGGACTTTTGTGACCTCTTCTATTCTGGTTCGTCCAACACATTGTCGTCAAAGTATTATCTCTTAAGGGCAGTTGAGTGTTTAACAGTTACAGTCTCAAAGTAAACGTTCTTAACAAGGTGATGATGTTTTAGCCATGTCCAGAGCATGAACCAGAAAATAAAGCTCAGAGTTTGTTGTACAGCAAGTCCAAAGGTCTACATTAAGTATTGAGGTCCGTCTGTTGCTCGAGAACAATCTTTGTTGCATGTGTTAAAGCTCTGATCTTGTATGCATCAGTTGTCAAATAAAATAAAATAACTAAGGTTTTAGTAGTAATAGTAAAGTAAAATGTTACAAACGATCAACAGGGAGGATGAGCGTAGTAAAATGACATTGGTGTTAAATATTTCACTGAACAGCCCACAGGATGCAGGAAGGATGGAGAGCCAGAAAAAGAGAGTGAAGTGGTAGCGTTTAAAGGCGCGGCGTTTAATTATTCAGCAGGTGGCGTCTGGTCTGGCTCTGATGCAGCAGGTGGCTGCAGTGAAACCAAAAAGATCAGAGAAAATAAAAAGCCTTCTCTCTGAAACCTTTTCCTGTCCGAGTCTCTGAGATGAGATAAAACAAGTCGAGGCCGTCTGAATCCATGCGGAGAAACTGGGACATCACAGCAGTGACACTGTACAGGGCCCAGAGACACAGGGCTGATTGTTTAAAATAACAATTCCAGTCTGGAAAGAAGATTTAAATTATGGAGGTGTTTACTCCTCCTTTTAAAATTAAGCAGCTTTTGATGGATAAGTACATATTTTCTTAAAGCATTGTTACTTCATACGTTTTCCATGCATCACACAAAACAACGCACGTGCATTATGAGGTTTTAATTTGGATCAAATTGGAATGAATATCTTCCAGTCCGATTTGGTTTATACAGTGAGTGTTTAGGAATTGAAATCCTTTGCCATCTGTTCCACTTGCTGCCTATTGCTGCAGGGTAATCAGAAATCGCACTTCTCGAAGCTCCAGAAGTCTCCTGCATATTAACAGCATCTTCCTGACATCTGAAAATTGTTTTACTGTATCCTGGAAATCAAAACTTTGTTTTTTTTCATCAAAATGTGATGGTTTCAAGGGCAGTTTTGAAAATGCTCCTCCCTCCACAAAGCTGCCCAACATCTCCCTCTAATGAGTTTATCTGATGTGTGATGCCTGGGTGATTATCTCATCCAATCTTACAACGATCACAAAACTAAAATTCTGAGCCCTAGTCTGGTTTTCAGGCTCTTTTTTCTACCATAAATAAATAATTAACATTTCCAAGGTCAGCGTCAGAGTTGCACTGCCTATGATCACTCCACCCAACCTGCATCCCTAGTGTTTTCCTTTCATACAACTTCACTGAGAGTGTGCTCACACATTAAATAATGCTCAACACCAACAATAGCAGCAATTATGCTCGTAGTGGCTCGTGAACCAAAGTACTTCAGTTTGTGTGTGTGTTTTTAATATATATAACTTTTAATAGATGACTCTTCATTTATCCTGAAGAGTTGCTTTAGGCCAATTGAGGGCCGGAATTGATTGCGAGGGGATCATGGAGTTATGATGGAGAATGGGGAGTGTGCAGTTTGGTGATACTGGTGATATGTCAAATCTTTTTATAGGTGCGGGAACACGCATTATTGAGAAGCTCTTACATATTTAAATTCTACTACTTTGAGGCTGAGCAGAGGATTGGCTGGACAGCCAGTAAGCAAGCGTGCGCACCCGTGGAGATGGAGTGAAGAGTTGCACTTTCATTTTCAGTGCTATTGTAAAGAGGATAACAGGACAGACTATGAACCTTATGCACTGAATCATAGCCTAATTGTCTTTCATGCATATTAACATTTCTTTGTGTGCAATTTCTTGAAGTTTGAGTGTCCTTTTCAGTTCCTTCTTTGTCTCTTACCACTTCAGGGGTGCGGCTGTATCTGAGTTGGTAGGACAATGTGTCAGTGTCCTTTGGCCAGACACTGAACTCCAAGTTGCTCCCGGTGGGTCAGGTGAGCACCTTGTATGGTAGCTACCACCATCGGGGCGGTGGGAGGGTGGGTGAAACAAGCAACGTTGTAAAGCGCTTTGGATAAGCGGCCATTTCCCATTCTGCAGTTTTTTAAGAGCTGGCAGCTATTTGTTCTTCATTAATCAAATTGTTCACACTTTTTCACTCAAGTGCTTCAGGCTAAAATGAACTGTAGAGAAAAGCTTTTTATAGAATAGACGACTTAGTAAACAAGTTTTCAGCTGGTCAATGGGATAATTTTGCACCTGAAAAATTAATAGAATGAAAAGTAGAAACTATGAACCAAAAGGAACCAAGTGCACCTTTTATTGTAAGTATGTCCTGAAGAGAAATTTAGAGGGCTAACTCTAAATCCCTGAGTATTGCATATAAATGTGGACTTAATTTGTTAACAGTGTGGAGTAAAATAAACTGCGTAAAGCTTTCTGTGTCCCGATGTCTTTGTTTGATTTGCCGTTTTCTCGCTAGGACACTTTTTCTTGTCTTTTCCAGCCTTCACTCTTGCTGCCAACTACCCAATATCAAACTAATTTGAGAGATATTTAATCCAGCTCAGCATGAGCTAACAGATTCTGCCCCTCCATTCTTCTTCTCTTATTTCACTGGCAGGAAAAAAATGCACCAAATGTAATCAGTTTAAGCAGGGGGATGAAAGCGCTCAAGTATCATTGTGTATCAATCAGCTGACAGAGCTCATTGATTACACTGAGGAATGAGTAGGCAGTGAGGGCTGAGACACATTTCCCATCCATTACAGAGAATTTACATTGGGATGTCAGTAACTTCTAGGGTTCATCGTCCACTGGCTCTTTTAATAAAACAGAAATTACTACAAGAAGAGAGAATTTGAAATCGGGTTTCTCACACCTCTGTCCTTCAGCCTCTTCCTTCCATCCAGTATCACCTGTAGAATGAACTTTTGTCTTTAACTTCATCTCTCTAGTTTCTCCATCTGCATCCTCCTCCTCATGGTTTTGCCTCTTTCTTTCCTTTGTCTTACTTTCTATCTTGTTCCTATACATCATTTTCTTTTCAGTCTGGTGGTATTTAGTCTCTTAATCCATTACTTCAGCTTATCTTAAGCTATTTTCCCAAATGTAGTCCAGACAGTATCCAAAGGTTCATGTCTGGACATTATACAGAGTTACAGCATCAGCATCATCAGTCCCATAACACCAGTCTCTGGATATGTGCAGAATGACTTTTACAAGTGAGCATAATTTCTGCTTGAATGACAACTATAATCGGAGACCAATTATAGATACCTA
Source organism: Channa maculata (assembly GCA_020496755.1). Classification (NCBI taxonomy): domain Eukaryota; kingdom Metazoa; phylum Chordata; class Actinopteri; order Anabantiformes; family Channidae; genus Channa; species Channa maculata. Next base: position 2,253,055 of record CM035618.1, read on the forward strand.
ATTGGACACCAGCGAAAATCACAGATGGATATTTTGATGAGGATATGTGAATTTTTTTGTTCTCACATATTTATACTTTGGATGCAGCAGTGTTCATAACTTCATGTGTTGGGGGGGGGGTCTTATGTACTTACACACTCATTTCCTTCCTGCTGCATAAAATTCATTCCTTCAGTTATTTATCTCCTCCATCCACCTATGATGATTAAATGGGGAGGTGATTTTCTCATTATACTCTAATGAGGCTCCACCACCTGCTAAAATGTGAATCTGAACCAAGAGAGCGATCTGCAAAAGGCAGCAATTGACAGATGGAATGAAGTTTGAGCTACAACAGAGTGATAATCACCGGTGTACAACTAGATGCAGCATCACTGCTTAGTAATCGAAGATATTAATCTTCATGATTTATGCAAAAATGTGTTCCTCTACACTTTTGTGTTTTAATAAAACATCTGGATAGATTTAGGAGCCCCGTGAGAGAATGTGTAGAAGATAAATAATACTAGGAGCAGAAAGTGGATTGACTCAAAATACAAGAATATAGATGCTCAGAACTGAGCAATCTAATGTATGAACAGGAGCGTTGGCCAGTCATGTGCAGGCAGGAAATAAGAAACTTAATACTGTTTGGGCAAATCATAACTGATCTAGGAGGAAAGTATCAGCTTGCTTTTGGCAAACAGCTTAAAGAATGTAACAACTGTAGTGGTGATGGGTTTCTGTATTAAACACTGCAAAATGTCTGAAACAAGCTCTGAATATATGTCCAATAAATTCATAGGGAGCCCACGGACTTTCTCTGGACACATCCAAGATGTTCTCAACAGTCGATAAAAGGATGTCTACTTCCAATGTGCAAGATCTGCATTGTTGTGTTTGCAGGCTCATGTGAGATGCCCACATTACAGTGTGCACATGCCGATTTGATATCACTATTTAAAAAAGAAGAAAAAATCATCATGGGGACAAAATACCATGATGTACAAAATATGGCATTAAATTGTAGTAATGTAACCACTAACGAGAGATCAAAAATGTGACACTTAAATATTGTCAACTCTGCGAGCAGTGCTCACCTTTGTGAATCACTTTGGTGCCGCCGATATGTAAAAATAAGCTTCATGGCATTTGCAGTTGTCAGCTGCTTATTTCTGATTTAACACAAGTACAGCATCTACCTGACAGCATTCTGATAATCAAGCACAGATCTGACAAAGTGAGGTGTTTCAAACTAAAAATAAAATCACACCTGCCGCTTACTAAAGGGAGCAACCGTGAGAGCGTACAGAGGACAGCTGAAGGGACAGATGGCTCCCTCTCTCTTCGTTTTGCTTCACTAATGTATTCTCTGTACTGCTTTTGAAAGCACCTCCGCTCGTTTCAGCTTCGCATTTAATTAAAACAGACATCATCTCCGCTCAGTGCTGTTTGTTGTGGTAAAACAGCTGATTTGACGTCATCTCTGAATCTCTGCCCTTGACTAATACTATCTAATCTAACAGACTGTAATCAACCAATATCCAGTTTCAGTCAAGTGTTACTGGCTTAGTGCTTTAATGTCCCAAGTGTGAATTTGGACCATAGAAGGGAAAAAAAAACATGTTCATGGGCCACACTTCAGATTTGAAAATGATCTAAATGAACCTCAAGTAATACATTGTCCTGGCTGATAGAATTTTGAAACATTTGTGAAATGTTCTTCTGTTTTGTTCTAGAATGATGTCTACAGCAGACAAATAAGACAATGAAGATTATCCTTTAAGGAATCTTTATCAAAAGTTTTTATTATGTAGTTTACAAAAAAGCCCAGGGAATCAACATGGTCAGATTTGTCTACAAACTTGATAACAGATTGATGATTTTGTTTAGGAGTTGGCAAGTTTTCCTTCAGCATGGAAGGCGTGCAGCACAATTTCACCTGGAGAACGACTGAATTTAGAAAATATGCAGTTATGTAGTTTAATACCATTCAGTCTAAAACACTGAGATATGAGCGTTATCCCTTATTATTAAAAACTTGACCTGTTGTAATTAGCTTAACTTTAACAATTGACCTAATAATAACTTCATTAACTTGTTGCACGGGCACTGTTTGGTTTTATATTCCTTCTTTTTTGGTTGCTTTGCACAGATTCCATTATCCAATATTTAAAGATCAGTCACCTTACACCAAACATCTACCCGGTGATTTTATCTGAATCATAATCCTGTCAGTTTTTGTCAGCTGTGCCAAACTTGGAGCTTTTCTCTGAACGTCATAAGCTGCCAGCATGATGCCTCACTTCTTCACTGCCTGACCTTTTTTTTTTTTCTTTCGTCTTTATCTCCTCAACTTTCCCCACTTCCTCTCACCTCCACCTCATCTGCCTCACTTCTCTTCTCTCTTCCTCCCTGGCAGGGCCACCTGTTTGAAGCGCATAAATAACCCAACAAAAGGATAAAAGGCCAGATAAATAATGAAGCAGAGGTGAGGCACTGGCCTTTCACACTTGCTCACTGCTCCTGCTGACAGTTGCTGCAGAGCACAGAGCTTCATCACAGCGCTCTGTCCAGCTCTGTGCGATGCAGCACTGCTTATGCATTTAAATGACCCAGAAAGAAAGCTGGTGTTGTTGTTTGTTCTTCTCCTCTTTAACAGTAGCATCAAAGAGGCAGCAGTTATATAAGTGCAGAGGGCAAGAGGTATCTGAAAGATCTCACAAGAGACAAAAATAACCTGCTTTAACTTCCTCGTTGTCATCCGAAAGAAGATGGAGACGGTATTTTAATGCTCTTTTGAGGAAGCCAAAAAAAGCACTGGAGAGAAAGTAGGTCATTTTGAGTTTCTTTTATCACTTTTTTTAATGTAGAGAAGCTCGCAGAGAAACTAAAAGTGTTGTGATTTTGATCTCAGGATGAAAGAAGACGTCACAATGCCTCGCGGTCAGCTTGTCTACACGCTCCTGCTGACATGAAAGCGCAGATCACTCAAACAAGATCAGTGTGTTTTATATATAGCAGCTCCTAAGCACACAAAGGGGACGGGGAGGTAGGTTGAGGGGTGAGAGAGAGAGAGAGAATGTTTTCAGTCAAACACTCATGATGGATGACAGGTGATTAAATTATTTAGCAGAGAAGTGGAGACTTCAACTATTTTTAGAGTACTAACAAGTAGTATCTTTGCAGCTGAGATGCTAATTTTTTTAAGTGATGAAGTCATCAAGTCAGAATGATGTGAGTGCTGCATGTAGTACTGCATATACATCAGTTTTATAGGTAGTAAAGATGTATTAGGCTGATTTAGAGTTGGTACACTTTGTTTTTATAGGTTGAACAGAGATTCATTTCGCCAATGGTTTATGACGGTGCCCTGCTTTTAATATAGAGCCAAGGTTGGTAAAACTCGCTTAAAATATAATTTGGGTCATTTTTTTAAATAACAATCTGAAGACAGAATCTACAATCGACAATTGCCTCAACCAGCTGCGTTGATTAGCTCGTCCATCACTGCCTTAGACCAGTTGTCCAAAAACAATTCTAAATGGTTCAGAATTTGTATTTAGACAGTCCTCTTCATCACGCTGTTCACATTTTGACATGAGACCAAGACGACGCCTAACAATTGTCGAATTATTTCTTGCTGTGGTACATAGACCCACCACTGGCTTTCAATAAATAGTTTGAGATGAAGAAACTAGCATTGCATGCTTCTAATTAAATGCCCTACTTTCATGATATAATCTTACTGTAGCATGAACTTTTTTACATTTTCTATACATTTTCTCCTGAAAGTCAAAGTGTATGAGTAGATAAACATGGTTAATATTGATTGGATTTCAAGACACAACGCAAAGATTTAAACCATTTCACAGTTAGAAAAAACATGAACCTGAATCCACACATAACAGGCAGTTTGTTTTTGTTTTTTTACATTTTTCAAAACAACTTGTCACTTGTGTACAAAACCATTAGTTTTAATTCTCAGGCCAAAATGACATTAAAAAAAAAAAAAATAGTTTAAGGTTAGATTTAATTAGTCATAATCTAACAATCATGCACAGCTGAATACTTCATTTAATATTTAACCTTAAAGGCTTAACAGCTTAAAGGAGTCAGTTTAAAGCTCACATTTATTAAAAAAATCACATCATTAACATTCAAATAGCAACTGTGGCTAATGGCTAAAGCTAGCAGTTTAGGGCAGTGGTTCTCAATCCCAGTCCTAAAGGATCCCTGCTCTGCCTGTTTTCCAACTAGGCCTGCAGTACCCATTCCTGATTACTTGATTAGGTGTGTTCAACATCTTAGATGAAGAAGTGGAGGAAGACAAAGTGAAACACCCGATTCAGGTAATAAGCAGTGGGTTGGGCAGGAAGTGACTGAGTTTGACTCAGATACTTGTAAAATCCTAGCATTCAGTGAGTGGCTTGCAGGAAACTAGATCTGTTAATTGTGGGTTACATATTTGTTTAGTTTTTGTTCGCAGATACAGTGCATGCATCTCCATTAATTAGTCTCTACCCATTTTGGGAAGGTTGAGTAGAGAGCAGACAGAGCTGAGAGGCAGCTGGTGCTACTAACATAGATAAAATACTGTGTAGGGAGCCGAGCTCACACTGCTCTTATGTTTTATCCTAAATGGGAAATACATTTTCAGAAAATTCCTGTTGGATTACCACAACAGAGTGATTGAATATTGGAACCACAGGCCCAAAGAAAACCACATATCCTCTTAAATCTTTGTTGATTAATATGAATGGACATCACCATAAGCCTATAAACCACTGTTTGTCATGCAACCTATGCAATCAGCCTTGCAGCTGAAGATAAACCACATGTTCTCTTTTTTTAGTACATTTTCAAAACAAGTCCTTTTGGACCTTTTGGACTTTGTGTCCCTGTTGTTGTTGCACCAGAGCACCACTGAAACTAATTATTTGGCTGTCATGTCCATTGAAGCTGAAGCTAAATATCGAAGTTCTGTCAGCTGAAAACATTCCGTAACTAGACAGCTGAGGTGTTTCTGTTATTTAGTCAACCTGCGAAAACACAAGTCCTGATCAGGGGGAAAGGTTGGGGCCAAAGTGTTACTGTTGTTATGAGCTGCTGTGATCAGATTAAGACCACTGCAGATGGCCAAGAACCATAACACACATGCAGGCACAAACACACTCGCACACACACTCAGTTTGCTTTGTGTTGGCATTCAGTTAGCAGTGAGGGGATGAATGGAATTTTATCTGTGATGTGGATTAGACAGAGCCCAGGATCGTGATTAAATTGACGCTTGCAGTTTGTGTGTGTGTGTGTGTGCGCCTCCTTTACGTGCTGCTTTGTCTCTCTTATTATTGAATGCCAGTCGGACCAGTATAACAAATGACATGACCGTGAAGGAGAGCAGGTGAACAATGAAAGGAAGAGTGGGTGACACAGTGAGTAAATTAGATTCACTCCTGCACGGTTATTATTACAGCGCCCCCCACTGGGTAATGTCACTTAGGCGTAGAAGTGAATTCGTACTTTATTCAAAGCAGAAATGAACTCATTTTTCAACGGTTATTATTTCTGTTCCAGAGTGTGGGCTGCAGTTAGTTATTCTGATAAATGCCTCTCAGCTTCATCATCTTACGTGGTATTTTCCTACATACTCTTTCCAACCAGCTCCCTTGTGGTGAATCCACTACAGAAAGAACATATGCACTGACCATGTGTGTTTGTGTGACAGCGCAGACCACTGACTGCCCTCCAAACTTGATTTTGTAGGACTGTTTAGTGAAATGAAGAAAAAAAGTGATGGGATCATTGGTGAACTGTCAATCACAGATCAGCTCAAGATGACCAACTTAATGTTTGTATGTTACAGCACCGAGACAGCTTGTTTATTTGTGCCTTGACTCCTATCTATTCATACTCTGGCTCTTAACAGGAGGGAAGATTGGCATTTGAAAGCCTGACTCCCTTTGCCCATATGTTACTGTCCCTGGTCTGAAACCACCAAGCTGTCCAAACTAAACCTCACCTGCTAAGGTTAAACAAGGCAGTGCACTCTGGGGGTCTTTTCAGCCAACAAGAGAACTGGTTAGTTCTCGTTTGCACAAGTTCTGTGTCTAAATGGGAATTCTGATGACATTGGCATCATGAGTGGCTGTGTGGGAAACCTGCAGAAGGAAAAACAAGGGCAAAAAGGTTTGTATCATGTATGACCAGGTTTCTGCAGTAGGAGTGGGTCACTAGCTGCAGCTCTACATTCATGTAAGGGGAGACAAACACACGCATGCACACAGAGCAATAGCGGGCGAACATGTCGGAGTGTCCTTGGGCAAGACGCTGAAAACCTTGGGCACTGAACTGTGAAACCCAAGTTGCTCCCAGTGGGCCAGGTGAGCACCTGGCAGCCACCGCCATCAGTGTGTGTGTGTGTGTGTGTGTGTGTGTGTGTGTGTGAATGGGAATCAACATTGTAAAGTGCTTTGGATAAAAGCACTGTATAAGTGACTATTTACCATTTACCAATAAATGTTAGCGTGTCGTCCAGTCCATCAGAAGATGAGGTCTGGGCTGGTGGCAGCCCAGTTACAGTTTACAGGCCAATGCTGACAGACTGCGGATGGTGGAGCTTCCAAAACATGCAACCACAGCACTGTGTGTGTGTGTTTGTTTTTGATCGTCATTTCTATTTGTTTTCTCATCACTCTTTCTGTCAGCCAGCATTTGCCATCAAACATCTGTCTGCTTTACCTCATCCATCTGTGTTTGGGTGTATTTTTATTTGCTGTCACTTCTGTTAACACTCAAACAGGAAGTGACCCTTAGAGACCACGTTCGTGGGATAGTGGGTTTACATGTTTACATAGTCTGCAGATGTTTGTCAGCTTTTTACAAGAGGAGCTGAATTTGACGTCCTACATTTGTAGGACTGTTTTCACAGTATCTTGTCATTCGTCAAACCAAAATGTTTCAATGTGCTTTGGCGTCAGACTTGTAAATGTTGGGATTTGCTGATTTTGCTTTCTTAGCTGTCCCATCTTAAACATTGAGCTGTAACTATATATAGTCACTGCAGTCGCCTCAACTCTGCACTTCCTCTACATCCTGATCTGACTGGGAGCTTCAGGACATACCACAGTCAGTAGTCAGACTGTGCTGCTTGTAGATTTGTTAGACTCACGGCTCTGCTCATATTGATGGAGACTAGGTGAGGTTATCTGGGAGTTGAGTCATGGCAACTGGATTTGTTTCTTGTTGGTATTAAACATTTCCCTAGCTTTTTTTGGTCTTAAGGAAATTTGATTAGGGACCCAAATTCACAGTGGTTTTGTTTCTCACCTGGCCTGGCTTGTTTCATTATGTGGACAAGTTGAAGCAAAAGGGGGGAGTGGTGGGATTCTTTCGGATGATTTAAGGTTCCATCGTTTAGTTATCTCGTGTTTTTTGTGAATCTCTGTATGGTGATTTCATACAGTATGTCTTATATATGAGCTCTTTAAAAACAGTTATTTCAGAAACTCTGGCTCATTGGCCCCCTGGGACCCGAGGCCCATTCAGTGATCCATCCACACGTATGTCACGAACATTAACTCACTTTTTCAAAGATGCTTGATAGATGTGACACTGTTGCTGCTTGAGCTTTTATTCCGTCTCCAAAGACCAAGACAAATCCACTTAAATGTCAAGTGTGCATTAAACTGTTCAGAGTCAACATCAGTACTATCATCAAGAACACATACACCATTTCAAATGGAACATTGACAGACATAATAATCTAAGCTAATACTTATCTACTGAATGTATTGTTCAACATCATTACTATACTAAATATAATTATTTTCAACATCATTAACTCTCCATCCAACACTCTGATATTTGCATCATCTCCATCTCCTCCCTCTTCTATATCGCTCTCCCTCTGATCACATTTATCAGGTGATGCTAGAGGTCTCGAGTCCGGTCACGTTTCAAAGTGGCATCCCCCTTATCAGCAGACAAATGAGCGGAGGAGGAGGAGGAGGGTAGATGGAGAGGAGAGGGACAGGTAAACAAGAGGATCACAGACGGAGAGATTGAAATGCAAATGGCAACGCCGGACAGGCAGGAGGCTTCGCTCATTGTTTACGAGCATTAACACATTCATGACTATCAAACCAAAAGGCTGCAACATTTTGACTTTGAAATGAGAACATTTGGGGAAAAAACTGTTGTATCTTAAAGGTACAGGTGTATGGACTGTTGGAACAAAATGCATATGTGTGGAGTTCTGATATGAAAACTGGCTTTTAGTAAAAAAAGAGGCTGCAAACCTTTTTTTCTTCAAACAGACAATGGATCCTTTGAACATTTACCATTAAGACAAATACAGGATGTGATTTCACTATATATGAATCATTAATGATCCTGATGGGGGAACTAAAACATGAAAGCCTAAAATTAAAAACAGAAATTTAAAAAGGGGAATTAAATTTCAGCATGAAGAAAAATTGATGTTTAAGGTGCAAACAGTTGTAAAATACTATGTTTTAATCAAACTGCATGAATGCAACATTAAGAAGAAACAGCCTCACTGTATGTAGGTCACAGGACAAACAGATATGCAACATAAGTGTGTGAATATTTTATATATTAGGAGTTTTTTTACGCATAGTGGATTTTTCATTCAAAGGCTTGTTACCTAGTTGGATTGAAGCTCAATGGGGTTTTCCAAAACTACATGGTCCATCAATCAGTTCGTTCTTCAGAGGAAGCATTAGCACAATGTGATTCATGATGATACAATATTGACAAGTACATCATTAACTGACATATCTATGGGTGAGGCAAAACATAGTGTCTGCAGGTTATTGTGATACAGCCATTGCTGAAAAAAATGATTTAGACTTGTTACATTTACAGTCAAGCTTTCTTGCCTCGCATGGATGCTTCAGTAATTTTCTTGTCACACAGTACAGTGGATTAGAATTTGCAGACAGTGGTTTTATGTACAGTCTCCTCTAATAATATTGTAACAGCAAGACCAACTCATTTGTTTTTGCTTTACACTGAAGACGTTTGGTTTTAAGATGAAGAGATGGATAAGAGAAATAATTAAAAAAAAAAACAGAACTGTGCTCCTTTTCTGGCAGATGACCCACATTTTAAGTGAGTTTCTGGTCACCTGTGTGTGTCCTTTTGAGATTGATAGTTTAAACAGTAAATAGTTCTAAATTACTACCCTGTATTAGCAGTAGTTATTGTATTTTGTGTTGCAATGGATAAATCAGCTAAATCAGCGTTAAGAGTAAAGAGCTGTCCGTGGACACATTTGAGGAATGAGGGTCAGAGGCATTTCACAGATGTGGACCATAGCAACTACAACAATTGTGAGTGTCCTGAAAAGGAGAGAGAGACCCTGGTGTACTGAGACAAGCTGATGAAAAAAACACTGTAAGAGCTGTGAAGAAAAACCCCAAAACACAGAGCAGGGGTCAAGGGGCCCTGAACTGGCCTCCTGTTCTACTTTTTGAGGGGACGGGATAGTGTTGTGGCAGTGTGGTGCATGTTTGGTCCTTTTTCAGCTGCACAGCTCCCTTCACAACATGCAGAAAATAATTTCTGCTTGAGATGGAGAGGGAAAACATGATGATGTTCAGTTTTCACTCTGTGGCTGTGTTCACACCATGTCCCAAAAATCAAAGTGGAGCTGCAGCATGAGCACAAGCTAAAAATAAGTAGCCCATCATCCCTAACTTTAAGAGTTTTTTTTTTTTTTTAAGACAAGATTTAAGTGTTAAAGTAGCTCGTAAGACCCGATGGTGAGAAGAATTTTTACTTTGCATGGCATAAACAACAACTTTTCAATGACATATTGTACAATCCTAAACCAAAACATACCAAAATAAAAACATTTCTTTAACATGAACGTTTCTTTGAAGTATTATAAAGACAGCGTAGCAATGCTAGGCCATGTGTTCCATCAAACAATTTTGAAAATGCAGCCGATAAATGTGGGCAGTTGTGTGGAGGACGTGCAGATCTTCATACTGCATGTGCTTAACTGTTCCTCAGATCAAATAGCAGCATGTGAGCAGCGATGTTAAAGCTCTGCATAACACAAACCAAACAGAACATAATTAAGGCCCCAAACTGACTCGGCCCCGTGAAGACGCCACATCGGCCTGTGTACAAAGGAATGAACATCATGATTACAGCCTTATGAGAACAGTAGACTCTTATCTTTGTCCTTTAAAGAAAACACAAGCTCCCATTGTCTACTCATAGTTTCCACACAGATTAATGAATGATACGTGGGACATTTGAATTATTTCATGTATTAAATTACACTGCATGCAAAGACTCTGGGGACTGCTATTAATGATATCCAGCATTTGGTTTGCATCCTTATGAATAACTTTAGAGAAACTCTGACATACATTGACGATGCTAATCAGACTTAATACAGCTCCTTCTAGAAACAAAATAATTTTTGCCCTAGTGTATTTCTACTGCCAATATCTGGAAACGCACTCAAAAGTGTATTTCCGGCAGAAAATGATCATTGACACTTAGGAAGGAACCTCACACTTATGTTAAAAATACTGAGTGTGTGACTGGATCGGGTCTGTCTCTGGTTCACCTCGAATACCAGGACAGGCCTGTGCTTCTGATGGCCTGATTTAGATCCAGCAGTAGCAGCAGAGAGGAGAGGAATCGGTGTCAACCTCATTACCCGAAAACTCATGAATCTTTCATTAGTAGAGCGAAAGATGGACATTCACATACTGCATATACATTTCTTCATGTGTATGTGCCCATTTCTCTTATGTTTGAGTCCTTTCTGTATTATTTGACAGTGTGTCCAAATAGCACACGTAATTTTGTATTCAGCCATGTTTGGTTTGCCAAAACATTTCATATGTGATGAACAAGAAATATGTATTGAATGGTTTACAGATGGAATGCTTAAAAAAAAATCAGTAATATCTCCTGGAAAACACTATTTTAATGACCATATTTTATCACAACAGTGTTAACAGATGAATATCTTTGAATCAGCTTTGATTTTACTTGACAAGCTTTTAGTTGATCACATAAGACAATTTTGTTGCGATTAAGTCTTTTAAAACAAAATGAAACACATGCTCTGTTCAGCATCAGAACTTGTTGCCATGTGACAATGCAAACATACAGACCAGTTTTCTTTGTTGTCCAAAGTGACAAACAACCCACAGAATGCCTGATTGTTTTCGCAGCACTTCATATTTTATTATTTAACTCATAGTACAGAGCTCTGGTGTCTTCATGGCACCAACTAACCTGTGTTGTGATCAGTTCATCAAAGAGTCTAGTTGAATGTTTGTGCCAGATGAAATTTCCTATGTTGACATCTGAGATATTACGTCGATATGAGGTCATCGTGGGTAGTTGGTGCCAAATTCTAAGGAAAACGCCCCTCGAGTGACATTCTTGAGGTTTTGCATTCAAAAGATTAAGCAGACATGAGGTCACATTGACCGTGTCCTTCGATGTGTAATCACCTAATCAGTTCACCCTCGAGTCCACGTGGACACATTCACAAGAATGGGGCAACCAGCAAACGTGTCCTGCCACGGCTTTTGTCAATGGGGAGGCAAAATAAAGTGCCCTCGTAGATGCTGTTGTTTTTTGCGCACGCACTCTAAGGTTTCATGTCCACAAGTTGCTGTAGTTGGGTACTGCTGAATGGACTAGTTTTTTGTGTGCACCATTCATTATGAAATATGACCCCAGCAGCTGACGGTGAAGGCAAAAGAATGGCCCAATAACTATCAGTTATGCCCTGGACATTTGTTCACTTCAACCCATTAGATAAGTTGGAGTTTTTTTTTTTTTTTAAGTTCTTGCAATGTGCTAGTTTTTCACCTTCGGCCTTGACAGACAGAGCGGGACAGATGCCCATTCTTCTTGTCAGCCCCACCCGTCAGACGCCCTCATTAATATTCATGTCTGCGTTCCTGATGCAGCATTCAAAGTGTCGTCTACACAGCACTTACCCACAGCGTCATTATACCAAACCCGTCCCTCGGCGCACTCCCCTGTATTAAAACAGTCGATAATAAAAGAGCAGCTATCAGCTATTACCCTAAGTGACCCTAATGGCATTTCAAGTGGAACACTTAAAGACCGACGTCATCCTCTGCAGTACCTCTTTGCATATGTGTTGCTCTTCTGTTTGGTAAAGCAGAAAATATAATGTGTTTTACTGCATTGATGCCAGTCAGGTGCTGAATTGAAAGATGAGCAAAAAAATTGTACCAGCAAATGTCTTTGAATTTTGTTGCACTTAATTTTGACTGCTTTTCAGCTTTTGTTGGTAGTAAGATTGTTGTCAATCCTCTTTTCTGTCCATTTTTCTTTTTATTATTTCCATCATTTCTCCCCCCCATCAGCTGTTTGTCTCTCTTCACACAGGGCTAATAAACCAAATGTGCTGTATTAGTGATCGATGAGGTTTAGTTTCCCCTCTGACGCCGGACACAAACTCATTCATCAGGTTTATTTTATTTTTTGGAGTTTTCACAACAGCTGCTTCCTCTGTAGATTCCAGACCTAGTAGTTTTTCAGAGCACAAGAAAAGTGGAGATTGGATCTGTAATAAATGACAAACACAATACAGTTTCAACATTCTTTGTCCACCCTCTCTGATACAAAACTGAATTTTCTCTGATTCAGATCTTTTGTGTTATGTTAAGTTCTGGACTATTGGTTGGACATAAAAGAGATTTCAATCATTTTGTCATTGTTATCCTCCCTGTGTCTTAGTTTTGTGGTGATACTGCTCAGTGTTTTCCATTTGAAGATGCTTGAAACTTTGGGCCACTTTCATGCCAAAAACACTCAGAAAATGAACATTTTGAACAGAAACGCAGCTGATGCAGTGATTATAGCATCACAGGACAGTAAAACATTGAGCTTACTTTAGGCCTGAGGCACTTTCAGACTATGCATAAAACAATGAGCAACGTTTGCTTGCGTCTCAATCAGTTTATGGCATCAAACTGTTAACGTGACCTGTAGCCTCAGAAATTTACAGTGTTTCTGTATCTGCATCTAAAAGCTGTGACAGCAGGAATAAATGCATATAATTATATGTATTTTTGTTATGATGTAAATAAAATTATAAATACATTAGTCAAGGTATAGACAAAGAACACAGCACACTCCTACAAACACATACTCCCAGAAACAAAAAGCAGCCCGAAGATGTTCCGAGGTAGTGGGTGAAAAATGAGCTTGTGAAGAGGAGGCGAGAGTCGGAGATGGAAGTCTCTTGCTGTAATAGCCGGCCTGTGTTTCCCTGGGGGGGGCGGGGTGTGTGTGTGTGTGTACGTGTGTTAGTCATGTATGCTTTTTACAGCAGCACAGTCTTATCGTGTTCGTCCAGCCGGTCGGCACAGGCCTCGGACTCGGCGTTGCCCAGGGAGCAGAGCCCTGAGGTGGGCAGAGCTTCAGACCGGGGCAGGGCGGAGCTGAATACTGCAGCTTTCACAGAGGACATGCGAAAAAACCTGCATTCTGCAGCCATTGTTTATAACCCCGTGCACTGGACTTCAACAAATGCTTTGCACAACAAAACTTCAGCCTTGTTAATATTTTGTGCCTTTAGCTCCAAAGACACTCTTGGAAGAACTGGAAAGAAAATCTCACCACAGTGACATACAGAATATCAACAATAACCAACCAGATGGTTAAATCACGTTTTTCTACTTATTGTGTTGTTACAGGGCCAGTTTTGCATTAGTGTGTGAGGGGTTGCATTTTTAATAACTTGAATAAATTAACTGGAAGTCCACGCTTTATTTTACCATTATAAAAGGAAACTGCTGGCTGACTAGTTGCGCAGAAAGAAAATTTAAAAAACTTGAACACTGACTTCAGTTTCGTTACAACTACTTTGAAAATGATTATGATTAAGTTTATTAATCGGGGAGCATGCCCAAAATCATTAATCTTGTGTAATGAGAAAAAATAATATTGTACCAGATTTCGCTAATGACTAATTTCCATCTGCAGTTTCTGGGCAAGAACACACAGTCCCCATCAGACAATAGACACCTGCAGATTTATTAAAACAAATTCCAGTTGCAGAACGCTAAATACTCGAGGCCTAATGAGCACACTTCTCCTGAAGGTGATGTTTGTTTGTGCTTGTACTAGGTTTTAATCAAGACTTAAAACTTTCGGCATGTGGACTTGGAAACTTGTGTTCTTTCTATTTTGGGTTTGGTCAGCTCCTGGCTGCTCCAGTCAGCCATTCTTTTTGGAGATTATAATTGACTTTAGCTCAGCAATAAAAGGTAATAATAACTCGAAAGAAAACCGAGAGCTGGGAAGATGGAAGCGAGAGTGTTTGTGTGAGATCTTTTGCTTTCCTCTCACCTTCTCTCTCATTCATTCTTTCACGGTACGTTCACTCTAATGGAAGCAACAGAAAGAGAAGGAAATAAGCCTCTCGTTCCACATTGGCATCTCTCCACGCTCGCTCTCTTCGCTGCTTTCTTTCTCTTTTTCCTCTGCCTCGTTCAGCCCCGACGGTCATTTTCCCCCCAGGGCTCGGTGGCGTCTCAACATGAGAGGAAAGGTTTTGATAACGCTGTTCAGGTACCTGGGGCCTCAATGAAATCACTGCAGCGCAGACACGATTAAACATTTCTCTCCTAATGGCAGAATTGCTCCACAGACCTTGAAGTTGTTGGCAAGGATTTTTACACTACATCTTTTTTTTCCCCCCTTTTCTTTCCTTTTGAAGAATGGCAGCCTTGAAAGGGGTTGATGTTTCTTGTTGAGGCTAAGGTGATGCTGTGGTAGCGTGGTATGGATGTTGGAAAAGGATCTTGTCAATTCATGCTTTTAGCCTGTGGTACTGTCCTTCTAATCCCTTTAACAAATTTCCAGCAGCGTAGACACAGAGTTTAAGGTCAGGAGTTTTTGCAGCTGCCAAAAAACGACAACATGCCGACATTGATAAAGAAATTGCTCACATCAAGTGCACCAGATTTTAAAGGATTGGACAAGTTGGAACCAGTTCTCAAGTGGAGCTAGTTCTTCATTCTTATCTTCTGTTGGCAGCTCCACTAACAACCACATCCTTTCTTAATAATCTATAGTTGTTTTTTTTGTTTTGTTTTTTTTTTGTTGCATTTTAAGACCCCATCACTGTCTTTTAAGTTAAAGCTTAGAGAAGCATTTCCTGACTAGATGTATAGATTTTTAAGTTAGAAAAATGCTCTTGACAAGATGGTTACTATGTGAATCGACCATCCGTCCATTTTCATCCCTTTATCTGAAGCTGGGTCCCATTGACAATAGGTTCATTGAGGCTCAGATCCCTGAGTTTCCCAGTGAAGGATCTACCCTTGGGTCTCCTCCCAGTTGGTTGTGCCTAGAAAACCTCAAGTGAAAGATAAGATGCCTGAACTGGCTTCTTTCCTCATGAAGGAGAAGTGACTCTACCCTGAGCTCCCTCTCCATGTCTAAACTCTGTACCCTCTAACATTGAGTCCTGCTGTATGAACTAAAAGTATAAAACATCCTGGTGGCACTAAATCTGTTAAGTCATTTTCAGCGAGACAGAGGCTGCATGGGGATGGAACAGAAGTCTGCCAGCCGTGATTTCCAACTGTGGTTGATGTGGTTATGTTGTACATGTCTTTACCGCTCGACTACCAGACAGCCGTATGTAAGTCGACGTCTGCCCGGACCAGCTGACGGGTAACTGTTTGTCATTCAAACTGCAGGACACTTTATTCTGGGTACTGAAAGGACGTATTGTGCTGCTTTGACTAATTTCAGGACAGTTTTGGTAATGTTTGGATCACTGCATTGTAGGTTTTACCGTCCATTATTTTAAAGATTAGTCCTTTTTATTTATTTTTTTTTAGCTGTCACAGAATAGTGAAACATACTCATCACACTTTTCCTGAATACAAGGACACACCCTCAGATCTAACCTTAATCCCACCCTCTAAACAAAGAGATTAAATTAACAATGACACAGAAAAGCAGCCTATTCTCACATTTAAGATTGAGCCAGCAAATATGCACAGTATGCATCAATGCCAGGAGCCACTGCCAGCATTATGATTGTTTATCACAGTGCTGTTAGAAGCTTAGTTTTGTATGTGCGTGCATGTAGTTGTTGTTTTCCTTCGACATACTACAAATGACAAAGCTCTAAACTCACTGAGCTGTGGTTCGGAGACACCGTTAACTTCAGAGAGCAACTTCAAGACGGGGGGGAAAAAAGGCCGAGCTTGACACATTTACGAAGCTTCAGTTTCACACTGCAGAAAATAGACTGTTTAACATATTTTGGTAAACACTCATCTGTGTGTAAGGAAGTAAACTGCCTCACTGTGTGGAATAAAGTGTTTCATATCAACAATCTTGAGTATAAGGAGGTGAAATCAGACCTGACTGTCAATTTCCTTTATTTTTTTTCCCTATTTGACGTTCTAATCAGTTTGCTCTCTGCTGTAGAGTGGCATGCTGTCTCCCCTGCATGTGAAGGTAATGTATACCTGCTGGTTCTTCGTTTAACACAGTATGTTGTAGCATTTTGGCACATTGGGGAAAATATCACACTAAAGAATATAATCTTTGACTCTCATATTAGTGACTGATTTTTGCTCATTTCAAATAAAACTGAAAAATAGTATTTTCTGCTTAATTCCTTAGTGCTGCTGCTAAATATTTTAGTTTTTAAATGCAAGTAACACCTGCAGCCACACACACACACACACACACACACACACACACACACACCTTGGCTAAACAGAACGGATTACCTTTTCACTGCAGTTGATTTAGCCATTTTCTCTACTGCTTCAGCTGTGTGTGTGCATGTGTGTCAGAGCAAGGGAGCATGTGTAAATGTGTGTGTTGCTTGCACGGTGTGGGTATGCAGAGATCTGCATATACAGTGTACAAATGTCCAACAGCTCTTTGCCCTGCTGATGGCTGCAAGCCAGGTGTGTGTGTGTGTGTATTACAGAGAGTGACTGAGGGTGTGTGAGGTAATGTTCAGTTTAATGTGAGCTTTTAGCCCCCTCCCAATAACAAAAAGATGCTTATGTTTTAGCCCATTGGTTCCAGTGCAGCCTGGAGATGGGTTCCTTTTTTTGATTTCCACAAACAAATGAATAAAATAATTTCGAGTAAAGCCCATTGGTGCTACCTTTTCATGCTCACAGGGTTCTGTTATTGGGATAGAAACTGGGCCGACTGGGGTTGGAGCCAAACAGTAGAGGTAGGGGGATTGGAAACGCTCCAAGAGTAGAAATTAACTTTTTAGAGAAACACACACACACAGTACACTCTCGTACCGACTCTTTGAATTTAGCTGAAAATGCAACTGAACTGTCGCAACAGTCCCGTCTGTCTCACAAGTTTGTTAACAAAACTTTCAGGTGAAGCGTGTTTGGAGTGATGAATAGTAGGCACTGATTCAGTAAAGGTCAAGTTTTGGTTTTCCGGGCTTGATCCAAGTTGGGTCAGATCCTCAGCCTGAACACACATTCACTGAGGATGTTTCTTACTCTTGAGTCAGGTTTTGCATGGTCTCAGCCTGCTTTCCCTGAGAGTTTGCTACAGTGAGTGGGGTTATGGTGAAAGCCAACTACTTGTAAAACAGTGTGGTGGTTCTCATGGTCATATTCCTGTGTAGTCTGTCATGACAGGCATGTTTATTATGTTGGCTTACATTGACAGGAAGTATAGTAAGAAATTTTACAAACTGAATCATTTGCTCTGTGCTGTCACTGCCGTTACTTCACTGAACAATGTCTTTCCCACTGAAAAACAGGAACCTTCCCCCAGTGCTGAAACTCCTCAGAGGACCCTTAAACCAACTTCACTGTATGTTGTAACTTGATTTAACTTCATTGGGAGATTTGTTGGGCTAGTTTGGAAACCTTTTTCTTGTTTGTCTGAGGACATGTTTATATTTACACTTCTTAAATATGAGAGGGCGATGTGTGTTTTTATCTTTGTCTTTTATAGTCCTTAATAATGGATGCGTAATGAATGTCGAAAGGTTGATTCTGCAGATACCTGACCCCAAGTGTTCCCTGACCTAATGTTCCTCAAAGTGCCCAAGCAGTTGAATATGAATTATCTTCAGGGAAAAATCCTCTGTATGGATATTAAATACCAACAAAATTATAATGTTTTCAATAGAAAACATAGTTTAGAGTGTTCCTTTATCCCTTGTTCTGTTTTAAAAGTGGACTGGCTGGTTTCTGCTTCACTGGGCACATAATATAGCTCGTGTGCTGTGAAGGCTATAATTAGGATATAGGCATAGGGGTCGGTCTGTTGGGGCACGTGTACGTACCCTGATGACCCCTTAACATGCAAGTGTGTGGCTGGAGTTCTTTCAGTGTGGATTGTGCATTAACCAGACTGTGATTGGTTCTGCTGCATTTGGCTTCGACATCAGCACAACAAAAGCATTAATGTACTGAGAGCAAAGTGTTGATGCATCTCCATGTTTGTACAGCTCCCAGGTGACTTACGTTGTACATCAGTCGTCACGGATGCATGTTTGCACTAAATCTAAGCTTGTGCGCGGTCCGCTATGAAACCAATGGTTTTGGCTCCCGCATGACGGTAGAAATGACCCTAGGTTTAACTGGAATTTAGAGGGCCACAAGTGAAAATGTGTTTTTCGATGTTTAGCTTGATCTGTAGCAACCCAAAGTCGGAAAGTGTGAAATGAAAGAATCAAGAAGCTGGTTTTATCTTCTAATGTTGACATCCACTGAGATTTTGCATCACTCCCACTTCATCACTGCAGCTAATTTCACCAATCACTCAGACCATTAGGATTGATTGAGCTTGTCTGGATGCCTAATTACTGAGTGATCCTGTGACTCCACAGGGTATAAAGAAAGAGTTAATTTCCAGAATGACACTGAGATGGATAATTTAAACTTTTAAGTTTTCACCTGTGTTCTAATCGGAGCCTGATTACACAGTAAATGAATGTAGTTAAAAATTAAAATGGCCGATTCAACACCAAACCTTCTGTTGAGAGAAATAAAGTGCTGCTTGTACAAGGGAGAACTGCTTCTCTCATAATTGTACTCTTCTGAACAACAACTCATAATTTAATCTAGGCTCTGCACATACTCTGTTCACAAACTGCTGAAAATCCATTTGAGGGAAAAAATATAATTACTTGAAGTTGTTCAATAACCATAAAACTTTGCTGGTATTTTATGACTTTTATGAAGCCATCAGAAAAGTGCTTGAGTTACCGTCTATCCCGCAAGTGTCCCGTGTTATTCAGTTAAAGTGGTTTACCACATAGATGGGAGGTAAAGGTGATCTCAGTGTTCCGGCAGACTGTAAATGAAAGTGAGTGTTCAGCACAGACCCCTGATCTACAGGCAGAGAGCTGGAGGTTTTCGGGTTTGTGTGCCCTGCTGAGACATTTGTCCCCTTCTGCTTATACTATGCTGATGGTCACATGTACATCAATGCCTAGAAATGTAACTAAAACTGAATTGGGGGACTGCTTTAGTGGGACTATTTGACAAAAAAATCTGGCGCATGGGTCCCGTGATTTTGTCTGTCTTGTATTTTAATGCACATTCAAATGAGAATGGCTTTAACTCAGAATGTTAAATGCTAAATTGTTCTTGTATCTGCATTAAATCAACCCATTACAGAGGGCTTGACATCCTAATGAATTTCAGTGAACTCTGTTGACATGATTCTTACATAAATGCTAAATAACTGACAAAAAGATCAGACAAATGCGACTGAACCTTTAGTGGTAGCGATAATTGCTTTAAGTACTGAGGGACTTATTTACTTTTCAACTCAGGTACTAATGGCAGCTCTTTGTCAAGTTGTCTAGAAATCAAGTTCAGGACAACGATTCAGAGCTGAGAGGTTATTAACTAGGTGAAATAGGTTTGTACACAGGTGCATTATAGGATCGCAGTGGGCTGCCTAACTCTTATTTTTAGGTTCCTCTTACCATCCACATAGCTTGGAAACACGTGATCGTCTGAAGTGACAGCTCTTTTCTAAGGGAGGGAGGCTTGATTGGCTTGATTACATACCATTAGCCTCTGTGAGCCGTGTGTATGTGTGTGTGTTACCCGTCTGCATAGTTATTTCTGTACATTTGTGTCCAAATACTTACATTTGTGATAGTGTATCCAGTATCCAAGCTTTTATGCGGGTGTGTGTGTGTGTGTGCGCATCCCAGGCCTGAAATTGGTATGTTGAAGGTTGACAGCTTTCTGATGTAACCTCTGTGTGATGGAGGGTCTCTAAGAGGTCTGGGGATAAAGATTGTCAAGCAGGATTAGAGTGAGTGTATGTTTCTGTGTGTGTGGGGTGGGGGGTATTTATCAGACTGGCTGTCGCTCTGCCTGTGCCACTCAAACTCCGTCTCCTATCTGCTTTTCCTTTGTTCCCACTGTCTTTGTCTCCCATCAGTTGGAGTTTATTTATAGAGCTCTATTAACAAGAAGTGACAGTGTGTTTTACAATAAACAAACGCACACAAATGCAGCTTAAAAATGGATTGTGTGCATGAGAGATGTAACAAACACATGATTCATAAGTCTGCATGAAATAAACTGAAAAATGTAATACTAATCATGGGTATGTGGACTAAGGAACTAATCAGTTAGACACAGGCAGGAGAAAGTGACGTATAAGATGTTCATCTTTGGTTTTAAATAAATTAATATTACGCAACATAAGATGCCCCCCAAAAAAGTAAATTTTCAATGAGTTTTGACATGGCAGTGTCTTCCTTGTTAGTAAGTTGAGAGCCACAGGATTTTAACGGTATAAACCGTTTTAAACTGTGACACCATTATTCATTTTTATGTTATTAATAAAGAGCATAAACAGCAAAATGTGTATTTCAATTTATTTTCTTTCTTTTTCAGCCAGTGCACAAAACGTCATGTAATAGTGTTAAGTGTTTATTAAGTGGACTTCTGACTGTCCCACATAAGGTGGAGAATATGAAGTGGACCTTGAATTAAACCCTGAGGGACTCCACAGGTAATAGCAACTTTGAGCAGATGCTCCACCATCACAAGCACCACTCCAACTTCAAACCATGTTGCAGATTTCCACTTTCCACTAAATATTTCAAGGTTCAACTATTAAATTTTTCTAAATAAACTTTAGTTAAGGCGCAAAATGATTATTGTCGTCTAGTAATTTGTTTTGTTTTTTTGGGCGTTTTAGAAAATGTTGGTATGATATAGAAATGTTGTGTTGAGATGACAGTGTACAGTACATAACAAACAGCTCATACGCATACTTTGTTTACGCAGCATATCACTGACTCATTCATACTACTCTGTCATCCAAAACCAATTACTCTCTACTTCTCTATTCTCAATCCCTCTTTGCTTATTCCACCCCTCATCCTCCCGCTCCACCCCACTACCAATCTGAGGGAGCAGGATCTATTGTAATAGGCTTATAGTCCTGACAGCCTTATGACTGGGCTGTTGGTTATTGTAATTGGATTAGGTTGGAGATAAGCTTGGTGCCAGTAAGACTCTTAAAGTCTCAATCCGTAGTCTGTAGTTGGCGCCCACCATTGGGACTTGTCTTCTGTGTGAACAGAAGCAGCTCTCGGATGCTGTACGTGAACGAAGGAGACACTTTGTATGATTGAGTCTGACATGTATCAGGTGGCATTCGACAGATTTCTTGATGGTGACTGAAAATTCTAAAATCAACCTACTGCTTCAGGGAAATGTGGTATGAAGTAAAACAAATGCACCTCAAAACCAGAAGCTTCTCAGCCTGGTTTCGATTATCTTTTTTTTTCTTAAGTTCGTTTTTTTCAGTTACACTCGGGTACAGTTGGAAAAACTGTATTTTTTTGTAACTGTATTGTGAACAACTCCTAAGAGAAGTAATGTCTGAATGTAATGAAGTGATGTATATCCAGATCACATCAATATTTTTCCCATTTCATTATTTTCTGGTGCTAATTTTTAAAAGCTCTGTCAGACTTTTTGGCAATGCCCAGAAAATGGCAATTTCACTGTGAATTAGAATAAATATAGAATGTATTATGTTTTTACATGACACCTGTATCGTGGGATCATCTGTATAATGACGATCACCCCTGATTTGATTGATTTTTATTGTACAGCACTTTGTTTGATAAGCGCTTTATAAATACGGCTGTGATTATTATTACTAACACGGAAAAAAGGCTAGTATACAAGGTTTCTTTTGTCTTCACTTTTTGTGAGTGTTACCGCTTGTTTGCTTGTATTTGCATTGCTGGGTACTCGAGTTTTTATATAATATTAAATATACATGTTGTCTTTAACAGTGCAGCTCATTGGAAAGTGTGGAGCATGTGAAATGATTTGCTTTTCTCTGAAGATTAATGAAGAGTAAATGGCATTAATATTGCCACTGTTGATGGTTTGATTCCTGCTGGGACCTCCCATGCTCTAAACATCCTCCTCCTGCTGCTCACCAGTGATTTGGATTAAAGAGCACATGCTGTGTAAACACTTTTGTGGAGGAGACCTTTACCAAAACCTCATGTTGGGAAACTCAGGTCAAAATCCCACAGCATGAAGGAAAACATGACTGTTCGTGTGGCAGGAAGAGCGATGGGAACAGTTGGATTTTAACTCGGATTATTCAGCACCTGTCTCAATAGCAAGGACCATCACCATCACACTTTAACAAATGAGTGTTGAGCAGGAAGCTCTGCTGATTTGTCCCTCATTCAGACTTTTTGGGTTTTGCGAGTACGGACAGGCTCATTTTTGCATGTGGCTTACTTGTAATTTTCTACCATGGCCTTGGTAAATTGTCTTCACTTCCATAGTGCTTTCTACCTATTGGCACTCAAAGCGCTGTGCACTGCTTCTCATTCACCCATTTGCAGTCAGACACACACACACCCCTCGATGGGGGAGCTGCTATGCAGCTGACCAACATTCAATGGGAACAACTAAGTTGGGGTTCAGTGTCTTGCTCAAGGACACTTTGATGTGTGACCAGAGAGCTGGAAACCACCAACTGCGAGATTGGTGGACGACCGTTCTACCTTCCTGCGGCACAGTTGCATGAATTTCAACATTTTGAGGTAAACACCAGTCCTAATAATAAGAGGACCACCTGTGTCTAATAGCCTCCATGCTTTATGTCCTTGTTGTACCGAGACTGCTGTCACCCCACACTGCCGTGGGTTTGAACTGAACACAGCAGTTCACTCAGGCATGCAAATTACCCATGTTTTCCCTTTTCCCGGGCTCTGTTTTCAGAGGTGGCACATCACTGTCACTGCACCGCAAATGGCAGTATCCTGGGAGGTGAACTGCACAATGGAAGCCATCTGAAATTATTAGCTCTATCCACAATCCACCTGCCTGCATGCTCCCCCCCGTCATTTACTGCTCTCTTGCGTTTTCTCAAACTCAGTCAGAGCTCCATGATGGCGATCTAAAATTAACTCCCCACATCTAGAAATCAATCCAGCTTCAGACCTCATCGGACTGAAGGGTTTTATAGACCCACGTGACCAAGACGGAGGCCACAGGACGGAAGAAAGGTAAAGAATAGGCCCTTTTCTTTTCACGAGTACGAAAGAGACACTAAGTAGAAAAAGGGCAAGAGAGCTTTAGGAATCATTGTGAAAAGAGAGAGAGATTGATGACCTGACCCCCGCTGTGAGCTGCTTGATGAAACGAAGCACATGCTCATTCCTCTTGTCGGTTCTCACACATCAGCCACATCATATCCTCTGTTCTTTGCTTTTATTTCAGGCTCTTGAAATCCTGCACATTTTCATTCGTCCACTACATTTTTTTTAGCTTTTTCTGTAAATGGTAAAAATACATTTGCTTAAATACAAATACTTCGTTTCCTTCATGCTTTCATTCTACCACATCTGTTGGAAACATATTTGAACGTTACTTGTTAAATTATGGGGCAATATCATTTACACAATGGACGCCAAGCCATTTAGGAAATTCATGACTTCTTTGAAACTGACAAAAAATAAATAAAATTCTCCACTTAAAGTGGTTGAATGTTATGTGGTTTAAGAGACGAGTACTGTATAGCCACAAACTTTTTTTTTAATATTGTCCAGTGTTTTTAATAAGAATGATCAGAAACGTACACATTCTGTGCTGTATGTATGTGCTGCTGTCACAGAGGAGGAAAGTAACTATGCTGACTTTACATATAGGATTATAATAAATACATAAATACAATAAGGGATTTCTACTGAGTACGTCATCTTTCTGCTACTTGCTACAAATATCTATTTACTTTTACTTTTCAGAATCTGATTATTAAAACTAACTCTAGTTCCTTTGACTATGAAATTGGAACTACAAATGTGGAGACATACTGAATCTTGAAGAATTTTTTTGTTTAAATTCAATGTGTTGAACACCTATTTATAGTTGTTTATCTTAGTGCAAAATGTTCCCTGGGTTCATTGGTCGTCATCCTGTTTAGTAGACTTGGATTTAATTTAGTCAGTGGCTGAGTTTCCTAACGGTCCAGTATCTTGGTGGACACAACTAATAACTGG
Organism: Channa maculata; assembly: GCA_020496755.1. Taxonomy (NCBI): domain Eukaryota; kingdom Metazoa; phylum Chordata; class Actinopteri; order Anabantiformes; family Channidae; genus Channa; species Channa maculata. Next base: position 2,277,608 of record CM035618.1, read on the forward strand.
TTTATGCTTAAGTCTGACACTGTAGAATTACTAGAATTGTGAGGTCGATGTTTGTCAGTGAAACAAATTAATAGTCAATTAGCATATTGCTATAAAAGTTGAGTGCATGCGAGATTTGCAAGCGTTGTTTAAGACCAAAATGGCTTATGACCCAGTATGATTTAAGAAAAACGGCATTCCCATGTCCATCTCTCTCCCATTTCTCACACAACGTTAAGGACATTACTCTGACATCACTTGTTGTTTTCATTAACATCACTGTAAATGTGGGATCCTATATTTAATCTACCACTTGGAATTACTTTACACTGAGCAGTAACTCCTCACACAGCTGGTAGTCTGGGAAAACACTCTTGGTCTTGGTTGTAGATAACATGACATGATACTAAAACAGAAGAGAAGTACACAACTGGACATCAAAATGTCATCACTAACAAATGATCCATCACATTTAATCCACGCATCAGTAGTTAACCACCAGCTGTGCCTGTCTGATTGGGTTTGTGTTCTTGTTCTCCTCCACATCCTACCACATCCCTCTCGGCAGGTCACTCTGTAAATGAATATCGATGATATGCACGTCACCATAGATATTTCAGCTGGAGTGTGTAAATCAAAGGACGTCGATATCGATTCCTGCACAGCTCACGTCCAGCTCGGGGACCTGTGATAGATCGCCTTTGATTTATCGTCTGCGATCAGTGAGCGAGCCGCAGAACCCATCAGTGTTGATTTTCTAACAAGCTGTTTGAGACATACTGCCGAGGTGCTTTGATAATTACACGTGTGCCATGATAGCGGTCAATATGCGTTTGTGCCTGTGTCAGCTAACTGGGCTTTGCACAGCCATAGTTTCTGTTCTCACATGCTGACACGTATGTTGGTGTGCTCTGACTGAAATTTGATTCAGAAGAGTTACTTGTCTTTTCTGCGGCTGAAATAATCTGTGTGAAATGTAAGTGAACATTTTATATTGTCCCATGAGTAATCAATAGGCACGAAATGCTGCATTACAATCACACTGGATCTGAACCAGTTTGACACTTGGCTGCGGGAAATAATCTAATTCTAACCCTGATGTGACCTGCATCTCAAATTCCCACACACACACACACACACACACACACACACACACACACACACACACACACACACACACACACACACACACACACACACAGAGAAAAATAGCATCTGTGGAGCTGTCTGCAAGCTGCTCAGCCAAAAATAAAAACAAATGACTGTGGAATTTGAAGTCTCGTCCTCCCTCCACAACTGAGAAGCAGAAAACGAGAGAATTGTGATGGTTTAACTGAAATAGCAGATAATGTATAAAACAAACAGTAATTTGGTGGCTCCTACATGCATTGGTATGTGACATATCACACCTCCGCTTCCTTATCCAGAATTCTATAAAAGCCTGTCTGGGACTCAGTAAAGGGGATGTGGATTTTGTCAACCTGTTTATTGCTAAATGCTAGATTTGGATGGCTCTGTGCAGACAAGCATGCATGAAATGCTATTGAAGGTGGAAGTAGTTGTTTAACCAGTTGTTTCAATAACTGAATTTGATTATGAAAAAGGACAAAATGCATTAGTAACAATAAAAGTTATAAACCAGAATCTAGTCAGCTGTGGGATGTATAAACATGCAGTCATTAGCTATGTTTCATTGCATTGAATAGATGGGAAAAGTGTCAAAGAGCAAGCTTTAATTACACATAGTACAGTGCAGGGATTTGCCAGCAGATGTTGCTTACTGTTATCTGGAGCTTACTGAATGTGAATGTAATAGCGGTTTGTCTTTCGAGTTGTGGTAAAACCAGATTAGAGTCAGAGAAAGAGATGAGTCAACATGACTCAGCTTTCTAAGGGTTGACAATAGCAAAAATATTACACTTGGCTTTTTCCCAAATCTGGAGCGACAGATGGATGAATGACCTGACCCAACGTTTTTTCCTTCCGAATGATTTTAAAATAACCCTAGACTGAGTCTTCAGGAAGTCTAAGACACGCCGGCTTTGTGTTTTTAATGTTAATCTTTTTTTTTTCTGCATACATGCTTAAAAATCCCAAACTGTAAGCAGCAATTTTCTGCAGCCATCTGTCTGAACAAAGGTTGCCCAGATTACCCTCTGTGGTATGACTTGTTCCAGTAAAGGCTAATTAAAATTTTTAATAGCAGCACTTTGAATAATTCATTGTATTGCACAGTTGCTGTAAAACTGAAGGAGGCATTTGTTGTGACATTTGCTGTATCTCATGCTGTTCCTGTTTTCAAGGCTGTCTGGATGTCGGGACCATGTTTGCCAGTGACAGACAGAAAAGACGTCAAAAGTTTTTGTGCACAGCTGATTCACGTCCTTTCTGAAATTGCTTTTTCACTGTATTTACACTCCTCTTGTGAGATTGGGTCATTGTGTTTAATCTCAACGTGTCCCTGTTCTGAGTTTCTTTCATCAACACCCTGGGAGGCAAAAATCTCTAATCATATCCAGTCCACAGTGATTTCTCTGCAATATTGGAAATTCAGGTGGGAAAACAATCAGTGTAGTTAGTCACATAGGTAGTTGTTGGCGTGTTGAAGGGATTGTCCACTAGCCATAGGTTGATCTTAACGCTGTAGAGATGTAGATTTTTGCCTTGTAAACTCACTTTAAATCACATGAATTGCAAATAATCCATTGGAAGTCCACTCACGTCACCTATAAGACGCATGCATTGTATGTAACTAATGCATCACTACACTATCCTAAATTCCAACCACGCAAAACTTAGAACCTAAGAGTTTTGCTTCCTAATCACCCCCATTCAGTGAAGTGGAGGCCTTGTGTTTTTCCCGGCATTGTGGCGTCCCTGTCCTCTCTAAAGACAGTTTGAAGGTCACAGCGGCTCCTTGATGGCTGCTGTGCTTTTGATTCCAGCTTCTTTGAGGCATTAAGAGGGAGGCTTAGTGCTAATGTCACCAGAGTGCCGGGATTGGCTTGGGCGGGGAGATTGCAGCTGAAAGGTCCAAAATAAGCTGTAAGGAATGAGCGATGGTCGATTCGCAAGATAAACTGTCACAGAGGGACGAACCTTCTGGTCACTAAGGAGGCTGCCTTCAAACATGAGGCGTCTCTGAGGCTGATCCATCTGGAAAAGCAGGAAGATGTTACTGTGATTGCTAGAAGACGTTTAAAAATGGGTTGTTGCTGACACATTTAAGACCTGGAAAGCATAATGATGTTTCCATCTAATGTAAGACACAGGAGGAGTAAAGCTGATGATCAAGCCAGGGCAGTGTGACCATCTGAAATCTCAGATATTTGATTGATAAAGCTCCTCAAAGGATCCCGTTATTTTTTCGTAAGAGTTGAACTCATCGTCCTTTACAATAGAATTTTTTTTGACAGTTTCCAAAATTTAAAAAAATGTAATCATTTAAAAAAAGTAATGTTGTATATGTAGCATTTTGTTTACGTTTGTTTACATGTGCAGGAAGTAGAGTTCACATTTTCCAGGACTAATCTACAAGTTTGATATAATTTATTCCAGTTGCAGTGTTCTTGGACACAGTTTGTTGCTAGTAAGTGACACACATGGTCTGCAGGCACAGTGAACCACTTATCGCTCTCGACCGGTTTAGCAAACTTTAATTTATGGATTTCATTTTGAATACATTTTTTAAAAAGGGTGATGTTGACCAAACGTGGGGATGTTGGCAGTGTCGTCATAGTGAGTCAGCCAGTGTTTTAAACTAACTAAAACTCCTTTCAATACAAACTCAGGAGGGTAGATGCAGCGTTTACCTGCTAATGTGTTTGGTGTGTTAAAACTAACTGCAAAGCAAAGTTCTGGATGGGCTCATTTGTTAGGTGAACTGAGTGCGTGAGTTTCGTTAACACACACGGTGAATGTGATTCGCTAATTATTTGCAGCATTTCCCCTAGAATTGTTTTCCGGCACAGTGCCAAGTGGAAAATACACTGCTAGTTTTGTGCACACAAGAAATTTTGGGGTATTTATTTTTCATGCAGTCAATTCCATGTAAAGGTCAGGTACAAGGGGAATATTTATAAAATGTATTTACTACAAATCATTTCTCCTGTCTCACTGGGGGCCTCAAAGCCCTCTGGGATGTTCCTCCTCTTACAGGCTGTTTATGCTTATGGCATATATATGACAATATTCCTGCTAGTTGTGAAAGACTGTTAAACAGGCTATTTTCATAAATAGTTTCTTAAAAACTGAATTATAATAAAATATACTTAAAATAAGTTAAACTTAAATAAACGCTTTTCTATTTACTTACCATGGATAGTCTGTCAGATTCAAACTTAAGTGAAAATAAATTCTATTCATGGGATGTTTATGTGTGGACTTGGTTTAACAGCACAAAATCTTATTGTCAGACCAAATGTCATTTCTCTGCAGGCCATGGTTCAGTTGTGTTCTTCCTGCAGGTTTGTGTGGAGGTGTGACCGTGTTTGCGTTTGCTTTAGTACGTAACCGCTGTGTAACGATAAGAGAAGAGCGTTTGATTTCTTTGATTTACGTATTTGTTCTCGCCAACGCCACTTCCTGCCTTCATTCACTCACTGTCACTCTTTGCGCACAACATTAACAAAAACGGCTCTGGGATTCCTTCGTACCTAACCTCCAGTAGTTAAGAAGCAGATTGTTCATGAACTCATCACTAGATATAAAAATATTTTTATATTATTTAAAAATATTTCAGGGACTGTACAGAGTGTAGTTCAGTTATTTTGAACTCCAAACTCCATTTATTCTAGAAAGAGTAATTATTTGCAAAAGTAATAAAAAAATTAAAAAAAACATTTTTTTTTTTTTTTTTTTGTAGGATAAACAAATTGTAATTTTTCTTGTTTTATCTTTTCAAATCATGGTTGTGGACAAGCGGGGGGATTTCTTAAGTGCTACTTAGACTATCAGGTACCAATAATTGGTCTTGTTTACTTTGTTTTAGGCAGAAAGTTAATCAAACTGACAGAAAGTTGTTTATTCAGTTGGTTGGTTATGAAAAGTCATTAAGTTAGAACATAGAAAACAGTCCAGATGCCAAAGCTGCTCCACACTTAAATTACAGTGTTGACAAAAAAACCAGTCAGTCCTCGTGTTTTGACAATGTAGAAGCAGATAATAAATAACTTCAACTCTGTATCTCTGAGTAAAGCATAGTAGTAATTTGGTATTGGCCCAAAGTATCAGTATGGAGAATTTGCACACATTTCTCAGCCCAACTAAGTTTGGGTTCAGTGTCTTGCTCAAGGACACTTCGGAGCCGGGGATCGAAACGACTACTGAGGGATTGCGGGATGACTGCTCTACAAAATGTAGAACTTCACTGCAGGTGTCAACGCACCCTGAATCTCCGAGTTTGTGATTTGTAGTTTTGCTTGTGTGCAGTTTTCTTATTGCCCGTCTCCAGCTAATGCCTGTCTTGGTTTTGCTCCCTTGGCCTCACTCAGCCTCCCTTGAACAAGACATTAATCTCAGTAGGACGAGCCAGTTAAATAAAGGTTAAGTAGATAAAACAAATGTGTAATGTGTCCTTGGTGACATCTTTACCCATTAAGTCTAAATTGAGAATCAGCAACTTGTCAGCTTCTCCTCCTCCCTCTCTTGTAGGGTATAAAGTGCTGCTCGTAGGCCAGCGGGGCTCCACCACCATGACACTGCAGCGATTCTCTTAAGGGACGTTCGTGATCATTTTACTGTGTAATTAAAAGCAAAGCAACCCCACCAACCTCAGGCACAGACTCCCTTCTCTGCCTCTAATTGGGCTTGCACCGGCTCTGGAGTGGGCACCGCCAGCCCTCTGCTGAAGTCGTGGGACTCTGGACGGTCAATTTAGCCCCTAATTTTAATCCCTGTTGACTTCAACAGTGCTGTCGTTATGTCCTGAACGTTACAGAGTTAGAGAGGGGATAAAACAAAAGAGGAAGAGGAAGGGGAAGGGTAATTGGTACTCTAGAGGAAAGTAAATGTGTTTTAGGTATATTTATACAAGACTGCAGAAATATGCTCTATGACATTTAGGTAAGATGTATGTATTTTCTTTTTTATTGAACCATAGTTCAGGGACAAACATTTAATATTTTCATGTCTAAAATGTCACAAATGTGTCATCATGGAGTAGTTTAGGAAAAATCCAGATTGATTTTGGTTGTTTCAGCGTTGTTTCTTATTCTACAGTTTGTTGAAAAACTTCCAGCATCTGGAGCTTTTAATTGATAAATGAAGGTTACAGGCACCAGCAAACTGTTGAGGTGTGGCCCTCAAACGTTGAGGACACGATCAGGCTAATGTGGTCTCCAGCTAATTATAAATATTACCACTGAACTTTTAAATTACAAAAGAAAAAGGGAAATTATTGCACAGATGTACAGTCAGCAATGAATAGTTGAGGCTATTGTTTTACTAAAAGCTGTGATGCACCTGTTGGTGGGATAGACCTCTCTGATTGGCTGTCTAGCTTGGTGAAAGGGAATAAAGAAGAGAATGAAAACTGCCTGAGTTTGTAAGGTGACGAGGAAACTTGTCTTGATTTTTACTTATGATGGTTCTCAAAATGAATGAATCCAGTTCTGTGGATTATTTCAATAAAACATTTTAATACATACCCTCTCTAAGTCAGTGGAATTCAGTTTTATAATCTTCAATAGACCTTGTATCTGTCTAAAGCAATAACTGAATTAATTTTAAAATTCTATTAAAGTTATTAGTTACTTTTTCCCTGTTCATGCTTTGACCATCCTCCATTGCCTCAGTATTATATTCTAGCAGTTGATGACTCAGATATAAAGACACATTCATTTTTTGTTTTTTTTTGTTTTTGTCCTCCTCAGCTCCACAGTCAACATCTTCTAGGTTTTCACAGTGAAACCTGAAGGTTGCTGATGTAGACTTATGGCTGTAACAGAGTCTCAGCACGGCACGGTGTGCTAGTGGTGTATTGGAAATCTCTAAATCAGACTCTGGCTTTAGCAGCTGACACATAGCCCCGCTGTGGCAGCGGTCCAGTGGTGGCACTGCTATATAGCCAGTGAACTCTGCGACCTCTTGATAGCTAGTTTAGACACTGGCACCATTTAATTCCCATTGAATTCAACAGTTCCATTATATTAAAGAAGAATGGAAGGCTGAACAGAGCAGAGAAATACTGCAGAAAGAAAGTAAGGGACTCTGTGGTCATTTGTCTCAGAGTCTTTAGCAGCAGTATTAATGGGGGAGGTCAGTAATTAGATTGTGCCTGTGTGTACTCAGTCATTAGAAAGGTACAGCAATAAAAGTAAAATATCTTACGCTGCTAATGTGCCAGGGAAAAAAGGGCAAATTCTCCAATTATGCAAGTATGCTGGTAAGTACATTTAAACATATTCACCTGGTTAATTTGCATAAAGTCCAGTAGCCTGCTACACTGAAAATAGTTAGGTTTCATTCAGAGCTTTTTGAGAGTATAATCACTTTTAACTGCTCATAGTAATCATCCATATTACTTAGAATGCAAATGCTTGTCTTAATTTGTGTAATCATACAAAAACTAAACAATATAAGGATGTGTTAGGCTCATTATCATACATATTTTTGATAGTAAGGATTAGGGAGGAGGAGAGGACAGATCTTTTCCTAGTTCCCACTGGCTGCAAATCGCAATCTATTCCTAAACCTATTCCAGATATAAACTCAACATTAGGCACTGAAAGCCAGCATTGGAGAGAGAACAAGGTTAAAGAAAAAGGACAAGTGGAGTAGCATAAGAGCCAGAGGAAAGGATCGAAGGGGAAAACAAGAAGATGATGGCGGTTGTCAGTGTCTCAATCTTCGGTGCATCACCCGTTCTAAATCGCCCGCAGTAGTGCTTTTGTGCCTGCAGTTCATTCGTTTCCATTGGGCGGAAGGTCCTGAATGACAGCAGCGGCGGTAGCCTGCTGTTTTAAGGGGGTTCAGCTCCAGTGGCATTTCCTTTCAAGGCCTCCAACACAAATCAATAGGAGACATTCAGGCCTGAGAGCACGGTTGGTTTTTGTCAGAGCTGGGGCTCCCGCTACCTGTCAGAAGAAAACATCCCAGAGACACAGAGTTGGAGGCCACACCTTGATGTGCGTTGTCAGACCCAAATTTCTCCTTAATGACACAAATCAGCTGAGGGCAGGGGAGAAAACTGCATTTTTTTTTTTTTTTTTTCTATTCCCCAATTTTATCTTCCAGAACGCTGTCACCATTTTATCCAACAGGTAGCTTTTTCCAGTGGTAACAGCCCTCCAAATCATGTCTGGCTTCCAGCCAGGGTTGTTGGCAGACAAACTTGGGCTAATTTGTTAGATTGCAGCCGCTGGGTAGCACTTATTACCGTTTTCCTTCTCCTACTTGGTCACTGACCCCAGACAAACCAGTGAAATCTGATAGTAGCCTGTTAGCATGCACTGTCACATCAAATGGCTTTGGAAAGGAAGTGTGCTTCTGAATGGTTCTAACTTTGTAGTTTAATGGAAATAACTGGTGTGTCCTGGATTTGGTCCAACTAATTAAGCAATTTAAGGAAACCTCAACAGCAGCTGAGGGTTTGTCTTTTTAACACACTTTCTGTCAAGCAAACTTCCAATTTGTTGCGTATTTAGATGGCAAAAACATCACAGTGGTAAATGGATATTGAACGCCCCCCCAACCCTTCATTCTCTAGAACTGTACCACCTGTGTCTTTAAAGAGCTGACACTGGTGTCATATTTGTACTGCTGAGAGTCTGGGACTTTGCCAACAAAGAGCTTAAATGTTTGGATTCAGCAAACCCTTTGTTACTAATGAAGCACTTCATTAATGTGTTTTTAAAGGCACACACTCTGCAAAGGTCACCCAGCTAAGCCTGTGCATAATCACTACACACAGGCCATGCTAACAAATACAGTGTGTCACTTTCTGCAGGAATCTGGGACCAGGGGTCTTGTTCAGTTTGAACGTTGTTATATGCAAAAAAACAGTTGTGCTCTGTATTCTTATGATACATTTTATTGGATTGACTATGTAGTAAAATCTATACATTTTAAAGCACAAGTAATGAAATGACAGTAAAATAATAGACGATCATGCTGCTGAACCCAGAGAATTCTCTAACACCATTTAAAAGGTTTCTCTTCCGAACACTAGACATTTGTTAATATTGGAATGTCTCCCGATGGATTCGTTGATTATAGCCCAAATGGTTATAATCTGCATGGGCATCAACCAGAATGGTGCATTTTGGAGCCTGGCAGGTTCCTCAGGGACATAGCTTAATAGAATTATTACGTTTTTCTTTTGTCTTTGTCTTTTAGATGAAATGTAATAAAACACCGAGATCAGTGCAGGATTTTATCTGTGAATAATTTTCCCTGTATCTTGTGACCTCCCATTAGAGCTCCTGTGTTCCCTTTCAGCTTTACTTGAACTTGTGTTTTTCTTTGATTGTATGTTGAACTACCTGCAGGTCTGTTTTCAGTTGCTCCTGCCAATGTTAATCAGAGGTGTGTAATCACTTCTATTTTTCCCCCTGTGCCGATTCATGTATGGTTTCCGTCTCAATCAGCCTGAACGCAGCCGCTCTTGATGTGAATAAGCTCGGCTGGTGGCCACCTAGCATTAATCAGAATTTCCCACAAAGGTATTGCTACTTGTCCAGCGCAGTGTGTTTGAAGACTACGCTGTCTCTAATTAGTATTTACCTCATCCTTGGCTCGGCTCACCTTTTGGCTGTGAAGCCTCCTAATTATTTCAGGCTGTGAAGGAATGCACTGTTTTTTTGTTTTTTTTCTCTCTTATTGTTGCTGCCTGAATGACGGGCACCTCATGGGTGATACTTAATGCGGGTTTTAATAATTTAATAATTGGACCTTCCGTGTCCTAAAACCCTCCTCCTCCTCCCCCCCCTATTTTGTGTGATTACTAGTTCAGGATTTTGAATGAAAAGAAATTGTGACGGATGTCGGCCAAATTAGTCGAACATGGCAGCACAGGTGGTTATGAAAGTGATTTGTCCGTGTCTCTCTCTCTCTAAGCCAAGCGGCCGCTGCCTTGTGATGAACACCTACACACCGCTGGCTTCCTGTACAACCCTTTTCTGGGCCAAACGAACCGTGACGCCTCAGCCAAATAATTAATTTCTCCTCCTCCCCCTCCTCCCCATCCCTCCCTCCCTTCTCCTACACTCTGAACTCTTGGCTTATGGATTTCACAGTTCAGGGAAGTTGCACGGAATGAAACTGTAATGGGCTTCTCGTTGCAGCTCATTTGCCCAAAATAGAGGAATAAAAATGGAATCAGAAAATAAATAACATTTCTCTCTGGCTTTTAACTCTTTTCTTCCCTCCCACCCTTTGGAACTCTTATTTTTGCCCCACAATCCTCATTTGCTTGGTGTGCAGTGTATTAATTAGGAAAATGTGGCACAGGGTAAATAAAATCATGGGGGCACCCTAGCGGAACATTAGACTGGTCTAGAAAGGAGGCAGAGGTGGGGGCTGCATGATGGGGTGGTTGTTGTGGTCGAGCTGCCTTGTTGTTCAGCTGTGGCGGTTTACTGCAGATTCAAAGTACCTGGACTGTGTATCTCTGGATTTGGGTATATGATGCTAATATTTTACCTTCAGTTGTGGTATTGATTTGTTTTCCATTGATTGAATGAAATTCCATTTTCAAAATGGAGGCTTCCGTCTCATTTACCTCTGGAAATGCACCAGAACGCTCGGAGCTAAACAAGCTCGAACAGTTGATCAAGCTTTTCCCCGGCAGCAACATTATAGTCACCGCACAGCTTGCATCCTGAGAACTGTTACTAATTAACAGACAACGTTAGACACTCATATCATTACAGATTACCCGTGACAACCATATCACAGGAGGACGTTTAGTGTATTATCACACTACCACAATGTGTCACACTGTTCCTCTTTGTTCTAAATCAAACACCTTACACTTTGGCTGCTGTACCCAGGTCTCTGTCAGCAAATGTGTTAAAAAGGATGTTATCGACTTTGCGTTGTGGCAACATTGTTTTATTCCACAATTCTCGAAGGAAACAAAGTGCTGACCACTGACAAAAAAATCAAAAGTTAATAAGCTCTGGTTCCTGTCGGTGTGTGATGGTGGAATCAGTCATGGGATGTTTGGGAGGAGCAGACAGAGACAGCGCTTCCCCAGAATGAACATTTATAAGTCATTAAAGCAGTCAGCACAGATCCACTGGTGATAAAATATCTCATGAACTTATAAAAAAAGTAAATGGTAAATGGCCACTTATACAGCGCTTTTATACAAAGGGCCTTACAATGCTGATTTCCATTCACACTCTCACTCTCACACACTCACACACACACACACACACACACACACACACACACACACACACACACACACACACACACACACGACCAACCGGGAGCAACTTAGGAATCAGTGTCTTGCCCAAGGACACTTCCAGGTTAAAACATTCCTGGCAGTCTAATATAGTCAACATGCCTTCCTAATCAAATTACTGAATTATTTTCTCTCCGATTAGATTCTTGAACCATAAATAAAACCAGAGGTTATGCTGCTGTCAACATCAAATGCTACTGCTTGTTATATCTTTAACCCTTACTTACCTAGAAAGTTTCAGAGACTTCACCAAAATGGCAGAATAAGAGGTTTTCCATAGTACAACAATGCTATACAACCCTACAAATCAGAACCGCTTTCGTGGATTGATGTCAGTGCTTTTAATGCATGATGGTTTGGAAGGTCATGGCAAAGGTTTAGCATTTCAACAATGCCAAACAACATATTAAAATGCAGTTTCCCTGAGATCTGAGGTGGTCTCACAGTTTAAACACTTTCACAAAGATGGACAAGATGTTACCTAGGAATGGCTTTAAAAATGATGGTTAAGATGTTTAGTTTAAAAAAGTGATGGGTTCATCCAACTTCTTCAACAGAACGAATACAAACAAAACTACTACCATACACATTTGTCCCACTTGTTGTTGTCCTTGTTAGCAGGTTCAGGGCAGGAAGTGAGGACTGGTAACTTCCTGCAGCATTGTTCTACTTTGTTTGCTTTGGAGGACTGGGAAATGTATGTCAAAACTAGTTTTCACAAGTTCTCTTTAATAGCACCTTGCTTCATGTGGATTCTACCTGCTCTCACACACACTTAGGTTGATGGAGTGCCTGAACTAAAGGGAAGTTGAATTACCATCTGCCAACCCATACGTCAGCAGCGATATCTGCTGCAGTGATGAACTCTGGCCCTGTCAAGAATCTTTTTTTTTTTTTCTTTACACATTCTGATCTTTGATACAAATAATCACAGCCACCACTGACAAATGAAATCGATCCTACAGCAGTTGATAAAGATTCACGGCGTCTGACTTTTCAGCACTGTTTATCACTTGATGAAAAGTTTTCTCTTGGGGTGAAACGGCATTCCCATAACTCGCCCTGTCCAGCTGAGTTAGTGATTGCCTACATTTCCCACAATGCTCGTGGACAGCCTCCAGAGAAGATGCCCGAGTAGAAAATAAAAACTGCAGGAGATGGGGTTTTTGTCTCATCTAGAGAGTGAAGGGAAAAGGCTCAAATTCCATTTTGTTTTGCAGCTGATGTAAATTCCGGTCTCTTTCCCGCTCGTGTCTGCATTAGTTGGCATCTGTGTTTCTTCTCCTGATGGGTTTTCTCCACACAGTCAAAACCGCAGGAGTTTTAAATGTGAGGTAGAAGAATGGAGCGACAAAGACTCATTAAACTAATGACTGTCCCCTGGGGACGACCTTATCAGACGAGCTGCCTGTCGGAAAGTTTACAAGCAGCACAGCCGGGAAGGACAGCCCGGTTACTTCCGGGATTGGAACAATTTACAACCTGGGTTTACTGTCCTCGCTGGTTATCCAGAGACACGAGGCAGAGGGAAAGAAAAATGAGTGAAGCAGACAAAGATAGAAGTGATTGATGAAGGGAAGATGGTCTTCAGCATCTGTATGGTGGGAAAACAGTACAAAATTTGACTCGAATATAGATTTCAGATTGAAGATGCTAAAGGTAATTTTACTTTTCTTCACAGTAAAGCAGCACTAAACAAGTGTGACTCTGTAGTATGCACCAGTTTCACCACATTGCAAAGACATGCAGTTACGGTAGACCATGAAGTACCTGGTGGTATGACTATGCCTGTTAATAGCTGTCTCTCTCAAAATGTCTTGCACTTAGATGATGTTTTGCATGTTACATATAAATCTCCATTGATCTTAGTCTCTTAAGACCAGTAGAATCAGGTCAATCAATTTTTTGATCTTTGAATTTGACATCTACTGCGAGCATAATAATCACTGGTGCTGCATTATTTACTCACTGTAATGTCTGTATTGCAGTCACATGTCTGGGTCTATGTAAACACAAGCTTCAGGTTTAAGCAGTTCAGATAATCTGATGAATTTTCACATCTCTCTGAGCTGAGTGCCGCCTATAAAATATATTCTTTTTGATGTGTATAAAATCCCACAGTCCTTATGAAGCTCTCATGTACTCCGTATCCCTCTGTGAGTGTCGGAATAATACACAGTACTAGCAGGGACCCCTTAAATGTGGTTCAGTGAGGGCCAGGGGTCAGTCAGTGGGACATTTCTCTGGTGTCCCAGATGTACTGAGATACAAACACCAACAGGCTCAGCTCTGCAACCTCATTTTATATCATTTTCTAGGAATCACACCAACAAAAAAAGGATGGCACCATTCCACAGATGTACCAGAGAGCATTTCAACAAGTTTCACAAAGTTTTACAAAGTACTACAAAGTAGACTATTGACACCAGGAAAATACAAAAGTAGAATATCTGCAAACGCCAACAGAGACATTTCCTATTTCAAATGTCTTTGTTTTATTTTAAAACCACTAACAAAATATTGGAACAACAGCTAGACTCCATGCCCGCAGTGTGGGACAAAAACTTTGCTTTTAAACGCTTTATCACAAATGTGTGATCGTGTGTGAAGCTGATCAGGATATAGTAGCCCCCAGCCTCATCTTGAGTCGGGGGAAAAAAACCTGGAAAACAATTGGGTAACAATGAACCATACCACATCTAATCAGTGAGAAAGCACAGTTTGCTATGCTACAAAACAAAAGCTACCACAAAATGCCCCCAATTTCAAACACATAACCTCACAAAGGAGCACAAATATACCACAAACTACCACCTGCTGTTTCACAGCTGAAAGAGGAACAAACTTATGGGTTTAAGTTTTCTTCAGCCTGAAGAATGTGCTGCATCTCACAAACTGAACAATAGAATCCTTGTGCACTGTGCTGCTCTCATTAAATCCTTTTTATGCCTTTTCTTCTCGTCTAATCAGAGTCGTTGACAAATCTTAACAGCTCTGTGACTCCACACTCCGATGTGAAATTAAAGAAATGAGGCTTTGACGGCTGCCGGCTGTCAGTGACGTGCCTCTGGGATACGGCGCCCGAATAAATGATTAAAATTAGCATGCCAATCCCTTTACCCGCTGACTGGCTTTATTATTTTCTGATGCACATTATTTCTTTTTCCATCTCTTGCTGTGTATCTCTTTAAAACAAACCTCTACGATGTTTCATTTTTATTAATCAATCGACAGCTGCTGCATAAGATTTAGAAGGCTCTTAAAATGCTTAAAGGAAATAAGACATTTTAGACTGTTTACTAGAAGCGTCTTTCTTTTGGAGGTCAGGCCAGATGTGTGGAAAGCTTGTGATGGATCTCTAAGACTTGAAAATTAATGAGGCACAATTTTATAATTGGCTGCAATGCATGTGAATTCTCAACTAGAAGCCCAAAGTTCTCAAGTAATGACGGCCTCAAATAAAAGCTGTGGCCTGTGTGGACAAATAAAATCCCTTGCTGTAATAAACCCGGTGAGAAGTTAATTGATGTGCATGTTCTCAGTACAGTCATTGAATACTCCCCACTTAAACAAACGTTCCTTTGAAAAACACACTAGTTATATCCAACTGCTTCTACATGTCAATTGGATTGTTCAGCTCAGTTCTTGGGTTACTGTAAATGCATCGTGTAACCACTGTGCAGGAAATACTGGCTTTAATGGCTGTTCACTTACTATTGATCAGAAAAACGCTGAGAATTGGCGTTCTGAAGCAGAACAGGTACAGTCCAGCTCAAAGCCACTTAGATAGTGACATGCTAAAGGCAATTTCACATAGAATGCAGCCCTCAGCAGGGGAGAATCTGTAAAATCAACAAATTAATTGGACATAAACACTTAGCTGATTATTTTTATTTTTTCCCCCTGTGCTTAACCCACATTTGAACCATGTTTACATTTCTATCATCAGTAAGCCTAGCGTCCCTCTGTCCTGCTGACAGACGGGGAAACAGACTGCTGTTCTGACAACAGAGCTGTTGAATGCAGGTCAGTGTGGGTGTGCATTGATTAAAATGTTGAATCTGTAGCTCTTTCTTGCTGCTGCATCTTGCTTTCCATGAGAATTTTTTATTTTTTTTTAACCTACTTTCTGTCTGCAAATGTTTTGCAGGTGCTGACATGAAATGTTGCCTTCCTGTCTGTTCATACACTGGGTTAAACAGCACAAAAATGTGAAGTAATATAATTAAAATGAGTGCATTTGTATGTGAGGTGGTTTTGTATAGATAATAGCATTTTCTATGGGCTGTATAAAGGAAACTACAACCAGCGATTCAAATGGTGCATAGAAGCAGCTGACCATTAAGTGCAGAGCTCACGTTTTACGTTGCTATCAAATCTTAATTCACTAGTCCAACTTATGAAGACCTTGTGCTAGTGCATAACTAGGCATTTATGTATAACTAGGCACTATAATCAGTTTGAAGTGAACCCTAATTGTAATCAGTGTCTTCACAACTTTTCTGGGATGTTGCCTGAAAAAGAGCTATCAATCAAGCCAAACACAAAGATATTTATCAGCCATTACCACCTTTTATCCAGTAAGTCTTGACAATGTCAGCACTGTCCAAGCTTGCGTTTATGCAGTTGAGCTACATGAAAGGCCCCTGGCATTATGTGACAGTTTTTCAGTCTGCATTAAAATGGCAAAAATGTGCATTGTGCCTTAATTCCACCAGATGCTTACACGTATTGCAAAAGGGAAGTTGTGAGCAAAAGCAGAAAATCACAATCTGATTTTGGCTGTGGTCCCTGGCCTTCAGACGTAAACGTGGACCTGGGTGGTGCTGAGGCAATGCTAAGGTGGCGTTGCCGTGCAGACGAGTGGCCCTTGTTCCTCCTCCTCCTGCTGCTCCTGAAGTCCTTCCAGCTCTCTGTATAAATAGCAGCGTTCAAGGCGTTTTGAAATGAGTCCAGCTTGGCCTGTTCTGCTTGCTGCAGCGAAATCATCCATTATGTAGAGCCCTGAGACGTGCACAGGACTCACACAAGACATACACCACACACACAAGCCTAGTGCTAAGTAGGTATACATGCATTGAAACATGAGCATAATTAGTGTTGAATGCAAAGAGATTTCTGTCTCTCTGTCTGTTTCTCGGTCAGTTAAACACCCACTCATGCACTGACCATGTTCAGAGTGTTAGAACTGGTAACTTTTGCCAGTTACACATGATTTATTTAGTGTTTGTATGTTAAGAGTGTTGTAGCCCTGGGAGTATTTGAAATGCATTGCACACACACAAGCATCAGCAGACACATGTATTAGTATTTGCACAACATGCTAGAAAGATGCTAGAAATTATATTTGAATTGTTTGGAGATGAGACAATAATAACTCGTACAGTTACCATCTAAAGTTTCTAATTACCTGTTGATGAATAACAGTATATCCCATTTGAATGTTAGTTTTTTTTGTTTTTTTTTTTACTTCTCAAAAGGCATCTAAAATAATAAACTAATTTCAGTATTACCCTATGACACAACTCCCACTGCACATAGTCTTTGCTCATTGGTTGGTTTGTGAAGCTTTGCACATCCACATTAGTGAGATACTGTAAACAAAGTCCCTGTCACGTTAAGAGCTGTTAAATTATGGATAGTGTAATTTAGTCCTTGCGTTAACTCTGTTTTTGGACCTTGCTTAGTTACCTTGTGCGACACTGTATCATAACGTCGTATGAAATGAACATAACTTTAGTGGGACAAAGCTATGGGAAATTAGGTGGGTGTGCCCTGTAACTTCACCTTTTGCAAGGCTCAGCTCGCACAGCTACTGCCCCAAAGTGAACGTTGTTTTAAGCAAAGAAATGCTTATTAAATACATTATCCTGTAAGTGCTAGCAGAACACAAGCTGTGAGATTTAAGCGACACCCATGTAGGGGAGCAGTGTTCTTGAAGGCCTCTGTTGGAAACAACAAAGTAAAGTTATCTCAAGCACTATGTGAATTAAGATTTCTGCTCTTTTAGAAAACTTGTTTAAGTAGCCTTTCGTCTAGCAGCTGACATGGCCACAGCACTGGATTCCCCCTTTTATGTACTTAACATTTACAAAAAATCAGGCTGTTAGCTATTGAATATTGGTCTTTATAGGCCTCCTTATTGAATTAACATTCAACATTTTCCATTGGTCGGATCATTTTCCCCAAGGCACATCAGAGTTTAATGAGGGAAGTCATAGTGTGGGTTTTCCTGAACACTTCTGTGTCGGAGCCTCATTGTCTCTATTGAGCTATGTACATCACATTAAGTTTAAACAATGGCAGAAAGAAAGGTTGACAGAACCCTACTGACTAAATGTCATAATGATCTTTTTTTTTAAAACTTGGACATAATTGGGCTTTAGATGAAATTGAACCTTTGCAGCATTTTCTTTTTACAAATATATTTTATTGACCTACTCGACTCTAAGATTTAGGCAGCGTGATTTGTCAAAAATTAATGCTTTTCTAGTGTGAGTTTTTCATTTTGTCTCATTTTTTGCAGATGGCACATTATCTAACTGGGATGAGGAGTTTAAGACCAACTGTGTTGGGACATTTGTCTTTAGTACACATCAGCCCTATGTAATGATTCTTCTTACAGAGGTGGGTGGTTTTGCACCCAACACCTGAGCCGAAGATATTTTTTCTCTTGACTATGGGGTTGTGACCTCTGAAATCATAAAACCAAAGTATTTGCATTTCTGTGCATCCACACCAGCGACAGCCGCTGCTGCAGGCATTACGTGTTTAGTTTGTCTGTATGACCCATTCTCAATAATGCCTTTAGTGAGTTTCCTCACATGTATTTTCTCACTTTCAGTCCACTTGGATTCAATGATGAACTGAAAAAATATTGGAAGAGGATCATGGTTACTGTTACCTAATGGCTGTTAATTCTTGGCAAAACAGTATCTCGAGAATGTGTGGAGGGAATTGGATCTTCCACGAACATCCACATGGGCCCATAGATTGACTGATTTGGATTTTGTCAAAAAGCCTCAGAGTTTTTTAACCCCAAGTCAAGAATGCATGCATCAATAAGTGTTGCACAAAAAATTTTTAACGGGAAAATACGAAGTGGTGGCATTTAAACCGAAAAGGTCAAAGGTCAGCTTCTTTCTAAAAAATAAAAAGTAAAGATGGCATGTTTATAGCTAAAAATAATTCACATATTACATAATTCATATATTGTAGTTGATATAGCAATAATGTCCAGTTTGCCAAAACATGAGAGAAATACATTAAGACTTTTCTTTAGAATTTCTGTTGGGCTGCTTTTTTTTCCCAGAGAAGTTACAGAAAGTTTAGTAAGGTACTAATTTTACTTTGTGTTTATTACAGAGGTCAAAGTAGGTGGTGAGGTCGCACTGGACTGCATTATTTTGAGAGGTGCTTCTAATGTTTTGGCCACACTATTTAAAATAAATGATTCTAAAGTGTTTTTAAACCTTGACGAATCGTCCGCGGACCGTTGTGGTCTGAGAGAAGAAAGTTGTTTAAGCCTGAAGCATCATGGTCCTGTTTCCCAGTGCTTGTTGAGAATCTTTATCTGAGACAAAGCAGTGATAATGGAGTTTCCTTTTTTTTTTCTTTTTCTTTTTTGAAGTGCTTTATCTGTACTTTTTAGTGTTTGGGTCCACAAACGCCTCCCCCTCATGAATTTGTGTTTTCCCTTGTGTGGCCTGGGGCCAGTGTGAGTCACCACTCCATGCGAGAGCTAAACACCGCTTTAGGAACACGGGGAAAAAAGGTATTGTTGCACTTCTTTTCCTCCCCCCGTCACATTTGCATTTTACTGCATTTAGAGTGAAAACAATGCAGAGTGAAGCCCACTGAGGAGCTCATTCTTTCTTTCTGTGTCAATTTCTATCTAATTCTGTTTCTTTCATTCTCATTCTGTCTTAATCTGTCTTTCTCCAAATCATTCCCCTGCTGAAAGCAAAAAGATTTAAAATCTCATGTGCAGTGAATGGATTCTGTCAGCCATTATCTGCTGCGGACACCGTTTCTAGATAAACTGTCTGTGCCAGTTATTGTTATTATAAACCTCCAGCATTTATTTCTTCCATTTTAAATACCGTTTTTATAAGATGCAGCACCAAAACACAACTTAAACAGTTTACTTTTTGTTTTCTCTCTAGAGGCTCGTTTCCACAGCAAAAACACCATAAAACATACTTCATGACTGCATAGACAGGTCTCACTGTAATTGCTCTCAGGGAGATGGTTCCCCACTTTATTAATGTTTCCAGCATTTTTTAGCTGTCACGCCTTCATAAGGCTGATTATACAAAACCACTATAGATACAACATACACTAGCCATGTTTTTTGATTCATCTGCACAAAGAACATCTGCCATAGAAGATGCACTTTCCCAGCCCCCTTTTTTATAAGGATAGCTTTCAAGTTTGACTGGAATATGATCAAGGAACAGAAGACTGACTCCACCCTGATCAGGGAATAAGGTTTACTGTAATTACAGTATGCATTAATTTGTATAGTATAATTTTTTATGCTTATCAGTCCAATTTTCTATTTACAATATGCAAATTTAAGGGACATTAGAGAAACAGGAAATCAAACCATTTCACACTGATCTAAAGTATAAAGGCCCATTATGTTTTTTTTTGGATTGTACGTCAGACAAAACTTTTCAGTTGAGCCTCAGAATAAAAGATACAAACCTGCTTTTGCTTAAATGATCAGAAACAAATGTTCAGACATGGATTTAGCATATTGTATTCAGCAGCTTCCACAGATCACCTACGATGATTCACAGCCACAGCTTTTCATGTTTTATCTATATTCACCCCTTTAGCTCAGTTTCCTTGTTTTCTGATATCACTGATATTCATTTCTGCTCTCGGTGGAAATGAGCTCTTATTGTGCACTTACACTCCTTTCTCTGTGGTTAATACAACGCTGATGCAAAGTGAAGTGTTTTCCTGCTGACTGTACATTTATTTTGGCAGTGTACCTGACTCACTGTAAGTCGAGGAAGTAAAATATATGTTTTGGTGGCTGATGTGATGGATGTGACCCACCTGGCTGCTGAATCAGCCCAATTGCTTTGTGTTGTAGCAGTCAGTCTGCAGCTTTGCCCCCAGTTGATCTCGCACAACACACTAAACCTGTGTATGATTTGAATCTTTTGCTTTTATGTGCAGCTTCTTCAAAGTAAAAGCTCTGTTCTAATATGAAACACGCCAATTACATTGTGCTTGGTGTCAATGGGCATGCAGAAATTGGTGTGTAAATATCACCTTCATTTGGGGGGGGGGCTTTAGAAAGCCCTATAAAACTGACAATCTGTTATTTTCAAACCTTAGAATCATTTTATTGCTTATATACATTTCTTATATAATGTTGGAAGCACTGATGTTGGATTACAAAAATGTGCAAAAAGAATCTCCAACAATGTCTCTGTAAATTACAGGCTTATTAGTGTTTTTATCGTTGGCCAAAACTCATCAGCATCTGCAGCATTGTGTTAAAATCATCAACAGAACAGTGCAGGGACGACAAACCACAGAGGGAAATAATTCAAAAGCATAATGTAATTGCGCATTACTAATGTTTTGTTGCTATACTAGATGTTTATATTAAAATGAATGGAAATTGAGTGTGTTTACTGCTTTGCCGAAAAAAGAAAAATCATAATTTTTTGGTCTGCAACTCTAATTGTCAGTAATTAAAGTCCGTATTGAAATGAAATCCCCGTTTGACATGGTAATGATATGTTTTCTAACACCATTCACCACAATAGACAAAACCATTTTGGAAATTAGCTTCTCAAATGTTGTGAAACCTTCTAATTAGCCATTTCACAGCTTCACAGATCAAAGTATTGTGACTATGCTGACAGAAGTATCACAAACTCTCAGCAAGTGGTGAGCGCTTCATTAAGTTCCCCACGTTGTAACAGCTTTTGGGGGTTTGAGCCTGTTCCCACAGGAGTCCCGTCGGCGTTTGCCCTCCTCTCCACGCTGCCTCTGATCCCAGCTATTACAACTTGAATTACTTCTTTCCCGACACAAACTCTGCCGTGTTGCTACACTCGCTCTTCACACTCAGCTTGTCAGGTTCGGTCTCTGCCGGCCCATCGGGCTCAGCTTTCACTGCTCTGTCCTGCCTTTAGCAGTCCCAAAGCTCCACCACACCACGCTCCCACTGTAAGCAGGATTAATAATTACAAGTTCATCCATTATTCATTTCTGACATAAGTAGCTCACAGTCTGCTAAACACGCATCTTCTCAAGACACAGCACATTCACAGCTTTGCTTCCTCTGTTTCTCCGTGCTGTCACTTACTCATCAGGATTTGGTGGTTTTCAGTTCTCCATGTAGCCATTTTTTTTAATTATTTTTTTTTTTTACTGCTTCCTGGAAACCTCATGCCATTTCCTGTATTTATAAAAGCAGCATCATGCATTTATAGTCAAATTGTTTTATACTTGCTATGTTGAAATTTAATCTGTCCCGACAATTAGAACAAAAGCACAACACACCCAGGTCGTCTGAAAGTTAAATGGTGAATGATTAGAAATAAATACTACAAGACCTTAGATGCTGGGACAGCTGCATGTTTACCACTGTGTCGTGGCATCATTACATTTTTTGTTCGCACTACAAACAGAAGTAGGAAGTGGACATAGGCTTTCTGAAGCAATTACCATGTGGTTGGTTGTTCTGCACCAATCTTTGAACATCAGCTTCCTACCCTGTTTCATCACCGCAGTGCCTCTGTGCACAGAGCCAAGTTCATAAAGGAATTCTCAACTGGTCTCCACACAGCCTGGACCTCACCCAAAACCTTTAGAATGAACTGGAAGACTGACTTTAAGTCAGACCTTATCACCCAGCACCCACAGGTTCTATCGACCTTTGGTTGAATGGAGAAGAATGATGGGGAAGAGTGGCAGGGTTCCAAAGTCTGCGGGAAAAACTTGTATTCTGTTCTTTTTGTTTCATTGTTATTCCTACATGTGTCTGACCCATTACTCAATTTCCACTCTCTCTCTCACGATCCTGCCCATGTTACATTCCCTTCCTCCTCTTTATCTTTCTTCTGTAACAAGCTAAACAAAAAAATGAGAGAAAAAACATAATTTAGCCTTCCACTCGCTCCATGCAAATTATTTTTTTTGGGGGGGGAAACTGCTCCCTTGTTGTTCCTGTGTTATTTCCCATCAGGATGGATAAAACTTCAGCGAGCTGAGTGTGACAAACAATCACAGAGTTTCATTACGGAGCTTAACGGCAGCCTGCGCCTCCTGAGAGGAGAGCGGCTCAGACTGCAGGAGGCAGAAAGTTGTGTTTTTTTCTTTCCCCCCTGTTGCACTAATCACTTTGGGACTTGCACCTCCTGAGGATACCCGAGCTGGTGCTGGGGACTCGCTGCTTGAATGAATGAGAGAAATGAGCACTCGTAGAGGATTAATGTCAAATATATTGTGTTCTCCATTTAAATCAAATTAAATTAGGGTGGTGAACACATAAAAAAAAAAAAAGGATTTGTATCAAAATGCAACATTTTTAGTATTATTGTTATAACATTTCAAAGTTGGAATGAAATGCTTGAGTTAATGTGTAGATGTAGGTATTTGCTCATGTGCTTCCTGCACAACACTTTCTCGTCAGTGTCTGCTCTTGTTAAGACTCTTCAAACTTGCGCATTAAGAAGTTTGGAAAATCTAGTTTCACAGGAAAATAAGAGGTTTTCAAACTAACTTATGGAAGTAATGTTTTTGTCTTGAGACATCAGTTTTTCATGTTGGCACTTGTTTAGCCAGACTGGTGCAGTCATCAGGGGAAAATATCGGAATTTGTATGATGGTTCTACAACATTAGAGTTGAGCTTGCTGTTCTCTGAAACTTCTTATGCAACTACGTTTTAGGCTAATGTAAGTTTTTGTATTTTCTGTCTTGTGTTTTCATCCACTTATTGTTACTTGAAAGCGATTTTATAATCTCACTGGATGACATGGGTATGGCTCAGGAGAAAACACATTTGATCATTTGGAGATGGGGATCATACATGTAACCACTTGAGCTTTACAATTTCTCTTTCCTTGTGCTGACTTTCTATGCAAGTATTTACCATGGAGGTCATATCAGAAAAGGGACTTTCTGCAGATGCATTTTTATTTACTTCTCATCATCCTTACCTGTATAAAAATCACTGGACTCAGGAGCGATGTCGGTCTGAGCTACCAAGTGTCAACCCCAAAAAAAAAGAGAGAAATTTCCTCTGTGCAATAAAATGCCAAGGTGTAAATATCAACTTGAACGCAGACTGCTGACACCTGCCGACATATTTTCTATCTGCCAATCCAGCATGAACTAATAAAAGTGCCAGGGCGAGAAACTGGGTGGTGGAAAGCTTATCGCGTGCGTGTGTGTGTGTGTGCGTGTGTGTCCTGCCATTTTTATTTTATTTTTTTTTCCTGAGCTCAGTCTGATAAATGTTGCATTTCCATTGAACACACCTTAAACCACAGTGTGTTGTGACTTTTTTACATTCCTGCAATATTAACCATGTGCAGCTGTTGCTTTGGAACATACTTATTTACATTTTATTTACACGTAAAGCAACACTCCTTTCTTTTTGTCCAGTGCATTGTCAGTTCTTGCTGCAACAGAGAGGCATTTCTGTTTAATCTGTAGTTTCCTTAAAGGTTTCTCTTGTTGACTGGACGCATTGCTTATATAACGTGCACATGGAGCACTCCTGGGAGTGTTTTACATCACTGAAGGCAGCTTTAATTGGAGCCTTTTACCGCTGATTTTTATTTCTTGAACACACCTTAGGTTCATCTTTGTTGAATCAGCAACACTTACACAAATCTTGTTATGTTTACTGAAGTTCAGTAGGTGCACAGGCACTTAAATCACCATTACGACACTTAATTGCACCTTTGGTTGATCTGAGCTTGCTTAATTTGCATACCCAACACTCCAGACAACATTTAGCCTCTTGAATTTGCACCAAGTTGATCCAACCTGGCTTGCATTCTATTTGTAGGATGTTTAAACTTCCCCTCTTCAGCCATTGAATGCAGCCTGTTGAGAATGTATTTGGAGAAAGCTCCACCTGTAACACATCTAAAATGTCCTCCGTCATTGAGCGCAGCCTTTGTGGAGGATGCATGCTGACACAGGACCTGGGCCGGGGCTCATCACTGAGGATTAGCTCTTATTAGAGCTGAGTGCGGACCATAATGCACCACAGGTGGCTGGTTGAGCGACCCGCCGGCATTTGGCTCAGCGGCTGAAGTGGATAGAAGGCCAATTATCACCACATTCACACCAGAGCCAGTGCTTCCCCGTGGGTGGCCCGTTGCTTTCTGCTCTGCTCTGAGGGTGAAACAAGGACAAAGTGATGCTTGACAGAGCTAAAACTATGCTCTCAGCTGCTCAGAAATGGCAACACAAAGGGTCATTGTTTGTGCAATAACTTTGCTTTATTTAACTAGTGTCTTTCTTCACATGATAGTTTATTATTAGTAACATGTATATCAAAAAAAAAATTCCTACATGGCAGAAACTATTTAGGTTGGAAAAAGATGAGTGAATGGGTTAAAGGAGTGATGCACGATCATTTCATGAGTTCAAACCACCTTAATCTGACTTTGGGTTGGCCATTACTGCTGCTACACAAGAGACACAAATCTCTTTTTTGCATCAAGCCAAGTAAATGGCTTAGACTTTTTCTTGTCTTTCTTTGCTGAGCCAGTTTGAGTGTGTGTGTGAATGAAAATATAAAGTACTGTGTCCATAATTCTTTGTGTCCCAGGTTTTTAAAACACATTACGTGACGCACACGAAAGTTTTCATCACATAATTTAAAGATTATCAATAGTGTGAATGGTTTATTAAAAAATGAGTAAAACCCAGTTTTTATTTTATTTTTTTTCCAAAAGCAGGGTAAAGTCCTTGACTCTCAAATACTATAAGATTTTTATGGATACACAATACATATTGTACGTATACATCAGGGGTAGAACAAATGTGTTGCTTTCTCGCGATATTTCAGCCCACAAGACGTTATTGATACTCCGATGCCACCTATCGATATGTTTTAGTCACGGAAAATGCTTAAATTTAAACTAAAAGTTTGGACTTTAGCGACCTTTTTTGTTTCATCACTATAAAGAATATGTGGTCGGCAAGAACTAAAGCACCACGGCAACACGACCAACATGCACGTCCACCTTTCTCCCCATCAATTTGCTTTGTGTGACAAAATAAGCATTAATGCTAGTGAAAATGTTCTTTCACTGCACCACTGCCTGTACAGAAACAAAAAGGGTTTCTGCTCCATCACGTCTGATAGGACAGAAGGAGACAGAAAATACACTGACTTGCACACTGTGGGACATCTCGGCTGCAAAAAAAAACCGGGGGAGAAAAGAACGTCGGAGCTTTATCATAGTTTAGTGCATTTCACAGTACTGAGGAGCACTCGGGGGGAAACGACCAACTCTTTAAACTCCTCTGACATTCTCCATTTGACTTGAGCTGGAAACTCTGTGCCCAGCGGGGAGGGTATCGCTGATAAACGAGGGGTCAGCACCACCACGGGGGTCATGTAATACTGGCCAGACCGCAGGGGACGGCGCTGAACGCTTGCAGCTTCCTGCCACAGTGAATTAGTGTTTCATCACGGAAATGCCAGCAAGCCGGACTGACTGCTCTGACCTTAAACGTAGCAGGAGGGCACCAGGTGTCTCAAGAGGGTCAGACAGGTGGACGTTCTGCATCTACATCAACTCTGTCTGGGGAGAGAGGAAACAATCTGTCGCACATTTCAGCCCCCGGCATGTTGAGGGAAGTTTATCTCATAGTAACCTCTCTGTTTTGTGAGCACTTCTTAAAAGAAAGTTTCAAAGTGCTTACGGGTAAAAATATGTCCAACTTCCTCCCTTAAAAAAAAAAACGCTTTTTTTCACGCCTCACTGTTTCAGTCTTGTCTGTTTTTTTTTTTTTTTTTGGGTTCTGAGCACTGGGAGAGTTTCTTTGGAAAGGCAGCTCACAAATACAGATTATTCTCTGAGGGAAGGGACTCAAGTTTATGATCATAAGGAAAACTTTTAAAGCTGGTTATGTAATGTGGAGCTCACATCATATGTGCAGGCGGGGCTTGTTAAGGAACTTTTTCTGTGACTGAAATGTGTTACCTGAAAAATGTGACTGCAAAACAAGTGACTCACGGGGCTCTGATTAGATTTGGCTTCAAACCGACAGGAGAGTTTCTCTCAGATCATCACCAAAACTTGGCTGACGCATAACAATGAATCATGTGAAGATGGCCGTTGGAATCTGGGATTTCTGCCATCAGAGGAGTTTTGTTTTTAGACAGAACAGTCATGCTGCTTGCAAGTGTTGGGGGACTTGGGTTTACAGATCACGTGCTGAATATTGAGAAGATATCTAAAAGCAGTTGGTGCTTACCTTTACCCGACGAGGACTTCTAGTGCTTTGTGCCGTGCTGCATTAGGTGTTAAACTGTTTGCTCCCTAAACTACAACTTTGATCATTTTCTAAACCAGTCGCGTTTTCAACAATCACTATACAGACCGTGAGACAAACGATGACTCACATTTGGTGTCTGTCATTCTCCAGCCTGGCTTATCTTATGTCTGTGGTGTAGAAGTTGTCTAAAAATAAAAACAACCTGCCAGATACACCGATCATTGATCTTGACGCCCAGTTGCTTTGAATTGCCGTGGATTCCTCTGGGAGATGTCGCTCAGGTGCAGGTGACTGGCTTATTTCACACCCAACTAGATGTAACAGTGAATCAGAGCATTTAAGATATAATCAACTCTGTCCTTTAATCTTAACCTACTCTATCAACCTTGACATTGAAAGTTACTACTGAACAAAGTCATTATATCCAAACCATTGAGTCTCACACACACTGATTTGAAGTCTGGGTCCTGTATGCCATGTGCTGACACTGGAAAAGTGAGGCCACGAAGACAATTTAAACAAGCAGGCACAATAAATGCAGTTGTTTTTTTGGCTGTGCTGAGCCTCCACTTTAAAGTGCAGTGGAACACGAGTGAGGGGTCATTTTGCCCCTTTATTACGAGGGCTTGATTATTTACATCGCCAACAAGTGTGAAAGACGTTGCTGTGAATATAATGCATTGATATCGAAGATTAAAACTAATATTTTGACCAAACTTAACATCTGTCTTGCTTTAAAGAATGGTCTGTTTATAGCTGATGTGGAGGCTGAGTAACTGTGTTCTCTTCTTGTGTCAAACTGTGGTCTCTGTATTTTTTCATGGATAGACGTGTAAGAGAGGTTTTGATAGTCTTGAAATTGTGGCATCTACAGGAGACAAACAGCCCGAGAAATGTGCACGGGTTGAGCTCGGTGTCTTTAAATGTTTCCTCTCTAGTCCATCTATCCAGCCACGGTCATCCTGCCTCCTCAGCTCCGTTGGCAGCACTCGAGGCTGTTGACAGAATAAGGCATAAATAAATGCAGGGTGCTTCTCTGTGGGGCCCTAGAAAGGGACTTCTCAAAGACACTGGCAGCAAATCAACCCGGGAATCAATGGACTGGAGAGGGGAGGGCGATGGGAACAGCAGGGTGAAAGTTGACGGTGAGGAAGAATAGTGGATGAAGATGGAGGAGGACGGAGCACAGTGGGGTTAAAAAGGAGAGAAGAAGAGGAGCATCCACTGTCGGCACCACTGCTTTGTTTAGTGCAGGTATTCACATGTGAAGGCAGAATCGACCTCCGTATGATGGACTGTTCATCTGTTTTTCCTTTCATACCAAAGGAAAAAGTTGGATGTGAGCCACAGTCCTGAATCAGTTTTGTTCTGATTTACAGAACAAAACAGAGAAAATTGCACAGTCTCATTTTTACCCATAAACCCTAGCGTTTTCAGTTGTCACCACACTTCGCCCTGGTTCTCTTATTACAGAAGTCAAACATTTCATTCCCATCATTTTAGAAATTCATGGCAAAAACATGCTCAGCTGCAGACCTTTTAGCCAAAACAATAAAACCTATTTAAACATGAATATTTGCTGCAAAACCTGCTGCATTCGAAGTGGTAAACAAAGATGGGACATTACGCTCCAGATGTTGTCATGGCAAAACATCCCAATCAAAATGTGGGACTCGATGTAGGAGTTCATCACTAATTTAGTGTTGTACATCCAATAACCTGTTCACCCAATGTGAAAGTTATCACAGTATTAGTTGTTTTCAGCCCATAATTAGGGCTTTTTATTTTCCGACTTGTTGTCTCTTCACTCAATTTGAGGTCACCTGAGGACATTAGTCCAAAGTCTTCATAGCACTTTTAAGTCAGCCACACTAATATCGTCTGATATTGCAGAGCACAGTGTGTGAGAAGTACTAAATACTTTCATTATCACTAATTGCATTTGATATTTGCTGCGTCACCTATTAAGTTCTGTATAAGCAACATTTTGTGTGAATTTAAGTGGAACACTGCAGCCTTAAAAATCCTCTTCCTTGATGTTGATGTCAAAGGGGGAGAAAAAAAATCTTCAATGCAGCAGGATGACAACTCTGTAACTATGCAATCACGGCTCGATTGTATCAATTTATTTGCCCAAGCTTTTTTCCCTGATGCATGCGGTTTTTCTTCTTCTGCAACACGAGCTCGTCTGTATGTTTGTACACCTCCACTTCTGATTACAACTCATCTGAAAATAGCTGAAAGCATCGGATCACTGCAATGATTCCTTTATACAGTATAAACAAACCTTTTTTTTCCTCATATCATCATATCAGGTAAAGATTTTCTCTTCTTTCTGGCTTTCCTTACTTTGCTGTTATCAATTTATGTAGTAGTTGAACTTTAAGAATAAGATGACGCTCAAAACCAGCAATTTCTGAGTCCATTTTTTTACACAACTGTATGTTTAAATTCCCTAAACCACAGCAAACTTAGTATAAAACTTTGATTTAAAAAACAAAACAAAACCGGGTGAGCGCATGGGTTTACAGTCCGGAACACACTGCAGTCACAAAGTTGCACTAATGAGGGTAAACGTGAAGGGTGTTGAAGGAAAACATGTTAATTAGTAATGAGAGACACACACACACACACTCTCGTATGGACGAGGTCTCGTCATATTTAATTCACCGTCAAATTGCACAACCAACCTCAGTCTTAGCAGATTAGTCACCAGCCAGGCTGGCGTCAAAGTGCGTGTGTGTGTGTGTGTGTGTGTGTGTGTGTGTGTGTGTGAGAGAGAGAGAGACAAATATGCACCCTACACTCAACATGCACGTGTATATTCTCAGTGGTAGTTAATTGTCATCAGCATCTCATTACTAACAGCAGCCCACAGCCCTTAGAGAGTGTTTACATCACCACTTGTAATTAGAAATGATACTGGATAAGCCTGTGTGTGTGTACAGTACAGCACAGCAGTGATTGTGCTCACTAAAGGATGGGTATGTGCAGGGCTTGACATGATTTTCTAGTGGTTTCTTTAGCCACTGTGGCTAGAAGTTTATAAAAAAATGGTATTTTTACAATATTGCATATGGTGAAACTCAACTCAAGTTCTTTGCAGCCTTTTCGAACTTGAACACAACATGCTCCGCTAAAAGCCATAGTTTCAGCAAAGACTGAGCCTTTGGTGGAAGCTCCTTATACGCGGTTGCTACACCGTCACGTGTTAATCATAAAGATTATTGATATTTTTTGTTATTCTTATTTCGGCACTTTTCAAACTTTTTCTGATTAGGTTTTACCATAAGTGTATTTTCTAAATACAAGTTATCAGCCAAAACAATGTCAATCTAATTACTGTACTTGTGTCAGATGAACAGTTCATATTAACAAAACAGTTCCAACTTTTCTGTACATTTTCTGGGTTTGTAAAAAAATGATCAGAATATCGTTTTTGACACAAGTGATAGAAATATGATGTAGGACCTTTCAGATCTACAGTAGGATGAACAGCCACCAAATCTGTAATATCAAGAATTCAAAACAAACAAACATACTTTCAAATTCAGTAACTGTAAAAATGTCCAATGTGTGATGATCCAGTCATGCAGCTTTTGTGGGATTTGTCTGTTGTGAAGTCATAAATCCCTTAACGGCTTGTTTCAGATGCCATATAAATACATGAAACCCAATTCACGTCTGTTGATTGGCTGTAAATACACTGTTAAAGATGCACATTAATATTTGTTCTCGTGCCTTTGAAAGTTCTCTGCTGACTCACTTTTAAATGTTTTAATTCAACTTGTAAAATTGATGAACAGTTGTGTGGGAGTTATTTTTCAGATGATAGGAAAAAAGAATGATGGTTAAAATACATTTCTCAGCTGTGAGACACTTGCCCATACTCAGGATCATTTTAGTGACTGATTACTGCAAATCTTCTCCTAAAATTGTTTGTATACAAATGACTAAAACTGCACATACATTTTAGTTTTTTCTTTTGTTTCCAGCTTAGTCAAACTAGTCATACAACTTTGTTTAACCAAAACTTCTATTAAAATCTACAGTAAATGCACTGAATTATAAATCGTCTGTTGCTATAGTCAGTTTCAAAAGAATTACATAAATCTTATATTTGGTTCCTCCTTCATCCAACTAAACAAGCTGATGCAAAGCTGCCCAACACTGAGCCTGTTTACTCCTGTAGAAATTTGTTGGCCTGACGCGTCATTAAGAGTTAATTCTGATAATGTATGGATGGACAGTGAGAGGGTGTGTAGTGCTTTGGGGAGGCTTTTATGTACACAAGCTACACAGAGAGAGCAGTATCACTCCGCTATAAACCACACACTGTAAAAGCATCTGTCCGGTGATGGAACATCACTTCTGCAGAGTGTCAGCAGACCGTCCGGATGCGATAAAGGTTTATTAACAACACAACTATTGATCGAGTGCAGAACAAATTTGAGCAGTGATCAGTCTGCGGACAGATTTGCAAGCACATGATGAGTTTTTATAGCTGCTAAGAACTGATGTGTGAGAGTCCTATTGAGGTTTCATGTTGCAGAAGAAACTGAAAAACGCTGTTGCTTTATTGACCTCATAGTTGATTAAAGCCTACGTCACAGTGTAGTTGTTAAAAAGGTAGAGGTGTAGGGAGTCATAAGGCTGGACAGGTGTAGCGTTTTGCTCAAATGCGATGCACCATAAACCAGTGGTTCGCACATTTTTAGAGCCAGGACCTCAAAAATAAATCCGACGCAGAACACAAGGCATTCGCGTTCCAATGGGAAGTAATCATGTGCTTCCTGATGACGATTTACTGACAGGAAACTGCAGAGTGATACTAATGGTCTTCAAAATGTATCACATTTGAACCCAGATCTTCACTTAACCCTAACCGAGAAGGTTTGGTGCTTACACATTGTCCGTGCTCCTTTTGACTAAGAGCTGAGCGGAAGGGTGGAGTAGAGCCCATCAGCCCACATCGGGCATTCGTGACGACTAACTGATAACAGCCATGTAAGGGATGAGAATACTCTGAGTGATCCGCACAGGGTGGTGTTCTGATCGTGTGTGATACTTTGTTCGTTATGTTCGATCTACTTTTGTCTCACACTATAATCACTTCTATATATTACAATATAAGAAGTAATGAAAACAGTGATGCCCTGGCAATAAATTGCGACTATCTTGACCTGAATGTTTCCATGGCAACAATGCTGTGCCCTCACTAGTTTCCCACCCTGCCTTTCTCCTCTCTGACTCACATGCATTAATTGATGCACACAAACTGTTGAGCACTGTCCATTTTTAGCCTGGTGAAAATGATCACTCTGCCATCTGGGCATAAGTTTGTGTTCATGCCTGGATGCCCCTCTGTGTGTGTGTGTGTGTGTGTGTGTGTGTGTGTGTGTGTTTATGTTGTGGCCACAGGCAAACGATCATTCTGCCCTTGACGTTATCACCACTAGAGTTCTTTTTACTAAATTACACCAAGTTGTGCTCTGACTAATAGCTCTGGGCTCAGAGGGCGTTTGTGTATTTTTCCCTCTGCTGCCGTTGGGATTTCACCTTTTTGTTGCTTCACTGAACCCAGAAAAACAAGGACCTGTACCGCTTTGCTCCCTGAAATGGGAACAAATTGACAGAGACGGGGAACTGTAACGCTAGGCTGGTGTTGTGAAATCTTTCTGAGCTAACTACGATGTCTTTAAAAAAAAAAAAGCTGCAAGTGGAAGAAATGTGTTTCTGAGGAAAAAGAATTTAGAGGAGTCACGACTAGGGAATATGGCGAAGTGTAAAAGTGTGGAGGTTGAGTGGGGGCGACAACCAGAAAAATGATGAACAGAGCTCAGTTCATAGCTGATTACAAAAAGTGTTGTGCCGGCAGTGAAGCTTCTGTTGGTTGATCAGAATAAAACCTGAATCCTACAGATACCCACATAAAGATCACGAAGACTGACACATCCATCTGTGCCTCCATCTCTACAAGCTCCTGCTGTGCAGCCAAGCATTGTTCACACCAACAAAACTTTAGGTTTTAGTCAAGATCTCAAAGTTTCCAGAGATCAAACACTGCATGTCAAGTTGTATTTGGGTAAAAATGTAGGAAAGAAGGAACAGCAGGTAGGATATTTCCATTTGGGAATTTGCTAAACGGGAGCTCATGTGAAGAAAGGTGACAACAAATCCTCCAAGCTGACAATTGATCGAAAAGTCAGTACTAGGTCCATTTTTTGTGGCTGTTTTTAAAGCTTTCGATCACATAACATTATCTTCAAGAGCAGACTTTATGTCCACTGGACCTTAGAAACAGTAGAAATAACTTATTTTCTGAAGCCAAGAATGAACTTTGATCTTCAGCTTTTATGGCTTTGTGAGGATCAAGGCGCATGAACAGTTTGAGGTTTAAACGTGTTGAGTTCCCCTACGCTCCCGTCACCTCTGCAACCTGGATTAGCTTGTTTTTGCCCAAAAAACTATTAAACACATCAACCAGGCAGCCTGCTCCACTGAGTGACACATTTTTAAAATTCCAAAAACTTGAAAAAAATGTGGCCCCAAATACTCAGAAATGCCTAAAAGTTGTACTTTGACATGCAGTAAGCAAAAGCAACAGCCAAATTACGACGCTTTGCCCCTTTGAAGAACAGAGGTCCCAGACAAATAAGCTAATCCAGGTTGCAGAATGACGGACATGAAACACTGAGCCTTAAGAGGTCCTTTTAAAATCCTAACACGTTTAGGACAAAAAATGTCAACGTATCAAAAAAACGCTGTAAAAAAAAGTCTTTTGTATTAACGTCAAACAGTTTCGATTGAAACATGCTAATAGCTTGACATAACTTCCCCTTTTACACCAGATATTCAAAGGTAATTTGTGCTGCAGCAACAAAAAAAGCAATATTGACAAATATTGAACTAAAAATAACTTTGTAGCTATAACAACTATTGTAAATACTGAACTATACTTAAATTTGCCGTTTGAGATAATAAAAATAATGTTAGATGAACTTTTTTCAGCAGTTGCACATGAATTAGTAATCCTGGAATGATGTCCGGATCTTTCTGTGGGTCCATCATAAACTCATGTTTGTTGGATTTTTCCTCTCACATCCAGCAGCCAGGCCAGATTTAGCTGGAAATCTTTATGATATCATTTTCTTCAGCACATCGGCAAATAAAGTTGGTTTATTTTAAGACCCGACGTCACAAAGGTAATGCTCAGGCTTCTTTTTCACCTCTGCGTGTCTCCTTTGAATCCATTTATTACATCCTTTCAGACATCAGAGTCGTGCAGTAAATATGAAGATTGAAGGTTTGGAAATGTGTAGGTTTCGAGTGCCCAGCTCTGAAAGCATGCAGAGCTGTAAATATACCTTTCATCATCTGTGCGCAGGAGCCCCTTGAGCCTCATATATTCTCAACCCTCCTATTATCTCTGCAGCTAATCATCCCAGGCCCCCTCCTCCCCTCTTCCTCCTCCTCCTTGTCGTTGAGAGAACCATCAGAAAGAGCAGTGATATTATGCTAAACGCATGGAGAGAGCCCGGTCAATTCACATCTGTCAGCAGCAGCTCTGGCCTCTGTAGACTGAAATATGTAGGCACTAATGTAATATCCATATTTCATTATGTAGATGAGGTGAGGAGTTCAAAAACCATCTTGAGTCACCAATTAACGTGATGGCTGCATTGCGTTAATTTGGACATTGTTGGCTGTTAAAGAGCAGAGATGAATCTAATTTCTTATCATACAACTTGTGTGCAGGCAGAAAAAGAGTTTGTGCTTCATAGTAGCTGGTAGCTCACACAATGCAGGTTTTACTCAAATGCTGATGCTTTGTCACCTTTGTTTTTACTTAACCCAGACACGTAGGTTTTGTGCCTAAAGTAACGAGAAAACGTTGTCATGGCCACCGCTGCACCTTGGCTTTAGAAAGATGGTTTGTCTAAGGGCACAAATATTTGTAATGCCGTAAATATATTCTCTACATCAGGACTGGATACAACAGCACTATAGCTGTCAGACTGAATAAGCAAGGCCATGAGCTTACCTCTAGTTTCCAGAGCCGTCTTTCACTGTGACCGGGGACTTGGCTGGACTCCTGACGTCTGGCCCGGAGCTGGGTCGGGTGCCACGCCAACCTTCCCCGTGCTCTGTTCTTTCCGCTGCTCAGTGTTGCTGCCCTTGGCTTTGGGTCCTTTTTTTTTTTTTTTTTTCTTCAATTTTATTTTAACAGCAACTACAACTACAACTCAAAACACATAGTCTTTCAGTGGAGGGTGGGTGAAGGTTCTTTTAAGTCCTCAAAACCAAATCACAGGCATCTTCTTGATGTTTCATGCCATGACTCTGCTTATAAATTTTATCACCATGACAATATGCCAGCGTGTGAAAGATCGAGCCCCTTTTTACTGTTCCCTTAAATCCAGTGCATGCAAGTGACCACTGACAAACTGCCTTTTCATACTTTTTTTTAACATATAGATGTTCTTGTAGATGTTATGTTGGAGACCTGTCACTTTGAAAAATGACGCGACAAATCCTGAAAAATTTAAATAATGCATTGATCATTCACAACAATACCACTGCCTGGTGGTTTTAATGTAGTTGACAGGACTCAACATTAGCTGTGATACGTGTCAGTCGTAGCCAGCATTATATTTTCCTATGCTTCCCCCTGTTTATTACAACAATAAAACTGCCAGGGGGTGTTAATATGGCTGATTGGAAGCTGTTAATCTACAGGAACAGTGTCCTGCACCAAAATAAACCCATCGGTAGCAAACTCCTGCTTTAGGTTCAACTGGAAATATCTGGATGTGACTGGATGGAATAGAAATGAGAATACTTTGCAAATAGCAGTTATTTTGGATGCTACCTCATAATGCACATTCTTTGATCCTTATATCTAAAACCTTGTCCATGGATAGATGTGGTGTATATACACGCATCCACAGAAAACCTTCTCTGAAAGCAGATACTCATTCTCATATATAGCTCTTACATGTTTCAACAAGCTGTATAACGCATGTAGGAACCGGCTACTTCATTAAGGCTAATTAATTTTTTTCAAGATGTACAACGAGCGTGATGCACACACAGAAAGAGAGGAAGAGAGCTGCTGCATCATTAGGGAACATAGTGATCTGAATAATCTAGAATCTGCACATTTAAAATATTAATAATGCATCTGAACACATAAATGGGAAATCAACAAAATGTAATGCATGATGGCAGAGGGAGAGTTTGTAGGAGCAAAGACAGCATGGAGACCCTTGTAAAGCGAGGAAGTGACCATGAGTACAAATTAGATGCATGCAAGGTTGAGGGGAGGACAGGGGAAGACTGGAGGGCAAAGATGAGGATGAGAGTGGGAGCCCCTGCCTGGTGTCCTGGATAACCAGCTACCTCACAGACCACAGAATGTCACATCTATCACTGTGGGCAGCAGCACCTGGGGGAAGGGTTCTGGCCCCTGTGCACCTCAGACCACCTGTACAAGAAGAGCCAGAGCAGACTATACTTCTTGAGGAGGCTGTGATCCTTTAATGTCTGCACAAAAACTCTTGAGGATGTTTTATCAGTTATATTATACGTGTACTACATAACACTGTCCATACACATCCTGACCTCATGCCTGACTTTTATTTCTTTCTTTTTTTTGTTGTTGTTAGTGACATGCACATGTGGTCCTACGCTGCCTATGGAATTCTAATTTCCCGCAAGGCATTTGCCCAAGGGATTAATAAAGTCCTATTCTAAACCAGTGGGAAAATGAGAAGGAGGGAAGCTGGAAGGTTAGAGCTGTTTGATTTGGCACCGTAAAAACCGAGTTAAGGAGTTCTACACACACACACACACACACACACACACACACACACACACACACACACACACACACACACACACACACAGGCATTTGAAAGCCTCTTGGTGTAATTAACCCAAGCCAATCAAATCGGACTGAAATCTGACCTCTTGGCTCCTGTTTATTATCTAAGCGGTTCTGGAAAGATTTGATCTGTGGTCTTAGTCTAATATTTCAGTATAACTCAGTATATTGAGTGAACTAATCTCCGGACCTCTGATATTCTATTTCATGTGTAGTAGTTTTTAACCACCACCCTGATGAAGGCTTTTGATTTTACCACTTTAAATCAGTAAAGTAAATACATTAATTAATTAAAAAACTCAAACTCCTGCATTTCACATCTTTTGCAGAATTCAAACTGGAGTTATAATCTGACCACTTGGCTCCTGTTGTTATAATCTGTTGTCTGATAAAACTCTGCAATAGACATAATTTGACAAACCAATATTATGTTAAAATCCCACTTCAGAGCCAGCTTGAGTACTTAAATTGTTCCATCCAACTGATGTATTACAGATTTTCCACATACTTTGTGTGAAGCGGCTTCAACAGCCAATCATGAGGCTGACTGATATGATTTGATTGAATTTGGCAATGCTTGGAGGCAGATTACTGGGGCCTGGATGGTCATTTGAGAACAGCTAAAGATGCTTAAATGTTATGCTTTCAAAAGGGTTGACGACCTTTTATTGATTTATCCACCACAGATGAATTTCCCTGTCTTTACGTGCATGGCCGGCAGTACCTTCAGATGACAGAGCACACATTAGCAGCTGCAGGAAGCCTATTACTACTGCGACCTACAGGCGCACAATTAAAATAACAAATGGCAGCTTTTGGCTGCTGTGCAGAGGTGCATGTAACAAGGGACTCGTGAAACAGCAGAAGAGGCTGCGTTTAAAAATCTGCTGCTTCGACCCGCCTCTCCTGACAATGCTCCCTTGCCATCGGATGAGCCCTGCCGGGGCGCGGGGTCAGGCTACGGCCCCGGCAGCGCTCCTCCAACATCAGCCCTCGCAAACCATCAACGCCTTGTGCCCACACACAGCCATGTATGTGTCCAAGTGTGTTTCTGTGTGTTCAGTACATTGTTAGCGGTGAACTCGCATACACGCAGATGGAGTGCGGTGCCAGAGAATAACAATTGACCTTGGTGAGTGCTCGACATTGCTTTCACTGTTCGTCTGTGATGTAAATGTTACTCCTGTGTGGGAGGAACTATCCGCTTCAGGGCAAAGCATCACCACCGGTTGTATAATTCATTACCGCAGGGCAACATTTTCTCCTCAGGTTTCCACAAAGTGCAGAAAATTGTTGTCGAATCTGTGGTGGATGTTTTACTATGTTGCTGAAATTAGCTCTGCGAGGTCAAAAGTCCGTTGCAAAGTAGAGGAACTGAGGGTTTGACCTCAAATTTTGGGATTTGGTTCATCTGTTGTCTGCATATAAAAATGCACAAGTGAATTCATCTATGACTTCTTCTTTGAAAGTTAAAATAAAGCTAAAATAATGACGTCATCAAAAACCGACACCAAACATGTCTTTATTTTCTCATATTCTCCTAATCCAGCCATAAATTTCTTTATTCAAGCATTTAAGGTATTGACAGTATGACAGTATGTCATACAATGTATAGAATAAATCATCCCGGTCGCATCTAACCATTAAAATAGAGCAAATGAGAATGCTCGTCATAATTTAGCTCTGCAATGCAGTAACAGTGCCAAGAGACAAATGATCACTTTGCTAACATGCTGGTGCTTATTGTAGTAGGAATGTTTACAATGTTGTCTATATCATTTAATATGCATTAATAAGCACTATGAACACAAAGTTCATCCACAACGTGATGGACAGCGTAATCGAACATATTCTCAGTTCAAGCACACAAGTGGACTCTCACTGCTTTTTCATAAGAGAATTACCAACATTTCTGGTCTGGAACCTGCTTTTTGACACAACATTTCAGGAGGACTGTAGCAGCCAGCAGTTGCACTCGCACTCTTCAGTTTACAGGTTATTCATCACCAGTCAACCTGTCACAGCTCTTTGGAGACACTTGTTCCGACTCTTTGCTGTGTCACCACATTAGATCATCATTTTTCTTCTGTCTCCTGTTTTGTTGCAAACAGAAAACACACCAGTCTCATTTTTTTTGGAGTCTTGCAAGCGAACGCATCATTTAAAGTGACGTGGAAACACTGCAAGTAGGAAAGTTTTTAATCCTGCGGTGTGCGAGTTGTCAGCTTTTGTTTTCTAAATCTGCAAGTGGAGTCGGAGCTCATACACAACCTGAGCACCAGGTTTCAGCTGACCTTTTGGAAAATGTTCAGGCTTCTCTTTTTCATCGATTGCTGGCTGGAAAGTAAAGTTCAAGTGTGATGACTTTTTTTTTTTTTTTTTTTCTGCAAACTGAAAACATGTCTTTACTTCTCATGATTTGCATGGGGGAAATAAAGACATTGGGTTACATGTCAACTACACCTGTTCTTATTCAATGACAGAGTGAAGATCATTTCACAGTATTTTTAGCTGCATTCCCTCAGTGTGTCAAACAGGAGCTTGTGAACCAAAGCACAGTAAAAAGTGTAGCTGAAGATGTCGACCTTTTCAAAAAATAGTCCACCTTCTCTTTTTAGTGAACCCAGCCACAATGTGTAAATTCAGATTTCATTTACAAAGAGAGAAACTTTTATTATCTCATTTCTTTTTCAGACTGCACATCAAACAAGTTGGATTCAAACTAGTTTAATTCCCTTATGAGCTCCAGAGCTTCCTATTCAGCTAATAAACTGCCCTAAATGAGTGAATTTATTGTTAAAATCACAAATGTTATTTGCAGCTCATGCAGCAGCCAAATTTCAATTGGTAAAACATGTAAATGAAAGTCAAATCTCAATCTGCAGCAAGATTTTCAAAAGGAGGTGTGGTTGTCTGGTATAAGTGAGTTAAAACAACATGAATTATCTTTCTGGTATTTGAAGATGGTGTAATTGTGTGTTCTTGTGTTTTATTTACTTGAGAGTTCTAGTCATCATACTTTTGTGGATGTAATTCCATGACAACCAGACTCATACGGGAGGAAGCTTAGACAATCAATCATCTTGAACAATGGAGACATCTGGAGAGAAAGGTGACTTAAAGAATGCATCTACCTGTTACCAGGCGCTATTGACTCTGTTGTTTTTACAGAAGGAGCTTGTAGTAGTGGGAGTAGTTAGCTGCACCTGACACTTCTTGCTTGATGGTATATTTCTATATGAGTGGAGAAAATAAATGAAAATATTGGAATATTCCAATGTTTCTCAGTTTAAGTGAGGCGAAAAAATGCTTTAAAGTCAAAAGTTCGTACTATCACTGTAGAGGACCATACACTTCGGCCCTGATGGGGCATCAGAGTGGGCAGCACGGAAGTTCAGCCTGCAACGTCGACCTTGTGAAAAATGTTTCTGCTTTTCTAGTAAAGGGAAACTGCATCCAGTTTACATGTACTAACAGAAAAGCACTTTTACATCACATTGCGTTTTGGGAGGTTGTGGTGTCAAGCTTTGAGTCGACGGCCTCAATGAAATGGCGAGCGTAGAGGGAGGCGTCGGTTATTACTAAACATGTCATAACGTCTATGCTCTTAGATCAAAGCAAAATGTTGATGTGTTCGTGAACCCAACAACGGGAACTCGGTTTAAGTTTTGCTCAAACGGAAAACAGCCGTAGCTCTCAAAAGGGGGGGAGGGGGGAAGAAAAAGCACTGAAATGCTGCCTGGAATGAAAGCAAATAGAAGAAGTACCAGCATTTGTTGGTGTTTCTGTTTACAGGCGCACTCACGCTTCTAGCTTGTTACGCATTTGATTCTTCGCAGCTTGGCGAGTCAAACACAGGAGCATCCTCCAAAAAAGTTTTTTTTTTCTGCAAACTGAAAACATGTCTTTACTTCTCATGATTTGCATGGGGGAAATAAAGACATTGGGTTACATGTCAACTACACCTGTTCTTATTCAATGACAGAGTGAAGATCATTTCACAGTATTTTTAGCTGCATTCCCTCAGTGTGTCAAACAGGAGCTTGTGAACCAAAGCACAGTAAAAAGTGTAGCTGAAGAAGATGTCGACCTTTTCAAAAAATAGTCCACCTTCTCTTTTTAGTGAACCCAGCCACAATGTGTAAATTCAGATTTCATTTACAAAGAGAGAAACTTTTATTATCTCATTTCTTTTTCAGACTGCACATCAAACAAGTTGGATTCAAACTAGTTTAATTCCCTTATGAGCTCCAGAGCTTCCTATTCAGCTAATAAACTGCCCTAAATGAGTGAATTTATTGTTAAAATCACAAATGTTATTTGCAGCTCATGCAGCAGCCAAATTTCAATTGGTAAAACATGTAAATGAAAGTCAAATCTCAATCTGCAGCAAGATTTTCAAAAGGAGGTGTGGTTGTCTGGTATAAGTGAGTTAAAACAACATGAATTATCTTTCTGGTATTTGAAGATGGTGTAATTGTGTGTTCTTGTGTTTTATTTACTTGAGAGTTCTAGTCATCATACTTTTGTGGATGTAATTCCATGACAACCAGACTCATACGGGAGGAAGCTTAGACAATCAATCATCTTGAACAATGGAGACATCTGGAGAGAAAGGTGACTTAAAGAATGCATCTACCTGTTACCAGGCGCTATTGACTCTGTTGTTTTTACAGAAGGAGCTTGTAGTAGTGGGAGTAGTTAGCTGCACCTGACACTTCTTGCTTGATGGTATATTTCTATATGAGTGGAGAAAATAAATGAAAATATTGGAATATTCCAATGTTTCTCAGTTTAAGTGAGGCGAAAAAATGCTTTAAAGTCAAAAGTTCGTACTATCACTGTAGAGGACCATACACTTCGGCCCTGATGGGGCATCAGAGTGGGCAGCACGGAAGTTCAGCCTGCAACGTCGACCTTGTGAAAAATGTTTCTGCTTTTCTAGTAAAGGGAAACTGCATCCAGTTTACATGTACTAACAGAAAAGCACTTTTACATCACATTGCGTTTTGGGAGGTTGTGGTGTCAAGCTTTGAGTCGACGGCCTCAATGAAATGGCGAGCGTAGAGGGAGGCGTCGGTTATTACTAAACATGTCATAACGTCTATGCTCTTAGATCAAAGCAAAATGTTGATGTGTTCGTGAACCCAACAACGGGAACTCGGTTTAAGTTTTGCTCAAACGGAAAACAGCCGTAGCTCTCAAAAGGGGGGGAGGGGGGAAGAAAAAGCACTGAAATGCTGCCTGGAATGAAAGCAAATAGAAGAAGTACCAGCATTTGTTGGTGTTTCTGTTTACAGGCGCACTCACGCTTCTAGCTTGTTACGCATTTGATTCTTCGCAGCTTGGCGAGTCAAACACAGGAGCATCCTCCAAAAAAGTGACACGACGGCTTTATGATCATTGTGACAACTTGCTTTTATGATGCGTTTGCTGGCGTTAAACTCCCTGCGGAGTTATCAGTGGATCTATCTTAAGACTTTTCACATAAAAACAAGGCATCAGTGGAGATGCTTGTCTCCATAACGCTTGAATTATTGAGCACTAAACAGAGGCTGACACATCCTCCCCTGCAGAGATGGTGAATCTTTTTTTGGAGCTCACCTTATCTTCTTGTTTACCTCACAAACAAGCTGTTTTTCTTCTTTCACTGTGAAAAACGTCAGCTGAGGCAGATGGCGATCGCCATCGAAGTTTGCTGGGTTTAAATCCCTCAGCTAGTGGAGAAACTGGAGCAATATTTGTCTTCATGACTGGATGTCGCCGTGCTGTTGTTGCTCATACGAATGCTAGTATTGAATGACCCAAGAGTAAATGATGGTGTCGTCATCAACACACCAAACACAGTAGTCGTAAAATCAGGGAATAGTTTCAGGTTCCGTTTTAGCGTCTCAGTTTATTTCCAAAACATAAACAAATATAGACAAATATATTTCTTACTTTTCCAGGAGGTTGCGTAAGTCGAAAGTATGGATCAGCTCTCTGCATGCGCACACATTAACATTGCTACCACTGTAAACATGTCTCATCAGGAGTGGTTTCTCTTCCTCCTGCACAGAGGACGACTGCTCTAGGAAACTTGTATGACAAGCTCTGAGCTTTTTTTTTTTTCTGGCGTATCCCAGTGATCCAAAGTGCACACTGTGCTGATCATCTCATGTATTACAGTGGAAGAATGTAGTACATCACTTATTACTTTGTCTCTTCTCCAGAAAAGGCTTACAAGTACGCCTTTAACTAAACAGTCATATGAGATGTGGGTCTGGGACACAGAGAACCTTTTGGGCATTTGTGCTGGTATGAGTCTGCTGGATTTAGTCAGCCTCTAAAGTATCCAGTAACCCACTCTATATTACAGAGCTATTGTCTGGTTTGTTTTAGATATTTCGCTGCCAAAGACAAATACAGCTAATCTGCCAATTGGCCGAAAAATATTGCGTGACAAGATGTCACACAAGATGTCATACAACAAAACAAAAACGAAACGTCCTGCAGAAATGTCCCCATGCTACCAAAAACTGAGAGCTGTACCGTGAATGTGTGTGTGTGTACATGACTAATGGAAGCAGGGGAATGGTTATTATGAGACGCTTTTCTGAAGAAATGCAGCCCCCTACGCGGCTTTGACAGAGTGCCACTGGTTAATAAGACGAGTGCAGAACTGGAATGCAAAAATAATCCGTTTTGTTGTGGCACTGTGCTCAGATTGGGAAGTTCAGTATATCAGCAGGTTCCCATTTATCCTGTAGTGTAGAGTGAGATCTTTTCATATAGAAGCCCTCTGTGAGACAGATGGCATTGCCAGGCCTGAGAGCAGAGACTTGGTACAGACCCTACCTGATGATTGGCAGGTTAGTTGTGCTGAAGTACAGTGTAGGAACTTTATCAGTGTTTCCTGCAGAGACTCGAATCCAAACGCACTGAGGCTCATCTTGATGAGCAGCTTAAATCCGGAGTAGAGTCCGTCATGGGGAACGAGGCTGGTTGCACGGTGGAGGTACACAGCTCATTTGTCTCCCATCAGCGGCGGCGTCGCCTCTCATTATTAACCAGCAAGCGGCAGCGTAACCTTTGGTGTCACCAGCCGAGCGGGCCGAGGCC
Organism: Channa maculata; assembly: GCA_020496755.1. NCBI lineage: Eukaryota > Metazoa > Chordata > Actinopteri > Anabantiformes > Channidae > Channa > Channa maculata. The sequence continues at coordinate 2,321,486 of CM035618.1, forward strand.
AATCCGTTAAAGTGACAGCTGGTGAGACAGTGACAAGCAGGAGTCATTAGCTTTGACAAATGGGGCTTATTATGTCACCTCCACTTACACAGGTTATTATGGTGTGACTGCGTAACGTGGTTATCAAACACCTCGTGATGAATGCGTGTATGTGGAGGCGCTGGGAGAACTGTTACTGTATGTGCAGCACGCTTGCTGTTGCTGAGTGGCTTCAACATTAGCCGCAACAGGTTCCCTCTGCAGAGATGTGCAAAGAGGTGATGATCGTTATTAATGGGACCGTCCGGTGACTGTCCGTGAGAGAAACAACGAACCTGACCAGATTCTTTAACGCGGACTCGTGAAGGATCTGAATCGTGACTGAATCAGGGAAGTCAGTCGTTCACGGTTTTTCACGCTACTGTGACTTTAAAGGCTAAGAAAACTTTTCCACTCAGCAGAAGTAAAAGTAATAATGAGCTATGCAGCAACACGATGCCTGAAACAGAGAAAAGAATTGAAGTGAAAAAAATCATTCACATTTCTTTCACTCATGATTTCATCACAAATGAGCTCTCCAACCATTAGACATGGATCCATAAATACAAACTGGACTCCACACCAGCGAGGGTCAAACAATCGCATACGGACAAGTGAGTTCTGCAAAAATGCATCTCAATAAAATGTGAGTGACGTTACACCTGAATAAACAGACCTAAACCTATTAAGAAATGCAAATGCAAAAAAGCAAGTCAAGTTTGTATCATGTATCTCTCACACATCACTGCAATATTGAGCAGTAAAGAGCATTTTACTCCGCAAATTCAGAACATTTAGCCTGAGCAGTGAGAGAATGAGCTTTCTGTCCAAAACCTTAATGATGCAGATGCACCGTGAGCTGCTGCAGCGACTGAAAGCTTCCTTACGACAGGTTTAGGCCTCAGGACACTAACTGTCCAAAACATGTTTACAGTCTGACAGAACTGAGAAATGCAGCCAAGTCCCACATGTATGAAGCTGAAACTGCTACATATTCATACTTTTGATTCATAAACAGCTTTTCTCTCTATTGACTTCTTACCAAAGTACCATCTTATCCTAAAGGTAAAACATTTCTCCCGTGGCATTTCCTGTTTTTTTACTTTCTTTTCTTTTCATCAAAACCTTTCGGTGAGAAATGGAACTGTGGAACTGTTTTGCAAGAGCGGTGTTAAAATCCCAAATATTCATCCTACACGCTGAGTTACTTGGTGCTAAAACATTTATTCACCCACATGAACAAATTGTAATCTGATCAGCGGCAGATTTTTGTGATATGAGGTCAGTTATTGAAAAGCTTGTTGGCCTTTAGCAGGTCTTGCTATCTGACATTACAAGCTTTCATTAGAAACTAAATGTCAGCTTTGAATTCAGAGCTTTTAGAGTATTTACACAGCGTGTGTGTGTGTGTGTGTGTGTGTGTGTGTTGCCAGCTCAGCTCTGTCAGCATCTCAGCACTTCATCCCCCCATGGAGAAGCCCGTCCTCCCCTGTGCCCTGAGCCTCCCCATCTCCACACTTCCCCAGAGTCAAATGATAATGACAAGCGTAACATTTAACTGCTCAAACCGCCAGGCCTCTTTGTACTCGGCACAGTTTAAGGTCTGCATTAGCTGCAGCCATATGGTCGCACTGTGGCTGATTGGCATTGGCATCCGGAGGCTCAAGTCCACGGATATCTCAGTTTTCATAACTTGTTAAAGATACTTCTCTGTGCTGTGATTTTCTCCTCTGTTTTTATCTCCACTTTACCTCTGAGTCAGAAACACTTTATTCAGCAACCCTAACAAATGTGCAGGAATTAGCCTCGGTGACACCAGCCTCCGGTGAATGCAGCGGTGTAACACACACACACGCGCGCACGGGACCTCACGGTGAGCAGAAAAGGGCCGTGCAGTTTAGCATTCTGTGGCACCCATGTTGATTTCATGAGGTGTTTTGTATTCTGCTGCATCATCTTTCAGGAAACGCAGCCGTGCAATGACACGCTGAGCTGCGTTCACATCTGCTTTCTGTTTGGCCGCCTTTCTGCTGAATAAACAGAGTGTGGGTGATATAATGAATTCTGTTTAGGAATACTGATTCTCAGCTTTACCCTCACTGAACCATCCAGACTGCAGGGCTGCTCTGTCATAGCTGATTACCTGCCAAACTAGCTGGCTCACCTGGCTGAGGTACCAGCTGTTGACACTCTGGATGCTGATTGGTTAGCTGCCGAATGACTGGGTTGTGATTGGTGGTGATAATTGCAGCAGTTAATTCACATTACAGATGTGCTTACAAAACTTCTAATAATCTTTTCTCTTCCTGTTTTTTTGTATTTGTTGGTGCCCTTCTCCGGTCCTCCTACCCTCCTCTTCTTGCTCCTGCCTGCTTCTCCTGTGGTTTGTAAACCAAAGGTAAGCAACACACACACACACACACACACACACCCACCCACCCCTTCTGTAATCAAGTTTTGTCTGCATGTAAAGTGTTTGGACTGAACTAATGGTTTTCTAGTTCCTAGAACGTTTGCAGGATGTAGCCACTTTTTAGGTCCTACTTCAGAGAACCAATGCTCTTATCAAAACTGTGTTTGCACAATGATTACAGTACAGTATGCATATACAATGCAAAAGTACCCATTAATCAGAAAATAGGGTCTGTTTATCCAAATTGAGTCTCTGTATATTTGATCGGATGTAAAATCTGGTTTGCCAGATGTGAGGTTTCATTAATAGTTGTAGGTAACTGTAAAAAATATTTAATAGTAATATTTAATGTCATGCTATTTAGCGGCTGGTATCTGTGCTCATCACCACCATACAGATGGACCAGTAGGTACCCGCTCCATATGCTCCTAAGTTCGGTGGATTTGGGTTTTGGCACAGTGGGAAAGGTCTTGGATTGGGTTTAAAATACAGAATCAACATTCACTAGTGATCCTGTGTTTTGTCACCTGCTCATCCACCATAAAGTGTGTTACTGCACTGCCTGGCCAAACTAAATCCCTCTAAAATATCATTGGACAGCCATTAGTCTCGATTACCGCATGCTTTCTTCAAATCATTTCATTGAGCTCACGCAGTGTCACAACATTTAATTCCATCCACAGTTGTATTAAGTTGTATTAATGATTGGAGAGTGGCTCCACTGCGTACGCTCTTCTCCAATACATCCCAAAGATTCTTAGAGGGGTTAAGGTGGTTAATCCATGTGTGAAAATGGTGTCTAAAGCTCTGTGAACCACTCTGGCACATTTTGAGCCCAAAAATCCGGGCAGTGACATCTTTAATAGGGAAATGAATCCATTGATGGGAAAACCCTGGTCATTCAGTACATTCACAGCTCCTCATTGCATCAGTATAGTCACACATTTGCTTATTTGAATCCAAGTGTGGACTTTGTTTGGCCAGGCAGTGTATGTTACTAATATGCAACACTGGTAGTCAGTCATTTTTACTACAGCTGCTAGATGTCGCTAATTTCATCCATGTGTTACTCACAGTGGTGCGAATGCAAACAGAAAAAAGGCCTTGAGGGTTTGAAGTTCTCAGGGGAACTCGGCTATGGATTCTCTAGAGCTGTTTGGCACCTAATATCTTGGCTCAACAATGCCCTAATTCCTGGTGCATAATGCTATTAGTTGGGCCAGTTTCATTGCTTAACAATGGCCCAAAGCTGTTCCTGTTGCCTCTGACTGGAGCACATTCACACTACAAAATGCCTGATTTTATTAGAGGGATATAACAACCGTTGTTTAACGAACATCATAACCTGACGATTCCACTGTGAGAGACTCTAGAGGCGGATTTTTGCTTCAGCTCACCCGAGCAACACTGCATGCAGCTCTCATATTTTACCACGAAGGTAAATTCCCTGATACTTCATCCCAGGATCAGTCGGACGTGGGACTTATTATAACAGTCAGACGGGTGGAGCGGGCAGCCGAGATTAACTCGTTCTTTCTTCTGCTCTTTATCACTCTTTTTTCCTATTAGCTGCGAGTGATTGTTTCTGTGTGAATTATCCTCATACCCGCTTAATAGCATGGAAATTGATTAAGCAATTAGTGGCACGACACTGTATTTAGATCAAAGCAGATCATTGCATTAAGTTGGGAGAGATTAATGCTGCCCAGGGCCAAATAGGAAATAATGGCTTTAATAATGGTACCACAGTAACGATACGGCTCCTGACAGCACGATTCATTTTGCCTCTGTACCTGACGCTTTTTGATTTTATATCATCAGGGTGTGGCATTAACTGCACGACTTTTATTTCAGCCATACAGCTTAAGTCATACTATGTGTAGGAAACATTACAGTCATTTATAGTTGTAATATGCTAAAGGTTCTAGTTTACAGTCAGGCCCAGTGTGTTTGCTTCAGTGGATGGAAGGCAACAGGAGGTAATGGTTTAAATCTTTAGGTCAAATTGGCCTTTTTTTTTTGTTCTTTCTTCTTTGTAGTAATTGGGTATGATTTACAAGATTTTAGGTCTGTGTAGAATACAGTGAGTTAAGTGGAGCACTTTGGAGATGCTGGTCTGTATAGCGCAGATAAATGTCTTTAAAACAAATCCACAAATTTTTTTTTTTGCGAGATCCGTCAATGAACTGGGATGTGAGGAGTTATTAGCGTAATGGACTGTCAGACTGCTTTTAAGAACTTACTAACAGCTGCTTAATCCATAATACATCAGCCTTTTTAAGTTTTTGATTGTCTTTTAATATAACTGTCTACCTCTGAATTGAGTCAAAGTAAAATAATATGGACAAACTCCTGTAAAGTACAACAAAATTGTACAGTTCAGTACAGTAAATGTTAATGATTCCAGTTTGACATGGAGTCGTACTGGATCTGTGAATTGAAGACATGACTCAGCATGATCAACCAAATGCCAAATTACGTCAGTGTCTAACTGACATAACTCTCAAAACCCCTTCTACCTATACTCAACCCCCCCCACAAGACAATATTGAGACAAATGGTCAGAAAGCTAATTTGACAGGCACTGGTGTTTAGGCCAATTATAGCCTTTGCACCTTAGACCTTTTACCACCAAAATCCATCATCTGTTACATCCTTCTGGGCTAAATAAAGAACAAACCTCTTATAACTTTTATGGCTATGAGCTAGGATGCTAAAATTCTAACCTCTGTGACCGGATTTGCCTTATTTTCTTATCCTTTGTTTTAGTGAGTCTCAGACAGTTCCCCGCTTGCAAATGAGAGTTGTGTGCTTCTCCCAGAACTTGTTACTCAGTAACGTGTTGATGACTCGGACTCTCTCCGTCGGGATCTCTCCCTGTGAATCGCTCCCATCCCGAGGGAATTCGGTGTCACCTCCGCTGCAGCTTTAGTGTGCTCTGCTCTGCTTTCCAAGCATGGCAGACTTCATCCATCTCCTTCTAGCCATAATCCCCTGTGTTCAGGGGTCATTTCACACAGTTGGATGGGATTAGATTCTCTGTATTTCTGAAGTGAATGAGAAAACGGCACAGGGTTCAGATAAACTGTTCTTATGCAGCCTAAATCTCTGAACACAGCAGTCTGTTTTCACTTGTAGAACATGAAAATATACAGTTTTGTCTGTCAGTTTGAACTGTCTGATGTATGACTGGTTCACAGACACGTTTATTTTAGGCACTTTATTAAATCACTTTAGAAAATGATCCAAGACGGGCCTGTCTACAGCATTGTTTTTGGATTTTTCAGACACTCACTGTGGATTTCAATATCAAACCACAGCTTTTTTTTTTCTTTTCTCACATCACTTTCAGTTCCATCATCTCATTTCTGACTCACCCATATTTAATGGGAATGTTTAATTCAATTACGCACATTGAAAGTGTCAATTTCTTGCATTTGTGTTCCCAGTCCTGATTATGTTCTAATAATTAAACGGTGGACTTGGACAGAGGCGGTGCAGAGCGGCTTAAGATAACTCACTTCTGCTCCTAAAATAAAAACAAAACTGATGCATACTGTACTGTAATCATAAGTCCAGGCTGAGCTCTTAATTATTTCACTTTAAGTTTGGATCCATCTCTGCGTCTTTAAAAATATACGTGTGATATAATAAGCTGAGGACAAAAAAATTAATGGAAGGAGAAAAAAGTTTGAGACAGACGTGACCCTTAATTAAAATATAATAAATCAAGGAGTAGGAGAAAGAAAATCAGGATGACAAAAAAAAATAGTATGTGGACGTCCTTTCAACTTTGAGCAGACTCATCTTGGTTGGGACTCTTTAGGACCACGAAACACTGGGCCTACAGTCAGTGAGTGTCTTGTCGCTCTAGTTTTTGCACCGTGGCTACGGGTCTGACCCATGTCTGCATCTTTTCAGCATGTTGAATCTGCTGCAGACGCAGTCTCTGAGAGAGGACAGGGCTAATTGTCAGTCAGGCTTAGTGAATCCCTGCACAAGAATTGAAAAGAAAGTGACAAAAACAAGCGGGTGATGAAGTCAAGAGGACACAGAAGTCACAGAAAGCTCTTCTCATTTCTCTCCTTCATCTAAACGCTCTAACCCAGTTTGTCTCTTTGCTGTCATGACAGTGCCCCCAAGCACAAAGCCTCCTCATTAAAGAACTCTTCCCATTTTGGTGTGGAAGAACTTCATTGAGCCTTGACCTCAACTTCATAAACCATGAGCCAGACCCTATTAGCCAACAACAGACCATTGTTCTTTTGTCTTGATGCAAGCTGTTTCAACATCCGGTGTAAAGACTGGAACCATGAGAGCAGCGGCTTAATTGACATGGTCAACTAATTCATAGATGTGTTATATACTTTTGGCCATATTTGTATTTAGGGCAACAAAGAGTAAACAAAGGAGTAAAAAGGGCAAAGTGAGAGTGAGATGAGAAAAATGGGAAGATACAAAAATAGAGAGTTAGTGTTGGAGTGAGGGAAGTATTGAACTGTTTTCTGTATTCCTTCTCCACCTGCTGCAGTGTGTGATATCCTTCAAATAAATCAGAGAGGAAATATGACTTTACACTCATCAGTCATGCACCATAAACCCAGCAATACTCTGCCTTTTATGTGTAAACACACACACACACACACACACACACACACACACACTCACACACAGACTGGTGGTGGTCAGTCATGGAAGAGCACCTTCACATCAGGAGCTTTTAGCAGAAATCTATTCACTAAATGCCAGCCAGGGTGCTTCTCATACAAATATCAGCTCATACAATGGAGTCAGACAACAGCGACACAATGAGCAGCCCCCAGGAGACCCTGCCGCTTCAATGACACCCGTTAGGCCCTGATTAGAAACCTTTGTGTGGGGATAATGGGTAATTCCTCCCTCTGTTTGCTATTCAGAGTGAAGTCAAACAGCCAGGTGGAACTGGGAGTTAACTTGTGCGGCAACTACCTGCTGAAACTAAAACATCTTGTTTATTCGAGTTAACAATTTATTATTATATTTTTTTTTGCATGTTTGGAAAAAGAGAACGCGCACGTCTCATTGGTTTTCACTTCTTCTTCGCCACCACAGATGGTCTTCATTAGAGGAACACGTATACCAAATCAGAATACGGGAATTCTTTCAAAAGTGCTGTTGTTCACCATCACCGACAATCCCTACTGTAATACCGTAATGTCTGGATGGTGCTATTAAGCAGTGGTGGGGTTTAAGTGCATTTACTGATTTTCTGCTACCTCAAGCACTAGAAAAGCTAGTTAGGTAACCTCACTTTAAAGGATGCACAATAAAAGCCTTCAATAAGCCAAGTGGATAGGAATTGTTTGCCACAGTAACTAATACTAATTTAGTGTCGTACACATACAGTAGATTGTAATAACTAAACTCTACTTCATTCTTTGACAAAAACTCTGTTTGTATAATTGGAAATATTGACATTCATTCATATTAAAGGCTCAACAATATTATTGAATGCAAGAGTTTTACAACTGGAAATACAGTGGTTAGTACTGAATCGTGGAATCTTCAGAATTAAATATGGAGAGATGGCTGGATGCTGCTGGTCAGGCCTTCAAGGTATCATGGCAGGGGCAAGTTTTCTAACTCTCCTTGCATGTCCACACGTGTCCCACAGGGCTCTGTTCTCGGTCCCTAAATTCTGTCATCCACTCACATGGCTTTTCCTACCTTTGCTATGCCAAATACACACAGCTATTCCTGTCAGCCAGACAATGCTCTGCAAAATGACTACATTTAAATGTAAGCATCACGGCAATTTGGAGATTCTCAGTAAAGTTAATTTTATATCGAATACTGGGGGTGGCAGTAATTAGAGGTGTGTCTATAGTAGCAGGCAGTGAGTTGGACAGTGTTTGAGAGCCCTGCAGGATAAACCCAGCTGCAAGGACTGCGGGCGTAAATACGTTTGTTGTCCTGAGAGCGTGGTGACAGTGGTGTTATGGTTGAGGACTGAGTCTGGTGCTAGTCCTTCCCATGTTTGACTTGGTAATGTGTTGTAAAAACACAGTCCTGGACTACATTTCCTGTCACTGACCAAAGTTCCAGAATGATGTGCAGCTTGGAATGAAGGCAAGAAAGCTCCAGCCAGTGTCTATGTGGTCCTGTAAGCTAGTTTTGTTATTCAGCAAGCCGACATCTGCAGCAATGCACCAGCAGTGGGAGGGTAGAGAGTGACTTCAAATATGTGTTAATTTAAAATTAGCTTTATATCTGTATTCATCAGCACAGGGTTTGCTGAAGAAATTGTCCATGTTCTCTCCAATGTGTTAAAGCAGGGGTTCCCAAACTTTTCCATGTCAAGGCCCATCATGGAGCACTTGTTCTGGCCGGGCCCCTGTTTTGCAGGATGTCTTAAAAACTCATTAACACTACTACAGCAATTGTTTTAAAAGTAGAAATAAATTGCAAAGAGCATGTAAATGCAATTTCATTGTGTTCTATCCTGTTATAAACTAGTTTCTATGAGAATACACAGTAATAATACATTTAGTTTACAGCTTTTATTTTTTTCCTTTTGTTAACGCAATCCTCAACTTTCCTCCAATTCACTGAGGCACCCACTGGAGACCTCACTTCGAAGACCAGGGTCCTAAAGGACCACATTGGCTATTGAGCTTTTAGTTTGGAAGCAGCAAGTCTCAAGGTGAAGCTCTTTTGTTGACATGAAGCAATGGTGCCGCAAACCTCTGAAGGAATAAGGCGAGGAAGTAGCCAGTAGGTGGAAATAGTTAAAAAACAAAAAAATGACTTCAGGCAATTTCTGTGTCTACATATTTTTTGTGTGGGGCAAAAAAAGGAAACTTCTACCACAGACACACACAGGTATAGTACAGAGCAGCCTATTGTCTCTCCCTGTCTCTGTACAGTATAAAGTGTAAATTTCCATCCTCATCATTTGTGCAGGAACCTTTTTTAAAGTCCTGTGTGGGTTTTTAACGAAGCAGTGAAGCTGCCACGCAGCAGCAGACCAAAGACTTGACAGTAAAACACACACAAGGGATAGAAAAAGTTTTTTTAAAAAAGGAGATGAAGAAGAAACTTTTCTTGGATTCTTCTCCTTGAAGTTTAGTAATATCTTCGAGCCACCTGGCAGCTTTTTGGAAAACTGTGACACCTCCGTGAACAAATGATTAATAGCACCCAGTTAAAGTGTGAAAGCACAGCGGGAGAGCTCTTTCCTGCATGAATCATGTTCCATTTAAGATGTATTCACTGATAAATACTGAGGAGGGATTATTATTTATTATTATTTTATTTCTGCCCTTTCTGGAGCTGGCAGGTCGAGTAATGTGAGCACATTTAGTTTTCATTCTCCATCGCAGCCAGCAGCACTACGGGAGCTGTTCCGTAGTACATTAGAATAAAGTGCATCAGTGTAATTTCATTTTTATGGCTCTCATTATATATATATATATATTTTAAATTCTCAGCTTTTTCTTTAATTCACTGATTTAAAGTTTGTTTCTTTTTGTGTATTTCTAATGATAAAACTTCTCCTTAATTGAATTGAATTGATTTTATTTTAAAGGCTGCAGTTTTTAACTTTAACATTATAAATTTTAAGCTATGTTCATACATGCGCTGAACTCTAGCCAGAGGAGCTGCACGTGAGAACACAAATGTCACTTGGCCCAGACACTACCAGGACCTTATGCTGTGAGCCCTTCAGTATGAAGTCTGGATGATGGGACTAAGTTGTCGGGAGGATTTACAGTAACGTGAACTAATGGCCACGTCAGTGATGTTTCTATCGGGTCATATTTTGACTGGCACGGCTTTGATGTGCTGTAAACACGAAGATTGGTTACCTTCAGCATCATTTTTCTATCATGTTGTGATGACTCTGCGTAATGTCCCGACCTGGTTCTCAGAGTTCATGTGTGAAAAGGGCTTTACGTCCATGTACTTACACACATTCTGAGTGCATGTTTGTCTGTCTTGTTTATTTGCTGCATGACATTAGCTTCTAATGTCTAATTTTCTTATTTATTTTAGAGATAAAGGAGTTGAAGCTGTAGTTTTCATGTCACATCACATTCATCCAGTTCTGGTCTTGTGGAGGACAACGCAAAGCTCTTATCTGCTGCCGCCTCTTTCTATCTTTCTTTCTTACTTTTGTCCTTTTTCTTCTTTTGCTTCAGAAATCTTTCAGTCAAACATTAGCATGAAGACGTACAGGTTTAGTGCTAATTTTGAAACTTTCTCTGTAAGTTTTGTGACTCTAAAACAGGAAATATTAACATTCTGGACCAGACCTGTGCCCAGTACACTCATTTTGTAATCCGCCCATTCACTCAGTCTACCACAAGTTACCAAACTCTCCCGTCTCCACCTTTTCTTTTGCATCAATCGTCTCTTGTTTTCTCTTGTGCATCTGCTTCATCCCTGTTTTCCTCTCCTCACCTTTCCTCCTCCTCCTCCCTAATCAATGCCAGTTAGCCAGCAAGACTAATTATAGACAAAAACATTTTCTCCAGTTTCACCTGAACGATTGTCTCCTGCCAACTGTTGCAGACGGACAGTGATTGTTGTGATGCAGGAAATTAGGCGTGTGTGAGTGGGGGAGGGGATGCAGCTGAGTTTAATTGAGACATATCTATAGTTGAACTGGTGCTGAGGATCCAGCTCCGGCAGCATACAGTGTGGTGCTGCTCGGTTCGTTTACTGCAGATTGTGAAAGGAGATTTCCATTTACTGTCTGCGAGCTAATTACAGCAGCCAGACAATGTTTTTAGACGTAATTGCTGCAGGTTGGTGACTCACCCGCTGTTCACTACTGCGTTTTTGCTTAAGAGAGCAGCTTTATAGTGGACCTGTTAGTGTTACCGTTGCATCTGTGTCTATTTTCATTGTTGGAAATTAGAAGTCAAAAGTTTAATAACAGACAGGGAAAATAACTTTGTATGTGAAGGTAAATCTGCTCTACTAGCTCCTTTCTGTACTATTTGATTTAGAGTTTTAATGCTTACATTTTCTGACTTTTTCCATTTTGTTATGTGGAATATCAGATTCTTTCACCTCTTCATGCCTCCACAAATCCCTCATGTGCACATTTGCTGAACATCTCCATGTGTTCATATACTGTGTATATACACTGCACACATGAGCTGCATAACAAACATTACTGCTTAGTTACCATGGCGATTCAGCAAAAACTTACCAAGGGCAGTCACGTCAGTAGGAGTAATAATATTAATGTAAATAATATGGCCATGTGTAAATAAATCTGCGCCCAACGGAAAATGCAATCAAACATGATTTCACGCACGCACGCACACGCACGCACGCACACGCACGTAGAGGTTGGACTGAGGTGTAATTTGAGATCAGAGTAGAGAGACAGAGAGAGATGCTGTTAATTAAACTAAAGGTCAGGGAGGCTGGAGATGCTTGATGGACAAGACAACATGTGTGCTAACAAGCGCCCGCCAACACACACACACACACACACACACACTCACACTCACAATGTGTGTGTGTGGTAATTCTACCAAAGCGATGTGACTGGTTGAAAGGGTCTAGTCACAGAAAATATTCTGCTCAGATTAAAAACACTTTTTTTTTTTTTTTTTTTCATGCTTTTGACATTTTTGAGTTCGCCTCAAGTTGATACTGTTGAGGCTATGAGTCAGTGAGTAAAACTTCATCTGTGTGTCATCTGTCTTCACACTGAGCGAGATGAGACAAATAGAGTAAACTGGAGGAACGTGAAATAACACAGCAGCTGCACTGTGAGAATGTAGGCTGGGAAATGAGTCTGATCCTTTATCGTGACAATTTTTGCTTCCTGAGAATGGAGAAGAGTGGAGGGGTCCTGAATTTGTTTGAAGATATTAGGCTACATGTTTGTTGTTCTTAATGTTGACATGATCGGACCCGTCCAAGGACCCGAGGAGTAAGATGGCCCCTGGATCAGAGCCTCTGCCTGATATGAAACGGTCATATAGTCAGTAACCAAGTTCAGTGAACATATGCATCATGAGCACAAATAGATACAGGAAATTACCTCAAAGAAACAGAAAACTATCCAAACAAGATAAACAGCCAGAATGACCAGAGAGACAAATATTAGTAAAATGGTCCCAAACATTTTTAATGATGATCAAAAAGAGACAACAACCACAAATGTTCCTCCTCATTTGTTATTGTTGGGGCTTCCTGGGGAGAGATGGTGGGGGCCTTTCATTCATTCTGTCATAATGTGTCCATGCACACCATTTGGTTGGTGCCACCTTTTATCATTTAGTGAACTGTCATGGACTTGCTCTGCCCAGCTTTTGCTAATTTCAGAAAGGGGGAAAAAAAACCCAGAAACTATCGCACTTGAATTGTTTTGAGATCGGACAAAAGTGTCACACAGGAATGGAAGTTTCTGTGCATCAACTGCATACTCCAACAGCTCTGTGAGGAAAAGAAGGAATGAACCGGGCTAACCTCAGTGTCAGTTCCTCTCCTCCACAGCTGTCAGGAGAGCAGTTGTTGCGGTTTGTACTGACAACACGTAATGAAACAAGTGCACCTCCACATCAATTAGTCTATATTCAGATGCCTTTTTAGGGGAAGCAATGCTGCTGATAATATTCATTTTAACAGCCTCATCTCGTCATAATTTTTTTCTGATCTGCCTGCAGGGTGGAGTTTTATTTATTTTTCCCCATTTAATACAGTATGTGTTTATTTTTTATGGCTAATTTTTAGACAAACTAAAGCCAAGATGAGTGTTGTTAAAGGTGCTGACACCGAAAGCATGTTTCACAAGGACTCAGACATGAACAGGTGTGTTAATTATTCTGTCTTATGCTCATTTTATGCTCCATTCTTATTTGAAACAGCGCTTTTATGACTTAACTAGAGTAAAATTTTCAACTTGTTCAATAAATGTTTTATGTGCTAAGCCAAACTCTCCATATATTATGAGAGGCAGACATCTCGTCAAAGTGTGCTTGAAAGCAATAATATAATTTGATAATATAATTTAATATATTTGTCCTTAGTTGACAAAATCCACATTTAATTCCCAGGCTTTATTCTTTTTATCATTCTTTCCCAATTTAGTACAGACTTCCCATGTTATACATTGCAAGTCATTTCCTTTATGCTCGTAATGTGTCCTGCACAGAGTTAAATTCTCCTGCACAGTAAACACACTGCATGTGACCTGGCACGGCTCAGGTGGGTCAGCTGATCAATCAGCTTTTTATTAGAACTGATCAATACTGGAGGAGCTGCTGCTCCTCTGTTAACCTGCACGACACCCAGATAATAACCTTCACAACACCGCCATGCACTCACACAGAGGTGTGTGAGTGCGTGTGCACACAGCATTGTGCACACGCTAAACACAACCACAGACAGACAGCGGATCGCTGAATAAATGCCTAAACAACCAAACACACATGCACACAATCATTATTGGACACACCATTGTGTTGACAGGGAGCTCTGGATAAATTGGGGTCCCTCAGTTGACGCCACAGCTTTTGACAGCCTACATATTTCCATGCTCTTCTCAGTCCTGCATAGAAACTAGTCTGATCCAATTGGATGTGGGTTAGATTTGGAGATTTTAGCATTTGCATTTTTTTGTTATTGTTGCATGAGAGATGTGTCCACAAGGGTAAATACTTGTGGACACATGTATATGTGTATACACATACTATATTTAATAAGTATATTTACAATACTTATTCAGTATTTACTGAAGTAAAATAGAACAGGAAGCTGAAAGTAATGATACCCCGGTGTAAAAAATCACTACACTCACTTGTTGAATGTAGAAGATGAGAACAAAAGAGCAACAACCTGCTAGCTGCTCTGTTTTTCTTTCCGTTTCTTCATTTCCATTTTGATAGCTCCTTGCTTTATGAACCAATCAGCTCTTTTGACACAAAGCTCCACACAACACATTTCTGCGTCCACAGACGTTTATAGGTAACCACAGGCACAAACGGGTACAAACAAACTCGAGACTAAAATGTACTAACTGGTAGTATATAGTGTTCCCAAGAATGTACAAGTCCTTCAGAATAAACTATCCAAATGTTGTTGGTCCATGTTCTTGATGGTGATACATGATGTGATCCGACACCGCAGCTGAGTACAGTGTTCTGGGGTTAAGCCCCTTGTTTCAGACGTATTAAAGTCCCTCTTTACTCGTGGTAAAGGAGTGGACACCCACACTGAAATACTGGAAACTATTCAGCCATTTTGTCTGTGGGTAGAAATTAATGGCACTTAATAACTATTCCTGCAAAAAAGATTGAATAAAAATGAAATCTAAAAAATATAAATAACATTTCCAGTTGTTTACGAACTCACTACATCCTGCCTGACCTTTAGTACAGTTGGAGCTGGCAACAGTATTGCAGAACCTCCAAAAAGAAAACTAGTCAAATTAAATGTCAAGTACTGTGAACAGATGAGGTAAAAAAAGCCAGAAACTGGTGACAGTGTGATCTCTGAGGTGTACTAGTAAAAAAATAATTACCTTCAAGTCGACCCAGGTGACAAGGACACACACACACACACACACACACACACACACACACACACACACACACACACACACACACACACACACACACACACACACAGTCATAGCCATGGAAATAGGGCTGGTCAGAATCCCCATATATTTAAAAGAGCTGGATAATGTAAGACTACAAACTTACTTTGAAAATGAAGACGTATATTTTAAAACATTATTTTAAAAGCAATGTACAGCATTATCAACTTTACCAACATAGGTGTTGCCCTCGGACTGTGTTACAAAATTATGTGGCATTTCTTCACAAAACATCAGCCTAGTAGGAACTGTTGTAGCGTCTCAAATTATATGAAGAAAAATGGTCGGATAGTGTGTTTTAGTTGAGTTGGGAAAAACGGCGAAGGACTAAGTAAGAAAATGTCTGTGATGTTGCTATGCTGATTAGCAACACCACCCCTGCGTTGTGATTTGCACCCCCACACCTTCACGTTTAAGAACCTTCCCCGCAGCTGTGCACAGGCTGACAGTTTAAACACGTGTACATACTGTACAGTATGCCGTCACGTTCACGCACATACCATGGTCAAACATTCCCAGGCGGGAGGGAGTCTGCTGTTTGATTGGTTGGTTGAACAGCCAATCACACAGTTGACTTGATCAGAATAACTGATCTATAGTCTGTCTGCTGCACTGTCTGCCACAACAGTGGCCCCAGTACCATACAATACAAAAATACACACACACATAAAAACGACATTTACATCATTCTAGTATAAAAGATGAAGGGAAAAAAAAGCCATTTGTGCCTTGGGAGGCTGCAGGTAGTGAAAACCATGCCACCGAGAGAGAATGAAGAGGGAAGCAAAATAAGACTGAGGGCAGATAACCGCACCGGATGATGCAGCTAACAGTTTATACCATTCATGCATTCATATAATCTCACATCTTTGACCTTACAGTTCAAACACACAGTATAATGAACAGCACCTGCAGCACCCAGGCAGCTCTCGACACATTTCAGTGAATCCTTCGTCTTCCTCACTTGTCTGTCAAACCTGTCGGCCGAACCAGCTTTGCAGTCTACATTAGAAGTTCTCTTCTTTCTTCCTCATTAAATTTTAAGCCGCATTGGTTATTGCTATTGCAGCACAGAAATCAGTGGCCCCTTTGACTGCTGCCAGACTTTAGGAAGGTAAGGATTCGCATACAGGAGGGATTTCTTCAAAAGACCAACCATAGCATTTTTGTATGATGATGTAATATTTATTGGTGGGGAGCCCAGGGAGACGGTTTGCTGCCCACTGCCAAATGGGCATCCAATTGAAATAAAAGCCAGTTGTCACAGTAACGCTGTGTGGCATCCAGCTGTAAGGGTGCATATTGCAACCACCTGAATACCCTCCAGCCCCCCACTCCTCCCTTTCCAAGTGTGAGAGAGACCATGGTGTCCGTCAGGTGTTATGTTGTCTACAACTGCATCGAGTGGCAGTATATTAAGTCAAGTGTATTTGATATCTATATATTTAAAAGGAACTTCTTAACTAAAGGAAGAAAAATGAGAACAAACTACATCTTGAGACTTTAAAAATAGTACAATCCATGTCACAGCACATACATGAATTCCTTCACTTCATACACTGTCACCAGGTTGAATATCGTACAGGAGTACAGGCAGTCTGTGTAATTTGGATGTAGATGGGGGAATAATGCTGCATGAAGTCTAGGAAATTCTTCATTGTCAAATCAAAGGCAAGCGCTAATTAATTAATGTTGGCTAGCTACCTAACACTTCTACACAATCTATCAAACTAACAAACTGAATAGCATTACATGCACTGATGAGGCTAAATCTGGAACACCAAAATGCTAAAATGTAGAAAAATCACGTAGTGGGCAGAAGATAAGCCTTCTTTGACCCTCCAGGTGGGTTCCCAGGAGGGTGTGACACCAGGTAAAATGACTATTAGGTCACAGCCTCCATGTAGAATTGTGTTTATTACTTCTTCTGCCTTGTGATAGAAATGTACTTTTTGAATGGACAACGCGTAACATTATAAAAGTATTGGGGAAAAGCTGGTTTATTCAGGGAGTTTAGTCTAATTGTGGGACACACACTTGTCAAATCTATGTAGAGAGTCAAATACCACGTAGTTCAGTTGGTAAATTTAGGGAGCTTGGCGAGCAAGGCAGACGTAGAGGTGGTGGAGCATTAAGGGATATGTGCAGGGGGGATTGGAATCTCTTAAAAGGGTGCTCTGCCCCGCTCTCCACTCTCTGACTGTTACGTTTGTGTTGACCTTCGTTATGGTCGTCAGGGAAGCTAATAGCATATTTTTGTGTAGTTCATTTTAAAACTGCCATTCTTGACATCTTGGTAACTTACAATAGTTTTGGACCATCAACTGATGTCTCTGAGCTGTCCCAACATTTTGATCGGTGTTAACGTCAACTGCAATGTGCTAGTGTTGGTGTATATATAGCAAGTAGAGTGTATAGTCGAATGTGTGGTCTGTCTTCATAATCTTCCAAACGATGCTAATTTGAGAATGCTGCACATAATGGTGCAGCACGCCGGCCTCTGTGAAAGGGGACCCCTCTCTCCATGTCCATGGAAAAGGCTCATTCATGCAGCGATTCTCATTTTCAGGTGATTTTACGCTAATGAAAACCCAATTAAGAACGCCATAATTTATTTCTGCTAACAGATCCCTGCACATCATACACGCTGCACCTTTACAGAGGGTAGTGCACCACTTCAAGCTAGGATTAAGATGCCCCAGACAGACATTTAGTAGACAATCTGGCAGTGGCCAGACCTTTCCTGACCTACCCAATAACGATCATACTAACCAGTATTTGTGTGAAATCTGATGTAAAAGCCTCATCAGTGCCTCGCATAGATGGCCAGTGCAGCATCGATCCATCCTGCAGCCGGCAGACTGGGTCATCAGTCACACTGTAGTCAGAGGGTGACGTGTTCTGATTGGCTGATATTTGATATTTAATAAGAAGCTCTCCCCGCTGTGATTATCTCACACACTGTAAGTGGGTCAAGATCACTGCTTCTCAATTATGTATGAGGTTAGCCTTGTTAATACTGCAGCTAGCCTGCTAAACTGCTGTCTGGACATGCATGGGAGCAGCTCACACACTCTCAGACCCGCTGTATTTGGTGCTTTTCTTACATGGATTTTGATATTTCCATTTTTTGGGCAGTTAGATGCTTATATACAGCTGAGGCTGAAAATGTAGAGAAATGCACTAAAACCACAGGCACGTCCATCCATTTTTCTGTTTATCAAGTTAAAGGTTGATGAGCGAACAGCATGCTACACCCAGTCTGTCTCAGGGCTGATGCACAGGAACAGACCAGCATTCACACTCACTCAAGGTGCACGTTAGTTACCTTCTGTAAATTACTGTACATGTCTTGCTATAAATGTTCACTCACTGGCATTTGTTGCTCCAGAAATGTACGAGAAACGACCTTGTTATCCCAAATGTGTATCTGAAATGATGTTAAAGCACTTGGGACAGAGCATTGGAAGCATTAAAGCATTGTAATGTAATGTTACATTGCACGGGTGGCTGTGCATTGAAAACGACACAATCCGAAGCAGAACTTTATTTTCATCTCTCCAACGTGTAAATACATGTCACACATCTTGCTCTTTTTTCAGATCCTCTCCTTTTCACAAAGAGGCTTTCACCACCGGTGTTGCTCTTAATGCTGTGAGATGGAGAATAGTTCACTCCCTCGGAACCAGTGTAGACAATTTCCATAGCAATCTTTCCGGGGGACACTAAGAAGTGACGGACATCTAGATTTGCAAATGGAGTTTTAACGTTGTGCTGTGGCTTTTGTGACACGTTTCGTCATTTGGTTGTGTTGTGCCTTTTGCAGCACATTTCTTAAAGCTGCGCTCAAGTTGTCAGATTGGTCAAGTTGTCTTTGTATATTTGCTTCTGTTTTGTCTATTTGCATGTGCTTTCTCAAATTGCAGTGCTTTGAGCTCTCAGAGCCACCGTACCCTCACAGCTGAGGGGACGATTGATAGGGTTGCGTGAGCATGTTTTGATTGACATTGGTGGTGAAGGGTCTTGTTTCCATGTACACAGGTGGGCGTGCAGTTGTGGGTGTTTGCACAACATGATTGACAGCTCTGAGACTGCACTAGCGGCTAGTGATTGGCTAAACCCTTGTCACATTTACTTGCCTCTGGGCAAGTGGCAGGTGTAGGTGTGCAGGAAATACACTTCTACTACATTTACTTTTTTGACCGGGATTCACTCGGCTTCATTGTAGTGAAACATCCATCTTTCTTTTTTACTTTTGCCCCTGAGGATTCTGGGCCGCGGGCAATTCCGTGTCAACTTACTTCCCTCTCCATCCCCTGCTAACAAAGCCTCTCTCCCTGCTTTCCACACCTGTCGTCCAGCAGATATTTATTAAACCACACAGCTGTCACTAAATCCTCCCTTCGCCTATTAAATAAGCAGTATACAATATTATTAGCTTTTGTGTACAGAAGTGTAAATGGCTTGCAGCTTTCCGAATGATTACATTCCCTCTAAACTTTAAATTTCCTTTGCTCGTATCATGATTTCTTCTGCTTAGTATCACTAGGGCCCCACACATGGTTTGCACAAGCACACATCAATCATCAGTCCAGTTATCCTCCAAGTATGTCAAAAACAATGGTATGTCATTAATGAGGCATTTCACTAGACACACATGCGATATTTGAGTTGTCTCCCAGCCCTAGTCTAAGGTTAATATTGACAGTAGGGGCCTCAACCTTTGCTGGTGTATGTTTTCTTCTTCTAGAGGGAAAAGGAACCACTGAGCAAATAAAGTCAGGTTTTCCCTTTCAAACAAACGAATGAATGAAAAAACTTTTTTGCTTTCTGTGTGTGTGTGTGTGTCCTCGTTGTTTGTGAATGCTCTGTGGTCTAGTTGGTGTCCCAGATGGCCGGTATTTCTGGGTTGCAAATGACGCCACACAGACACAGTAGGGACGCTTTTACCATGGAAATGACTTCCTGCGTGTTTGCTGTCAGGACAGAAAACCACCAATTCTGACCACACAAACTAAAACTTCTTCCATCAGGCAACTCAAACAGAGCTGACCCCTCTCAGTCATTGCTGATTACCTGCCAAACTAACGGCTTCACCTGGCTAACATAGCAGCTGCTCTGACTGCCTTTACTGCCAATTAGTGTGGCTTCAAATGTTGATTGTTTAGCTGTGTAGTAGATTAAAAGATTTATTTGATTTTTTTGGCTGGTGGTCTGTGATTCTCTCCCACCCTGCTGGGGTGAGAAAAAAAATGAAAGCATGTGATTAAAATTCCAGGCGCACTCCATTTTTCCTCTGATCCTGATGAAATGTCTCTTTCTTTTATGTTGCTGCCATGCTGTGTTGGTTGCTTCACCTGCCCTGCCTCCTCCTCATCTTCCTATTGTGGTTTGGACAACGAAGGTAAGAAGAAACCTTCTGTTCTGCACTGGTTTTTCTTCTCTCTTGTGTTAAACTGCTGTTCCATGCAGCTCCTGATGAGTGAAGCCTAGATTTAGGTTCCTGACAAAGACCATTTACAGTTCATCCAGAAAGTATTCCCAGCGCCCAGCGAAGTTTTTCCACATTTTATGTGAAAATTGATTCATTTCAGTTTTTTTTACTGAAAATGCTACAAATAAAACCCCATAATGACATTAAAGACGTTTGTTTGAAATCTTTGCAAATGTATTTAAAAAAAAAAAACCTTGTTTGCCATGGCACTATAATTTGAGCTCTGGTGGATCCTGTTTCCACTGATCATCCTTGAGATGTGATGACATGATTTGGATAAGCATACACCTGTCTACACCTGTACACCTTCCAGAAGAACAACCATCTCTGCAGCACTCCACCAATCAGGCCTGTATGGTAGAGTGGCCAGACGGAAACCACTCCTTAGTAATCAGACCAGAGAAACTAAATTCTCTGGTCTGATGAAACAAAGATTGAACTCTTTGTGTCATGTCTGGAAGACACCAGGCACCGCTCACCACCTGGCCAACACCCTCCCTACAGTAAAGCCTGGTGGTGGCAGCATCACGCTGTGGGGATGTTTTTCAGCGGCAGGAACTGGGAGACTAGTCAGGATGGAGGGAAAGATGAATGCAGCAATGTACAGAGACCTCCTTGATAAAATCCTGTTCCAGAGCATCTGGACCTCAGACTGGGGCGACGGTTCATCTTTCAACAGGACAAGGAAGCACACAGCCAAGATAACAAAGGAGTGGCTACGGGACAACTATGTGAATGTCCTTGAGTGGCCCAGCCAGAGCCCAAACTTGACACTGATTGAACATCTGTGGAGAGATCTGAAAACCTGGGGAGAAACTGGAATCTGTGCTAAAGGTGCTTCAACAACACATTAAGCAAAGGTGGTGAAAACTAATGTACGTGATATTTTTTTTTTTTCTGTTTTTCATTTATTAAATTCTTAAAGATTTCAAACAAACTTCTTTCACGCTGTCATTATGGGGTATTGGTTTTAGAACTTCGAGGAAAATAATGAATTTGATCCATTTTGAAATAACACTATTGGATAAAACAATGGGGAAAAAGTTGATGCTGGGAAAACTTTGTGGATGCACAGTAAGGACAAGAGTTTGTCATGACTGGGACAGGACCTGCTTTTTCTGTGCTTTGTGCTCTTAAATATTCTGTATTTTACCCTGTGCTGTTAAAAGCTTGTAGGTACAGGACACTTTCCTGTGAAGAAGTGACTCAGTGTTGTGGGCTATGGGCTCTCAGTAGTTGCAGTAACTAGCGTGCAGATTAACACTCTGCATCATTAGCAGGTAAACTTAGAAAGTACTGTATTTTTAGTTTCCTGCCTCAGGATTTGATTAGTCAATTAACACATCTATAAACTAGTGCCTTGGAACTTGGTTTGGGATGAATCACTTAGTCCTGCAGTAGTTTTAAACATGTCAGTAGACATTGGGCTTTTAGCCTCCGATAGGTCAGCTGGTCCCAGATTGGTTGGCCTCTACAGAGTGAGTAAGGTTTGGGAAATGCCCCAGATTACACGAGACGGCTTGACAAGGGTTCAGACATGCAGTTTTAAACTAAATACAACATTCCTGCATATTTTAAGGCGCTCACTTGTAAGGTGGGCCTTCTGTTTCTGTTGTCATTTGATGTGGAACTGGTTGGTTCTAAAGATCTTCCTGGATGTGGTTTCCATGTAGTTTGTAGATTCTGATTTTGTTGGCATCGAATGGGTCAGTAGATCCTTGGCTCTCGCACCCGTTTAATGAGTTAGAAGGTCTTTTTAAATTAAATCCAGTTTTCTTCTAAGTAAAAATGTGCTTTTTAACCTTGGTCATGAACATACATTGCTTCCACTAGCAAAGAAGTTCATGGATTTGGCAGGTAGCCTTGATATTGGCTGTGCTGTTGGTCTCTTCGTTGGCCAGGTTTCCTCTGACTATTAAAATATCAGTGGCAGTCAAATGTAAATGCAGAATTCTGCATGAAATTGTCAAGAGCACATTTTTTGTTTTGTCTTCTGATTGCTGGGCTTTTCTTCATCCCCAGTCCCCATTGGCATCATGTGAATAGATCTGACCCTGACACAAACACACACACACACAGACACACACTCTCTCACTCTTTCTTTTTAACAAATTATTGATCTCTCATGTTCTCATGTCATATGTCTCTCTCATAATTTTCCTCTTAATTTTAATCTTTCTGTTGCTAATTTTAGTCCTGACCCGCTCTCTCTCGCCCCCTCTCGCCTCTCTTTCTCTGTTATTGGCAGTGCTTCCTGACTAACACATCCTTTCATAGCGAGGATGAGCAGATTAAAATGAACTCAAGCCAGCTAGTAGAGATACTTTGGGAGCCTCACACAGCCAAACACAAAAGCTGACATGCAAATTAAATCTCTCTCTTTGTGCAGATTTTCATGGAGTTTGGATGTTGATATTGTGCAGCTACATCTGGATGTGTATATTTTGTGCTGATACTTGGTAAAGCCGGTCATTTCCATAAATTTTCCTGCATAATTTTCCTCCTTGGTTTGGCTGAAGATCCTGTTAAGTGGATGTTAAACATGAGGCTTTTGTAAATCCTTGAAACTTTGGAGGCAGTGGCATGTTCCTAATGAGGTTTAGGGTGGAGGATTCTGTCAGCATGATCAGGAGTAAAACCTAAAACCACTGTGGCATCAAGCTTTCACTGGTTTCATGTTGCTTTTCTAATTGCAGTAAATTTAGCTTTAAATAATGTTTGATTTTAAATGATTTGCTTCACAACACTGGGAAAGGTCTGGAAACCTTCAGCATATCGATTGAATAGTTCCTACACACTTTAAGTTTATAAGTGATAAATAATCCACAACTGCCACTAACTTTTCTTTCTTTCTTGCCTATGGTTATATTTTGAAGCTTTTTGCCTGACGTTGCATTCGAACACTGTTTGTTCGAAATAATGGTCTGCTCCAAAATTAGAACATTACAAATGGTCTGTTTCACTACATCTCTGATTCCAGTTTCGACCTCTTGAAGACATGCGGCAGTTTGTGCTCAGTTGTTAAAATATCCTTGAATGCATCAAAAGTTTGACAAGTGAAAGAAAAAATGAAATAAAAATAATGAATTGTATGTGATGAATTTTTTTAAAGAGGTTTAAATTCATTGCAAGCAGAGTGTTGTAGTGCACTGGGAAATAAACACTAGTGTAAGTGGTGGAGCTCAGAGGTAGGACATTGAATATTAACATGCTTTCTGTAAAGGAGAGGAATGAATTTGTTCTTCAGGGCCACAAACAAGTAAAACGACACTAAGTCTGTGACTTTGTCAAATGACATGAAAGTGAAGCGATGATTTTTAGGGTCCATCAGCGCACATGCACTGGCTTTTGTTCAGACACAAATGTACAACCAACGGCTACAACGTTAAGACCAGCTTGTGCCGTTAATTTTGTGATGGCGTTGATTAAAACCGATGGTGGCCCATTGAGCTGTGTGTCACTTTCCCGATCGGGTGGACAGACGTGTCAGCATGGATTCTCTGTTCGGTCTGTAGATACACAAGCTGTAATGCTCTGTGTGTCCTGACACCTGTCAATCATAGCCAGCATTACATTTTTCTCACGCTGATCGGTGTGTATCTCGGTCATCCATCAGGCTTCAGTGTCATTCGTTGATCTATTACCACATGTGATACACGTGGAAAATGTTGCATCCTCTAACCTATTGTGCTCACAAACGTCTAAAACCACCGGGACACCAGAGTGTGCAATAAAGGCAGTTTGCTCTGAATCAGTGCCACCAACACCAATAATCATCTCTACATTCATGGTGTGTTTTTTTTCAACAAACCAACCAAGAAAATAAAAAGAAATCGACAATGTGATGGATATGTTTTTTTATTAGACTCCAGATGATCTGATAAGTCGTGTTCCCTGTGAGCAAAGACTTGTCATCATTCTGCTGCAGTTGGACTAGAATCGGTTTTAAAGCTGATTTGAATTGACCTTCCTTTAACTAAAGAATTAGTAATAGCTAAAACCTCATCGATGACACGTACGTACGTACGTACGTGTGAGTGAGTGTGTGTGCACACAGTATAGATTTAATGATCATTGGTTACCGTGGTCATGGCTGTCCGGGGTGAAATTGGATGGGATGACCTATTGATCCAGGGCCTTGAATGAATGCCTCCTTGCATAGACTGTCTTTACACTTCTATTAGTCCTGCTTTATTTTTTTTCTGCTGGTGCATCATTTGCGATCACCTGTGTTAAGGTGAATCCGTACAGCTCCGCCATGCCTTGGCTTTAGTCTGTCACACAAACTAGAGTGAAGCTTTAATCTTCCAGCCGACCAACTGAATCATTTACAAGGTTAATAGGGAGTTGGGCTGCTCACCCGAGCCCTGTTCCTCTCCTTGTGTTTCTTCTTGGTTTTCGTTTCGGCTCGTTAGGTATTTTTACGGGCTCTTTAAAAGTTCCATCATTGGGAGGAGAAAAGCAAGAGACTCAGGCATTTTATACGGATGTTAGAACATTTTACATGTAGACATTTCTGTTATTTGTTCCATTAAATGATGGGGGGAATTTGGTTCCGCTGAGGGAGGAAAGCCTTCTCTCCGGCCCTGCGGCCTGCCGTCCTTCTCCAGCATTCCTATTACCACGGCGACCACTTGTGCCTTGACCTTCCACATCGTTTCTAATTCCCCTTTTTATAGCAACATCGATAGCAACATAAGGAAGAAGGAACATGAGAAGCTCGAGTCAAGTGGGTTTTTATTGTCATTTCAGCCATATACAGTACAGTACATAGCGAAACGAAACGTTCCTCCAGAACCAGGGTGCTACATGAATCACCACATAAATTACCACGGATGATGACACAAGACAGTACATAAAGTGCACATGTACAAACAAACGTTCAGTGCAAGTATAGATGGATATATATGTCGATAAATGAAATAAATAAATTGAGATTAATCTGGACTTTGATTCCCAGCATGCTCTGGGTGAAGGAACCAAGCAGTTCAATGCTGCCACTGAGAACAGACACTGAAAAACTACAGTCACTGACCTCCTTTTGATACTGATCCATAGAAGATCTGAAGTTACTGGGTGGGGGGATGGGGTCATTTTACATGAATACTAAGTGGGAGTCTCCACTTGATGAACATCAGAGCAACAGGAATAAGTAGGTTCTTGATCCTGGTAGTATGAGCATGAGCCATCTGTGGTGGATGGTTGTTGAAAGGAAAACATGTGAACTTGAAGTCTGAGGCAACAAAAGCTGCATTACATATGAATGAGTGGGTTTTCTGTGTACTCTCTCAGCTTGTGGTAATGTTTGAAGCCTTATGAATTATAAACACGACACGGCTGAAAGCGGACGGCGAAGGCGTACAGTATCTCCTCTAAACATGTATATACATTTCTTTTGACAGATATTTTATTTATTCCTCTGCATTTGCCAAGAGCAGGTGAATTTTCTCTTCACCATGTGCTGCCACACAGATGGTGCCTCTGCTTGTTGATATGTTGTGTTTCTTTATACTACATGTTTTTGCAAATTGTGGAAATTTCTCTGCACTCTTTCTGTACATTTGTGCACTCCCATATGTGAGCTCCCTGCCTGCGTCTTATGTCTTTGCGTGCCGTTGGTGCCATCGGGCGTCTCGAGCTGTGGCAAGCCCCGCGGTGGTTCAACGTGAGAATAATGCATGTGGAAATTCACCCTTTCATTTGCCAGCAGGGCTCAGGTCCTCTCAAGCCTGCCAGCTATGAAATAAATATGAAGGCAAGGGTGGGGGATGGGGGCATAATGAAATCTCAGCGCCAGTCCACATGGAGAGGACTGATTGATGCTGAAGAGATGGAGGTAGTAAAGAAAGAAAAGGGGAAGGATCAGTGGCCAGAGGAGGAAACATGATTGAGGAGCAAGTGAAAGAGAAAAGATAAGAAGAGACAGCTGCAGGGTGGAAAGAAGACTGACTGAGGAGAGGATAGAAGCAGTGGCCTGAAGAAAAAGGATGGATGGGCAGGAGATGGCAGAAAGGATAGATTGTTACTTGGTTCAGCTGAAATGAATTGAAGGATTTTTACTTTCTTTTCAATGGTGTATCATGTTCTGTGAATAAGCCCAGAAGCCTGATTAAACCATGAGATGCTCTTAAACGTCTCAGTGAGGTTATAAAAGTAGAAATTAGCTCTGTACTCAGAAGAGGCTGGAGACACTGAACTGTTCCTTGAAAGAAATGCACAGTGAAATGATGATGAAATAGAAACGTGCTTATCACTCTTTAGTCTTGATCCTTGATGGCTAAATATCAGTTTTCACCTTCGAAGTCGCAATTAGAGGCCAAAGCTGTGGCACAGACAGGCAGTTCTACTGCTAAAGTAAGATCATGTTTAATTGTAGTTTTTGAGTTACAGCCACAGATAGTAGAACTAGAATTTCCACATCATCAATGAGTGAAGTTGCAGTTTACAGACTCATGTTCTAATCAGCTCATGCATTCGTCCTGGTGGAAGCTTTGGCCATATCTAAATGGTCTGTGTAGGCTGGGGACACACCTGAAAGACTAGCAACGAGTGTCAAAGACTCAACAGTTCGCACAAAAACACCGTTTCCACCAACTATCACAGATACACCTGATGACTGTTCTGGAAATAGAAACACCCACCAAATCCTGCGAGAGCAGGACATTCTTGCATGTTTTTGTTTTAAAACAAATATAGCAGGCATGACCTTTGACTTTTTAACTCATCAATATGTGCATAAGAGCACAAGGCAAGGATAATAAATGGGTAAAATCATGGATGCAACGGTGAGGACAATGCAGACTATAGAGCCTACAGAGGAAATTGAAGGTAAAATAAGTTTATAAAACAACGCTACGCTGTAGTTAGTGTAGGTCTGCCTCAGTTGTTACGTGATTGGTTGCAGATATCGGATGTAAATATATATTTCTTAAAGTTTTTGTAATAAAAACTGGCAGCCACTGAGTCTTAAGACGAAAGACTAAATTCTTTACACAGCACACACTTAATGACTGTCTGCAGACTGTCAGCAACCAACTGAGCCAAGACCACTCGGACCAGGACCAACTAGGTTCGTCCTGATGTCATAACCGAATAACATTCATAATCGGCCGCACAGTTGTTAAGTGTGCGCTGACCTTTAGTAGTGAAATTCCCCACGGGGTCATAGTCACCTTTACCACCACAGTCTAATCAGTTCACTCCAAGTGCACGTTCGTGCTAAATGTAAAGATTTACACTAAAGGTGCTCCTGAAATAACACGTTCACAACAATGGGACTGATTGGACAACTAAAAAAATACCTCATGGCACGTCTGTCACCAGCTTCAAAATCATCCACACCATGCTCAGTGTAATGTCACATCTCCTGCCTGTTTGCTGCTGCACATCATGTTCTTCTCAACAAAGACGGAAATTGTACCCTTGTCTCTCACTGATTGACTACAAAGAACCCTGTTCACACTGAAGAGCTGATAACAAAGCTCAGCCTGGTGTTTTAGATGCTGCAGGACGTTTAGATATCAAACAGAATGTCTGTGGTGTCCAATCTTAACTGACTGCTTATTCACCGTAAGCAAAGACTACACATCACAGTACTGAATGGAGAGAAGTGCTTTGTTTACGCGGTTGATGTTTAACTGTAAAGGTGTTTTAATTGTGAAGGATTAACGTTGACTCGCCTCCGACTGTGTGTTCAGCAGCGTCATGTAGGGAAAAGTCAGGGGGGTGGGATTTTCCGCTGTGAGAAGCGTTTGTGGCTCCTAGTTAATTTCATCAATTTGTGTGTGTGAGAGTCTAAATTGTGGTCACGCTGTGGCTAATGGTTCTTACAGGCTTCACACACACACTGCACAGGAAATTTACATACCATCACACACCTAATGAAGAGAAACCCCACACATTGATGCACATGTGGCGTATGGAACTTGGATTTGCCTCCTTATTCGCTGTGTGAAGTGGCTCTGAGATAGTCAGTTACAGGTCTGGGTCACTCGGCTCCTCCGTTGTCTTCTCCTTGTTTTTCCTTCGTGGCCCCTTCGAGCTCCTCCAGCTGACAGAAGTGTGTTGACTGTGCTAAATATAGCAGTTGTGTGTCGTATGTTTATAATTGATGGTAATTAATTACTTTACAATTACTAACGGATAATGTAATAATGCTGCTAAATGGGGGATCAACTGTTTCCTAAACTGATTGAAAATGTTTCAGTAATAACTTGACAATATTCCCAGCCTAATGTTATCCTAATTAAACACGGTTCCACACTCCTCATTAAACTAGTATGAGGTTTCAGTAATACAGGACCCTCAGAAGCCATTTTTTCCTTTGAGTATTGTGTATAATTTTTCTTTTCCATCCGCGTCTCCTCCTTTCTTTCTGGGCTTGCTGTGACTTGGGATGTGAAGGTGAAATAATCAGACTGAAGATGTCAAGAATCATTTCCTAAAGTCAACATAAATTAAATGAGAATGGATGAAAATTGACGTGTAATTACGCAGAATGGCCCTGAGTATATTCAATGCTAGATGGATTTATCCTGAGTGACACAGACTATGTCTCTTAAAAAGGCCGTACTATGCATAATTTCAGGTTCATATTTTTAGTCTCATCACAAGTTACAACTAAACTTAAAAAAAAAAGCTAAAACCTTTTTAAAGGTTTTGATTCAAACCATGTGCATCAACAGTTTACATGCATCTATGTGTCTTGGATATGATTCTACCAAGTTTTAGAGATTTGGGATTGTGCCTCCGAACCACCTCGTGTGACCACATTTCTCACCTCTGCTGTTGCGCTGACTCACACGCCAACAGCTCATCCTCATCCTCCTTAATGCTGTCATTCTACGAGGCTACGCGGCAGAAGGTGGAGGTCCGCCTTTGCCATTGGAGATCAAAACAGAATTTCACCGCATTTCAAAGCCGTCCTCTTGATAGATGAGCAGCTGCTCACTTTTCTGATTACCTTCGACCTCCTTTCAATTTCACATTTTCTCCCCCTCCGCACTATCATGGGAATTATGGAAATGACAGGCACTAACCTTGCCAAAAACAAAGATTAAGGTAATGAACACTAGCGAAAGAAATGTAGGAAGCGTACGTTGGCTGAGCATGTGGGAATATGTCGGATGCAATAAGATGTTTAAAGAATAATGTAAATGTGGATCTGCCCAAGATCCTGAACAGCACTTTTTTACTTCTTTCCTTTTTCCTCCTCTGCCCTTGCCTCTAAATCACACCTCTGTTTCTCACATTCTGCCTCTTTCGCTCAGCTGAATTGACTTATTCCTCACTTCATTCTCTCTCCTTCTCTTATTTCTTTCCCTCCTCTCCTTTTCTGCTCATCATCTGAACACCACCCTTTTTCTTTCCATGAGTCATCTCCACCCACCTACCCCCTTTCCCTTTCCCAACGTTTATTTGGTTTCCTATAATTAAAATACCCACAGTAAAGCATTTTACCAGCCACCCACAAACTTTTTGCTTCATCTTGCAGGTTTATTTTCAAGAATACCATTTCATTACATGGAGAAAATACAGGAACAACATTTTAATAGATTTCTTTAGCTTTTATCCCTGCAATGTTTACATTTTAGCTCAACAGTAGAGTGATTTTTCCCTCCTTTTCTATTCAGGCTCTGAGTTATCCGCGACAGGCCCACCACACCCAGCCCAGACACTGTCCTCCTGTAAGATGCCACCCTACACTCACTGGCCACTCTATTAGAAAAACCTGTACAATCTAATGAAATCCAATACTTAGGCTCTGCCGTGAATTTATACGCTTTCAAGGTTATAATTTCTCTGCTATTGAGGTCATAGTGGGTAGTGGGGTTGTACTGGAGTGCATTATAAGAGCAGGTGTTTGTAGCTACCTCATTCATGTTAAATAGGGTGGCCAAAACATTAGAACCACCACAGGTCTCACGTCTGACACTTTCAACTTAAAAACGGAGAAATTACAACATTGTAAAAGTAGAATTCATGGCAGTGCTGCTGCATTGGATTGTATTAGATTGGGCACCTTGTACAGGTGTATCTAATAAAGTGGCCAGTGAGTGAACAGCTCATTGGTACCAGCAGCATAAAACAACCAGAAGACATGTCTTACAGCTGGCCGACATCTAAGAAGAATAGACGTCCTTTGTAGGAAGAATATTGGGGAGTACTTTTCAACAGGAGTTCGACTCAAGTGTTTCTTTAATCACGAGAACAATACACACGACACTATTTACATTGCTTCACTTTAAGGACTTCAGGTCACTTTAAGTCAAATGTTTTCCCCAGTACTCACCATGTTCATTTCGTGCCTAAACCCAACCAAATTGCTATCTTTTGCACTGGTGTAATCCAACACTTGTTAGGTAAAAAGATGCCACGAGTAAAAGGCAGACATTGTCAAAATGCAGACTTCAGCTGTTTGATTTCCTCTTGGTGTGATTCTCGTTTGGAAAAGTGCGTTGAAATAACCTTAAACTAAGGGCTTGTTTCATACTCAGTGTTTCCCTCTGAAAACCTGTGTAGCCCCAGTGTTTCACCCTTCCATATGATCCCACTGACTGCTGGGAACCCTACTGGTGAACACCCAACACGTCATACGGGAAGGAGGAAAACTGGGACTGGGTCTCGGACACCATCACAACTACATAAACAGTATTTTAGTAATTGTGCTTTACTCCTTTTGCTTCCTTTCTATCTTTTCACCATTTCCTACTTGGAGCCCTGAGCTAATTTGTGAAGTCTGCATATGATTTTTAACACCATTTTTAACTCCTCTGCCAGCTGGGGAGACATCGGATTTCTCCACCTGAACGCTGCCATCCTCTCCCTCTTCGGCTCCATCTCTTTCTTCTGTCAGTCTTTCTCTTCCTCTGATTGTTTGGGCTTATTGCCTGAACGAGTGGCACTGCAGGTTTACTTTCCTCTGAGATGCTGACTATATTTACTGCATTTCAGATATCACATGTTAATCTCTTTCAACATTTCACATTTCCACGAGCTGCTAGGTGCTTTTGCGTCAGCGGGCAGAAAACGTGACAGGACGCACCGAGCTGGAGGTATTAACGTAGACAGGAAAATCAATGGAGACGAACCCTCAAAGGGACAGTTGTCTCACTCTGCTGCCTTCCTGATACACAGAGGCTGATATTACAATGTGCACCATGCTGTCATGTGACACCTGAATCCATGGCTAAGAAATAAAATATACTGTAGACGTGTAAAGTGAGAGATAAAGCAGAATTTTCTTGACTGATTGAGAAGAGTGATGATTTGCAGGCCAAAAGTAGTTGATACGAGTTTAAAGTTGCCAGTGGAACGGTTCTGTCTAAGCCGGTTTCAAGGGAATTTACATTCTTATCAAATATTTTATAATACTTTGATTGAAAACTCACAAATATACAGTTGGTCATGTGAAGCACATCTCTCCTCTCAGAAAAGCCCATTTACACCCTGTTCCAGTGTGGAGCTTTATTAACAGTGTCTAATTGGAAAACCAAAATCCATTAACTCCACAAAGACAAATATCATCAATTGATACAGTTAGGAAGGGGGAGGGGGGGGTAATTTTACACAAATGTAATCTTATCCTGTCTGCTGAGAGGAGGAGGAGGAGGAGGAGGGGTGTGCGTTGGTATCATTATCTTTGTTTGCTAAAATTAGATTAGCCGAACACCCTTTATACAACCCGCCCCTACACCCACAGAATCCACTATAAAAAATGTGCACACAGGCGTTTCCCACTGACAGTAAGCTGATGTGACAGGTCTCTCTGCTCTATTTGTCTTGTTTCCACAAACTGACAACACACGGAGTTATTATCTGTCTGCTGGAATGTTGGTTTAAGGAACACACATCTTAAACCGCACTAATTTCTCACACTACACACTGAAATTTGTTTGTGACATTGAGGATTGGAGACTGGCAGTAATTGCTTCAGGTGCTTCATATCCACTGGGTTCCCACTGCAGTGACTTGATGGAAGCGTGACCTGGAGATTCCTGGACATTGCTATAACCTGAACATTTCGGGCAAAGGAGGTTTGACAGGAGATGGCTCTTATCTTTACCGGTCACTGCAAGCTTCTGGAACTTTTAGATTTATTATTTAGTCGCAAATGTAATAATTTTTGACTGTGGCTCTGGAGGTAGAGCAGTTATCCACCAATCCCAGTGTTGTTTGGTTCGATTCCCGGCTCTTCCTCTATGGGCATTATTAGGGGATTAACAATAAGTTAAAAGCTGCAGTAACTGCACGGTGGCAGTACGTTGTCCTAGTCTGGGCTGCGTGTCCTGCACTGCTGACCATATTTGGTCAGATCCCACTGATTCAGCGTGTTAAATTGGGGAAGTCAGTGTGAGAGACCACAGGTGTTGTGCTGAAGCTACCACAGAAGGTAACACAACAAATGTGTCCCACCGGGCCGTCTTTGAGAAATCGCAATTGAAGGTTGCATTAGTATGTGTGTTTCAAACACTAGCCAGGTATCAGCTGACGGGATCAGTGGCCGAAATGTGTGAGCGCATCCCTTCAAATGAAGTTGGATAAAAACACAGAGTTAATTTAATGTAGTTTATTGTTGAAGTTCTCTGTGTTGTGGAGAACATCACTGTCAGCGCAACACAGGGGGTTAAGACAGTCAGCTGACATGGATGCATGTTTGTATTTCTTTTTTTTACACCAACTAAACTGTGCAGTAAAGAGAGAGAGTGTGTGTACGCGCACATGCCACCGTGAAAGTAGGTTATATTATGTTCTGTGCATTGCTGGATATTTTTATTTACTGCTTGTTTCCACTGAAAAATACAGAAGAGGGAAAAGAATCACGTTAAATTGCAAGTAAAATCACAGTTCAGTTATTTTCCTGTCTTTTAGATGTAACTGAAAGTCTACTGTACTTCAGTCGTCACTCACTGCTTCCTTCTATCTCCAGACATTAAGTGGATTATGAAGTTTTGATCTAAAACTTCTAAGACAGATACTTTGCTGCACATTCAG
Source organism: Channa maculata (assembly GCA_020496755.1). Lineage (NCBI taxonomy): Eukaryota > Metazoa > Chordata > Actinopteri > Anabantiformes > Channidae > Channa > Channa maculata. Next base: position 2,355,008 of record CM035618.1, read on the forward strand.
GTTTAGAGGTTTGACGTCCTTGATCTGCACACCACCGCGAAGTCAGATCTTAAAGTGGGACTCAAAAAAAGTCCCTCTAACTTCCATCACAGGCTTAAAAACTCTACAAAAAGTAGAACTACTGTACCTTAATTCAACTTCTTCTCACCGAATCATCCCCGTGTGTGTCTATCCTCCCCATCAACTCATTCTAATTTGGTCTCATCACTTAAAAATTCCCTCGACCTCTCATATATCTCATGTTTTATTCCTCTTCCCACCGGCTCTTCCTTTATATGATCATCCCAGGGACACGGAAACGTGGCTGCTTGAAATGTTCTCCAAGGAACTGGAGCGTGCTTTACGTTTGCACTTGTACCAAGCCACTCTGGGGAGGGGGGGAAAAGGGGCTTATCTAAATGGTTAAGATGGAAAACAGAAAATTAAGTTTCAGGTTGATGTGCCTCTGAGGAGGAGAAACCGTTTTAAAGAAGTGATCCTGAACATTCTCAATTCTGGGGGAGTTTTAGTGCCACCTTTGTTGTTGTGAAGCTCCTGCTGTTGTGTTACTGCACAGTCTGAGCTAGTGTTGGTTTCCTTTGTATTTTTAGCCACATTAGATACAGCTGTGCATGCTAATTAACTGGTGTTCTCCAGCAGCAAAAATGCCAAATGGAATGTAAAGTACGTTTATGCTGATGTTGGCGACTGATGCACTGACTCTGTCACTTGATCTTCTCACTGAACTCACCTGAGATTCACTTCTTCCTCTTACTTCCCTACAGTGTCCCTCCTCTTTCCTTGTGCCGTCACATTGACGCGCTCAGATTTCCAGCTCTTTAGATGATTTTAACTTGCATTGATACGTCTTCATAGAATTTTGCACCACCTCCGGGGAATGTGTCTGATCAAATCAAATTAGTTCTGAGCGCATGGTTTGGTTTCCAATTGGCAAAATCTTAGCATCTTTGAATCTCAAAGTGCAGCAGAGGCTGATTCCAAAGGTTATTCTGCTTTTCTGAAGCCACAATGACAGTTTTACACGTGGAATCCTTTTACCTTTTGGCACTATAAACAGCAGGAGATCACCAACGATCATCCATCTGTTATCTCAACCGCTTGTCCCATCAGGAAGTGCAGGCTGATGGGTCCAAATGGAGCTGTCATTTGGTGAACTACAGGGTAGATCCTGGACAGGTCACCAGTCTATCTCAGGGCCAACACCCGGTGCATTTATATGGACTTACCAGTTAACCAGTTACAGCAAAACTGGATTAAAAAAAAAAAAAAAAAAAAAAAAGGTCTTAAGATGATAATACCATGAGCCTGCTGTAAAAGCAGTCCATCAGGCCATCACCCTACATCATCACACATACACAAAAGCTTTTATCCTTGGGGGGCTTAATGTGGATGCAAAGGATATCCAAGGTTGAGTGTCTGTAGTTTGGTTGGAGCTGTGTTGTGTTTATGCACTGTCTACACACACACACACACACCACTAACTGTACATTTGTGCATCAGTGCACCCATCACAAATGTGTGAAGTGGGGATATTATTGTCATATTGCTGGCAGGCTGGCAGCGCCCGTCCTCATAACTTTCCTTCTGCTCAGGCTCCAGGCGCTGCCGTTTTATCTGAGTGTGTTCTGGCAACTAGAGGTCTGAAAACTTTCTTCAGTTTCAAACTTTCACTCATCAGGATGTCACTTCTGGGAGCCGCGGCTTGGTTCCCAAGCACGAGTCTGGGATAATAAAGTCCTCTTTCAACGCGATGAGTTGACAAACAGCCGAGCTGAGAGACAGGTTTATGTGCAAGGTCAGGCAACAGTACAGAGAGCTACAGATGGGCTTAAAGTTACAAACAGCAGTTGGTGATAATTCGGTCCTAAATATACTGTACATTCACAGTAGTGTTTTATTTCATTTGCACAGTATAAACAGTACACATCTATACACTACACTTTCTAGTGTGTGTTGAGAGCAGTAGAGCTGCAAAGTAAAAGTGACAGTCATTATCTCAGAGACGATGTGAGATGACAGTTTGAAACACTTCAGGGCTTAGATGGGCATCAAACTCACCTGGTTGATTCAACAGTAATGACAGAAATGACTAAAATAAATATGAAAAACCTAAAGTGAAGGCTAGAAGCCAACTACAGCGCCTGAGGTTTTATTTTAGTACAAAACATGCATTACCACAGCATTAGGGCACCCACAGTACTACCCTGCCAGTAGGTTTATCTGTATCTGTGGAGATTTGGTGACAAATGTAAGTTTGCCTCACATTTGCACATTTTGCTGCTGTAAAATGGAAATTTCCCCACTGTGGGATGAATAAAGGTTCATCTTTTCTTAGTTCCAGTTGGTGACATTATTTAAAAGCAAGAAAATCCTCGTAGGAAAGAGGTCAGAGGGTGTTTTGTTTTCCTGTGCCAGGCTGAAAGGCATGATACAGTTGTAGATCTGTATTAATTATAGTTGCCGTGACAATAGAGGTCAGGCCCATTGATGTGATTGATAACCATGAACTGTACCTACTAGCAGGTAGACCAGGGGACTTACTGTGCCACTTTATTTGCTCATTAAACACAGATGACATGTTAGAGAACAGTGTGATAACATCTGAATCAGGTGGAACTGGGCCACTTGTGTTTGTGGCCCTAGATTTGATTCAAATCTATTAGAGCCGTCAAATCTGAATTCATTTTATTTAATGTGTCATTTGCAGGGGGAACTTGGAAGCTCCTAATCAAAGGGTCAGTCAGCAAACCTGGAAAAAATACTTATGATCACTTAGAGCAGTAATGGCTGCTTTCGCATTGCTAAAACAACTGGGAACATCTGCATGCTATGGTGTTGAAGTTTTGGGATGGAATTGTCTTTATTGCTGCAAATTTATAACGGAGGGGTGTCGCCCAAAGGTGTTTAATGTCTGGATTTTCCTTCTCAGTCCTCTGAGCACCCAGAAATATTCCCCCATGTGTGTGTGTTTTGGAGGTGCAGGCGCTGCAGGGCCAGCAGTAATTAATTTGACTGGCTGCCTCTATTAGCCCCAGAAACACTGCTGAGTCAGGGCCAGTGTGAACCAGGGCAAGAGACATGGAGACATTGAGAGAGAGATGATGAAGGGGAAAAATAGGCAAGGGGGGGGCTAGGTGCAGAAAGTGAAACACGTTTTGTGGCCCAAAGTGTGCAGACACCTAAACATTCATCTGAAATGTGATGGTAGAACGTGTCGGCATTAATCGGCTGCAACCTCAGCACTTCTGGGACGGTTTTGTGCAGAAGTCCGAAAATTGCAGAGAAAAGCACAGAAAAATGATCTGTGTCCAGAGACGATGAAATTCAGTCAAAGGAAACCAAGTAATTTGGTCATCTAGTAGAAGTAAACATAGCAGATGTTCTTCTATAACCTCTGCAGTAACCTATTGCCTACTTCTGGTACGCTTCATTTACTTTGTCTGGTACTCCTGAATAGGAATATCGTCCTTGGGACAGCCCTGCCCTGCCTCTCCCATCCCCTTACTGATGGGGCATAGCAAGATCAATAAAGCGCATCTAAATGTGTTTGGAGGTAAAAGACTTGGGACTCGTTTCTTTGGAGCATGAAGACTTTGCTGTCAGCTGAGTGGAGAAATGGTGCATAGCTGTTATGTTCTTGGTAATGTTCTTTTAGGAGCACTTGTCCCAAAATGCTTTAAGAAAAGTGTCAGTTGACACATTTTTGATTTAAACATTGTCAGTGAGCCCAGGTTTTTGATTTCCACACCTTCCCATCATTTTCCATCAGTTTCCTATTGCCCTGAGATAATCCGAGGGAAAACTATAAAGATATACGTTAGCTTGGGTGAAGTTTGAAACCTATCTCTAGTTATGCCACCGTTCCAGCGTTGGCATAAGCTTCCACCTCAACTTCTAAATTTGTCTTTTGGCGTTTCACCATAAAGGTTGGCAGCCTCTGATGGAAGTGTGGTTCCTTCTGATTCAGCTGTGATCCACTATGTTAGCATTGCTTGTGCACAGTACGTTGCTTGTTTCATGGTTTCATGTTAGTCAAGTGTCTGTTGGTGGTGACAATCGAGAAGATCAAGAAAACTTAACACAAATGTTAACACAAACAATGATTCAGCTAACATGAGTTGTTTTTTTTTTTTTTTTTTTGCTCAAATTTTACAGCTTACTGTATATTTTCACTTTGCTTTCTAGAAAGTTCCCCAAGTTTTTTGGTTTTACTTCTCCCACTTGTGAAAAAGAGAAACTATGACGCATCCAGTCTGTAATGCATCACCAGTAATACATCTGTTCATAGTACGTCCATTTAGGTAGGAAGCAATAGATGCAAAATATAGCAACAAATGCAAATCTCTGTTTCACAAAACACTCAGGAATAACACGGCTTGATCCTGATTGGACACATCTAAATTTATCCAAGACATGTCTGTCCAGTCAGGATCCTGCAGTGTTATCCCTAATGTGAAAGTCGTGTTTTGTGAAGTGTCATTGTGTTTTGCACCTGCAGGCCACTGTAATTTAGAATAGCATCCTTCCAAAGTCACGAGGATGATGTGTAGACTTAACCCAGTGATTGCCATCTTTAAATATGGCAAAAAGTGACGTACAGGAAAAACACAAATATCAAGCCACGGTCAACCAAACTTCACAGCATAAAAAGCTGAATGTCATGGCAGCCTTCAGGATCATATTCCATCTCTGCATGGAAAAGAATGGCAGAACTGAATTTTGATGCATTTTCCCAACAACACTGTGGCTATTTATAAATTCATAATCTGCTGCTGTGAGGTTCAGGGTTAGAATGACACCAGTGAGAGGAGTTTGAAAATAAATCCTCCAGCACTTTGTCTGTCTGTATTTGCAGTTTATCTGCCTTTTGGGTGAGTTAACGTTCTGTTTTTGACGTTTCTAGCTCAAGTCTTTGTGCATTGTTGAAATGCACTCATTCTCACCTCTTGCTTCTAAAAACAATTGAAGTTGCATCTAACAAACTGCCGAAAGTGAAACTTGCGATCAGGAGAGCCAGGTACATTAAATGTGCCACTTTAGGCAAAAAAAATAATAAAAAGAACTAAAGAGTACTTGAAAACAAAGCTGTTCTTTCTCAAAAGAACAAGTGAACATTTGCAATAGCAGAGACCTACTTTTACGTGGTGGCATAACAAACACAAGTAATCATTGGCGGTGAGACATCACTGCTGCCAAAATGCTTTTATTCCAAAAAAACTTTTGGTGTTAAAAAACTCACTGTGCTTTGTAAATGTTTTGTGTCCACAAAGAAAACGGTTTTCAGCCATTGTTGTGTCGTTAATCTGCTGTTGCTTCTTTGGTGGGATGTCCCTGGCTGGACCACTCGTCACGTAGGCCAAAAGAATCTCAAAGTGGCTGCTAATGGGTCTCGCCAGCATGGTACGCATCCCAGTGTTCACTTCACGGGACTGAAAGGTCAGAAAAGAAAAGAATGAACTTAAAGTTAAAGTTTTAGAGTTGGACAGGAAATCTGGGAGGAAATCCCAGTGTTCACTTCACTGTTCTGACTTTGGACTGTTTAAAGGTGGACAGAAAAGACAAAGAATGAACTTAAAGTTAAAGCTCCACTTTTAGAGTTGGACATCTGCACTCGCACAAACAGATGTCAGCATTTTCACGAGCCATTGAGTTGGTCCACAACTCAGAGACAGGTGTGCAGAGGTCTGTTCATAACAATAATACACTTTGTAATGTTAAAAAAAAAAAAATACTTGACTTAAAGCTACAATATGTAACGTTACTACTTGAGTAGAAATATGCTGCGAAACCTGTCTTACTGTGGAGAGATGCTGTCCAAGCCTCCTGTGACCCAGACAGATGGAGCAGAGTGTGGTTCAAGTATTGTGGTAGTAACAGCCTAATTTTAGATGTGGTTGCATGTAGTATTGATGACAATAAAGTCGCTAAAACTGTTAAAATCCATATTTAAAACCAGTTCAATTCAACTGTGTTTAGAATAATAGTGTTATTTATAAAGCACTTATCAGAGTACAAAGTGCTGTACATTAAAAATGAAGATAAAGATAATTAAATAAATAAAATCAGGTTAAATATAAAATCAAAGAAAAGCACAAGGTAAAATACATCAAGTGATATAGATGGAATATACTATTTATACTAAAACAAGACTCCCATCTCAGGAAAGGCAAATCTATAAAAATGCGTTTTCAAACGAGACTTAAAGGATGACACGGAGTCAGAGAGTCTGATTTCCTCAGGCAGGTTATTCCATAGTTTTGGAGCCATGATGGAAAACGCTCCATCCCCCTTGGTCTTTAACTGGGAAGTTGGAACAGACAACAATCCACTGTCTGATGATCTTAAGTTTCGTAATGGCGCATATGGAATTAATAGATCAGAAATATAGGATGGCACTAAACCATGCAGTGATTTATAAGTAATCAGTAAAATCTTAAAATGTATCCTAAGATCATCAGGGAGTCAATGCAGAGATGCAAGACGAGGAGTAATGTGGCTGAACTTCCCGGTTCTAGTCAGGAGCCGAGCTGCTGAGATCTGAACAACTTGTAGGCGTTTCAAGTCTTTTTGGTGAAGTGACGAAAACGACGAGAGGAAATAAAAGCATGAATAACAGTTTCAGCAAATTTAACATAGGTCTGATTTATACAGCACCAATTGACAACACAATCCTCTCAAGGCACTGTACGTAAAAAAAGTCTAGACTAGACAGATTTGTATAAAAACCCAATAAATCTTTGAGTAGCAGTGAGGGAGGGTGAAAACCCACTTTAACAGAAGAAACCTCCAGCAGAACCAGGCTCAGACAGGGTGGTCGCCTGCCTTTGCTGGTTCGGTTGAGTGAAAAGGGGAAAGAGAGAAAAGAGCAACAAGAAAACGGTGGGCAGATGGTTCGGACCAGTAAATGCACACTGGAATATTAACGGTGAACTCGCCGCGCCGTGATCTACCAGTTAACTCCATCATTTACTTGATTTGTGTGAGACGTTCAGGGACCATACAGACAAGCAGCAGTTTAATAATACTCACTTATTCTAAGTAATCTATTTTGAAGTGGCACAATTGCACTTATATGGTTATATAGGTTCTTCTGGTTTTATTAGATGAATGTAAAAGACGAGCTCTAAACAGTTGGTTTGTATATGTGGAAGCAAGTTAATAAAACCGTCTAAACACCCCCACTATACAAATACAGTATCTCTTAATGTACAGTATGTAACCTTTCATATTCCACGGTCTCCCCCCACAAGGAAGCCTGCCACATATTCCTGCTCAAACTCCACCTCTGACAACAAATGCAGACAGTTTGGATTGTTTGCTGCCGACAGCATCTCCCCATTAGCAGGCGGGTGTGAAAGTTTCGCCTTCTCTTCCTCCAACACATATATATATTATATCTGTTGAGGCGACCAGCAGCATCCAAATCATTTTCACACATATGATTACTCTCGCAGCTTCACGGTGACGGTGTGGTGAAAATGACAGAGGCTTTTGTGAAAGGTGGAAGTGGGGTTAGATGAGGGAAAAGCGGTATTTGGCCTGAACAGACGAGTGGTGACCAGAAACACTCATTATTAAGAAACAGCCATCTCCTTTTTAAGAGCTCACTTCAGAAAGTGTCCTTTTTTTCCCTCTCTTAAGCCTCCACTGTGTTTTCCACAGCATGTTGGTCCCATTACTTCAAATACTTTCCTTCACTGCCCAGCAGCATAAACAAAGTCACCTGGAGCTGATGAGGTGTGGAAATGGAAGTTTTTTAGACAGATCCTTTGCTTCTCTGTCATTAAAAACTGGATGTCTTTATGAAGCACAGCAAGTAGAAGTGATGAAGCCCACAGTGCAACTCAGCTCAGTTTTTACTGAACCCTCATACTGTTTCTTAATGCCTCCCCAAACAATGGTGCCTGCTAGAAAATTACATTCACGCACCAGTAATCTGCAACAACAAACTGCATACCGAACAGCAGTCATCAGTGTTTTTTTTTCTTTTGCTACCAATTTTTGCAATATAATATCAGCATATAGCAGCAAAAAGGTTGGGGAAAACAGGCTTCTATTAAAGAGTGATCACATAGGTGATAATGGTTTACTTTTAACAAAAGGTGTGTACTTCTAAAGGTTCCTGAGCAATTTAATTTTGGCTGATCATGGTGAAGCGTAGCCAGAGTGCGGTGGAGGTGGGCGGTGCCTCGTGAATTGACATCTAGTCCATTCACATAACTGTGAATAAAATTTTTAATTTAATTTAAAAACAAATACTGAGTAGATTCAGTATTTATACTAATAATTAACTTGATGTTGAATTAGTTTTTTTTTTTTCCTTCCTAAAAAATTTTTTTTTACAGAAAAACCATATTAGAACAGTCTGATATTTAATCGCAGTACTTGAAGATGGAACCATGAAATTCATGTCAGACATCTTTCAGCGCTGTGGGACCTTTGGAATTATGTGCAGCATAGAGTTGGTATTTGTGTCACAGACAAAGCAAACTTTGCAATCGTTTTCCATACTGGTTTTTCATTTTTCCATACTAATAATAACAATAATAATTATTGTGCCCCTCCCCCAGAGAAAAATTGCAGTTTTGGAGTATTTTGATAATTGATTGATTGGTTATGTCATCATTCTTGTTATAGCTTCTCAGACATGAGAAATTGCAGCTTTGCTTTGATGCTTTTAATTAACGTTTGCGTTTGATCAGTGGTTTCCTTTTTCAGTCCCTCCCATAGTCTTTGCTTTTTTAATGCAAATTCTTCCTCCTTCCTGTTCTTTCTTTTTTCTTTTGCAACATGTGCCTCTTCTGATCTTATCCTCATTCATGTCTTTCTTTCCTTTCGCCTCATTTTTCCTCTTCCCTCTTCTCCTGTCCATATCTTTCCTCGTTCCTACTATTTGTGTCACCTGTTTTCTTCTTCACTCCTACCTGTCTCCTCCTCTCTTTGTTTCCTCTCATCTCTACTCCACCTCCCCACCCCCATCTCCTTCCCCCTCGTCTCTAAATTTGCTCCATAACATTTCAATTCCATTTCCCATCACCAGAGTCTTGTCTATCTGAGCTGCTTTAGTATTCATTTCAAGGTCAAAGCGCAGGAATCGGGATGGAAAGCACAACAGAATGAAAGAGTGGGAAGATGAAGAGGGAGGAAAATAGATGAAAAAGAGGCAATGAGAGCTGAGATGAATGAGCAGGGCAGAGAGACAGAAGCAGTGTGTGTACACAGGGAGGAAGAGGGAAACATGGACGCTGAGAAATAAAGAGAGAAAGATGAATCATGGCTGAGTTTACACTACAGCATATTTGTTTTTATTTGGGACTCCTGTTAAACATTTTATTTCTCCAGTGGTTGAGTTTTACTCCACAAAGGACAAATAAGGATCCGTGCAGCTGAATCTTTCCAGATACTCTCGACTCTGAACACAAATACAAGCAAACACAGTCAATGTACAAACAAGTATCATCCGATTTGTGAGTTGTAGTGGTTGTCTGTCTTTATTTGTCAGCCCTGGGATGGACTAGCAACCTGTCCAGGGAGTATCCACCCTCTCTCCCGATGACAGCTGGGGTCAGCATCAGCACCTCCTTGACCCGTATGAGCAGTTTAGCTAACAGATGGGTGGATCACAAACACTTAAAATGTTGTAGACAGGACATGTGTGTCCCTCACTAATGGTTAGTTAGAAGTCTAACATGTGACTTCAAACTGAAATAGACATTCACTAACAATGGAACAATGGACAGCAGCTGCATCAAAAGACCAAAAAAGTGTTGTGAATGTTTGGCTAACTTCTTGCCGGTCCACTTCAAGGACACCCGCTCCAGAAACGCCAATGTTTTCACGGTCATGAAACTCCTGGACTAACCGTATCCTCTTCCTGATTTCTGAATTCAGACAAGCCCCAGATCATCAGTGTAAAATCCAGAGTCTGCTAAAGGCTTAGTGATTATCTTGTTATTAAACAGTAAATTACTAATGGCTCAAAGTTAATGTGCATTATTGTGTATTATTGATGCTGTAATAGTACATCTACCACTTTTACATTAGCAGAGAAGCCCTCAAATGCTCCAGTCTGCCAGGAGCTGAAATAAATGCTTTAGTCAAATAGAGGGTTATTAGGAACAACATTAAAATTAACAAACATAAAGTAATAATTACAGTTTTCCATCTCTGCCCTGTAGGACTGAGCCCCATGTGAAAGATGCTTTTGGAGCTAAATGTCACTCTTTGCCAGAAAAAACTAATCTGATTCCAACAGTCCTTAAAGGCAAGTGGGAAATGCAGTAGCAATTATGGCAGGAAGTGAAATTAAACTGGAGAAATAAACGGGGATAAGAGTAACAGAGTAACAAATAAAAAATAATACTTTATAGTATTTACATTGAATGTTATTTAATAACAAACCTAAAATGTACATTTTATGGAGAAAATGTGCAAATACTGAGTATATTACCCACCTAATGGGTAATAAGAAGTAGCAGGGTATGGATGGGCTGTGCCACAAAAGGAAGTGGAAGTACCACAAACTGCAAGACAGAGACACATAGGACAGAGGAAAAACAAAATGATGTTGTACAATAGTGTAAAAAAAAAAGGACTGAATTTATCCAAACAGTTAATGGTTTTTTTTTTTTTTTTTTTGAGGTGGCTTGCGTAACATTTTCTTTTGTCCTAAATACAAATGACGGCTGACGTGCTGTCAGATATGTGATGTCAGATGCATAACATCAGGTATCCAACATGGTCATAATAACAGAAATTCCTTTGCTGTCTTTAACCAACCTCATCCCTCGAAAGCTAGAGGAACTTGAGTCTAAACACAACATGATCATGTTGGCTATAGACAGTGTAGTCAGGCTCATTTGCTGTTGTATTATGATTGAGTGGTTAGTACATGTGGTGATCTACATTTACATTTCATTCACAACGTTTCAGTCTCTTTGACCTACACAGAAGTTAATGTAGTTATAAGGCAGAGGTCCGATTGGTAAAAACAAGTATAACCAGTATGTGCATATGTCCCTCAGTCACCCAGGAAATGTGACTCCCTCTCTTTGTATGACATATAAAGACAAAAGAAATATAAAGAGATAATAAGATGAGACTAGAAAAAAAGTTAAATTACAGCACATAAGTTATTGGGATGGAAATGATTAAAACCAGAAAGATGGAAAAATGTGATGAGGGCGAACAGAAAAGAGTGAACGAGAGCAGAAAAAGAAGGAAAGAGCCTAAATGACTGGAGGACAGAGAGAAAAGAAGGAAATGGAGAAGAAAAACAAGGATAAAGAGTCGAGATAGGAAACAGGTGCTTAGAGAGGTGGAGTTGCTGAGAAGAGAAGTTATTTTAGTCTTTAGTCAAAATTAATAAAAGCAAAAATCACTAAATCACACCAAGAGCACAATGTATATCCAACACATCTTATGTTTCTTTTTTTTATTTACAGAGGATCCACACCTCATCTGTTTCCTAGAAACTAGAGATAGTTAGTTTAATACTGCTGCTATTTTTAGGCCTCACACCGTAGCCTTGTTTTGGTGCTTCAGTTACATAATCATCATTTTGTCCTGCATGGTGGCAGCAGTTGCAGCCTTGTTGTCAACCGCTCATTATGGCCCTTCACAAGTGAACTTTTTTAATCATGTCCACACAATCTGGCAGCAAGGAAAAGCCGAAGGTGTGTCATTTACTTTTTTCCGTCTCTTTCTCAACAAAAAATCTCTAAATTTGTAAAGCAAACTCTTTCCTCTGGCTTTTAAATCCCAGAACGAAAGGACTGATGGGTCAAGATAATGATGGAGTGAAAATCACCTGTTGAGCTGTCAGACAGGTTTTCTGAGTGATTGCTTGAATGATAGATGTGTAAAACGTGGTCAAAGGGGGGATTAATGCCCGAGTTTGGGGACAGAAAGTGACAATGGATGATAGAACGTAACATTTTATTGATCCCACATGGGAGAGTTTTACTGTAGGTTCCACAGAAGCAGCGTAAATTTACAGAAGAGAATAACTCTAGAATACTGATGAGAAATAGAGGAATAGAATTCATAAAATATTCATATTAAGTAATTATAGAGGTGGTGTAGAGTGTGTGAATCTATGAGGGACAACAGCAATGCTGAGCAATAAGGCAAATCAGTCTGAACCCATACAGCTTGCTGGTACAAATAGATGGCAGCAACATCCATGTTTGTCGGGAGTTATAATATAATGGCAGGTGAAAAAATCTTGGAGTTAGATCAGTAAAGACGTCACAAGACAGAACAGGTGTCAGTATCTTCCTAGTAGATGTACAGGTTGATGGAGGTTGAGGGGATGTAAATAAAATGGTAGAAAAGTTTGTTAAACTCACCAACGGGATGGTAAAGGAGTATAAATTAGTCATTGTGGGATCAGTGAACTAACAGAATGGTATAAAGATTGTGTAGAAGACAAATAGAATGGTAAAAATGGACAATACAAGCTCATAATGGGGTGATAGAAAGCATGAGGGAGAGGTCAAATGGATGATTACAGGGTTTAACGGGATAAATAAAAGGTTATAAAAGATGATAGTGGGCTCAGAGGAGTGTGTGAGGCTATAAATTGTTGTTAGATGGGTAGAGAGGGACAACGTAGGCTATTGGGTATGAACGTCTTATTGGTGGGTAGGGGTATCTTAGAAGGGTATAGAGGCTGAAGAAGGATCAGAGGGGAGATGGAGGGTTACAGAGGTATAAACAGCAATGTTACGAGGGAACATTTAACAGTGACTGACAGAGTTGGTTGTTTGATGTGGGATCAAATGGAGTAAACAGACTAAAACTGACTCAAGGTAGAAAGGAAAGATGCTACAGATGATTTTACAGGAATCATGTCAGAATGATGAGGATGATGTATTGTTATAAAGGGACAATGGTTACAAATGAAGGATATAAACAATGGGTGTGAGTTTCAAACAAACGGCACAGACTGACACACCGGTGAAATGGACTGATCATAAAGGAGGTTACAGAGGGATTTACAGTGTCTTATAACTGTATATTAAACTGATGGAGGTGTCAGAGAGGTACAGGTGATGCATGGAGGGGTAGGAAGGAGTAAAATGTCAGTGTGACATGGTGAAGACATGACAAAGAAGTCAAATGAGGTTGTGACACTGGCTGATTCCTGGGCAGAACGACTGATAAAGGACAGAAAGGGGATGAGAGTGGGCTCATGACGACAACAACACATTTCTCTTCTGTGTATTATGTGTATTGTTACATTATGCACATATGCAAACCTGAGCAAAGCCGTTTCTGAAACACTGGTGTTAAACGCTCCAATTATATTGGTCCAACTACAGACTTCCTCCCTGTACCTGAGTGTGAGCGTGAAATGCAGCATCTCTTCCCAAACAAAGCCGAAACACACAATTTTATTAACACTTCACCAGCATTTCTGTGTGTGTGTGTGTGTGTTTATTGGGTGAAAATGAGTTCACCCGCACTGATAGCTTATTTGAGATGGTGCCTCAGACTGCAATTCAGCAGGGCGGCTGTTCATTTACAGAGAGAGACACACAAGTGAGCTCATTAAAAACAGTGGGGGTTGGGGTGGGGGGGGAGCAGAGGGCAAGCGAGCTAAGGACAGAACTGGAACGAGGGAGGATGAATGAGGTGCGAGAGAGCTAGAAAAATGTGAGGGAGGAAGGAGAAAAGGGAAGAATGAGGGGCTGAAGAGAGAAGGTGTAACGAGAAAAACGCTGGCAGAAGGAAAAAGAAAATCATGAGCTGGGGTTTAGTTGGGTTTACACAGTCTGCATCAGCAAACCGGTTTCATTCTGAATGTATAATCGCCAGCTCAATAAAGTATGGACACAGAAAAATGGTCACACAATGGAGACGACAGATGAGTAAATACAACACTTCTGTCTGCCAATCCACTGTTACTGTCCTCCACTTTTTCCTGTGAACAATCCAGTGCAACATGAGGGATTATATTTTCCTCGTCTCTATGACAACTGGCTTTGTTCCGCACTTTAGAGTGTGAATTGTTAAAAATACTCATAACATTTGTTTTCATATTCTATTCGACGTACAAACTAGTTTACGTAAAACATAGTTAACAGTGGTTAAATTGATCTCTCACATCTCAGTGAACCAGCTTCTGCGCATTGCTGTGTATTTAAAAAATGTTTTTATACATTTTTATTAACATTTTGTGATCATTTGGATATATGGCAGGTTGCAAATACGCTGACAGAGATCATATCTGCAAAATGTTCCAAACAATCTTGATGTTCTCCGCCTAAACATCTGCACTGGCAGCACAACATCCAGTTCGTCTGACCGCAGTGATGGTTACCGTCTGTTTAAACTCTCGCAGCGCTCGGTTAAAGCTGGACAAAGGTTGTGGCCTGGGTTAAAGCGTCACCAGAATATGATCATGGTCATTCCTGCAACCACAATTAAAGGAAGAGGAAGAAAATATGCAAAATAAGGGAACGAGGGAGTTGGGAAGAAAAAAAATGGAGCAGGTCAGAGCAGCACAGAGGTGAAATTAAGAGGGACAGCAGAGGTTGTCTTAGCGAGTCAAATGCAGCTGCAGATTAAACTTAAATGTCAGGCTCTAATCAATACCACCACCGGGGACAGAGACTGTGAGGCGAGAGAGTACGTGGACGACTGGGGAAAGAAGAGAGGGTGTCTTTTACGACTGTAGTGTCCCAGGGTTCAGAAACGGTCCTGATGACTTTATGAACATTGACTTCGCTAATTATTAATCACTGTCAAAGCAGGAAATTAAACTTTGTGTTTTCACGTTCAGACATTAAGCAGGAAATGGAGGCGATGGCGGTTTAGCTGGCACATCTGTGCCAGGAGATGAAGTAAATGAGCACACAGACACCGTGGTTTGTTGTGTTCTTTTGGTTTGTTTTGTGCCACCTATTGTCTAGTTTTAATTTATTTTTATTTTTGCAGCTCAAGTTTAGTTGTAGCTCAGGAATCATAGAATGTATGGATGCTGATGTGTTGACTGAAATGTTCCTACAACACGGTCGACAATATTTTTGGA
This sequence comes from Channa maculata, assembly GCA_020496755.1. Lineage (NCBI taxonomy): Eukaryota > Metazoa > Chordata > Actinopteri > Anabantiformes > Channidae > Channa > Channa maculata. The sequence continues at coordinate 2,370,045 of CM035618.1, forward strand.
AAAAAAAAAACTTTGGTGATCTTCTGACATTTCCTTCAGTGGCATTATCAGGCAGACGTTTCTGCTTCATGACACCACTTTATGACCATTTTAGAGTTGGGTTTAACTCAGCAAATGACTGCGATGGCCAACAGTTCCTGTCCTGCCACACTTTGGGTTTATTTAGTAACGCTGGTGATCTACTGCATCTGGGTTCATTTGAACGCACTGCTGCTAATTAAGACCTAAAGCTAGTCTGTTTATGACGTGTGGAAAGCAGCAGAGTGCAAATATAAGGCGTAAATCTTCTCAGTTAATTTGAAATATGAATCAAAGAAAGCAGTAAACATATTAAGGATGTACAACCAGCCCCACCGAAGGAAGAAAAGTTATGTTATAAGCCAGAAAAGCTGAAGAACAGCTCGAAGCAAAGCAAGTCACTCTTCAAATATGGGACTCGCATAGGAACTGCAGTGATGTTTGTTTTCTGTCTTTATGCCTGTGCTCACTACAGAGCTTTAAATTGCCATATGTTTGATAGTCAGACAAAGAGTGGTGACTATGTGATTATTCTAGCTGGGTGCAGTCGGGTACCACCACCTGCATCTGTGGGTAAGTAGCTGAGATGTCTGACTTGTTCAACAGGCTTAATTTATTTGTCCAGAAGTTAAAAACAATGTAGGCGTTTTAATAAAATACATTTAAAAAACTGATGTTGACAAGCAAGGTTATAATTTCTATATAACACGGTGGCCTAAACATTAGAACCACCTCTTCTTCTAATACACTCCAGTACGGCTCCACCACCCACTTTGACCCCGAAAGTATAAACTTGTAAAAGGAGAATTCATGGGAGAGTGCAGGGTACTTTTACTAGAGTACATTATTGTAGGTTAAATTTTTACTTTTGTTGAGCTTTTCTCAGAAGTAGTTTGCAGCCCACACATTGTCTGAGGCTCCAAGTCAATTACACATTTTGCTCATTTGTTAGAAAGTTTAAAACATGTCTAAAAATCACCCGAACTAGATCTCGCCAAACACTGATGGTCGTGATGGACGAGAGCACATCATTGCTGATTCAAAGGTTTTCTCTCAGATCTTAAAAAGTAGATCATTTTTGGATTTATATTGTTATTGTGGAGATAACAGTTAGGACTTGTCTGCATGTACTTTGCCTTTGCCTGCTTTAACACTTCACACTGTTGTGATGGTAATTATTTTCTAACGTTGTACTGCTGCTTGGGGAGGCAAGTGTGTGTAGTCTGTACCATTAGATCAGGGCTGTTTGCAGCTCACGTTCTTCTCAAAGCCTCCTCACAGATTCATGCTCGCGTGTCTTCTGGGACAGAAAAACAAGGCTTTTGTGTGCAGCAGATGCAGAGACTGTGGCATTTCCTTTTATCCAATTTATATCACACAGAAGCTTTTCAGTCAAAAATAGGAGACAGCAGTTTGTTTGCATTTTTTTCTGGTTGTAGGAGGACTACAAATATGTTTGTTCTGCACAAAGGAAGGCCTGGTATTTATTAGCTGCCAAAATTCAAATTGTGCTTTGTAGCTCATACAGAAACAAGATTGTGTGTGTGTGTGTGTCTGTCCTTTTTATGTGTGTATTAATAGGACAGGTCGCTGTTTCCAAGAGAGCAAACACAAATATGCCTTTTTCATTTTCCTTTCTCTGCTGCCGGGATCAGATGTGATAAACATCCCCAATGTGGCCTTTCTCTGGTTCTCTTCATCATCCAACAAAACAAGAAGAAAAAATAGAAAACAAAACGGCACACAGGATGGCACTGAATTAACTCTTGGACCTCTGCTGAACCACTTCCACTCCTGCCGTCCATTCTCTTTTATGAAATGCACTCCCATTGAATCCATTTCTCCCTGTGAGCATTTTTCCACGCTGTGTGTTAACCCCCCCCCCCCCCTTACTGGAGCCAAACTGGGCCAGAGGAGGATGAATAAAATGGCTGTCTGAGGGTGTGGAACAAAAAGAAGGATTCACGGTCTGATCAGTTAAAGAGGCTGTGTTGTAATTATCCTAATGGCTCCTCTAATGGAATATTTAAAACACAGCCCAGTGCATCTCAGCCCCGGCAGAGTGTTTGGATCTCTTTGTGCTTCGATACCCCGAGCACAAGTTTTTAGTGGTCTGATAAGAAAAAAGGTTTGAATGTCATTTTGAAGTGTTTCACTTCCTTTTAATTTACCGCAGATAAGATTTATTCATTTTATTTAATTCCAACAGTGGAGACGAAGGCAGAGAGAAGGATGCTCATCATCCATTCACCTACCTGATCATTCAACTTCATTTTTAAAATACCCCATGTATCCACCGGTTCACCCTTTTACTCATTCATTCACCACCTTTATTTACATGCATTCATTCATGCTCACATGACAATAAAAAACTCTCTTGCCACATCTCATCACCTACAACATGAAATCTGTTCATTTGAGTGTTTGTTGGAAATTCTTCACGACCTTCATCCGTTCATTTTTGTCTTGATTTGGCTGCTGTGATTGGAGCGAGCGCTTCGACCTCTGACGGAGCCAAATGAGCTTTCTGAGCCTCGTCCCTCAGTAATGGATGAAAATGAGGCGAGGAGCCACGAGAGTGGCTCAGGCCTCATCTGGCTGTCTGACACCTCAGCCTGCACCTAGCACTTCGCTAATGGCTGTGTGTGTGTGTGTGTGTGTGTGTTTTGTTTCTGTAGTTGAAAAGCTTAGAGGCAAATGTGCAGATACACACGTCATAAATATTTTCAAACACACACACTGTATCCACACACTTTCCCTCTCATTACTGATATGAGATCGCACAAATCCAATCATGCCGACGTCAGCCCACCAGTTTCAGCTTTTTTTTCTAAATGAAGACTCTGATAGCACAACTAACAAAAGAGGCTGTTAGAAATAGAAGTGTAGTATATAGTAGGTCCAATGTATTTGTAGACATTTTTCAAAGACAAGTTTTATTTCTTCATGCGTGGATCTGAAACGTTAACATAGGTGATGTGAAAGACTGTGTACCCTCGGAGGGGCACATGCCCATCATATGGAGACATGTTCCACACATATGCACGACAGAACATGACAGCAACTCTGCTCTCCAGATCTCCTTCACTGTAAAAATCATCAAGTATTTAAGTGTTACTCACACCCCAAACAGAAACCTAGAAAACAAACCAAAACTTATAAGAGGCCAGATTCCCTAATGTAAAAAAACCTGAGGGTCGCAGAGAAGCTGACAGATATCACATAGACATCACACCAATGTCAACAACTAAAGGTGAATTTTACTTGAAGCTTAAAAGTGACCAAACGACACAGAACTGTGCACTCGGACATGTTACTACTGTATTTAAAATATGTACAGCTATAAATGAAATCGAAGCAAAGCTCATTATTTAGTAGGGAGTTTGTTGTTGTGACCTAAACTACTGTAAAAGCAATTCAGTTCATTAAACGGGCACCAACAAATTCAAAACCCTGCAACATCCACAAAATATAACTTCTACATTTCAGAGGACTGTGACACAGGTCACTTAGTAAAGCTAAAGAGTAGTTGATACTAAGGTCTTGGTTGCATTATGTGTTGCAGGTCGGGTTGCAGAGCAGAGCTTGAGATGCGTTAAATGTCACGTGATAATCGGTGAGTCACGAACTCAAGCAATGCTTGTTCAAGTTCATAACGGAGACTGTTATGTTGGACAGTGCAGGTGGGCCATACAGAGTACGTTATAAGGACGAAGGCGGGACTTTGGACAACCCCGATTGACATGGACCAGGCTAAGACCCAGCCATGACTATTGCACGTGAGCCAGTCCAGATGTTTACACCTCCAGAGATTTGATCACATGTCAAAAATACCGCCTATAGGATGCACACTGTTGCCTCGGCGCAATGTTTTCCGGATCCAGATCACATGTTAATGCTTGGTAGACACTGAATCCAAAGATCTCTCGCCTTTTCACAGCAATTCCCACTTGTCTCTTATGTTATTTCCAGCGTTGTTGCCCTCCCGCCTCCAACAGAACAGCACCAACAGTTTGTGCTGCATGGCGTCGTCATTTATCTCCGTGTCATGCATATCATCCAGGCAGCTGATCAAAAGCCCAATTACCAGAAAGACACAGCACCCTCCTACACACTGAACTCTGCCTCCATAGATTCTAATTGATATTTCGCTAATTAAACACCAAATTGGATGCCATCGAGAATCTCGTTGTCAAGCTACATTTCTTATCACCCCGGTAAAGTTTCAGTGAAGCACCTCTAAGTTAAAGCACCACTGCAGAAATTTGAAAGCGTAGGCTGACTGTCACTCACTGGTATGAGAACAGTAATCTGTTCAAAACTTTATGATCACACGCACTAAGCTGCCAGTGTGCAGACAGAAATAATTATTTAGATGGGAGAAAGCTAATTTATTTTAGGAATCATTTTTATCGGTCTCTCTTCATGAAACGAGAATTTTCTCATCTTTATATAAACAGGTTTATGGGGGACAGCAAAGGATATGATTGTAGCCATGATATCTGCAAAGTGCTGTGCAGTGTTGGATACTACTTTTGTGAGACTGTTGCCTCAAACGTAACATTCCTCTGCAACTAAATTGCAGACACACAACTCAACGGCAAGCGTGATTACAATTTTTGTAGCAAATTCAAGTTGTTCATTATGGTCCAATGCGACGTATGTTGTGAATGACGCAATTGGTACGTTCATGAAGAAAAATGGAGTTGCTAAGAGGTGGCAGGTGTAGAAAGCACTGTACTGTCAAGCCTATAGACTCGATCGATTCCTGTGTCGGCTTTGGTTCGGGCAAGAAAACCACTGATGATGGGGTTAGAGAAAGATTGTGTAAAATGTAAAAGTTTCCTGTATTACACCAGCACTCAGTCTTCCTCTGACCATAACCAGCTGCTGTAGCTGTGTAAACACTGTTAGTCAAGATGTTGGTGTCTCGTTTCTATTTTTTGATGGTTACTTTCAGGTGTTTGTTCAACATTTTTGAGTTTTGCAATTTTTTTTCTGGTCACTTTGTGCTCTTTCAAACAGTAAGTATGAGTAGTAACTTCAGTGGCTCTGGGCTCCTGGCCCTGTGGCTGATAGGCCCATTTGTGTAGAAATGTCTCCTCCAGGAGACAGTGATGGAATAGTGCATGTAGAGAAAGCAGTGGATATTGCAGAACAAAATTTTTTTTTACCCCGAATCACAATATTGCTCTTATTTTTCCGTTTCCTTCAACTTTAATTTCATGTCAACATCACAAGAGTAGCTGGCCACACTGTGCTGTCTCAGTCTTACTGTACATGCATCTCCTGGCTAAATACAGTAACAAGCCATCTTCTTACCCCCTAAACCCTTCAGTTCCTGTTTTAAAGATCTGGTTGATCTATTGCAAGAATTCATATAGAAGCATGTGAAAAACAGGTTTTGTCCTCAATATCAAAGTTTTCTCTTGTTCTGGTGCCTCCTGGTCTGTTCCCCAAACTGTCATTAATACCAATCTGAGATATAATGAAAGTTGGTGGGACTGAGGTATCGATTTGACCCGATGAGCCCAGCAGACACAAAAATGGAGAAAAATGGCTTTGTGAGGATTTATTACATTTGCCACAGTCTGTGTCTGTTCGTCCTTCACGTTATTTCCTCCTCCCTTCCTACAGCAGCCGTGGCAGCTTGTTGCTTTGATTTACACAACCATGCACTTCAAACAGGGGTGTGTGTGTGTGTGTGTGTGTGCATGGCTGATTGTATGGAGATAGTGGAGGTTGTGTTTTAAATCTCACTCTGACACAATATGCTGTCGCTCTGTGACAAGTCTTCCATGAAGGACGAATGTGTGTGGACATCAGTGAGATAATCATCACAACCATATGAAAACACACAGTGCACTTTAAATCTTGTTAGACCCCCCATCACTGCCTTCCTCCTCATCTTCTGTGTGTGTTTACCTCTGCAGCAGCTGACTTCATTCATCAGCTGTTTTCTGTGTAATCTATTACAACAAACAGTAAACAGATTTATTGACCCTGAAGTGATGTGTTCACGTTTTCTTTTGACAAACCATCAGTTCAAATATATTCAATTTACAATCCTATAAAACAGAGAAAGAAACAAAAGCTTGTCTGACATAAACTTGGGCTGTTAATTGGCCATCGTCAGTGTCATGGCCGTGTTAGTGTGAGTTTGATGTTGTTTTGGGTTGTTTGCTGGATGCAGACACAAACACAGACTATGAAATAACTGCAGAAGACAGCAGTTCATCATCAGCAGTTCATCTCTGGTGGATGCTTTTTTCGAGTTGTGAAGCGATCACAACATTACCTCAAGATCTCCTCTGATCAAGTCCTGAACCATTTTTGCGTCTGTCATCTTTAGTATTGCCGATGAAGCCTCGACAGTCTGCTGTGGCCACTGTAGTATTGAATGTCACCTGTTTTTTCATTGGTTGATAACAGCAGTGAAAACATTGGCTGCAGCCGTATGTGGGCGATAAATCAGTCGACGGCGGCCTCGACCTTGATGAATAATCACGTCCTGCAGCCGTGACCATCAGAGAAGAATGCCAGCAATCCACACACACACACACACACACACATAATGCCTTCCCCACCTAATCCTCTACTAACCTGGACCCTAAAACCACGACTTTCCCATCAGCCTCCATTGTACTTTATAAGTTTGTTTATGTTCTAAATAATTTTGCAACTGTTACAGGCATCAAGCAGCAGTGACCTGTGGACAGATTATGTCCTGTTTCTGTTTCTGACAGGAGGCGTTAGTTTGCTCAGTTACATCTGGCTGTTTTCTGTCTGTGAAGCAGAGGCCTGTCAGCTACATTTTAGCTAGTGTCCCTGGTTGTGCCTAATTTTGGCTATTACACTATAGAGCTCTTTAAAACGCTGGCAAAATGGACAGAAATTTGCACTTTCTTTACACAAATATACACAAAAAAGATCTTAAACTCAACGATTGTGATGAACCATCGGTTGGTGTCACAAATATAGAACATGAACTTGAGCATCAGCATGTAAATGTGAACAGTCTCTTTTAGTTGATGTCTGTCTCTGCATTTAGAACAGGAATCACAGAAGCCTCATGAAACTAGTCCTTTTTTGGGGGGGAACTTGGTTTCAGACTCAAACTGTGAACATAAAGTAGTTTATTTAGTTTGTAAGCGAGTGATTCCAAGCCAATTAGTGATAATACAGCTAAGAAGTGGCTCATTGCTTGTTTAGCGTGCAGTCGTACCACTGTGCCTCGTTAGTCTAGATTGCATTGTTTCTCCTGAAAACCACATCACTGTGGACTTATTAGAGGTGTGAGGTGCCTCTTGCACCTGGTCGAACAGAGGAGAAAACGATGCGGAGCTCAAACGCTGTGCACACAGTGCAGGTGGACTGAGTGCTGACGCGAAAATGGGAACTCGTTAAAGACAAGTTTTCGCATTCTGACCTTCGCTCGGAAATGGATTTGTGAAGGAAGCCTCAAACGCAAATGCAGTAATGAGCCCTGATAATACAGTACTATATTAGGATATTTGTAGTTTTGCAGGTCACGTGTGAAGAAACGGTGGTTTAACACGACAGTAGCTAAGATTTTCTCCCTCTTTGGTCCAATATTCTGTATAATTCTGTCTACTCTGGTTGAATATTGAGTTGTGTTTGTGGATTGGATCTATATTCTCTGGTGTTTTTAGCTGTTTCTACATCCTGCTTGTACTCATATTTGTATTGTTTGCTTCAGGGATGTACAGTATGTCAAACAGTTTGCCAATACATTGACACATTTGCATCATTTCTCTTTTATTGCATCATATGGCTTCTCAGTGTTTTGTCCTTGAGCCCTGCTGTGTTACTGTGTAGCATTTAGTGCAGCTGCATGCATTAAACACACCATAATCATCATTTCTACAGGCTTGATTGCATGTAATGTTCTGTTTAAACTCCATTTGCATGTCGGCGGCGTCTATGAGCATCTGTTGAAATGTCTTATGTGATGGTCTCCCTGTGTCTTTCATGTCACTATCACTGCATTGAATGTCACTTTCCTGGAAAAGGCACAAAGTCGTCATTTCTATTCAGCTTTGAGTGCAGGTCTTCTTACTGCAGCATCCCCCCCCCCACACACACGGACATTTACACGGGTTCACAGCTATACAATAGTAATGCACATGCCAACATAATGTTTTCTTTTTTAGATTTGAATCCAGTCTGATCTAGTAACTGTTTACCTTTTGATCAGTGCTTAATCAGTGCTGCAAACACTGTTACTGTCGGTTTTGTTCCTCTTGATCCCTCTGAGCTGTGAATTTATTCCACATTTTGGGGACTAAATAATATATGATTTGTTGGAATATACTGATCACACCGATGAGCAGTGAATAATTGTCATTATTTTATTCTAACTTTACTGCCTAGTAGAAAACAGAATGAAGTAGCCTCCTTTTATCCATTTCACAGAGTTAGCTGAATGAGGAAGACCGAGGTAATAACATTATTAAATAGAATATTAAATATAAACATTTTAGGTACAGATTATCATCTAAAGCAAAATTTGATGTTCAAGCTTCATGTATGTTTGGAGAGAAACCCTTTTTAAAAAATATGATTTTGGCTCTGTACATCAGCACATTGGATTTAGAATGAAATAATCAAGATGTGCTAAAAGTGTTTAAAATTTAAGGCTTGAACTGTGTCGGAACTACTTCTGCACCTAATTTTGACCATGAATTACTCGGACTTAAGGTCTTTAATTTAATGAGTTTAAGGAATAAACTGCTGAGAGTTGACTCAACCCGTTTTTGTAGTAGGTTCTTTTTTTCTCTAAGAAGCAGAACTTCCCAGCAGGCTTTTCATGAGATTTGAGATGTGCTCCAAGGCGTTTCTAATGTGTAATTTGAAAATATTCCTATAGAACCTTTCTTTCTGTAATATATTTTAAATAGTTTCTGTTCGGCATGGCGGCCGTAATAAATATTAATGTTCAGTCCCTTGCTGCAGAAACTTAATTTAACAAATAATTTAATACAGTCACTGCAGCATCCTCATATTTTGTTGGCACAAGTTGGCTTCACTAATGAGGAACTTTTAGGTCATATTGTGTGTGTGTGTGTTGTGTTTTCTGAAAATGTTTCAAGTTTAGATAAAATGTTAAATACAAAACTTTACACTAAAAACAATACTTTCATCTTTGCATGTCCAGTTGTGTGTTTGTGCTGTGCAGACATTAAGATCAGGTGACACCGAGCTTCACCTGTAGGAGCTGCACACACACTGTTTGATGCTTCATTCTTTGGTGTTCACGCTCCCTTGTTCCATAATACATGGAGAGCTCCTTCTCTCCTCCCTGCACGGTATCATAGCTGCTCCTCCTTTCAAAGACCCAAATCCACTGGGACATTCACACATTCTTCACTATATTTCTCCTCCCCTCACCACCTCCTGCCCTGTCTCATTTTTCTCTCTCCTCGGCTCCTTGTTTGCCTTCTCTGTTTCCCCTTATCACTTCCTTCTCCCACCTCTTCTAGCTTCCACCTTATTTCCTGTTCCTTTTACTAAAAGGATACATCTCCTGCTCCCTTCTCACCTGTCCTCATATTCCTCTTGTCCTTGTCTTCTCTCCTGTTTTTCCTTAATATTGTCTCTTGATTCATTCACCTCATCACTTGTCTTTTCTGCCTTGCTCTTCATCACCTCATCATTTTTTAAAATCCTGTTTCCTCTCGTCTCTGCTGTCTGCACATTGTCTCTCCTCTTTGGTCCTAAGCTCATCTGATCTCCTTTCCTTCCTCCTCTTTCTCTCTCTACTTGCTCTCATCTCTTTTTTCCTTTATTAACTGTATCATGTCCTTTCCCTTCCATCTCTTTGCATTTTTTTCCTCCCTCTTCATCTTTTTCCCATCTTCCCGACTATTATCATCCTTTGCTCCCTCTCTCTTTTTTCCTTCTCTCCTCTATCATGGGTAAATGAGTCTGCCCTTGATCTGCAGGCTCTCCGCCAGGCCTTGCTATCCCCCAGACGGTGCTCTGTTTCTGGGATGAGGCGTTGACCTCTGACCCTCCTCCCGGGTGCTTGTGAAAGCTGACAGGAACCACCGGGCTGCCCTGCTCCTCGGGGAGAGCGAGATGAGAGAGGAGGAGGAGGAGGAGGAGGAGGAGGAGGAGCAGGCTGACGGGCAGAGATATTTCACACTCGTGTTGGATCACTTCCCCCCAGGCTTGAGCAGGGTATTTTGTTTGAAGTTTGGATCTGTCTGGTCAAGTCTGTGTTTCTGGGCTGCAGTTGAGCATGTTCCTGCTGCTGCAGTTGTTGTGAGGGATGAACTGATTATATCGTCATTCATCATAATTAGCTGATGGATGTACAATAAATAGGCCATTGGTGGTGTCCAAAATTAATGTCTCTGTCCACCTGCCAAGAACTGGTAAGCAAACTGATGCAGCTTCAAACAGTCAAATGAGCTTCGCCAGGAGCTGCTGTCTCATGTTTTTTTTTTAAACATTTGCTGTAATATTGCCAAGTTTTTTTTAAGACATCTTGCAAAAAGGGGTCAGAAGCTAATGCTATTTGATGGGGCCTTGGCATGGAAAAGTTTGGGAGCCCCTGGTCAAAGGGGTGGTATTCAACATGCAAGAACATGTTCCACCTTAATCTTTGCAGGTAGCTGCATTTTAGCAGAAGATCCTTTCATTTTTTTTAGAACAGCTAAAAAAAAAGACTAAAAACTACAACCAGGTCCATGGTCATCTGGAGGTAGCTAACTGCAGTGGGATGGTGTGGCTCAGCAACGTGGCTCAAAGGTCACTAATGTAGGCTTGTAGAACTTACCATGGTAGGAACAGTGTTTCCATAGTGCTTGCAAGGACGGCAGCTACACGTCTGTGTTAATTATCTTTCATCCAAACACAGTCCATCCTTCAAATAAAAGCTAATATAACTGGCAGTGTACCACAGTGACCATCAACAATATGACACTAACCTGGGAAAAATGTGCTTTATTCTAGGCAGCTGCAATCTTCAGTGATGAGCGGAGAGCAGGGACTTACACTTCTGTCTGATGATAAGAATGCGTGTGATTGTAGAAATATTTAATAAGAAGATGCGATTAGACTGGTTTGTGTTCATTTGTGGAGAGATGAATTTACCATTTCTTCAGCCTGCGTGTTCATTCTTCCCTCCCCCCGCAGAGTCGTTTCCTGCTGCTCTCCAATAAAACCCAGAGCCTGCACAAACAAGAGCGGCCTTAGATCACCTTTCCCACTGTTTGTCTGGTTGTGTGGTCCTTCTCATTACTCATAACTGCTCCTCAACGATGGCGCACTCTGGTCCTCCACGTGATGTGAAGCCGCCCGCTCAGTGTCCAGAGAGGAGGCAGGCTCAGTGTTTTTCAGAAAACCTACTCATCAAAGCCAACAGCAGCCAACGTGTTGACAGAAAAACAGCCGCTCTCCAGACTCCAGTGAGTCCAGCTGCGTGTCCTCTTTGGCCTTCTGCAAGTCGCAGCCTCCACAGAAATGACCTCAGCTGTACTGCATGCGCTGCCATAACCCTTTATGGGTCTGAGTGTTTCAATTGAGGCAGAGTAATCTGAAGAGGCTGCTGTTTGTTGGCGCCACACAATAGTAATCCACGGAGCAGATGGACTCAGAGAGCCCCGGCCAAACGGGGTGTAGATGCAAGCACCAAGCAGCCGCTGGTTGTTTAACGCAGCGCCACGCCATGCTCGTTTTGAGGATAAACAAGTCAGCTCGACTTATCGTGTGACCCATCTGCCAAACATGCTTCTGTCTGAAAACTCGACACTCACTGCCTGCCCTTGGATTTCAGACTGTGGACGGCACCAAACTGTGATTCGAGCCATTAGTCTGGGTTCAGTGGTCATGAATGATTCATGCATAATTCCTTTGCAGCCATTACAGAAATCCTGTGCATAGAATCCAACATTAAACTCAACCACCTTTTATGTATGAAGGATTCAAAAGGAGAAAATAGGACGGGGTTATTGTGTGAGAGGGTTTTCTCTAACAAGGCCACACGTTTAATCCCATGTGCTTTGGAGACACACCTGATCCATACAGCTGAGCCTTCACACTAGCCTGGCCTCATGAAATTTCATGACATGAGCATGTCTTGTCTTGAAATGGAAATACTGAGCTCCATGGGGGAACGGTGAGAAAAATGTGCCACCTCCAGCTAGAGAGCTTGAGGAGCAGAAGGCAGGACACAAGAGGAAGGTTAAAGGGTGATTGATAATCTGAACTGAAGCCACTCTTCAGATTAGCTCATCTGGAGGTGTTTTTCAGGTAGAAGCACAGAGATATTTTAACACGGACAAACCAGATACATCCTCTCCCCAAGCCAAGACCATAGGAGGCAAGTGAAAAATCAGTTGCCCTTTTAGATCAGATGATTAAATCATGTCAGCTGGACTTTTTTCTTCTTGGTTAGAAACGTCTCACTGCTTATCCAAGCATCTTTTTCAGACTGAAGAAGAAAGAAAGACGTCCAGCTGTGACATGATTCAATCCTCTGATAACCGAACCTGGATGAATGAGAATCTTCACTGACATTTTGCCCTTTAAGAGTATAGCAGTGGACGAGGGCACCATGATGACGGTTCTCCTCTCACATTTCTCCAGTAGAGTTGGGGAATTTCATGGGAATTTCTCTCACGATAAATGGATTATCCTGTTACCTGCATGGGATTGGATCGTTCCAGAAAGCAGCAGCAGCAGTGTGCGCTACAGACAAGCACCCACCATGTTTTGGGCCAATTTTTCTATTCTCGCTGCACCTCTGATTTATGAAAATACATTAATCCAAATTAATCCATCATTGTTGCTGTTCTTAAAGAAGTCTAGTCATTTTCTAAATCAGCTGTGTTGTCCCTCATCGCCGCACTAAAGCTAAAGTTCCTTTTAGTTGGTTTCTGCCGCAGTAGGCCAGTAGATAAGCACCACTTTACCTTTGCCCCAGCTCTTTTTTTTTTTTTTTTAATACTTGAAACAACGTTTTAGCAAAACAAAGCAAAAGGTATGGAGGTAACTGGTAACACCACTTTATGTAACTTGACATACTACCACCTTCGAGGCATTTAAATCCTGTCTGCACACCACCCGCTCATCTATCGGTTGGATCCGATTGTGTCCACTCATGTACTGTTTTATTGCCCCATATTGACTCCCACATGCCTGTGTCCACGCCTGATTTTGTCAGGTGTCCACCCGTCTGTCTGTCATTGTGGTGCTGTAGAGGAGGCTGAGTGATGGCTGTGTCCCTCAGCCGTCTCATTGTGATGAATGACGCTCAGAGATGATCCTGTTCTGTTCTCCCTGATACATCATTACCTCTGGCCCTAACACACACTCCCTCCCTCTTTGTCTCATACATACACACATATGCACATTTAAAGCTCCATCCAGTTTAGCTTAATGGTTAGGGAATGACTTTAATGCTGCCTGTGTCGAGGCTTAAATTTCCACTAACCATCGTCTCACCATCGGGAGTGTGAGGTGATTGGAGTAACAGCCCACCACTATAATTAAATTTTTCATCTATTGTTTTTATGGGTTCAAAGGTTCTGCAGCTGAGTTGAATGAGCTGCTATGCAGCCATGGATGCACATGTTCAAATGAAGGTTTCTGTGAGTGCAGCATGTGGCTGCTCCTTCATCATGATGAATTTGAAGCGATAATTCACCTGAAGGCAGGTGTTTTACTGTTAGTTACACCCTCCTCCCTGCTAACTGTCCAGGTTGTCAATCACACTGATTCACAGTCACAGTACTTTGCTTTTATTATGGTTCTTATTTTTTTTACCAAGTCACAGTTAATTATTTTAAATACACAGTTTGTCTGGCAAATTATTTTAATTAAAACCTGTGTTTGTAGTCAGCTTGCCAGTTTATTTAACGTCTTTCTTTAGCTACTGGTGTTGCATTGAAGCCAAAGAGCAGATGTTTACCTCAGGACTTAGTGGAGGCCATAACCAGTGCTTCAATATAGAGTGGGTTTTGCAGACTTCCCTGCAAACTGCCCTGTTTTGCAGCCTGTTTCTTTTAAAGTTCCATTTAGACGTTGAAACCACACTTGATTAAAGTTTGAATAAGACTGATCATTGTTAAATATCAAAACTGCGACTGTGAAGCATGTCACAGGACTTGCTTTATTTTCAGAATTTGACCAAAACCACCATATTTCCCCAACCTAACCAAAGTATAGTGACCTTACCTTGCACATGCATGCTGCCACCCTGTAGGTCCTGACTATATCCACCCATCATAACCATTGACTTCTGGGTGGCACGAGATGGTTGCATTTCATTCACTGGAGAAAACATTGCTAGTGAACAGCAAGTCTGTTGTTGTTGTCCCTACCCTCTTATGGCACTCACAGAAGTATTTGGCTTCCTCCACGGCGTCTGATGTCTGTTCACAGCGAAAATGTGTATTTCAGAGATCACCCATCTTCTCTCCAAACCTACTAGGCAAAGCAATCCTGTAGTATATCAACATGATGGTGACAGGGTTACCAGAGGATAAACCCTTATGACAACAGTTTATGACAAACTCTTCCCGTCAGCCCGAGCAGCCAAAACCCAAATCTACACTCATTCTGAGCAGGTTTGGTGAATGAGAGTAGTTCACACAGGAAAGGTGAGAAATATAACTCAAGACAATGGGTATTCACGTTTTAAGTTTTTCATGTCCAATATTTTCCCACAATGCAGTAGCGTAAACAAATAAAGGCTCTGCTCACAGTACAAAACACATAAATCGACAGTAAATTGCAAGTAGATTGATGTGGAAGCACTGTATCGTTCTATATTAATACTGGTACTGTATGTCGTACACACTGTATATAAAGATTCACTGGTAAAAAGTTCCATAACAGTTTGATGTTCCTGTTGCCGAGGTCTAAGAATTGGCAGGTTATATCCCACTTTATGTCTGTATTGAATAATCATTGTAACCTTGCAGAACTTGCTGCTGTGTATATATCGTGTGGGGAGGGACACACGCAGTCAGAGGACATCGAGAGGCTGGGGACTGTCAACCATAATAACGTCTGTGTCTGCAGCCTTATTAGCCTTACAGGTCATTCATTTCATCCTCTTATTAACCAAGATGCTGTTGAGCAGCATCGCCCAGCACTGAGAGCTGAGTAGGGGGCAGGGAGATGGGAGGGGTGGTGGTGTAGGGTATTATGGGTAATGGGGCTACATAACCATGGAGTTTAATTAAGCATGAGAGAAATTAAGACCCCATCGGCCAGAGGTGAAAAATTATCTCGGGGGTTGGAGGGAGCCATGCTGAGCACAAAGGGAGGGGCGGGGGCATGTGTGTTGTAATAGAGGTGATAAAGAGACAACCTGAACATTTTTTATTTTGTGTTCACCTGTAAAAAAATCATTATATTAATAAAATTAGCAGTCAAAACATACAGAAATGTAGCCAAATAAGAAACGTGCTGTAATGTTTTAGCTAAGTTTTTTATTTAATGGTGAACAAAAAAAAAAAAATAACATGATATAATACATTACATAAGATGCCTCTTATCAGAAACCAGTTTTTGGAAAAACATAATACGGATCTGAGGCAAATTCAGAAAGACACAGAAACACAGTAAAAGAATTACATCTATAGAAGTTTGAGAAATCATAACCAGAACACAAATAATAAACTACTGCACGCAACAGAAATCATCTGTCTTGCATTTTCCAGTGTTGTTCAGGTGATAATAGTTGTTTTGGTTTTTTTTCCTTTTGGCTTAACTTTTGAGTTCAGGGTCACCACAGCAAAACATTTGTCTGCATATTGATTAGGCACAATTTTTTTTTTTCCACCGGATGCCCCTCCTGACACAACCCTCACCAATTTGGGAAGAGCGGGGCGCGAACCTCCGACCGAGTAGTCATAATGTTGTTGAGATGTGCCATACATAAACCCAACAAAAGTCCAAGTCCAAAAACAAGAGTCCAGTTGGGTTTATGAAGGCACCTAATTGTGTAAACTAGAATTTTTTTTACAACCAGACTCTTTGCCACAGCTCGGGGTTCAATTTCTGTGCATCAATGCTGTAGCCCAGCAGTATCCGGATGAAAGAGGGAATCGGGGACTAAGAGAGACATCACGTTTAGAAGATAAAGGGGAAGGAGGAGTGGTTGATGAGAGAATTTACGTTCAGAAGAAGCAAGGGGGGAAGGAATGGTGTGGTAGAGATAAGCTTAAGAGTGCAATGAAAAGTGGAAGGATGAAAAGAAACAGCAGGGATGAAGTCAGAAAGCCCAGAGGATGCAAGTGAGGGAGGAGACAGGGGGAGACAGTCGGAGACATCAAGATGCTGAAACAAGTGAAAGATGAAAGACAGAAAAGCACCAAGGAAATCAGAGAGAGGTCATTTTTATAGTTTAGTTTTGTATTTGTTTCAGTAATGATCATGTGCAGGACACGATGAAACAAACACCACATTGTGGGCAGATTACCTGAAGGAGAAAATATGGCAACATGGTTTATAATATCGTGATATAAATATAGTGGTTTGGTTTAAATGTTTTTAACTTGTAGACAGTTAAACTTGTTTTGTTCTTTAGCTCAGTGGAGTGATAATGATTTTCTACTTTGGTGGACACACTATCCAACTTTCTAGTTTCATTTCACCATAGTTACTAGTTCTTATTTTTACCTATTAACACTAGTAAATTTTTTCTAAAGCCTCTACAAACTATTTCTACAGTTTTTTTTGTTTTTGTTTTTCCCAACATGCATCCACGCCTGATGCTTCAGATTGTTTCTGTATTTACCTCCATCCACATTAAATGCAAATAGATGGCAAAACAGGGTTTTTCCTCCTACAGACCATGACTGTGTTTACATGCACTTAAGTAACCAGGGTAGAAATCCTATCCCGAGGAAATCAAGAAGGTGGAAGAAGCCGCTCTTTCAGTCTACATGAACATCCAAAACAGAGTAAAATATGTTGTCACAGATTTGCCCGATTTATGGAGATGAGGTCCTTCTCCAGTTGGATTTAAACTGAAAATACGATATAAACTGATAAAACCTACACTACAAACATGACAGACTTTGAACAATTAGTTTTATACTTAAATGGCACCATAATGGTGGCTGG
This sequence comes from Channa maculata, assembly GCA_020496755.1. Lineage (NCBI taxonomy): Eukaryota > Metazoa > Chordata > Actinopteri > Anabantiformes > Channidae > Channa > Channa maculata. The sequence continues at coordinate 2,387,169 of CM035618.1, forward strand.
AGTTCTGGACCCTTAAAAAAAACATGGTTTATGTTTGGGTTTACACACAAACACTACAAGGTTAAGTTTAAGAAAATGATTGTAGTTTGGGTCAAAATAGCTATTTAACATTTTACGGCATCATCATGAGTAGAGTAATAAATGGGATTAATACTGTTATGGTTAAAACGTCCAATATTTCACACCGACTCGAATGTTTGAAAATTCAAAAAGCTCAGATGCACGTTTTTTGAGACCCTGTTTGCAGCGCTTGTGCAAAAGTAGTTAATTTGATCAATTAACAGCAGAATAACATGAGCACATCATGGACCATTTCCTTGAAATAGAAGGAAATGTGTTTATGGAAGTCAGAGACAGCAGAGAAGGACAGAGTGAATAAAAAAACCACAATCCCCTTCCTGCTTTGTCTCATGCCAGTGATCTGTTCAATAAGGCCTCGCCTAGTAGCACTAATCCTTTTGTTTTGTTATGCCAGTGTGGCTATCTGTTTCCACTGCTTATCGATTATCTGTGCCGCTCTGCTCTCTGTGGCCCGAGAATGAATCTCATTTCCGCTCTTATTGTGTTGCAGTAACTAAAAAACAATCCAGCTATCGTCTCAACTCCCAGACCCAGAAGTAGGTGAGCTTAAAAGCAGCAGCCTCATATGCGGGCTGACCAGCAACTGTTACATGAATGTACACGATCAGAAAACATGTGCATTCAGTTCTGGATTAAAAAAAAAAAAAAATCCTTTGTCCCTTATGTCTTCATCCCCAGCAGGCACAAAGCCGAATATCTGAGGCTGTGTAGATATTTTGGCCTCCAAATGATGTCTGATCTATTGCCAAAGTGGAACTGATTAGTTAAAATTATCTACAAGTGCAACCTGTGCTCAGTATAGTCCAGATTTTTAAATAGATTTTCAGTGCAGTGCTTGGTAAGCTGCCACCGGACGCCAGATACAATCTGATGTCTGTGGCTGCTGTTCACTTTGAATAGCGCTGCTGCAACAGCTTTGTCTTTGTGTTGCTGTCGTCGTGAGACTGCAGTTGATCAGCTATCTGTGGAAACTAAAACAGCTACCTTTGGATAATACCCACTTTGTCCTAAAGGCCTAGATTGAGGACTATGGATTGGTTCTCCCATGACTGTCTTTGGAAGCCTGGGTAGAAGGAATCTCTTAATGGATTGGAAGAATTATTACCCCCAGCCATGAAGCTTTCATTGCACACACAGGCGCATAACCACTGTGTATCAATATGATATGATGTCAATAGTAGTTTACCAATAATCCAGCAGCTTTTTCCACATCTCCAAATGTTCAAGGCAGTTGAGCAACTCCATTCAGCCACTGTGTAGTATATACAGCATATAGTTATGACTTCAAAGACTCCTGTGTAATTCGTCGTGAAGGATTCCACTGGAGACCTGTACTTGATACTTTAAAGCGGCTCTGATTATTAAATCTCATATTTACAAGCACTTATAGTCTGCATACTGTAGGGAAGTGAAAACCAGCTTTTTCACTTGCTTTTTTGATGACTGGAAATCAGAGCTATGTGAAAGGATAATGGGTTTTGACAGTGTCCTGATGAGGTCCGCGGTGATCATTCTGCTTCGGGACCTCCGCTTCACGTCTGTCCCCTCATTTCTTCAGCTCACTATCATTCCCGCCTCAGTGTAGATGGATTAGTTTTCACTCCGAATACATCAAGCGAGACCCAGGCATGCCAAATTAGCTTTTACAGGATGCGGTGCCCAGCTGGAAAAGCACAGCAGGAACTTTTGGAAGCAAATATTATAATAATTTTGCATGTGTATTTTGTTCAGGTACACTTTGCGAGTTGTGCTTATTGAAAGCAAAGCTGTGATATTTAAATTTACGCAGAAGAACAATAATAACCTAAGTGGCTTTAGCTATTTGGGTTTAGTTTTAAAGAAGCACCAGCAACTGCAGCTCTCTTCTAGTTTCTGCTTGTTTGTTGTATAATTTTGAGCCTTTGCACTTGATAAAGCGCCACATGCCAGGTTTGCATAAGCACCTCTCTCATTAGACTGTACACATGCAGATATTTGCTCCCCGTTTGTGTTTCCGAGGGAAATTGCATGCAGCTGTAAGGATGTTTACGTTCTCACAAATCATTCTCCAAGTACAGACAGTCCTCCTCAATGTGATATTTAGATATCGTTTTAAAAAGCCTTCCTTGCATCTATAATACATGTAATCCCTGCTGCAGCATCTCACACGCCCTGCTAGCGTGCAGATGGATTTAGTATAAATCCATAACCCCTGTTTCTGTGAGCTAATGTACAAGCGAGCTATTGATAAAGATCCCACTGTAAGGAGGAGAGGAGTGGAAGGACTGAGGTCTTTGCGTTGTTTCGATCCTAAGGGTTTCTGCCTCCTGCCTTCTGCTAGGAGTCACTCTGTAAGTGTCATTTGGATGCACAGGGAGTCGCTTCGGCTAAATATTGTGCAGGCTTCATTTGGCACAGATGAAACCGTGACTCACTGTGGACTCATAGAGCGAGTGAGTCACGTCACAACCCAAATCATTTTAGCTGGCTGCAGAGTGAGTTATCCCAACAGCTACCGGTGTTGTTTCTGAAGCCTCCAAAGCTATTAGGCCCATTCTGCTATATTACCCTAATTGGTCCTTAGTGATTTCAGTGCAGGACTGACTGTGGATTCCAGTCTCGGATGCTCAGAGGCTAATTGAACACGTGATTGTTCCTGTCATGTGGAGAGACATCAACAGACGACATGTGACCTGTTATGGATCTTTGTTCGATTGAAGGTCAAACCCAAAGCTTCACAGGGCTTTACTGGGAAAAGATGCTGTGAAAACACTCCCCACACTCCTCTAGAAGCTGCACTCAACCAGTATTTTTATATTGACGCTAAGTAATGCTAAAGATTTACAATCCACATATCATTTACTCTCTGCCCTGTTTTTAGTTTTTATAGACCAAAGCCAGGCTCCCATTGTGCCTCACTTCGGGGATCACAGTCTGCTTTCAAAGACCACTTATGTCACGGCGTGACAACAAGGCCAACAGTTTGTCCTGCTTTGAAGGCTCTGTCAAACGTGGCTGAGAAACTGGGGCCTGTGGTAGTGGAGCACACCATGAAATGGCAAAAAATTCCATTTTGATGATGATGATTAGTCTAGGAATCCCTGAATAATGAAGCCAAAGCTGAGGGGAATGTGCAGTCTCTAGTACACATTTTAGCATCTTACTTTGTCTTTTTTTTTTTTTTTATTTCCAGAGAAAATTGCGCAGAATATATTTTAAAAATAGAAGCAGTTTGTTGCCATCTGTGTTTGTTTGAACACAAGAGAACACAGTAATTCACATTCTCACAGAATTTGTGGATTTATCAGAACTTCCAGTTGTCACGTGTTAAACACACATGACCTCAGTTGTCAACGATCTGTCATAGTTGGTGGAAGGTCTCAGCAAATGTTTTTAGTGTCACTTTAGCTTTTTACCTACACAACTGGTTTCCCGCAGAACTAAAGAACAATTCTATTGTTCTATTTCCAAAATACCTGCTGTAGTTCTCTTGCCAGTTCCATTTCCATACCACATTTGGATTTGGATATTATTATTTCACATTTGATAAAGCTTGATGAAACTTAAAAAACAAAGATTTATTATGTAATCTTTATTATGGGAAAAAATGTCAAATATAATCCCCTCACTGCGATTGAGCGAAGGTCACAATGAGTTGTGGCCATTTCAGTTTTCCATCTTCCACACGTAGAGTAGAGCTGTATGTTTTTGATGGAATCCTCCATGTACAGGCCATTAGCAACAGTGCTAGTCTGTTTCACAGGTGATTAGAATGGGTGAGAGAAAAGATGATAAACGTCCTGCAGGTGGATCAGCAGCCACCTAAGGCTGCTTTTAAAAAGACCAGTTCCTCCTGCAGCTGGTGAGAAACGTCCACATTCACACCACCATGTGCAGTATGGGATCACTCGTGACCAGCTGATTAATTTGTATGAATTTGTCCAGATTGGAGCCCGATTCTAATCTTATCTGCTGTTTTTCTTAGCAAAAACATCTACTAATTTAATACAAGATTACACTCTAAATGCTTCAGTGCAAATTCATTAGCTCCACTTTCACAGAAGCCACATTTGTCTCATTATCTTTTAAACAATTTAAATTCCGTCGGAGGAATTATTGCCTCGTCATCGCTTCCGGAAACTGCCTGCTGCTGACGAAGCACAACTTGCAAACTGAATGCTGTTCCATTAATAAAGATGATTTTTCTACACGGCTGAATGTTGATGATCTCCTCCGTGGCTCTGTCCTCCGTTTGTTCCCTGCTCAGAGAGATCCAGTCCGAGTTCAGCCAAGTTTGGCTCATCAAACATTAAGTGGCACAGACCCTGCGACGGGCCAGCTCCTCTGCCTCCCCCCCACAAAACTACCGAGTGATGTTTAACGCTCCTCTGCGCAAGTGTGTGGTTTGTTTTGTTTTGTTTTTTTAACATTTCCCCCAGTCGGAGCTCAGTCATAACATGCCTGCTGCCCTTTAGAGCATTTCTTGACCTTTGAGTCTGGACAGATTCTCCTGCAGAGAAACTCCGGCTCTAACCAGAGATGAAGGCTGCTGAGAGGCTTAAACTGTGGTTTTTCTGCCTGTCAGGGGAAAAGGCATGAAAGCAGAAACATCTTCATGTGGATTTGGAGTGATGTGGAGAATAGTTGCATTTAAAAGGCCACTTTAGAATTTATATTCCTGTGTTGATTGGTTTATTAGCAGCCGAGAGACGAAAAGGTCTGGTTTACTTTGCATAATGTATAGTTTGTGCTGTTTATGACGGGAAATTATAATAATTTCATGTAAAAAAAAAAAAAAAATCAGTGGATTCACCTGCAGCACTCACCTCAAAGCACGATTACTGTTAAATATGAACTATTTTGAGAGTTTATAAAACCCCCTTTTCTGCTGATTGTAAAGAGTAATATTGTGTAAGAACGGTGTGAAAACAAGATGATGCATCTTAAAGGGTCCCATGCTGCAAACATGAAAATTAGTTTATTAGAAGTTCAGAGAAGTCAGAGCTGCCAGGCAAACTTAAACTGTGGCGTCTGCAGTTTGGCCTTCTGCTCTGACTTCTGTGGCCCCTAACAGGGTTTGATGTACCTGCTTCAAAAGGAGAGGGGCCTCGAGAGGATGATTAGCTGGGAGCCCCATGCTGCCTCAGCACTGCGTTTACAGAAGAGGGATTTCGGAGCTCCATGTCTAGTTTAACAGAGGAGTTTAAAGAAAAAAAAGGCTATGAGGGCGGTGATACTATCACTGCCTGAGGATGTCAAAGTACAGAGTGGAACTGGCTCAGCTAGAAGTTGAACGCAGACAAATCGGTTTCAGAGGCAGCTCTTAGAGCTGCTGTAGGGTGTGAGCAAAATGGGTGTCTGGGGGGGTGGAGTGGGCCAAAGTCAGCCTTTTGTGCATCTGTTAACACAAGCAGACAAGAGGAAAAAATGGTTATTAAGGTGATGAAGTGTAGAAAACCAATAATTAACTGAAGTGCAGGTGGGGTTCCGGTATTCAGGTACCACAAAACTGCACTGTCTATAGTTCAGGTCCTGGCTGGTGGACCTGTATTGCTTAAGGATGGCTGAATGTGTAGGGAACGTGCCTCCGACCCCGTCAGCAGACAGCCGCCATATCGGCCGTGAGATCACGTGTAGTGCTCCGAAACAGGTCTTTGCAGACCTTGCAGTTAGATGGGAATGTTCATGAGAAGCACCAACAGATAAAAATAAAAAATCTTGGGTAGTGAGTAATTTGCTGAGGTTACTGCATTTGGCACCAGTCAGTGGCTTTGTCGGGGACACACCTACTGGTCTTTGTTGGTTTGGTCCACACTTGAGTGTGAAACACAAAATACACCAATAGTTTTACCGCATGTGGTTTGTTTGTGGTTGGAACATGAATCACGGATCCGTCTCAAAACAGCGGATTCTAACTGGGAGTTGACGGTTGACGCTGTGTCTTGTTTTTCATGATGAATTTTGCATCTTCAAAGTGCATTTAGCATCTGCTGCTTTCAAGGTCTTTACACATTTGAAACGATGTGAACATTTTAGAAGTGAAACACACACCACAAACATTCACTCCAAATGCAACAACAGGTTCGAAATAAATTGCACCACAAAGATGCATAAAGCGATGATGACCTGGTGCTGATTCTGCTAAAAAAAACAAGCTAAAAGAAAACCCCCCCAAAATACAGAGTGAATCCAGTATTGTGTTCCAGGATTTCACGGCTTGGTGCAGGACACATTGGAGTATGTGGGATGGTTAAGGAAACGCTGCTGACATCACTGCATTTGAAGAAGTAGAGGGGTAATTTAAGTGAGCCCGTCCGAACAGCACTTTGCACTTTCATAAATAAATTGGTAGGTGTTTCTCACAGGTGCTTCAGTGGGTGATCAGTCTGTGATACTTGTAACACGTTCCTAACCTTGTCCAGCACAAACATGATTTTTATTTATTTATTTTTTTCATATTTCAGCTATACACCAGGGGCTCAGCAGTGTGTTTTTCCTTTTTTTTTTTCTTTTTAATACACTGAATGTTTTTGTGACGATGTAGCAAACTACAATGTGATTTGGTCAGAGGATCTCCAGTCACTGGCGAATAAAAAACAAATGTTTTTCTTGCACAGTAAAATCTCTGCAAAGACCCTTTATTACTATAATGCTCAGGTAATTATGGAAAATGAAACCAGTGTATCAGCTGGTCCACACAACTGTATATTTTCTTATTAGGGTGATTTGAAAGTGAGATTTGTCCCTTTTTTGACAACAGGATGGTGCCTTTCAAGTGACACCCCCCACCCTACAAACATTAACATGTTTGTTAGAAGAACAAAGAAGTCAGAGCTTATTTACCTGTGGTGTCCAGAGTTTGGCCATAAAGATATGATGGTTGGAATTGGCCAGTCAACCTTTAGCCTTTAGCTTTAGCACACTGGGTATGTGACCTGTATAATCATCTGCTCTCTTCTGGATTCGCAGACAGAGAAGGTTTAGTAGTTCAAAAGTAGGTCAGGGCACAGTGGTGCTACCTGTCAGACGCTTGAGTAGATTTATGACAATGTAGCCTAATATCCAGTGTGGAGCCCAAAGAGAGGTCAGGGCATTGTTTAACATTAGAGCTGGGCTGCTGGGTTCTTGAAATCATAGTCTTATTGCACTAATATCAGATACCTGTCTTTGAAATGTGTCATTTTGTCCTCCTCTCTTATGGATCATTTTCTCTAACTAATGAAAATCATCCACCCTTTCTTCAAACCATGGCCTTTACCTCACGCTCTCCCTGTCTTCTATCCCTCCAGCCTGTGAGCTGATGAACCAGGGCATATTGGCATTGGTTACCTCGACAGGCTGCCCATCAGCCAGCGCTCTGCAGTCCCTGACGGACGCCATGCACATCCCACATCTGTACATCCAGAGGAACAGCGAGGGATCGCCACGGACCGCCTGCCAGCTCAACCCGAGCCCCGGCGGGCAGCGCTACACGCTGGCTGCGCGGCCACCGGTTCGCCTCAACGACGTGATGCTGACTCTGGTGGAGGAGCTGCGCTGGCAGAAGTTCATCGTGTTCTACGACATCGAGTACGGTAAGTGGCCAAGGGCTTTGCCGGTGCCGTGCTGGATTGAAGTGTCCTTGGAGTGAGACGCGGTGGTTTATGAGTACAGTAGAGTAGATATTGTCGTTCTTTGGATTTTGAATATTGAGCTGCATGTTTACTGACAGTGTCTTGTTGTGAACATGATGGACAACACTATAATTAGTGATTATTTCATTTGTCCATTCATTACAGAAGAGGAGAGATTTTTTGGCTTCAATGAAATAAGACTTTCACTCTTAAATATCTGTTTTTGACACAGAAGTCTGAGTGTTATATCCCAGTTTCTCATTTCTCCAGGTGCTGGAATGATGCAACATAGTAGAGTTGTTCCTTGTGATGTTTGAACTCTGTAGGATGCCTGTTACTTCTTGAGGTTTCCGCAGTGAGGTTACCTTAACATTCTGTATAAGACCAAGTATTACAGCAGGGATCCTCAACCTCTTGATGACTCACCGACTCTTTTAGACAGAACTGAAGCAAAGCAACACGCTTGTGTTCTCAGGTTTGCTCTTCAGGTGGTAAAACATGCTGTTATTTCTACCTCTGGCAGTGACAGCTGCTCTATATTTGATGTTCTGTGGTTTCATGATGGCGCCCTCTGTCTGTTCAGGTGCATGTCAGAATGCTGCGGCTTCCTTATGTGGACAACCTTTCTGCAGATAATGAATGAAATTGTTTTCTTTCACCCATGAGTTCATGTAGAATACATGTAGACAGACAGAAAAAGCTTCAGAGATCCATTGTCCTGTCTGCTGTGTTTGTTTGGAACAGCTCTCTTGGACTGTATCTTCACATTAATCACATTAGAAATCACATTAGACTCTATGGATTTTTGAGCGTAATCGATACAGGATGGTGGCAATTACAATGCACAGTGCAGTCAAAGTTTTCCCAGTGGTTAACTTTTCCACATATTGAATCAAGTTCAATGTTTTCCTCAAAATTCTACAAACAATACCCCATAAGGACAATGTGAAAGCAGTTTGTTTGAAATCTCATTAAAGAAAACCAAAATCACATACATAAGCATTAACCTCCTTTGCTTAATACTTTGTTGAAGTCTTTGAGTATGATGCTACAAGCTTGACAAACCTATTTTTGGGCAGTTTCTCTCATTCTTCTTTGCAGTACCTCTCAAGCTCCATCAGGTTGGATGTGGAGCGTTGGTGCACAGCCATTTTCAGATCTCTCCAGAGATCTTCAGGTTTGGGCTCTGGCTGGGCCACTCGAGGACATTCACAGAGTTGTCCCGTGGGACCTTATATAGACAGGTGTGTGCTCATGTCCAATCAACTGAATTTCCCACAGGTGGACTCCAGTCAAGTTCTAGAAACATCTCAAGGATGATCAGTGAAAACAGAATCCACCAGAGCTCAATTTTGAGTGTCGTGGCAAAGGCAGTGAATACTCACACATGGTTTTTTATTTTTAAAAACGTTGCAAATATTTCAAACAAACTTCTTTTATGTTGAATTTTGAGGAAAATAATGAATTTGATCCATTTTGGAATAAGGCTAACATAACAAAATGTGGAAAAAGTTGAGCGCTGGGGAAATCTTTTTGGATGCACTGTAAGGATATAGACAGTGATTTAGTGTGTGTGCATCAGTAGCTGCAGGCCACGATCTGAATCCTTTAATAACAAACCAGTGGTTCAGTGAACGTTGGGACCAAAGGACAACAATGAGGCTGCAGAGAACTTTTCTTAACACCACATCCCCAGACGGTGAAGATGTCCATAGTATTTGTTTAGCTTACGTATTTGGTGGGCAATTAAACGTATTGGTCAATGGGAAAAACACCATTTGCTTTGTGTTAGCTTTCTTTTCAGTCTGTTCCTTTACAATCCCAAGTGTGGATTTGGGACATTTTGATGGTGGCTTGGTATTAAGTCAATGTCTGCGATCTATATTCCCAACAGTAAGCTTTTAGGGACTTTCACTGAATTTCAGCAGCACACAGCCTTTTTAAAGGATGTCTCGTACATGTGGCCATATGTACCGATGCAGTGTGCTGTACATACTGCACAATCGGATCATGCAGCAGCTGCTCAAGCAGTGGTGTTAGACCACGTGGGGGTGATGTGTTCTTTTCCTCTACGTGAACCATTGCCAAGTCTTGGGTTACGTTGTAAACTTGGCGACCTTTGGCTCAACCCTGAACATGGTTGGAAACCCCTGGACTGCACCCTGGGTGACTGTCCACCTGTAAAATATGGCTCCATAAACCATTTGTACCAGCTAGATGACCACTAGCAGCCACCTTTAGTGTGAACACGACACAGTCACGTTTCATACAACTCACAGATAATACCTGTATCAGGCATCAGGCCCAATCGTACTTGTCCTCATGAAACTTCTCCGCTTTGTTTGTCTGTTTAGTTTTGTTCTTTTCAGTTAAAGCTGCTGCATTTATTAAACACCAGTCGCTGCTAAATTCTCGCGTCAAGATTTGCGGGATTTGCTGATGTGTAATGGATTGATTAGGATTTTCCTGTCCAGCAACTCATGCTAGAAGCAAAACAGTACTCAAATGTAAATACAGTAATTGTACCTGTGGAGGACTTGTTGGGTGCACGGCAAGAGGAAGCTGTCTCATCCTCTGTTAAAGCACCATAGCGTAGAACAGTATATGATGGATGACATATATCATGGATAAACATCTGAGTGAAGACGTTCGTAGCTGTAGGGTTTTATTACTGTTCACTGTGTTTGTGCAGTGTCTTGAACATTGCTGTCCTGTTGTCCCTATAGTTGTTGGAGATGTCATTGATGAAATCAGTGTTTTATTAGACATGTTTTTGTGCTGGCAGTGCTGTCTATTTGCCCTGTTATTCACACAGATGGCTGGGTTGAAAAAGTACATGGATTTATACTCTTTCTTTTCTAAAACAAAGCTGAGCGAGCAGAACGGTATCAGGATGAACACACAGCCGTGTCTTTAGACAGATTTAATGGATGCAGCTCTGATATGAACAAGTGTCAGACACAGTGATGAGAGCGGAGAGTGAACCTCTGATCCGGCTCAGATCAGCAGAGACTTGTGCAGAAAACACCACAGTGTGGAGGAGCACAGTTCACTTGTGACGGCAGGGGTTGAACAAATAGACCGAACCCTCGAGGATCACAGCAGCTGACAAAATGTAATAACATGGGTTGTGGAGGGAAAAAAGCTAAGATGAGCATTGGATTTTAAGGATGGAAGACAAACCATCATCCTAGGGGAGTCTAAGTAAGATGAGGTGATTCTGACAATCTAGCAACATTGATTTGTTCAAGTTTTGGATCTAGAAAAAGTCACAATCCAAATACTAATATTCAACAAAGCTGTCAGTGTTCTTGTTATTAACCTGGGTAATTATTTGGAAGAAACATTCGGATTATTATTTTGTTTTAAACAATAAACTATGGGTGACGAGTATCCCAGTGCTTCATTAGTTCACTGAAGCGCTTCTCAAATTTTTAACTACTGACAGTGTAAAGAAGAGGTTCACCAATATTTGAACCCAAATCCACCTTTACCATTTACGTATTTGTCTGTGGAAGTGGTTTTTGTTTTGTGTGTCCTGGTTTTAGGATTCATGGATGCCTCCAGTTTGCTGTGCTCTATTGGCAGAAGGCAGGTTCATCTCACTTGTTTTTTCAGACCTTCAGCCCATCTCTGCACCTCTGCCTCCTCACCTCTTGGTGACCCCCATGATAAAAGTCCTTCTCGTCCAGTTTAATAAGTTGGCCTAAGGGACGACTCTACGAAGAGTCCCGGTCGTTCTAGGCTGGTGGCTCCTCCATTTCTGTGTTTATTGAGGTTACTGTGCTCCTGGGAACAATCAAAGATGTAGAAATGGTTCCATACACTGGTCCTGATCTTATCACCTCCCTGCCGTCCATGGAGAGTTCTCTGGACTTCACGGCTTGATTCTTGTCCTGACGTCCACTCAGAGCCAGCCGTGACCTTGCTGGCGTCCTATAAGCCAGGCATAAATTGATGCCCCCCCCCCCAAACGCTCCACCAGCCACCTCCACACACATAAACCTGCATGTGCATGTCCACACGCACACACACACCATCACCACCGCTTGCGTTTTGTCCTGATACCATTTTTAGACAATGTTGCATGGCAAATAAGAGAAGCTCCTTTAGGGAATACTGGTTTTTGGATTAGTTTAGTTTTGAGGGAAATCTCAGAAACCGCAAATGCACTTGTATATCACCAGACAAACTACCAGTATAAATGTATTTAACTTCACACAATCTGTTTTTCAGATGTTGCTTGTTAATACTTCTGCTATATTTACAGACTAATTGTGCACTGACCCTGTCGCTCACATATCGGACGCATACGGATCACACACGTGACCACGGCCCACGCCAAGGCAGACACAAGTGGATGTAGGCATGGTGTTGTGAAAAGCTGCACACTGAGGAAAGCTTCAAAGATATACACACATAGAGTAAAGAAAACTGATCAGGCTTATTGGATTTAACTCTGAACATCTCTTGTGATTCAATGTGGTGCCTTGACTCACATTTACTAGCGGAGCTGAAGGTCTTGAGGTGATGGGGGTGAAGTGTGAGCTTCTCCAACAGTGCCATCAATCAGCAGTGGCCTCTACAAATAAAAAGCTAATTATGAACATAACATTACACTGTTAACAGCCAGTAGCTTTTATTGGCCTTGTCTTTGCTTCATGAAGTTGTTAAATACAACTGAACCGCTCACTTCAATTGGGATTATTCTGTCGAGGATTATGTTTTTTTTTTTTTTTTTTTTTTTAAATGAGTCTTTCCACTTTGTGGTGTGACAGAGACGCTCTGTGCTGCGTGATCCCACTGCACCGCTTAGCAATTAGTGGAAGCAGCACCGGGGTCTGCGTGGAGCCCAGCTAAATGCATTTAGACTGGGTTTGTTTTCTCTGCAGCAGGATTTCAGCCTCTGCATGTTAATCATCTGCACTGCAGGACAGCGTTGGCTGTGTTTTCTGATAGTTTGTGTTTGTGCAGTTTTAGGTTGACTTATGACTATTGCTTATGCAGTGATTTGTGCTCTTTTCTGACATGTTGCCCACTCACACAGGTCACTTCCTGTCAGTACTCATGACCCTTGAAGGTAGATTCTTGAAGGGACTGGAGATTTAAATATTGATTTAGGTTTGTAATCAAGTTTTTGTGGATCATAATCATTTTCA